>JAKSZU010000025.1:31106540-31706540 GCA_026018925.1 Tupaia tana
GCCTGACGTCCACGTGGTGAGCCCCACCCCGAACGCCAGCAGACACGGGGCACAGAGGGGCTGGAGTCGGGGAGCGGGGTGCAGCTGGGCCTCACCCCTGAGGGCTGAGCTGCGTCCCCCAGACTCACATGCTGAAGCCCTGTCCCCAGAGCTGAGGGCGGGCCCCACTAGGAGGTATGGCCATCGGAGAGTGGGCAGTCAGGGGAGGCC
Source organism: Tupaia tana (assembly GCA_026018925.1). NCBI lineage: Eukaryota > Metazoa > Chordata > Mammalia > Scandentia > Tupaiidae > Tupaia > Tupaia tana. The sequence goes on from JAKSZU010000025.1 coordinate 31,106,751, forward strand.
GCGCTGCAGTGGCCGGCCCGACCCGCTGCTGCTGGACAGGCCCTTCAGAGCGCTCGGAGAGGGCACGGGGTGAGAACGGTGGCGCTCAGAATGTTTGGCACCAGGACAAGCTTGTTCTGCACGTCCATTTTCCCGAGAACTTTTGAACTCCTCTTGTGGGGAAAATGCCAGGTCACGGCGGAGGCTGAGACCTGGAGACTCAGCTAAGCCAAGGGACCCCAGAGATGGACACCAGAGATGGCCAGTGAGCCCTTGGGGACCTGGGAAGGGCCGGAACTGGCCCCCTCCCTCTGACGCCTGATCTGGGACTGCGGGCAGACGTGTTGGCTACGCCCTGCCCTGCATGTGGTGGCCTTACACAGCCAGGCTCTGCAGCTGGGGACAGCTGAGCCAGGCCTGGGCGTCCATGGAGCCGGCGGGGCTCAGGGCCCAGGTGGGTGGGCACAGGCCTCAGGGCGGCAGAGTCAGCTGGCCGCACTGCCCTCCCACTGCCCCAACACCCGTCCATCTGCAGGTCCTGGTGGGACACAAGCGTGTCGGGCTATGCCAGTCCGGGGTCATGCCGGCACAGATTCAGATGGTACACCAGAGAACTCTGGGCTCAGAGGAGAGACAGAGCACAAGGCTTGGGGTGGGGGCGCATCACAGCCCAGACCTGGGGACCGGATGCCGATGATAAAGGCTGGGAAGGGGTGCAGTGTCCGAGGGGCACGGGCATGGAGTCCTGGGGACTCAGATGGCTGGCACGGCCAAGCCGATCGGAACGACAGGCAGCAGGCTAGGAGCGAGGCTGGGAGCGTGGCCGGGGTGGGAGGAGCTGCGGTTCCCGCCCCGGGTCTGCGAGGCTGAGGAGCTGAGCCTGGGGAGCCATAGTCTCCTGTCAGGCAGCTTGCTGGGGGCCGTGGATTCTGGAGCCCCAGCCCCCGGTGCAGGGGTAAAAATGGCCCTCCCTGCCTGCCTTTGGGGGCCCTGTTGGTGGGGGACGCTGGCGCCGGGCCTGGGGCAGGATGCGTCCATACTGGGGTGCTGCAGGCTCCCAGAGGCCGAGTTCACGCCAGCCTGCCAGGGTGGCCGGGTGGCCCTGGTGACAGTTTCCTCCTCAGCCTGTGCTTGGCCAGGGGACCCCGCCCCTCCCAGTCCCTCTCTGAGCCACACTCAGCAGGGTCCTGACATTTGGGCTGGGCGTGCATATGGAGTGTGCAGAGGTGCCAGTTGGTGAAGGCGAGACGGTGGTGCGTGCGTCCCTCCTGCCTGCTCTGGCGCCGTCTGGTGGTGAGATGAGGCACTGCATGGCAGCCTGTGAATTTTGCCTCCTCTCTGCGCGGTGGGGCTGTCCTGTTCTGGACGGCCCTGTCTATCCACGGTTCACTATCACTGTTCTAAATGTTAACCGTAACGGCAGGGTCTCTCGGCGCTGCCTAGGCCAGCCCTGGGCTTCTGATAGTCTTGCCTCGGCCTCCCAGGCCCTAGGGTCAAGGATCCCCTGGCCTTCGGTGGGGCGGAGAGCCAGACCCGGCCCCGTGTGGTCCCGGCCACAGTCTGCGGCTGCTGTGGGTGTGCTCCCCACGGCCACCCCGCAGTGCTCGGCCTCACCTACTCGGCCGTCCCCACCCCCAGGTCTCCCAGCAGGGCCTGAGGGTGAGAGGCTGCGCCCAAGTAAGGCCGGAGGGCTTTGGCAGTGCGGCCAGCGGGGAAGCCAGCGCAGCGGACGGGTCGGCTGCGGGGAGCACGTCTGGAGGCGATGCTGCCGGGCCTCCGTCACGGGGCCGCCCTGGCTGCACCGCTCGGCTGGGACTCACCCGACTGGCTCCTTCCTGGTGAGGGTCAGGTTGCGGCTGGGCCTGGCCTGGTTGATGGGGATGGTGGAGCCCTGAGAGGAGTTCAAGGGTCAGGGCCTGGGGGACAGGATTCTGCCCACGTCCTTGTCCCCACTATGAAGCTGGGCGGGAGCCGGATGGCCACCTCGGCCTCGACGGGGAGGTCTGAGGAGGCCCAGGAGGGCGGGCGGCGGTGGGAGGGCCGGCAGGCAGGGGCCGGCAGGAGGCTGGTCCTCGCAGGGACAAGGGCTCAGCCTGCCCGGGTCCAGCGGGGTCTCCCCAGGGAACCTCCAGAAATGGCCCCAAGGTCCCACGCCTGACCCGGGGCCTGGGAATATGGCGAGGCCCTCCCTCCCCGCCCAGACGCTGTGTATCCTGGTGGCCTGAGTGTGGGGGCGGCGCAGGGCCCAGAGTAGCCAGGGCGGCCCCAGGCCAGGCAGTTCCGCAGCCGAGAACGACACGCCAGATGGAGGCTGCAGATGGAGGCCACCGGGGTGACAGAGGCTGCAGATGGAGGCCACCGGGGTGACGGAGGCTGCAGCAAGAGATGAGGCCACAGCAAGGGCCAGGAGAGGCCTCCGGAGCAGCCAGCGGCCTGGGCTCCGAGTCAGCACCCACTGCTGGCACCGCATGGCCAGGGAGGGGCTCCCCCAGAGCTTCAGCTAAGTGCCCAGCCGCTGGCATCGTAGCCTCGGCCTGGGCCACACTGGCCTGGAGTGAGGCCGAGCTGCCCAATTCCCAGCTGCAGGCCACAGTGCTAATGAAGGCCCAGTGTACGCCGCCCCGTGGTGGGCTGGTGCACCAGGCACGGTCCCCACAGCGCCTCTAGGCCTGGCCGCCCATGAGCACGCCCCGTGGGCAGGGGGCCACCTACCTGGATTTTGTCACACCAGCCAGCAAAGTAGCGGAAGGTCTGGATGGACATGCCTACGTGGGTCTTCAGGGCCAGTGTGTAGACGGCGCCTGCGTCCAGGGCCTCGATGGTGGCCAGCTCCTCCTGGTGCAGCTCCATGAGGTCTGCCAGCCTGGCCAGGATGAAGGCGGGCGGCGGGTTGAGGCCCACAGGAAGCCCTCGCTCAAGGAGCCGGGGAACCCCCCCAGGGCTGCGGTGCCACACGCCGACCTCGGTCTCCTCGTCTGCAGTTGGGACCCTCTGCCCCTCTGTCTTCCCCTCATCCCTTCCTGAGGTCATGGCTGACTGCTCTGTAATCCCCAGGCAGCCCTGCAGACCTGCCCCGTGCAGAGACCCCGCACCCAGAGGCCGCCCTCCCCCCAGGTCCTAACAGCGTCCCCGGCAGACAGCGCCAACCAAGCCACCGTCCCATCCAGGGCGGGTGTCCCCTGGCCCTGAGCAGGGTGACAGGGAGGGACCATGAGAGGCAGGGAAGGTGCGGCCACACAGCTCACGAGGCCAGGCCCTCCGTATCTGGGGGGCTGTGCCACAGCCCAGGACAGTCCGGTCTGCACACAGGGCAGCTGGTCAGAGACGGGCAGAGCTGCTGCCGCTGCCCGCCCGCCAGCCCCCCTCCTCCTCCCTCCCTTTCTTTGCTCTTTTTTTTAGATTTTGCTCGGGGTGGGGTGCAGAGAGGGAAAGTGAGAAGTCACCCCCAGGGGAGGTGACCTGCAGTCCCTTCACCTTCTGTCCCAGGATCTGGGGCTCGCACGGGCTTGTGCACAGCCTGTATTTCGAGCTACTGGGTCTAGGACTTGAACCACGGAGTCAGCATGCAGGACCCTGTGCCTTAACACCCACGCCACGCCACCTGCTGACCGTCTTCTTTTTTTTTTTTTTTTTTTTTTTTTTTGACCATCTTCTTTTCATAGTTTTAGCTTTTTCCCTTCTGCGAGAGGCAGACCGAGGCACCCTCGGCGGGTCCTCCTCGCCCTGATCTGCCTCTCGGCACAGCTGGCCTTGCTCCCGGACGCACCGGCCTGGTGCGGGGAGGCCTGATTGGCTGGAAAGTGCGCGAGCACGTCTCCGGCTGCGCAGGCCCAGCTGGGGCCACCGATCACGCAGGGCCTGAGGCACGCAGCACCCCGAGTGAGCCTGACGGAGCCCCTGGAAGGTCCCAGCTCGAGGGCTGTCCTCCCCCACGGCCGTCTCTGTGCTGCCTGCAGGGCCAGCTGGGCCAGCTTCTCAGCCCCAGACCCCCGAGCCCTGGCACCCCTAGGCAAGGCCGCCCACGTGTGATGTGGCCACAGCACGGATGCAATTCCCAGGACACGCTTTCACGTGACCGTCAGGAGAGCGTGCCGTTCGGGAGGCTCTGGCGGCGGCTGCTCCAGACTCTCATCCTTGCCTTACTCCAGCTGCACCCCTGCACCCCAGTCCCTCCCCCAGGGCCCAGGCTAACCTGGAGGGCAGGGCGAAGGGCAGGGTGAAGGTGCCCTCGGCTCAGCCTGCCCTCCTGCCAGCCTCCTGGTGAGCAGCTCTGGGCCAGCAGGTCTCCCCACGGGCCATGGAGTGTCCGAGCGAGCGGAGCCGCCACCCCTCACCCCTCCTCACTCTCCCGCGGACCTCTCTTCCCAGCTGCCTGGCCCTGGACAGGGCCTTATTCCCATGCAGTCCCTGCTCCTGGCTGATCTGGGGATTCTGCACCGTCCCCTCCTGGGGTGCCTGGACCCACGGCGGGCGTCACCGCAGCAGGCCAGAAGGCTCGCCCCAACAGCGGCCAGGCCTGGGAGTCACGTGTGAAGTGGATGGTCTCTCCAAGGGGCCCGGGACCAGCCGGGGGGTGGGCGGCCCCCTCAGCCCTGGCAGCCTGGGCCCGCAGCCCCGCTCTGTAAAACGTGCAGTCCCTGCTTCTGGGCTGCCCGGGATTTCTGGTCTCCAGAATAAATTCAGGAGCCGCCGTGACTGTGAGGCCAAGGTGCCCTCCTGCCAGGTGACAGGCCACGCTGGGGCCATGTCACACCCCACCCTCAAGTGCTACCCTGGGCCAGAGAGCTGCGTCGGCCCTGAGGGAGTGCAGCAGGCTTTTCCTGGCACGGCAGCCCCCGGCCGCACCCCTAACCCGAGTTCTGCCCCCTTCTCCTGGGTGCATATTCCTCCCAGCCTGTGTCCCGGGGGGCCCAGCCGCTCCCAGCTCCCGCCCTCCTGGCCCTCGGCTGCAGCAGTGCCGAGTCCTGCCCCTAAGGCTTCTGAGCTGCAGCTACGGGCGAGGCCCTGTCCTCCCTGGTCTACGAGCTTTTAAAAAAGGGGCTGGCAGGTGGCGTGGCAGTTGAGGGCGCTGGACTCCCATATGGCCACCCGCGGTTCTAGTCCTAGCCCTGGCAGCTTGCTGTCGCACTCTCCCTCCCTCATTCTGTCCCTCTCTGGTCACTGGCTCACATGACACGGCCGCTCCCCGAGTGCCAGCTCACGCCATGACCTGCGCCAGCCGGGACTGGGGGTGGGTCAGGATGAGGGCTCTGCTGGGGTCTCCCTCTCACTGCAATCTCAGGGGAATAAACTTAAACAAAAAGAAGAAAACTGTGAGCCCAGGAGACCCCACAGCCTGAGCCAGGCTGAGCAGCAACCAGGGCCCAGCCCCTCAGTGCCGGCTGTGCGCGGAGCCCGAGTCCCTCGGGCCAGGGCAGGGCAGGTGCCCACCAGCTCTGCCCGGTGTGGGCGCACCTCACCCGCCTGGGCAGCTCTTCCCTGAGGCAGCTCCTGCCTGCCAAGACACCCCCTTCCTCTAAGGAGCCCCTCCGAGTCAGCGGGGACCCCCTTCCCAGGCCTGAGGCCTCGGCCGCATGGCTCCTAGCTCCCACTCCTCCAGGCAGGGAGCCCTGGCAGGGGCAGCCCATGCCCCCCGGCTGAGGTCTGATGGCGGGTGGGCCTGCACCTGTACAGGAGCCGGCCCCGGTCCCGGGCGCTGATCTTGCTCCACTGTCCGCTCTCGAAGGCATCCTTCGCCGCAGCCACCGCCTTGTCCACGTCACTGACCTGGGCCAGCGACACCTGGCAGATGACCTGTGCGGGAGCAGAGCGTGGCTGCCTTCTCCGGGCTTGGCACTTGACATCCCCCCACACTCACGCTTCACGGTGCCCACGCACGCACCGCACACTCACGCCTCACGGTGCCCACGCACACACCGCACACTCACGCTTCACGGTGCCCACGCACACACCGCACACTCACGCTTCACGGTGCCCATGCACACACGCTGTACGTTCACGCTTCACGCTGCCCACACATACACCACACACCCACACTTCACAGTGCCCACACATACACCGCACACCCACACCTCACACTGCCCACACATACACCGCACACTCACACCTCACGCTGCCCACACATACACCGCACACTCACACCTCACGCTGCCCACACATACACCGCACACTCACACCTCACGCTGCCCACACATACACCGCACACTCACACCTCACGCTGCCCACACATACACCGCACACTCACACTTCACGCTGCCCGTGTACACGCCACACCTTCGCACTTCACCTGTCACGCTGTGCACACACTGTGGCATACACTCCCAGTCACCCAGTACATGGGCAGCACACATGTCCTCCCACGACGTCTGCAGTCGGGAATGTGGCAAACACGGGATTCGATCCCAGAAAGCTTGCCAGAGCTCGCTGGGCCATGTACATATCAGAGCAGGGCCCCCCGCGTTGGGCTGAGGGTGCAGGGGCCATGGCCTCCTCTCCTCCTGGGGTAGCTCTGCCCCCAGTCTCAGAAGCAGCCCCCCTCCCCTCCCACACTCTCTGCCTCCCCTCCTGCAGGACGGCCAGGGGCGGGCTGGGGCTCCTCCGGCCATCTGACATGCAGTGTATGCAAACAGGCCCCAGAGACCACGTGGGCGGCCCGGGCAGGGAGGCGGCGGCCTCACTCACACTTCCGTCTGTCGGGTTGATGGTGTCGTAGGTCTTGCCGCCCTCAGCATCCACGAAGGCCCCCCCGATGAAGAGCTGGTGAGGCATTCGGAGCGTCCGCTTGTTCACATCCCTTTCCACCTGGGGGACAGGCTCCGCTGAAGGGCAGGGTCTTCATGGGTGGCACCTGCCGTGAGCTCGAACCCACATGGGACACGGGGCACAGGCGGCCGCCAGCCACACTCACATGCACACCAAGGGCCCCTCTTGGCCTGCGTGGGGCTTCAGAGAGGGCTGGCTCAGAGGAAGGCTGCACCCAGACCCCGAGGCCAGCGCCATGGAGTCCCAGCCCCACCTGCAGGCCCCGTGACCGCAGGCTGGTCTTCACAGCAGGATTCTCACGCATGGGACACCGGTGGGTGGCCAGGCCCTCGGGAGTCACTAGACATGCCACCACCCCCACTTACTTCCCCACGGCGGGCAGGAGCCTCTGGGCCACTGACCCCTCCTAGAGTCTGTCCTTCGGTCACCTGTCCTAAATTCCAGGGCCACCTGCCTGGACACAGTTTTTAAACCACCCTCGTTCCAAAGTGCAGTGAAACGGACCCCAAAGCTCACCCCTACGGATGCAAGCATCTGTCAGAATCAAAATGGAGTCCTTCGAGTCAGGCCTAAGCCACCTGAGCCCAGAAGGCTTTCTCACACCAGGACCTGGTGATGAGGGCTGCTCCCTGCAGAACCCTGCGGGAACCCCCTGCGCAGAGGCCGCACCTCTGCCGGGACGCCTGCCCAGACCGCCCGGCCCCCAGGACTGTCGCCGCCCCTGTCATTCACCCTGGCAGCTCAGGACGACTGTCCCACAAACCTGGTCTAGTCCCCTGTCCCCTCCCGCGTGTGGCCTCTGCCTCCTAAACCTGCTGGAGGGGGTAGGAGCCTAGTGCGCATTCGGGGTAACCTGACACGCGCCCGTCGGGGCTGCACGAGGCCGCAGGCCCCACATCCACGCGCTCCTCGGCGTGCTGTCGTCTGGGCTGCCCGGTGGTTGCTGGTAGCCTGCCAAGCTCCCCCAGGGGAGGCTTTCCACGAATTTCTTTAAGAACTAGATCTTCAATTACTTCGGACACTCTCATACACAGTTTGAGCGCAAGGTCGTTCGCTTTCCTTGCTGGAATTATTACTGCAAGTCTCTCCTAAATCTCTCGGCCTGTTTTAGCGCTGAGACCTTGACCTGAACTCGGGGCTAAGACAGAGCGCGCTCGCGAGTTTCCCGCAATCCTGCACCCCAGCCTGCAGGGCTGCCGAGAGAGCGTGCGGAGCTGAGGGTGGCCGGCACAGAGTCGCAGGGGCGGTCGCCTGTGGGCCGCCTGTGCGGAGGGGCCGGGACTCACGTAGTCGATGACGCACTGGCCGTCTTCATCCTCCCCACGCAGCCTCCTCACTAACAGCTGGACGAAGTCCCCGAAGGTGGTGGCCATGTACACGTCCTCGCCCCCCAGCTCCAGGCCGTCACACAGCTCCTTCACCTCCTCCACCAGCCTGAGGGGGGGACACGGGCGTCGGGGCACTGGCGGTGTGCCGCCCACGGTCACCCCGGTGGGCCGTCACCCGCTGTGCGGCCATCAGCCTGGAATCGGGGTTCGGAGCACCGGCCGCACACCTCGCTCCAGCACGTACGCAGCGTGGCCTGGGCGAGTGACAAGCCACTCAGCCTAGGCGGCCCGTCTGTGAAACGGGCACGAACACTCGCCTTTGCTGGCTCGCGGCGTGTGAACGAGACGACTCACTGCTACTAATAACGAAGCTGCTCGGAACCTTGGACAGACACCGTCACAGAACAGAAGGAAAAGCCACAGGGAGGAGAAAAGCGTCCCAACTCATACAGACATCGAACGACGATGTGGCCCAGCCCTGCGACGCGCTCACAGAGCCCAGCACGAAGCAGGTGGCCACCGGTTAGGACAGGCAGGGGACAGAGGAGGGATGGAGACAGCGCCACCAAGGCGAGACAATAGCACACGGCCGGGTCGAGCGGCTCGGCAGCTCCGGGCCGTGCCCCTGGGTCACAGGTGAGAGGAATGAGACCGAGCTGGGGTGCGGCCACCTAGCCCTCCCGAGGACGATTCCTGCCTGAAACGAGGGCAGTGCGGGCACCATGGTTACGGACGCAGCCCGAGCCTCGGGCAGACGGCCACACCAGTCACACCACCCGGGCTTCCCAGCGCTTTGCTCCTGTCTGAATGAATGAATGAATGAATGACGCTGCTGTCACTTGCAGGCTGAGGTGTGTCCTCCCCTTACCAAGTCAGACCTTACTGCTGTTCGATGCGAGAGGATGACCCTGGGGACGCAGAGGCCAGTGAGTTGCTGTGGAGACAGCTGTCGGGGTGGCACCAGCCAGAGGGGCAGGAGGGGGCTCTCTGCTGATGCGGGCACCTCTACCCTACCCCAGAAACCAGAGCCCCCACCGCTCCCTGGATCCCAGCCTTGCGTTGTACGAAGCTGTACTTGTGTTTCAAAGGGGTCTTCGAAAAGTTCATAGACAATAACCATTACAAAAAACTATGCATGCGTTTCAAGAACTTTTTGCACAAAAATAAACATGCACTTTAATTCAATTTCTGACGCCCCCCCGCCCCCGTGCTGCAGTGGCCCTCACCCCTCCACTCCCCACAGGCACACGGCAGGCTCTGGGGTCAGAGCCGGCTCCTCAGGCCCTCCCTGCCTCTTCCTCTTCCCTCATGCCCCGGCCTCTGGGGGGCGCTGGGGCGCATGGTAGCTTTAAACTGAGCTGCACGCTCTGGGAACCTCCGCCCCCCAGGTCTCGGCCCAGGCCACCTCGAGTCTGGGAGGCGTCGAGGCAGCGGTGGGACGTGACGGGGCTTCCCGGGCTGCCCCCACCTGCTTGCTGCTCTGAGCTGGGAGCCACCACACTGGGGCAGGAGTGGCGGGCGCCCAGGGGCAGCGCCGGCTTCCTGACCCGTGGCGAGAGGCCACACGGAGCGGGTCTTCCTGCCACGGCCCAGCCCACCGGCCCAGCCCGAGTCCTCTGAGCTGCACGCCGGATGCCTGACCCCCACAGACATGGTGTCCCCGCGAGGGCCGCGACACGCGCCAGGTCCCCCCGCCTCACCTCACGACGTCCGCCGATGCAGCGCCAGACTTGAAGAAGTCCGTGGTGTCCTCCACCTCCGGGATGCTGGGGAGGACCCGCCGCCATATACTCTGAAAAGCAGACCCGGGCGCTGAGTGGCAGGACCAGGTCCTGACCAGCCCGCTGCCGCTCGGCCTCAGCCCACCCGGCCCCTGCCGCTCCCGCAAGCGCAGCCCAGCTGTCTGCACCCCAGCGGAGGCTGGAGCCAGGCGCCCGGCAGGGGCTCCAGGCATGGATGGGGAAGGACCCAGCGGGCCGTATCCCAGGCCCCGGTGCGGAAGCGCGGGGCAGGGGCCGCCAGGAAGCCCCCGTGGTGCAGAACCAACAGCTCCAGGGCCCGGGGCCTGGGCACAGCCGGGCAGCCTGGGCCCTCTCACCCGCACGGCCTCGGCGGTCAGCAGCTCCTCCTCGGTCAGCTCCAGGGCGCCGCCGGCCGCCCCCGTGAAGAAGCATGAGGCTGGCACCATCTTGCCGTCTTCCAGCTGGATGTTCTTCACCAGCACCTGTGGGAGGACGGGACCCAGCTCCGCGCCACACCCGGGCGGGGCGGGGCGGGCGGCTCCACGGGAGCGCGGTCCTGGGTCCCTGGGCCTCCCCAGTCCTCAGACAAGGAGAGGGTGGGGCCGGGCCAGGGAGGAGGCTCAGCTGAGAGCTGCACCCAGAGGGCCGAGGGCTTCAGAGCCCCCGCTCTCCCTGTCACCCCTCCACGCTCCTTTTCTCCAGCGGGGGGGGCAGGTATTTCTAGCAGGTCCTGCCACGCTCGGCCCTCCTGCCGCAGCCTCAGGGTGGCTGGGAGCACGGGTGCGTACCTCCACACTGGCCTGCTGGGGCGGGCTGGGAGCCGGGCCCAGGGCTCCCAGGCAGCCGTGGCAGAACCGCCCATGCACTAGGACGGCGGGGCCAGCCCCCGGTTTCCTAACTGTAAGGGGTGCCCGGTCAGCAGGAAGAAGCAGCCCACGCGTGAGCGGACCGTCGCTGGCCCCGCCGCTCAGCCGGGAAAGAGAAACAAGGGCAACTGTGAGCAGCTGAGCCCTGGGCACCGGCAGCCCCGGGACCCACGGCGCGGGAGGGTGCAGACGCCCAGCTAGCCTGCGTCTCGGGCAGAGCTAGCCCGAGGGCGGCTGGGGCTCTGGCTGCCTGGTGCGCCCCAGCCGGTGGCAGGGCCTTCCTCAGGCCCACCTGGGCCTCGCTGGGTTCACTAACATGTGCCAGGAGCTGCCCAGTCGCTCGTCAGCAGGCGTGCAGTAACTGTCTTTGTGAGAGGACAGAGACGCACACACATGCACACGCACGCACACACACACGCACACACACACATGAGAGGAAAAGCCTGCAAATTCCCGCGCAGGCGCCACGTGTGCACACATGCCTGGGAGCTGCATCGCCGTGGGCTCCCAGCACCCGGCACCCGGCACCACGCAGCGCAGCCCCTGTGACAGCGGCGTGGACACCAAGCACACGGTGTCAGTTCCAAGCACGGCAGCCCCTCCGCCCGGTCGAGAGCACGGCGCCCGTGGGGTCTGTCCAAGCTCCGGGAGGTGCAGGAGCCGCCCCCGCCCTCCGCTGTCCCACGCTGTGTGAGAAGGAGGGGAGCGGGTGCTCACAGCGGGGGCGCAGCCACGTAGGGGCCAGGGGCTAGCAATTCCGGGTTCGAATCCCGGCTCAGCTGCAGACTAGCCAGAGTAAGCTGGGCGAGCTGCCCCCCCTGGGCTCCCCCCTGTAGAAGGGGGTGCTGTCCACATGTATCTCGGGATGCCGGGGGGTTAGACCAATGCCTCCGAGCTGTTCAACGTCAAGAGCGCTGCCTCGGTGTTGGTCCCATTCTGACCCAATCTGCTCACACCACGGCCAGGGCAGAGGCGGCCAGACTGCCCCGGGGCCTGTGCTCAGGGCCGACCCGCAGGCAGGGCCGGTGCAGCTTTCGCCCTCGCTTTCCCGAGCAGCCGAGGTCTTCCTGGGGCCCGGAGCCGAGGCTGGGAGGTGGCAGGCACAGCAGAGCCCTTACCATCCTGTCGTCGTTCCCGAAGAGGATGAGCCCCGCTTTGGTGACCAGGCCTGGCCGACGGGCTCCTGGGATGGGCAGAGCTTCCCCCTCGGGCACCAGCCCCGAAGTGTTCAACGTCGAGTTGAAAAAGGTCAGCTTCTGTGAGGGGACCCGGGAGAGCGCGTGAGAGGGGCCGGTGGCCTGGGCGGGCCGACAGCACTGGGGAGGCGGGGGCATGAGGCCGAGAGGACCAAGAGCGGCCCCCAGAGCACGAGCAGACTTGGGGGGCCACGGCGGCCTCAGGGAGCCGACAGCAGGGCTGTCCGAACCCGGCACACTGGCCTGCACTCAGGCTTGGTGACACACGCTCAAGGCACTGCCGGGGAGGCCCCTGCCTGGGGACGAGCAGGCACCAGTCACTTTGGCCAAGAGATGCATCTGTCCGCACAAAGGCTTCTGCAATGGTGTGGGCAGCGGGGAGTCTCCTGGGCGCGGTCTGGGCGGCCGGCCCAGGGGTGTGGACTGCGGGCCGTGGGAAGGACAAGGCTGCCCCAGGTCTGTGAGGGGGTGTGAAGTCTTACACACACGGCTCCACCCCCAGGGGTGCGCTCGAGCCCGGGCTCCTGTCCTCGGCACCCGGCTGCTCTCTGCTCAGGTCCTGGCCTGGAGTACGCGTCCCTCCCCTGCCCAGCACCAGGTCCAAGTCAGAGGGGTCTCTGAGAGGCCAGAGCAAAGCCTCGAACTGTTTACAAGAAACACGAGGGGCCCTCACGAAGCAGAGAAGAGGACCAGGGCTCGGCTTTGTTTTGGTGCAGAGCATTCTGAAATCCGTGCACGGCTTTACGTGGTGCACGTCCACGGGTAGTTGAAGACCCCTGCACAGGACGGGGTAGGTCTCTCTGTCCCGGGGAGGCCAAGGCGCTCAGGGGCCCCGGGGTGGGGGAACACGCACCTGCCCGCCGGCCTCGGCCCAGGCGCCCGGCACCTTGTCGTTGCCGCGGATCCAGTTGTGGATGGCCTCCGCCGGCTGGTCCCAGTCGATCTGTGAGAGCAGGTGGTGTTCAGTGGGCCTGCCTGCCCCGCTGCGGCCTGACAGCCCTAGCCGGTGGACCACGCGGGTGGCCTGGACCTGGCACGAGTGCCTGAGTGGGAGTTCTCTGACCCTCGGCCTCGCAGACTCCATGATGGTGTGGGAAGAGAATGCCAAGGCCCTGCGGGGAGCCCCAGCACAGCCCGCTCAGGCCTGTCTTCCAGGGCCTGCGGAGGCCTCCACACGGCCCCCCAACCCCTAAGCAGAGACGCCCACAGCCAGCTCCCCCACCACTGCTCCAAGGAGTTGAGTCGACTCTGGCTCACCTGGGAGACCCTGGCACTGCGGCAGAACCTGCTCGGGGCATGGCTGCCATCCTTCCCAGAGGGACCTTCTGAGGGACCCGTGGCCTGCCCCCAGGAGCCTGCGCAACCCTCCACATCCTCCCACATGGCTCTGCTGGTGAGGCCGGCCAGGCCGTGCTCCCCTCTGGCCTCACAATGGAGCCCGGCCCCGGCCCACTCCCAGGAGCCGAGGTGGGCAAGCCTGGCACTACCTTGGCTGTCTCCTTCTTCTGAATCCCCTCATAGGTGGCTCCTTCCTCGGGCTGGGGGAGCCTGGGAGCTTTGCCCGCAGCGATCAGCTTCACGGCCTGCACCTGGGGACACCCAGTGTCAGCACCCAGCAGGGTCCCCGTGGAGCTGGGCCCCCGCCCACACTGACCAGGCGGTTACGGGGGTGAAGTGCAGCGAGGAGCCGGATGTGGCTTACAGCCCCCACCAGGGCCGCACATCAGGCCCCTGGCTCCAGCGGGTCTGAGCCGCGCGCTGTGCGACCTGCAGGCTGCCCCATCCCTGGCGCGCCGCGCCTCCACCGCGTGCCCCCTGCTCACTACTCCTGTGAGCGGGCCGTTCTGTGGGGATGATGCAGAGGGCAGCTAAGTGGACAGGGGACAGCTGACATGGAGTGGCTGAGGGACTTCTGCAGAGTTGCCACTCCACACAGCAAAGGCTCTCCTCTGGACACGCACCCCTGCCCGCTCGGCCAAGGGTGTCCTGGGCTGCCTACCCTCCGCTGGAGCCCCGCAGCCTCGCACACGCAGGCTCCCGAGCAGCCGTGCCCCGGGTCTGTGCCCGCCCGCCCACTCTCCCAACTACACTCGTGCCTACATCTTCACCCGGCTCTCAGCAGAACCGGACCCTGTGACTGCGCTGTGCCACATGGCCCCACGGCAGCAGCCAATCACAGGAGTCCGTCACTAAGCAGGTGATTAGCACAGCGAATCAGAGTATTCCTCGATATTTTTCCTCAAGAGCTGTAGGAGGAAGGTTCCCTGTCCCCCTGGAATGAAGGATTGTGACCCTTGGGCTAGCAATGACGTCGCCCCTCCCACTCAGGGCGGCCACCCAAGAGTGGAGCTAAACGACACCATTAAACGAGCCCCAACGTCTCCTTTCCGGCTAGAGCTCGCAGATGGGACGATCCCCCGCCCCCCGGTATCATGCACCCGATGTGTAGCCCCGCCTCTCTGCACCCCGGAGGGGAGAGCCCTCTCCCTCGCGAACTCTGCCGTTTGGGGTACAGACAGGCGCCTGCTTCTAGGGTAGCCGGCCGGGCCTGGACAGCGCCTGGGGGCAGGGAGGCCCAGCGGGCAGGGGTGTCGGGGAAGGCAGGGTGCGCCCGGCCTTACCATCCCTTTGACGCCCTCGGGGAAGAGGAAGCGGTTGTACAGAGAGCTGACGGTGTCGTCGGGGAGCACCTCGCACTCCTCCTGCAGCAGGATGTCCCCGGTGTCCAGGCCGTCGTCTGCCCAGAAGACGGTGAAGCCCCCTCTCCTGTCCCCATGAATGAGGGTCCTGGGGAGCACAAGGGTGGGACCCTGAGTCCGAGAGGAAGCAGGAGAAGGCACGGGGTCCCCCAGAAGGACTGAGCCCTGCTAGGCGGGCGAGTCCTCGCGGCGAGCACGGTGGGCATGGCGCCCGTGGAGGGGCACAGACCTGAGACTCAGGAGCAGACGACGGCTCCAGAGGAAGGAGCCTAGCCCCCTCCAGACCCCCAGACGCCACGCCCACCCGTTTCCGGTCCGAGCAGCCCCTCCCCGGCGGTCCGCTGGTGTGTCCCCCGCCCGTGCTGTCCCTCAGGCTAGCTGGTCTAGTCCACACCATCTCCACTCTCTCCAGATAGGGTGCTGCTGGCCACGGGTGTGGGCGGGGTGACAGCGGGCCTCAGGGCAGGCGACCTGAGCTGGTGTCGCACAGCCCCGCCCTCCCGGTGGCCACCGTGGGATGGAGGACAGGGGGTCTGGCGGGCAGGCCGCGCACTCAGAAGTGGCCTGGAGCTCTGCACAAGCAGCCCTGGAGGGGCCGTGGAGGCAGAGGGCGCGGGTCCGCCGTGCGGCTCTCACCAGTTGATGGCCGAGGCGCCCCGGTGCCTGGGGAGCAGAGACGGGTGGTAGATGATGGAGCCGTGGCGGGGCGCGTCGATCACCTCCATGGGGATGAACTGGCTGCAGAAGGGCAGGACGTTGAGCTCGGCGCCCAGGGCCTGGTACTTGGCCACCACGTCGGGCAGGGCCTGTCCTCGCGCCCGCCAGCGTGGGAACTTGAACACCGGCACTCCGTCCTTCTCAGCTTCCAGGCCTGCGGGCGGCAGGGAAGACGCTGGCCTCGGTGCCTCCGCCCGCACTGCGCCCTCGGCCGCCCCGCACCCGGGCCTCCTTCCCACGCCTGCCCCTGCGCTGCCCAGCCAGGCTCTGTCAGCCTTCCCCGCGGTGACGTCGGGCACAAGGCTTCGGGCCTGCTCCACAGCAGGGCCCCCCTCTGTGGCCCCACCTCTGAGCACCTCTCTCCTCCCGGCCTCGCCCCGCCCACCGGGCTTCCTCGCCTCTCCTAGTTACGGCCCCCCGGCTGCCACTCTCTGGTCGGGGCTGGCACCCCAGACCCTGCATGTGGGCTGTCCCTGACAGCTGGGGGGCCTGGGGAGAAGCGCAGAGCACTCGGCCTCCCTGCGCTGCGCGGTCCTGCCCAGCCGGCAGCTGGCTCAGCTTCTCAGCCCCTTCAGAACCGGCTCCACTCGACGGCTCTTCAAAGAGCTTGTGGAAATGCACGTTACGGGAAACCCGGCGGGGCTTCCAACACTTCTTACACCAAATAAGCTCATGTTAAGTCCATTTTCCACAGCTTTGAAGTCCCTCTACACACACACCCATGCACACGCACGCACGCATATGTGCACATGCACACACTCACACGCACACCCAGACCCCGCCTGCAGGGCCCCCCCGGCCACGTGCAGCGCTGTGAGCAGCTCCCGCTCCTGGGCCCGGGTCACGGCCGCTCCCAGCCTTCGGCAACCCCGCTGTCCGCTCTCAGCCTGAGGGGCCGCCCCCACGGCGCCACTCACAGGACGCACTCGCCTCTGTCCCCGACCCACTGAATGCATCTTGGTACTCAGTGCTCCGATGGGACATGGGGTTGTGCTTGGCCTGCCCTGACCCTGCGCCCAGCTCCCCACCCTGGCATTTAGTGCATCGAGGGAGGGTGGGGCGTGATGTGAGCAGGTGGGACCCCGCTCGGTAGAGCTGCCCTCTGAGAGCAGCGTGCATTCCTGCTGGACACCTGGGGCCCAGGGCAAGGGGCCGCCCCACCAAGGCTCGGCCTGGACCCAGGGCTGGTGGCTGGTGTCAGGTGCAGGGCTCGGCATGGCGGGACTGGGGTTTGTCACGGGTCACACCATGGCCAGACCCAAGGCCAAGGCCCGCTGGCCTGAGCCCAGGCCCAATCTAAGGGCTGGCTGTCCTCTAACAAGCCGCGTCCGGTGCCTGGCCCCATCAGCCCCTGCCCCACCCCCCTCCTTGAACCCTGCCCAGTGGGGGCCCTGGAGGCCCTGTCACCCGCCGCCCCACGCCTTGCCATGCCAAGATCCCTGCTCAAAGGCTCCAGCCAGGCCTGCCCGTCCCCAGCTGCACTCGCCCTGGGACCAGCGCACCAGCATCACCAGGACTGCACCGGACATGGACACCCCCGGGCCGCACCGATTCCCGGAGCGGCAACCCCCAGTGGGCTCAGCACCCTCCCTCGTCCCTGTGAGCGCGGTGCGGCACGTCCCGTCTGAGGACACTGAGTCGGGTGCCAGGCGGAGAAGCTGGCAGTATCTGTGGCCCTCTCTGACACAGCCCCGCAGATGGCGCCGCTAACCTCAGAGACCCTGGCAGCGAGTAGGCACCGGAGCAGACTTGGGACGACCGTGCACTCACCTGATCCCGCCAGGCCCCCCTCTCTCCACCACCTGCCCCTGCTACCCCTTCTCCGGGGGACAGCCCACTCCCACTCCCTTTCCCCGATCCGGGCCATCACTCACCCAGGGGGTCCGCCTTCCCGTCCTTGTCGGGGATGGTAAACACACCCACGATCTCATGGCCCTCCTCCCTCAGCCGGCAGTAAACCTCCTGGCCAAACAGGCTCTGCCCGATCACTGCGATCTTCATGACGGCGGGGCGGGGCGGGCCTGCGGGAGGAGGCCGCGGGTCAGACGGGGCTCGGCCCCTGGGAGGCAGCCACGGGGCACACGTGGCCACACCAGGCGCCCGGCCCGCCCTCTCAGGCTGCCTGCGCTCCGTGGGGACAGCCCTGCAGAAAGAAGGGTGCTGGGGAAGGCCGAGGGCCTGCAGGTGGGGTCTCGGCGCCACCGTAGACGCAGGGCACTCCGGACCCCTCGGCTGGCATGGGAGGCTGGCCGCCGGTCTCCCAGGTGTATTCGAGCACGTCTGTAACCAGCTCTGCCGCCATGAGCAGCCACGTCGAGCCTCCGTCTCCTCATTGGTGAATGAGAAAGGTGTCCCATTCCTGCAGCGACTTTCAGTCTACAAAGTCGGCCTGGCCCGCTGCATGCCAGGCGGAGCCTCCCCGGGAAGGGAGTCTGAGGAGGGGTGGGGCGGGGCGAGGGTGCCGCAGCCTGAGGAGGGGTGGGGCAAGGCGAGGGTGCCACAGGAAGACGGACAGAAGAGGAGACGGACTGGAGGGAGCACGCCCCGCAGCGTCGGCCACTCGGTCACCTCGCTTACTCTGCAACCCGAGTGTCCCCTCAGTACAGAGGTACACACTGTGGGGAAGTTGCAGGAGGTGGCGCACACTCTGTACAGAGAGTCCCAGGCCACAGACTGGCTGGGCGAGTTTCCACGAACCGGATGCAGCGTCGTAGCCAGCACCCGGATAGAGAAAAACAGCAGAGCCCAGAGCCTGTCCAGCCATGCCACCTGCCCCCACGGAGAGCAGCCGGACGTCACGGTGTTGCCTGGCCTTGCCCAGATGCCTCCTATGTGCGTGCGTGTCCCTCCCACGTAGACGGAGCGGCGTGGCGCCAGCGCGTGGACCTCCTCCCCCACGTCACCCTTGTCCACACGCAGGTTCTCACTGCTGTACGGCTCCCCCGTGGGACTGCGCCACGAGGCACATCCGTGCTGTCACCGACGGGCATTTGGTCTCCAGTCCGGGCCACCACGGATAGGAAGGCGGGGCCCAGCGGGGCCAGCAGGTGGCACGGTGTATAAGGCAAAAATTGGAAAATGAATGAATGAATGGGAAGACCGAGACTGCAGAGCCCGCCCTGCCCACGCGCTGGGCACGTCAGCCGGGCTCTGTCCGCTACCCGGGCTGGGGCTGAAGGAGCTGCCAGTCGGACCCTAAGAAGGAGTCTCTCGGGAAAACCCGGCAGTGGGGGGACAGAAACGGGCCGGCAGGTGGCGCGGTTCAGGCTGGACTCCCACGTGGCTGACTGCTTTGAGTCCCGGGCCCAGCAGCTTGAAATCACACCAAGTGTGGGTCCAGTCATGCCCAGAACCCCAAGAAGAGAACTGAGGAGAAGGGCTGGCGGTGTGCTCGCTCCCCACCGGGGTGACCTCTCACCTTCCCTCTCTGTCTCCATCACTTTCCGCTACAGCTGCGGCCAGCAGCGAGCACAGCGGAACTCCAGGCGGGCACGGAGCTGCGGCAGGCCCCCTCACGCTGCGTCACCACCGTCTAGGGCCAGCTCATGGCCTGCTGGGTAAGGGCAGTGGGTCCCGGACCAAGGGTTTGGGAAACAGGCCGGCAGGTGCTCTTCTGTGCCCAAAAGCTGAGAAGGGATTGCGTGCGGCCATTCCTCAGAGGGCGCTTCCTCTGCCTCCCTGTCTCCCTCTGCGAGGGCACAGACCCTCCGGCAAATTTTAAAACAAACAAAGAGCCACGGTTTAAAGCAACAAAACACGCATCTACACAGAGTCAGGTATGGAAGAGATTTGGAATTATCTGTTGGAGAGTTTAAAAGAACTAGGTTGGGACCCACCAGGAGCCGTGGTGGTTGGAGGCTCTGGCCTCCCACACGGCCAACCGTGGTTCAAGTCCTGGACCTGGTGACTTGCTTTCTTGCTTTCCCTGGCTCTGTGTGTGTGTGTGTCTCTGTCTGGTCAAATTAAAAAATAATAATAGTAATAAATTGAGTTAAATAAATAAATAATTCTTTTTAAAAAAAGAACTAGGATTGACATGCAAAGGTGCAGAGGGAGACAGAGGCGGGTCACCTCAGCAGAGAAATGAAAAGGCTAAGGACAAATATAAAGAAGTCCTAGGATTAAGAAGCCCTGTCACAGGTGGGAGAACGCCTTGGATATCTTCATCAGTGGTGGAGCCGGCCGGGGAGCAAGGAGTGAGCTGGCGTGAGCCTCGAAGGCAACTTCCCGAACCGACGCGAGAGGGCAGGAGACACAGCGGGTCCAAGACCTGCGGGACGGTGACCGAGGCGAGGCGCGGCTGTGACAGAAATGCCAGAGTGACGGCCTAGCCACACGAGGATACAGAAAACAGAAAGGGTTAGGAGCAATACTTAAAATAATAATGACTGAGATTTTTCAAAATTAAAGCCAGACGGGACCAGCAGTTAGCGTAATGGCTATGTCGCTGGACTCCCACGTAGTCAGCCACGGTTCGAGTCCCGGACCTGGTGGCTTAAACTCATGCTGGGCGCGTGTGCGTGCATGCCCAAGATCCCGAGAGGAGAATGGAGGAGAAGGGATTGCGGCGTGGCCATCTCCCCCCCCTGGGGGGGGTGATTTTCTGCTTTCTCTCTCTGTCTCTCTCTGTCTGTCCGGCGAGCGCACAAGCCCTATAGCAAAAACCTCTCCAAAAAAAAAAATAAATAAATGAAAAAAAAATAAATAAAAGCCAGACAACGGGACCAGCAGTTAGCGTAATGGCTAAGTCACTGGACTCCCATGTAGTCGACTGTGGTTCCAGTCCCGGACCCGGTGGCTTAAATTCACACCGGGTGCATGTGCGTGTGTGCCCAAGATCCCGAGAGGAGAATGGAGGAGAAGGGATTGTGGCGTGGCCATCCCCTGGGGGGTGATTTCTCGCTTTCTGTCTCTCTGTCTCTCTCTGCCTTTCTGGCGAGCACACGCGCCATAATAGCAAAAATACCTCAAAAAAAAAAAAAAAATTTAAAGCCAGACACCAAACTATGGATCCAGGAAACTCAAAGAAAGCCAAGCAAGATAGATTTAAAATATATATGCGTGTGTGTGCGCGCACGTGTGTGTCCTAGCTATATCATATTCAAACTACAGAGAATAAAAAACATAGAGAAACTCTTGAAAGAAGCTGGGGCCAGGGAGGGGTGGATAAAGATGAGAATTACTTCAGACTTCAGAAACCAGGCATGCGAGGGAGTGGAATAAACACGTAAAGACCTGAAAGGAAAGTCCGCCTAGAACCGAGTCCATATGGATGCAGTAAAATGAGCCTTTGAAAGAGAAGGAGAAACAATGATCTTTCTCAAACAAAAATTGAGGGATTTGTCGCCAGGAAACATGATTGATAAGACTTACTAGGAGTTACTCATAAACAAAGAAAATGATGCGAGTCAGACACTCTATCTGTGTACAGAAAAGGAGAGGCGAGAGAAGGAATAAAGGTAAAATAAAGTATCTTTCCTAATCCTAGTCTCAGATAACAGTTTGTTCAAACTAATAACAGCAACAATGTGTTTAATGAGTGTAGCTTGTTACAAGCAAAATAAATGATGAAATAAGCGAAGTGGTGATGAACACAGAGGGAGGGAACCAGGGATACTTTGTTACAAATTACTGGGCTTACCAGCAAAGGGTAGGGGGTTTGAATGTGGACTGGGATTAAGTAAATGTACATTGCAAACTAAGGCAACAGCTGGAAAGGCAAGAACAACAAAAGCCCAACTGCTGTGCCTGGAGAGTGGAGAAAATGGAATCCTATAAGATGCTCAGTTGAAATCAGAGAAGGAAGAAAAGGAGTGGGAGAAAGAATAAAAAACAAGGACGACAGAAAACAACGACTGTGGTAGATATGATATCCAACTGTAAGCAGGATATCTATTTATAAATATGATAAATCTTGTAGCCAACTATATCAAATTACTTTAAACATCAACGGCCTAAATACAGCAGTTAAAACACAGGGACCATCAGATTGAACCCCCAAAAAGTTAAGACCCAACTATGTATTGTCTAGAAACCCACTTTCACCATAAACACACAGATTGAAAGTAAAGGGATGGGGCCATCAGGTGGCTTGGTGGTTAAGAGTGCTGAACTCCCACATGGCCGACCACAGTTCAAGACCTGGACCTGGCAGCTTGCTTTCTCACTTTCCCTCTCCCTCCCTCTCTCTCTATGTGTGTCTCCATCCCTTTCTGGTCCAATTAAAATAAGTAAAAAATAAATTAAGTTAAATAAAATAATTTGAAAAAAAATAAGCAGTTCTAGCAAAGTTACAGGGTATATGATTAATATACAAAAATTACCCACTCTTTTATATACCAGCAAGGAAAAATGAGGATCTGAAATGAAAAGCACAGTATCATTTACATTAGCACACTCACAGAGAGAGAGAAGCACACGTAGGGGTAACTCTAACCTAATATGTACAAGATCTAAAAAGGCTGTAGTGGTTAAATGGGAGCCAGATCCCATCCCACATGGAATCTCAGTCCTAAGGGCTCGAGAAAGCTTGCAGGGAGCTTGGGTGTGCCTCATATCCCGCCGGGATGGAGAAGTGGAGAAGGGATTGCGGTGAGACCGTGCCCATGGTGGGTGCCTCCTCCCTCCCTCCGTCTCTCTGGCGCACGCACCCGGTGAGATGCACACGTGGCAAACAAGCCCTGCGAAGAGAAGCTCGGCACACAAGTCCTTACGGATTCCAGGTTAGAGTTCAACAGGGAGCTCCCCCACGCTGCTCCGGAAGCTCTGTCCGCCCTCTGCAGGGTGTGGAGTCCCGGGGGTGCTCATTCCCTTCTGGCAGAATGAAAGCGGACGGCCACTTTGGAAGACAGCTGGGCAATTTCTCATAACACAAGACGCACGTTTACCACTTCATCCAGCGTCTCCTCGGGGCGAATTCAAAACCACACTCGCGAGTATCAAGCTACAACTTCATTCACAGGTGCCACAACCTGGAAGTAACTGCAGACTGGACCCACAAAGAGGCTGCGCTAAATTAAAACGAGGAGACGGTGCCGTCCAGGCCGAGTCCCGGGCCCTCTCTCCGGACCCGCCTCTCCAGTGTTACGGGGGTGCCCGTCTGGCCATCTCCCTGGCCGTGCAAAGACTGCACTCCTGTGACCATGGCCAGAACTTGGCCACAGCGGCTTGCGCCGTGGACTTTTACCCAGCCCGCCCCCCCCCACCCCGTTATCTTTCAGCTTCCACAGATCACACCCCTTTTACCAGCTGAGGCAGCCCCACGGGCTCCTCCTTGCCGATGGCGCTGACTGCTAGTCCCGGGCCTAAGTTTAGGCTCTCTTTGCAAGACCAGTACAGTCCCTTGGAAAACGCCTCCTGCTGTGCAGCTGATGGCTTTCGGTCACCCCCACCCACGTGCCCCTCAGGAGGTACATGAAGAAATGAAGCCTGGTGTACAAATCTAAGCAGGAAACCGTGCAGGATCGGAAGACACTGGTCAATCTGTCCAAGCCGAACACAAGAAGACAGCTGTAAACTGAAGTACGGGATAAAAGTTCACGTGTGGAGATTTACGTGTCGCTGAAGCAATTTGCCAAAACAAAACAGAAACAAAAATTGTCACCAACAGACAAATAATCCAGTCACAGGTAAGTTCAGAAGGCGACCAGGGCTGCAGTTCTGTAAGGCCGTGAGCTGAGGCAGGACGAGACGGGTGTTGGCGGGGTGGTGGGGCATGGACCAGAAGCGTGTGTGGCCTCTCTGGAGGAAAACTTGACAATAAATATAAAAACCCTAGAAGTGGCTTATTCGCACACTGCAATTTCACTTCTAAGTTACACGGGACAGGAAGTAGAGACTTTTGCTTGTTTCTCTGTTTCTGCAGGGTGCGTGTACTGGCCAGAGACAGAGAGGAGAGTGAGAAGGCCCCCAGGGAGGGCGCGCCACAGTCGTTCTCTGGGCATTTTGGGCACACACGCACATGTGCCCAGCCTGTTTCTCAGGCCACTGGCTCTAGGACTTGAACTGCGTAGCCCCGTGGAGCAGCCACCCTAACTGCCATGTCACCCGCTGGTCAGAGACGTGCACTGTTCGCGAGTGACACGGTCCCGCTGTGTAAGCTGCCGGGTTGGACGTGGCCACACACTGTCCCCGGTCCA
The DNA here is from genome assembly GCA_026018925.1 of Tupaia tana. Classification (NCBI taxonomy): domain Eukaryota; kingdom Metazoa; phylum Chordata; class Mammalia; order Scandentia; family Tupaiidae; genus Tupaia; species Tupaia tana. The sequence continues at coordinate 31,130,178 of JAKSZU010000025.1, forward strand.
GGAGTAGGGCAAATGTGGCCGCCGCAGGCGACAGCCTCTACAGTTCAGGAGGCTAGACGCTGGTCCCACATGGCTGACTGCACGGTTCAAGCCCTGGACCTGGCGGCTTGGTAATCGCGTGGGCCACCGTACCCAAAATCCTGAGAGGAGAATGCAGGAAAAGGGACTGTGGTATGGCCATGTCCACAGGGGCTGATTTTCCCCTTGTTTTCTGTCTCTTTCCAGTGTGCACATGTGCCTTCTAGGACAAAAAAAAAAGTTAAGCCTGGTTAGAGGCTTGAGGTTTATGGAGTTCTTAATTACTGTATTTTACTGTAATTTTTTCTTTGCTTCTCACACTTTTTTAAAATTAAAAAAAAATTAAATTTACTATAGGGCACATGCGCTCACCCAAGACAGAGAGAAAGAGCGTGAGAAAGGCCCCGCGGGAATGGTGACTGGCAAGCCCTGCTCCCCCCACTGTGTCCGAGATTTCCGGCACCCAGGCCCTGGCCCCCCGCCGGGGCCCAACCGCACTGGCTGGCCCGTAATGACCTTCCCTAATCAGAACCTTTTTTCTGTATGGAACATGTACCCCTTTGAGGAAAATAAAGGGGTACAAAAAGAAAGAAGATTCCCGGGCTGCGGGACGCAGTGGGAGTGGCCACCATGCTGGTCACAGTCCAGTGGAGCAGAGCGAGGCGCCCGGGTCACAGTCCAGGCCCCGCCCCGACGCGGGCCTGCGTCCTGCCAGCTCGGGGCCAGGTCGGGGCGCTCAGCAGGTCGTTCCGCGGCGGCTGTGGCGCTACCGGGGCCTCGCAGGCCTCTCGCCCAAGCTCCCAGCCCAGGCCTGGCTCCCTGCGGCTCGGCTTCCCTTGCCGCAGCTGGGCGCCCCGGGAGCAGCACCGGCGGGACCTCTGTCCCGACCTGAGGCCGCCCCTTGTGCCCGGGCCGCAGCTCCAGGGCAGCCCCACCAGCCCACCCCGCGCCTAGCCGTGCTGGGCAGGGAGGCAGGCCCCAAGGCCCGCCTCTGGCAGGCAGCCCGATGGCCTGGCAGGGTGCAGGGAGGACCAGGTCCGGGGGTCGCCGGCCGCCCGCTGTGCAGGTCCCCGTAGCCGCAGACCTCAGGTCAAGTCTGGCGGTCAGTCCCTCTGGGAGCCCCGACCTCCTTGTCTCTGTGGGGCGTCAGTGTGGTCTCCCCGGTTTGGGGACACAGCCTGCACCCCTCTCCAATTACACATGTGCCACAGGCAAGACGAAGGTGCCAAAGCAGCAACGAAGCCCTCGCTGCAGGCGGAGGGGACGGTGGCTGCACAGGGCGGAGGGGAGGGTGGCTGCACAGGGCGGAGGAGACGGTGGCTGCACAGGGCGGCGGGGAGGGTGGCTGCACAGGGCGGCGGGGAGGGTGGCTGCACAGGGCGGAGGAGACGGTGGCTGCACAGGGCGGCGGGGAGGGTGGCTGCACAGGGCGGAGGGGAGGGTGGCTGCACAGGGCGGAGGGGAGGGTGGCTGCACAGGGCGGCGGGGAGGGTGGCTGCACAGGGCGGAGGAGACGGTGGCTGCACAGGGCGGAGGGGAGGGTGGCTGCACAGGGCGGCGGGGAGGGTGGCTGCACAGGGCGGAGGGGAGGGTGGCTGCACAGGGCGGCGGGGAGGGTGGCTGCACAGGGCGGAGGGGAGGGTGGCTGCACAGGGCAGCGGGCGGACCGGCAGGTGCCGCGGGGCTGGACGCGCAGTCCGGAGGGCTCCGGGCCAGATCGGGGAACTGGAGCCACCTGAGGGAGGCAGCCCCAGTGCCACAGCAGAGCCCGGAGCGTCAGGGCCAGGCACGGGGGCCAGGGAGGAGGCAGGCCCTGTGCTCCGCCTGGGTCCGGGAACCGAGAACTCGGCACGGGCGGGGGTCTTGCGGCTCCTGCTGGGTGTCGGTGAGGCCGGGGCAGACGCCTGGGGGCTTGGGCTCTCAGCAGGCGACCCCGGGGTCTGGCCTGGGGTCCGCGGGCGGGCAGGCCGGGCCACTCCAGCCGGAGGGCGCCTGGGGAACCCCTCCAATCACAGCGGGCCCTGAGGACGAGCCCCTCGGTTTGGCCAATCAGGGGGGACTTCCCCCAGCCCAGAGACTGGGGTGACCCGCGAAGGGAGCCGGCAGGCGGCCCACCCCCACGGCCGCGGACCTCGGGCGCCCCTTCCTCTGCCCCTCCGCCTGGGGCTCCTTCTCCGGGGCCGGCGGTAACGCCCACAGCCCGGCGGGCTCCGAGGGTCCAGCCCCGCCTCCGAGCCGGGTCCCGTACCGGGGGCCCTGGCCGGCTTGGAGGCTCCGCTGCTCCAAGAACCCCAGACCCGGACCCCCGGTGCCCCACGCCGAGGCTCCTGGGCCCCGCGGGACCTTCGCGGTGGGCCCAGAACCCGCAACTCCGAGCGCCCGGAGCCCCGGCGGCGAGCCCGTGCGCAGCAACCTCGCGCACCCGAGGGGCGTCGGGCGATCTCGGGGCTCCCCGCACTCACCAGGCGCAGGTGTCGCGGGCGGACAGACCTCTGCGGACCGCGGTCGGGGATGGAGGCTGGCGCGGACCGCGGGGAGAACGAGGAGGCGGGTCCCACCTCCTCCCGCGCCCTCGAGCGGCCAAGGCCAGAGCCGCGAGGGGAGGGGCGCGGGGCGGGCGGGGAGGCGGCTCGGGGCCACTGGCCGCCTCGCTGGTAAGACGCCAAGGGGAGACCAGCCCCTGGCGTAAGCTATGTCGCTGGACTCCCACGTAGCCCACCGCCTTCCGGGGGGCTTAAACTCACGCCGGGCGCGTGTGCGTGCGTGCCCAAGATCCCGAGAGGAGAATGGAGGAGAAGGGATTGCAGCGTGGCCATCCCCCCTGGGGGTGATTTCTCGCTTTCTGTCTCTCTGTCTCTCTCTGTCTTTCTGTAGAGAGCACATGCCCTATAGCAAAAACCTCTCAAAACAAAACAAAAAACACGCCAAGGGGCCTTTCCTTGCCACTAGGGGCTGCAAGAGGCCGCAGGGCTTGGTGAGGCCGCAGCAGCCGGCAGTGCCCGGACTATGAGAGCCTGCTGCACTGGTGGGAACCCCCGAGGGTTCTCTGGACCCGCAGGGCCAGCGGGAGGGGGCCCTACCGTCCCTGCACCACCGGGGGAGGGCGAGAGCTTTGGGCAGTGGCTGCTGGTCCCCAAGGCCTCGGGGTCCTGCCTCCACCGCCCTGGTCTTCTGGGCAAGCAAGTCCCCTTCTCCAGCCTCCCCCCTCCTAGTCTAGGTGACAAGACCCCTCCTGACCCCAAGGGCATGGCAGGTGGACACATTGTGTCCCGGCTCCTCCTTCGCCCCGCTGTTCTCCCACGGAGGCCTTTCCCGCGGGCCTGCGGCTGGACCGGGTCGGAGCCCTCTGCCTTCCCAGGGCCCAGCCTGCAGCCTCCCGGGTGCTGGCGGGCAGGTCTGCGGCCTCCGCAGGGTGGCTGGCGGCTGGCGGCTGGCAGCTAGGAACCAAATGCCCGAGGCGAGCGTCATGTCCCTGTCCTCTGATGTCCCTTGCCTCTCCCGCTAGGCGAGGCACCTCGAGGGCGGGACCCTCGCGGGGCGTGTTCCCTCGGGTCCGCAGTGATGGCGCAGAGTCATGGCTAAATGCACGCGTGCCGAGTGACTTACGACGCGTGCTTTGCCCCCTGGACAGCTCGGGCAGCAGGGCTGAGGTGGCCTGCCCCTGCTGACTGGCCCTGCTCTGTGGGGCCAGCCCCAACTCTCCCTGCTGTCCTAGAGGCCAAGCCTCCCGCAGGGGAACCCCGCACTGCAGGAGAGGCCTACCTGAACGCCGGGGCCCGCCCTCAGTGCGGCCCCCGGAGGGCGCTGTGCGGTCAGAGGGCCGACTCTTTCATTTGGCACCCCCACCTTGCAATTTCATCCTGCTGGGATCAGCCCCCAGTGCTTGAGGGCAGAGACTGCCTTGTCTCCGGGGCCTCCCCTACACGAGTGCAGTCCTGTGTGGGTGTGCTCGGAAAGGCGTGGGGTACGCGAGTGCCAGCGGCCTGGGACAGGACAGTGGCGCGGTCTGAGCCCTGCGGCCTCAGTCAGGCTGACGGTGACAGGAATCCCAGAGACGACGGAGGCTGGACTCCCCAAAAAGAGCCCTTAGGAAGTCAGAGGGGAGCCCTGTCTTTGCCGGCGGGGTGGGGGCGGTCCTGCAGTCACGGGGGGTAGAAGGGGACCGCGTGAGCCGCCGATGAGGCCCGGACTCCCAGAGGTGACGGCGTCCTGGCCTCTCTGTGCTGCTTCTTCTAGAAAGGGAGGGAAGCAGGCGGCGTGGTGTTCAAGGTGCCGGGCCCGTGTGATCGACTGTGGATCGAGTCCCGGACCCTGCGGCCTGAAACACGCCAGGCACGTGCGCATGCGCGCCCAACATCTCAAGAGGTCAGCGGAGAAGGGACTGGAGCGTGGCCATCCCCAGGGGTGATTGCTTTCTGTCTTTCTGGTGAGCACACAGGCCCTATAGCGAAAGTCTCTTAAAAATAAGATACGGAGAGAAGAGAGATTCAGAAGGAGGGCTGTGAAGTACAGTGGAACCGGGGTGCTGGCCTCGAGAGCGCCCAGCTCCTCCAGGGGTCAGAGGGGCCATCGGGCAGGCAGCTTCCAGGCCGAGACCGAGCGCAAAGACGGTGCCCGCCGTGGCTGCACAGCCCTCGCTACGGCCTCAGGTCAGAGGCACCCCGAGCACCCAGACAGCAGGGCGCGGGTGACGCCACAGGCCAGGCAGCTCCCAGAGGGTGTCGGTGACAGGCATCGGGGTCCCGACTCCGGGTTTTGGACAGTGAAAACACAGATATACACTCCATTTCCCAGGACAGTGTGGAGCCTCGGACAAGCGCACAGGGCCAGCAGGTGGCGTGGCTCACCGTGGCTGGAGCCCTGGACCTGGCAGCTTGCTTTCTCGCTTTCCCTTCCTCTCTCTGTCTCTGGTCAAATTAAATAACAACAAATAAAATTAAATAATTCTTTAAACAAAGTAAAAGGGGAGGACATTCTGTCCTTGGGATAAGGTGGCTGAGCAGCGAGGACGTTGGGCAGCGAGCGGGCCAGTGACGGGCGGCCTGTGCTCCGCGGCCTCTGCGGGGACCAGGTGAGTCAGGGTCCGAGGCAGGCGCTATTGACAGCCGTGGGGCATGGTGGCTGGGAGGAGGCTGGGAGCTGGTGTTTCCTGGGGACCGAGCTCAGGCGCAGAGGGTGACGGAGCTCCGGGGACAGCGGCGGCGGTGGCTGTGCAGCCTGGTGACGGTGCGTGTGTACACTGTCCGGCTAACCCCGAAGAGCAGTGTCTACTGGGCCCACCGCTTCCTGAGGAAAGACCAGCCAGGGTCCAAGGCATCAGGGAGGCTTTGGGCCTCGCCAGGGACCGTCCCAGCGCTCCAGGCCCAGGCCTGCACTCAGGAGCCGGCCCGGTCCTGGAGCAGTGTGGAGAGCGAGGCTGGGGCCCTGGCCTCTTCCAACAGCAGACCGCGAGGCCCTGGAGTGTGGGGCGGCGTGGCAGCCACACCCTGAGTGGTCGGCCACAGTGGAGCCCGAGCAGGCCCTGACCCTGGGGGCTCCCTGTGGGCCAGGCACGCAGCGGCCCCGAGGGGAGCCGGGCTACCCCCTCCGTCTCCTCCCTGCTCCTCCATCTGCTGTGAGGACTCTGAGGACTCTGGGAACTGTGCCGGCTGCATCCTGGGTGTGCCTGGAGTGTTCGGTTAGACCTGGGCCTCCGACCCGGGGCCTTCCCACGTGGCTTCCAGCATCACGTGGTGCTCTGGCCTCCAGGACCCGTGCCGACGGCAGCTCGGTCCTTGGCCACTCTGCTCTGCTGTACTTCACGGAGGTCTGGCCGCTGTCACCCAGGACAGAACAGGGCGGCCTCCCAGAGGGGCCAGCAGGGCCTCCCAGGGAGAGCGGAGGCCGGGGGAGGCGGCCTCCAGGTACTGCACGGCCAGCTGCTGCCTTGGCTGGGCCTGAGAGGTGAGGCTACTATTATTTCAAACATTTTTGCCAGATGGGGCCAGAAGGTGGCGTGGCGATTAAGGTGCTGGACTCCTGCATGGCCTACCCGCACCGGGCAGCCGGCTTTCTCACTCCCCCTGCCCGTCTCTCTTTCTCTGGTCAAATTAAAAAATAATGATAATGTTTTAAATAAATAAATAATTCTTTTAAAAAATGTTTGCCAAAAGGTGAAGCACTCACCAGAGAGAGACAGAGACAGCGAGAGAGTGAGGAAGCACGCCGCAGGGAGAGCCGCGCTGCAGTCCCTTCTCCAGTCTCCCCTCAGGGCTTCGTGCACACACACGTGCCCAGTGTGATTTTCAAGCTGCCCGGCGTGGGCCCAAACGGCTCAGTCAGCCACGTGGATCCACCGCCTTGGCCTCCACGCCACCTGCTGCCCCCCACTAGGGTTTTGTTTGTTTGTTTGTTTTGGAGAGGTTTTTGCTATAGGGCACGTGCGCTTGCCAGACAGACAGAGAGACAGAAAGCGAGAAATCACCCCCCCAAGGGAGATGGCCACGCCACAATCCCTTCTCCTCCGTTCTCCTCTCAGGATCTTGGGCACGCATGCACAGGTGCCCGGCGTGAGTTTAATTCTCCAGGTCCGGGACTCGAACAGCAGTCCACTACATGGGAGTCCAGTGACATGACTATTATGCCAACTGCTGGTTCGCCCACTTGGGTTTTTTAATTTTTTATTTATTTCTTCGGGAGCGAGAGACATAGAGAGAGGAAAAGCACCCTCGACCAGGCCTCGCACTGCAATCTTCTCGGTTTCACCTCAGCAGGCCTGGCCCACGGGTGTGTGTGCTCGGCACTCAGAGGTCCCTGGACACAAGCGGGGACCTAGCCTGAGGCTCGGGCGTGCTGCCGCTGCGCCACCTGCTGGCCACTGCAAGTCACCGCGGAAGAAACGGTGGCTGGCCGGGCAGTCCTCCGCCCAGCTCTGGTCCACCCCTCCGCGTCACCCCACCCCCAGTTCCCCGTGCACAAGTGGCCAGAGCTGGGGCGTGTCAGGCGGCCTGTGTGGCCATGCCATTGGCTCGCACGGCCATCAGGAGGTACATGCCATCCAATGGCCTCTCTTGTTGATAGTGGCCACTGAACTCTCAGTTCAAATCCAGGCTTGCGACATTTTACTTACTCGCAATAAAACAAATAATTTGGGGAACACGAAGGTTCTAGAAATGTGATATGATAAGTGAAACATGACCTTCAAGATTTGTTATTTTTTAATTATTATATATATATATATATATATATATATATATATATATATATATTTAAATTTGCTATCAGGCACATGTGTTTGTGAGAGAGAGAAAGAAGGAAAATGAGAAAGCAAGCCACCAGGACTCGAACCACGGTCAGCCGTGTGTGGGCTCAGCACCTTAACCGCCACGCCACCTACTGGCCCCTGACCTTCAACAGGTTTACAATGTAAGGTTAGAGAGCTTCCGAAGTTGGCTCCGAATGGTGGAGAACTGGAAAGTGACATATAAGAGAGTGAGCGCTTCCTCCCAAGACCCCAACGCAATAAGTGACATCTGGTCTTCCACGGCAGATAGGCCGCGCCACCGCGAGGTGAAAGAACAGGCTTCCCGCGGCCTGCTGGTTAGCATGCGCCTTAGTATCCTTTTACCATGGGCAGGAAACAGACCGACTCCTGAACGGAGACACTCGGTCGCACCTGCCACGCCCGGCCCTCTGCTCGGGCCGCACCTGCCACTCCCGGCCCTCCGCTCGGCCGCACCACCCTCTGATGGGCTGCATCTCCCACGCCCGGCCCTCCGCTCAGCTGCACCTGCCATGCCCGGCCCTCCTCTCAGCCGCACCGCCCTCCGATTGGCCGCACCTCGCACGCCTGGCCCTCCACTCGGCCACAAAGGCTGTGAATGCAACTGTTTGGTTAAAATGCGAGGGTTCGACACCCAGGCGGAAAGGACCAGCCTGTGCCCACCGTGTGCATGGAGACGCACCTTCCCGTGTGGCGGGAGGGGTTCTGCAAACCGGGTCCACGCAGATGCTGCACGTCAACAAGAGACCAACCACAGGCAGCCTCAAAAGCAGGAGGCGCTGTTCTCGAACCCGGAGGCAATCACCTTTCCCCGATGCCCGGCACATGCAGAGTGGGAGAGACCACTTGCTAAGACAAGGCCGAAGGTTCGGCCCGGCCTAAGATACTCTCTAGAAGCCACTGGAGACCACCGTCCGGAGTGATGATGGAGCGACTGTGCCGTGGCCAGATGAGGGTGAGGGCAGTGGGGGCCAGCAGGGCAGAGAGGCGGGAGTCGGCCTCAGGGACCCCGAGTGCCCAGTGGGGGGGCCAGGGCAGCAGGCCAGCTGACATTCTCTAAGGGAAGAGACACCGTGGCCTGGTGGGTAGGGAGCTGGATCCCAGATGGCCAGCCTGGTGGTTCAACTCCCAGCCCTGGTGGCTATGCCCAAACTCCTAACAAGATGGAGAAGTAGCAGAGAAGGGACTGTGGTGTGACCATGTCCCATGGGGGAAGGGATGCCTTTCTCCCTCTCTCTGAGTCTCTGTTTCCCTTTGGTGAGAGCACATCCTCTGGCCAAAAGAAGAAAAAAAAAGATTGCTATACACTTGACAGCTCTGATGGAGCAATTTTTTTTTTTTTTTTTTTTTTGGAGAGGTTTTTCGCTATAGGGCACGTGCGTTCGCCAGACAGAGAGAGAGACATAGAGACGGAAAGCGAGAAATCACCCCCCAGGGGGGATGGTCACGCCACAATCCCTTCTCCTCCATTCTCCTCTTGGGATCTTGAGCATGCACGCACGCGCCCGGCGTGAGTTTTAAGCCACCGGGTCCGGGACGCGAACCGTGGTCGACTACGTGGGAGTCCAGCGACATAGCCATTACGCTAACTGCTGGTTCCCTGATGGAGCATTTTGAAAAAAGTTAATAAATTTTAAAATAAAGTTACTACTGCAGGAAGCAGGTGGCACGATGGCTAGGGTGCTGGACTCCCACACTGCTCCCCACGGTTCAAGTCCAGGACCTGACAGCTTGCTTTCTCACTTTTCCTCTCTCACTCTCTCTGGGTCTCTGGTGAATGCCTGTGCCCTGTAGCAAATTGAAAAATAATAATAAATAAAAAATAAGAAGAAAGAAGTTGTTACTAACTCCAAGAAAAACAAAAAGTTGGATAAGAACAAGCTATACCACGGCTGTCGCCTCTGCAGGTCCTGCACTGTCACAGCAGACTCAGTTTTACTGGTGTCTTGTGAGAGCCATCTGGGGAGACCAGAGGGCAGGGGGCAGCCGCAGGTGCAGAGGGGGTGCCCGGGCCTCCCCGCAGCTGCTGCTGCTGCTCCCAGAGCCACAGAGCTGCCCTCGCAGCCACCACCCACGGTCAGGGATAGGCACGGCCACTTAGCTCAGCTCCCGGCTTCAGACGTCGGAAGTTGGCACGGGGCACGTGGGGGTGATCAGAGCCAGAACATTCCAGAAGCGACACGTTGCCAGGCCAGGCAGCAGCAGCCGGAAGCAGAGACACAGGGCGAGGCCAGGCGGCCTCCTCTGCCTGCCCCCTAGTACTATCCGAATCTTTGGCCATGCTCATGTATCGTTTTTCTAGGGGCGGGCGTTGGTCCCGTGGCAGGGACTGCACTGGCTGGCTTAGCCTGTCCTACCCCTGCCTCGGTCTTCCCTGTCCTTGGAGAGAACATGTGGGATTTCCCACCTCTCTGGCCACCGTGGCTATGGCCAGGGACGCAGCCTGACAGGTGTCAGCAGAAGTCCTGGGCAGCCCGGGCCCCGTCACACTGCTCGGCTGGGAGCAGGGCAGGCACCTACCGTCCATCGCTCTCCGGTAGGAGCAGGGCCCTCCGGGGACCCCAAGAACCCCCCGCCCCAGGCTCTGAGCAGCTGCCAGCCTGGCTGCACCAGGCCCGTGGCGTTAAGAAGCACCAGCTGTGAGTGGAGATGTCGCGGGGTGCAGAGGTGGACCTGGGGGAGGGCTGGAGGCCCCTGCCAGACGCAGCCTTGCCCAGGAGAAGGTGCCCTCTGGCGGCCGCCCGGGAAATCTTGGCCATAGCAGACAGAGCCCAGGAGAGCAGGGGGGTGGGGGAGGGCAGCAGCGGGGTGGGTAGCGGGACAAGCAGTGGGGGCAGCCCAGGCGCCCAGGCCAGCCTCCGGAGGTCACAGGGACACACGGCAGCTTGAGATTCGGAGCCAGATGCCCCTCCCTGTGCTGCTGGCCCGCTGTGAGCAGAAGTCACCCAGGGGCTGCAGCATTAGGGGCCCACACTCATCCCTGCAGCCCTCTCTTCGGGGACGGGGGACAGGGACGCAGCAGCAGGACCCCTGCACCAGTGTTTGCAAGGGGCTGTCCCGAGGGGCGCACTTCGACTCAGCGGGGTGGGCCTTGCTGCCGGGCTGAGATCTGGGGGGACCAGGGAGCGCTGTGACCCGGCAGGGTGAGCCAGGCTGATTGGCCACTGAGATCCAAGGGGCGATTGGCCTTCGCCTCTCTACAGCCTCCCCTCTGAGCTACACGACCAGGAAACGGGCTCCGGTTACAAGCCAGCGCCCACAGCCATGCAGGGCCCCACTCCGGGCTGCTGGCAGATGTCCTGGAGCCCAGGTGAGCACTGGCTGGAGTGCAGCAGGGCGACCTCGGCCCAGTGGGGCGTGTTTGCAGTGGGTGGATCCCGCTCTCCCTCCCTTGCGGGGCCCAGAACAGACGTGATGGGCTCCCGGGTGTCCCCAGCCCTGGCACCGTCTCCAGCAGGAAGCCACAGAGCTCCTGAGTGAGCGAATGAGTAGGCAGACTGGTGCATGCCGCCGGGGAGCAGTCGGTGCCCTGGCCCTGCCCGGGGGAGGGGTGGCTACTGCAGTCCCTGCACCAGGCCAGGCCAGACTAGACCCTCCCACCAGGCCCACTACAGCCTCCGGGCAGCTGAGCAGCACAACCACAGGCTGCAAGAGGTCAGGCCGGGCTGGGGGGGACAGGCAGCCCTGGCAGGCCCTACTGGCCCAGGAACAGGGCCTCAGGCTGCGCAAGGAGGGAGACCCGGAGCTGCAGGCTCCGGCTGCATCCCAGCCAAGCCCTGCCGGCCCATGCCGGCCAGCAGCACTGCGCACACGCGCGCACACACACACACACACACGCACGCGCACGCCTGCTGGGACCGGGACGTGGGCGGCATGTCCCCAGGCTTCCTGGGCTCCCAGCAGGGTGTCTGTCCCAACCAGGTCAGACAGGCTGCTCCAGCGAGTTGGACCACAGCGCTGGGCTCCTCGAGCTGGCTGTCCCGCCGTCTCTGACTCCCACACCCACGGGCCCCCGGGCCTGACGCCACGGAGGCATGACGTCTCATAACTGATCAGGCTGCGAAGTCCCAGTGCAGATGCTGGCTCAGGAAATGCTCACCCAGGACAGCGTTTCCCGGAGGGTTTTCCCGAGGCTTCGTAAATCTCGGTATCTTTCTGTGGCAGCACACAGGCCATCAGTTCACCCAGGCACGACTGCAGGAAAGGATGGCCCTGCAGGAAGGGCCCTGGGGGAGGGCGCACCTGGGGGACACGGGGGGAGGGGTGAGCACACCCGGAGGAGGCTGCACCTGGGGGAGAGCACGCCTGGGGGGGGGGGAAGCTGCACCTGGGTGACGCAGAGTGGGGGGTGAGCACACCCGGAGGAGGCTGCACCTGGGGTAGAGCACGTCTGGGGGGGAAGCTGCACCTGGCGGGAAGCTGCACCTGGGTGACGCAGAGTGGGGGGTGAGCACACCTGGAGGAGGCTGCACCTGGGGGAGAGCACGCCTGGGGGGGGGAAGCTGCACCTGGGGAGAGCACACCTGGGGGGGAAGCTGCACCTGGGGGGAAGCTGCACCTGGGGGGAAGCTGCACCTGGGTGACACAGAGTGGGGAGTGAGCACGCCCAGTGGAGGCTGCACCTGGGGGACAGCACACCTGGGGAAAGCTGCACCTGGGGAGAGCACACCTGGGGGAGGGTGCACCTGAGAGAAGAGCCTCTCCCCCCTCCCCGTGTCATTCAAACCTCTAAAATTCAGGCTCTTCTCAGCTTGGGGCCTGGGGACATTCGCAGTCAGTGACTGTCCCCGCAGAGAGGTTTTGCTAGAGAGACCATCTATAGCTTGAGAGTGCCCACCGCAGTTGCTGACGGTCCTGAGACGGTCGCTCAGAACCATTCAGGAGGCGATGGTTATTAAAGAGCGTGTCTAGCAGGAGTGCTGTCAGACACGTGCCAGCCTCCATCAGAACTGGCTGCCCTGCCGGCCTGGCCTCCTCACGGGCCCTCTGCCCAGCTCGGGGGGCAGCAGGGTGTGGAGGGCTGGGAGGGCTCCCTGGGGGCGGGGAGAAGAGGCCTGGCCACTCCCTCCCTCGGAGCCACCCTGAGTTTCCGCTCCGCTCCGGCATAGGCGAGTGCCTCCACCATAACCGGTCAGAGGCCCTACTTGACAGCTGGCCCCAACCTCAGTGCACCTGAGGTTCCAGCAGTGGGGAGAGCGCGTAGCCACCTGGCAGACTCCTTGCGCCCCTTTGCAGCTTTGCTGGAAACACCCGGTTTGTAACCCCTGCTAGACCTTGTTACGAAAGCCGGCGCCCCTGGGGGCTGCACCGAGAACTCGCCACCCGGCACTGATGTCCGTCCGGCACTGATGTCCGTCCGGCTCCGGAAGGGACACCTGCCACCGTGCGCCGTGGGGCTTACTGCTGGCGCAGGCACAGGCAGCCCCGCCCGCGTCGGAGTCGTGCCCAGCCACTCATTTCTTACTGGTTTACTGCTGGGGACACGCTGCCTCTCTGAGGGTAGAGACAGGAGACAGGCACCACCTGGGCTCTATGCCACAACCACCCCAGCCTCAGTCAGCCCAGGCCACAGGCACATACGTGTGGGCTCTTTTATTTCTTAGAACTGTTTCATTTAGTTTCATTTATTATTATTTAATTTGACCAGAGAGAGAGAGAGAAAGCCAGCTACAGGTCTGGGACCTGAACTGAGGTCGGCCATGTGAGAGTCCAGCACCTTAACCACCACGCCACCTGCTGGCCCTGTATGTGGGATCTTCCACGTGGCTCCAGGGTCACCGCCTGGTGTGCCACCACAGTGCCACCACGGTGCCCCACGGCGGGGTGGGAAGTTCCAGCTCCCAAGCTTGTCCTCACTGAGCCTCCAGCATGTCATGGTGACGCCAGGCCCTGGCGGCCCCCGGGAGCATCCGCTCCGCCCAGCCATGTCTGGACCTGCTGTCCCCCCTCAGGAAGCGGCACGTCACTGCGTGCTTATTCTCCTCGGGCCCAGGAAGAGGGGCTGATTTTCTGCCAGTCGAGCTTTTCCTTCTTAGAAGAATGACACTGAGAACCCAGCTCCTTCCATCCCAGATCGGAAAGCAACATGGTTCAGTCTGAATACGGCTGCCGGGCTCCGTGGGAAACGGCAGTGACTAAGACGAAGCAAGAACAAAGAGATCAGTGAAGACGGTGGCGTAGAAAACCCCTTCTCAGTCACAAAGGACCTGCCCCCAGCCAAGGGCTCGCGAGGAGTTCAGTGACCACGCACGGATGGTTCCACAGCCGCGCGGTCACGGGTCTGAGGGCCCGGAGCGCCTTCGCGATCCTTGGAATCGATGAAACCTCGCCATGGAGGGTTCCCGGGTTTTTCAGGGGCAGGAGTGTATCTGTTACATGCTGGGTCACCGCGCCCGTGAGGACTGGGCAGGCCCAAGGACGAAGAGCTAGGGGACCCCGAGGCGAAGGGCTGTAGATTGAGAACGGCCAAATGGGAGCGGAGGTCGGGGGGACCCAGCCCTCTGCTGGGGAAGGCCGCGGCCCCACGCTGTCCTGTGCTCGCTCTTCTGTACGGGGGCGAGGCTCGCGCTTCAGCTGCGGAGGCCCGTGGTCGAAGGCCGCTCCTGGCCCTCTCTGGCTAGCGGTCAGGGTTCTCTGTAAAGCCCAGGGGTAGAGCACGCCTGTGTTTAGGGCTTCCGCATGCCCTGCAGCGATCACGCAAGGACCGCGTCCACTGAAGGCGCTCCCTGCACGCGGCCAGGCATGTCAGCGCCGGCTGCCCAGCGCACCTGCCCGGTCATGGATGCAGAGTCCGAACGGCCCATGTCACTTCAGGCCAGGGCCTGCTGCCCAGAGAGTTTGCCACAAACTGTTTAAGAACTTTCCGATTCCAGAGCTTTTGGCATTAGGAGTTGCAGCTAATGTATCAAAAACCTCTATTCTAGGGGCCAGCCAGGGGCATGGTGTTGAGGCGGCTGGATCCCACATGACCAACTGTATGGTTCAAGTCCCAGACCCGGCAGCTTGAAAATCATGCCAGCCTCCTGTGCTTGCTTGAAATTCTGAGAGGCGAGAGAAAAGGGGCAGAAGGGATTGTGTGACCACGCCCCACGGGGGGTGCTGCCTCCTTCTCTCTCTCTGTGTCTCTCCAGTGAGCTCAGGCACCTTCTGGCAAATTAAAATAAGTAAACAAGTAAAAGACAACCTTTGGCTTTCTGTCAATATTGTTCACAAAAGCCAGACAAAGCCTGAGACGAAGAAATGAGGTAAAAACACTGGAAAGGGTAGAGGTGGAATTGTCGCTGTACCAAAGGACTTCAAAATGTTCGTGGAAAAACAGAATTAAAGTATTCTGGTGCAAAAAAAAAAAGTTGAAATCCATGCATTTTTTTAATACGCATTTTCCATGAAGCTATGTATTTTCAAAGACTTTCGTATTGTCTATTTCCACACAGTACGAGCGCACAGTAGGCCATCTGGATCTGTTACACTCTATTATGCGCATACGTAGGACATACATGTGAGCATGTGTGTGTCCCCGCTGTGTGTAATACGGATTTAATAACGACTTACCCCGCCTTTCTGACTGTTCGGGCCTGAGGCTCTGGTCGTTGCTAAGGGAGCGGCGTTCAGAGCAGGCTGCTGGCCGCGTTCTCGCCCTGCTAAGTCTGAAAGGAAAGTGGAAAGCGGCACAGGACGACGCGCCATGCGTAATGGTGCGACTCGAGGGCTCCACGGGGGCGTGCTCTGTGCTGATCAGGAGGCGGTAAAAGACACGGGCCAATGTTGCTCCTTAGGACATGCGTGTTCATTCGAGAGACTCTTCTGCGCCACACGAAATTAACTCCCAGGTGGACTGAATGGTCCAGCACGGAAACACCGATAAAGTTATGTCCATAAAATACAGAATAGCCATGCAAAGCCCTGGCGCACGAGGCCAGCGTGGCACAGCAGTACGGCCCCCTGCAGTGCTGGGCCCACACGGGAGGCCCGGGTTCCTGTCCAGCTCCCCGGACATGCGTGTGCCGTGATAGAGACAGGCCGAGCTTGGGGTGGGTCACAGCACGAGGGCCCTGGTGGCGATGCCTGTCTGCCTGCCTGTCTCTCTCGTGGAATAAATAAATAAACAAAACTTAAAAAACTAAAACCTTGAAATAAAAGTGTTTTCATTTTCGAAGATTAGAAAAAAGCAATGTGACTAGTATAACCATGTTAAAGGCACCATTTATATTAAAGGCACCGTTTATATTAAAGGCAAAGTCACCGGCAGAAGTACGGCAGTGGAAGTGCCCACCAGGGAGTCATGACAGACCTCACTCCTCAACAAGGAAGTTTGCAGTTCCAACCCCGGGGCCCCAGAACGGAAAACAGTCCTGGGCGGGGAGGAGGTTCCGACGCGGCATTGCCATGTGCCCCGATCCTTATAAAAGGGGAACTCTGGGCCAGAGACAGGCACTGGCAGAGGCACGCAGGCCAGTGCTGGCAGGCAGTCGGGTGATGCTGCTGTAGGCCAAGGGGCTCTGGAGGGTGCCAGCAGCTGCCAGCAGCCAGGCGAGAGGCCAGGAAGGGGCCTGCCGTCCCGGAGGGGCCTGGCCCGCCGACACGTTGGTCCAGGACTTCCAGCTCCGGCCTGTGGTGCTTTGCCGTGGCAGCCCGAGAAGCTGAGGCAGAAGGCCAACAGCTGAGGGACAGAGCTCTCCCATGTCCTAACAAACCGGCTGGCCCTGCCCTGCCCCGCCCCGCGGCGCGGTTGCTAGGGCACTGGCCAGCACTGCTGAGAGCCACCGGCCGACCGCAGGTTTGGACCCCTGGGCCAAGGTGCCAAGGTGCCAGGTGCAGGTGTGGGTGCCCAGGATTCCCACGAGCTGGAGGGCTGGGGAGAGGGGGTCACGTGATGCGATCTTGCGGAGGGTGTGTTTCTCCTCCTCTTTCGCAGCAAAACCCAGGAGTTTGGGGAGGGAGGGTAGTGGTGGGAGAGTAAGCGTCGCAGTGCTGTGGTGGACGGGGTGGAGGAGAGGGAGGAGCGAGTTCTCAAGGTCTCATTCGGGAGCAGTGAGTGGCATTCACACAGAGAACATCACACACGCGTGCATGCACCACGCACATACTGCTGGGGTAATAAACTCAGCAAAACCGCAAGATATGAAAGGTCAACACCTACGATTAAGTTGTGTTTCTGCCCATCATCAATGAACAATCTGAAAAAGAAATTAAGAAATTAATTCCACTTAGAATAGCATCCAAAAGAATAAAATATCTAGAAATAGATTTAACCAAGAGGAAAAAGTCTTGTGCAATGAAAAGTGTGAATACTGCTTAAAGAAAAGAAAGATCCAAATAAGCAGAAATCCATCCCATGTCCATGGATTGAGAGACTTAATATTATTTTTTTTTGAGAGAGAGAGAGAGATCTTTGGCATAGGGCACATGCACTTGTCAGAGAGACAGAAAAAGACAGACAGAAAGTGAGACGTCACCCCGGGGATGGCCAGCTGCAATCCCTTCTCCTCTTGGGATTTTGGACACGCATGCACACACTCCTGGCATGAGTTTTAACCATCGGATCTGGGACTCAAATCACAGTCAACTATGTGGGAGTCCAACGACATAACCATTACACCACCTGCTAGTCCCAAGACTTCATATTATTATGATGTTAATACTACCTAACCCAATCTACAGATTTTTTTTTTCTTTTTTACTTTTTTTCCATAGTTAGGGTGCATGTGCTTGTTGGAGAGAGACAGAGAGAGGGAAAGTGAGAAATCACCCCCCGGTGGGATGGCCGCGCCGCAATCCCTTCTCCTCCGTTCTCCTCTCGGGATCTTGGGCACGCATGCACACGTGTCTGGCATGATTTTCAAGCTTTCAGGTCCAAGACTCAAACCATGGTCAGCCACGTGGGAATCCAGAACCTTAACCACTATGCCTCCTGCTGGCCCCACAATCTACAGATTTAATGCAATCCTTATAAAAATTCCAATAATTTTTTTTTCACAGAAATGAAAAGCCAATTCTCAAACTCATGTAATTTCAGGGCCAGAAAAGCCAGAGCAGTCTTGAAAAAGAGCAGAGTGAGTGGAGAGACTGAGGCTGTGGGAAGGGCGCGCCCTGGCTGAGGCCCCACCGCTTGTGGTAAAGGCAGGACCAGCACCCGGATCTCTGAACTCTCCTGAGGGGGAGACAGGGAGACCGGCCAGACCCTGCACTTCTGCTTGGCCACCTCAGGCTTGCCCGAGGCCAGCTGCTTCCCTCCACGTCGCTCAGAGGCTGGGACTGTGCCTCCCCCACTGCCTGACTTCCATCCGCGACGGGCGGCAGCTCCTCTCCGAGCCAGGGGAGAGGGCCCACTCCCGGAGTGCCCTGGGCCGGGGGTGCGTCCTGCCCCCTGGTCTCCAGGTGCCGGTCCATGAGCATCCAGGGGACCGCAGACCCACGCTTAGGACCTGCGGACGGCCCCGCGCCCTGACCAGAGGGGGGCAGCATGGTGCTGTTGACCGCCCGGAAGCTTGTCTGCTGGAACCCTCCTGTGGGGACAGCAGCGGACAGGACGCAGCCCCACGGTCAGGTTCCAAACTCAGGACAGAGACAACGCAGGGCTGGTCGAGTCCCACGGAAAACGCCCACGCGAGTTCCTGAGTGGCAGGCCCGGCAGTGCCAGCGGCTGTTCTCCGCGCCGGATTGGGTGGCTGTTTGCTCAGCTCAGTGTGGATTTCGAGAGCTGCTGCAAGAGTTTATTTTTACACACTCGCGTCAGCGCGGGCCGGAGCAGAGGTCCTGGACGCAGACCCACTATGCGACGGGTGCCAGGCTTCCATCCAGCCCCTGCCGCGGGGCGCGGCCAGCAGGGGCAGATGGCGGCCACGGCCCCTCCCCGTCCCCAGACCCTCGCTGCGCGCTGCCTGGGCACACAGCTTCCTGCCTGGCTCCCTGCGTCCCGGCCTCCGGAGTGTGTAATTGATCCTGACCCGGTTCAGTGTGCGGGTGATGCAAAGCGCCCGGCACCCCTCCCTGCTGACCCTTCGTCCCGTTGCACAATGGGGGGTTACGTCACCGCAGGGGCCAGACAGGGGCACCTCGGCACATCAGAGCCCTCTGCTGCCTCTCGAGTAACGTCCCTGGCGGGGGAGCTGGCAGCTGGGGTCCCGGACCCTCCCGCCAAGAGCAGGGCCCAGGGCGTCCCGCGCCTGCTCCTTCGAGCCCCTAGCTCGGGGCACCTCTTCCTCCCTGTCTCCCCTGCTTTTACGTAGCCTGTCGGGCCCACATCTCCGAGCAAGAAACCACCGAGCACGGGCTCCTGCAAAGAACCACAGTCCCTCTGGGGAAGGCAGGCCCTGGCTCCCCAGACTCCACAGTCCCAAATCCCACAGAGCCTGCTCAGGCCTACCTCAGGAGCCAAGCTCACAGAGACAGCAAGACGGGGTCACAGCGCACAGCTTAGGAGGCTGGAGGCTACAGGCCGCGCCCGCCTGCAACCCCAGCTCAGCACGGCCGCGCACACCTGCGACCCCGGCTCGGCACGGCCGCGCACACCTGCGACCCGCCTCGGCACGGCCGCGCACACCTGCGACCCCAGCTATTCGGGAGGCTGAGGCAGGAGGTCACTGACAGGGAAGACCCTGCCAACAATACGTCTCCTTCTCCCACTCTCTCATAAAGAGGGAAAAGGGCAAGATAAAATAGGCTTGAAGATGATCAAATTTAAGTTAGAGATTTTCTCTAAAAACTAACACTTGTACATATTAAGGTTGAATTTTGGATCATACAGGTGCATGTGTAATTTTAAATACAATTGCTCAAATAACCTCTCTTCATTTCCTTTTATTTTTCTCTACGATGTGTATGCTTGCCAGAAAGAGACAGAGAGGAAGAGAGAGGGAAAGTGAGAAATCACGCCCCGGGGGATGGCCACATCACAGTCTCTTCACCATTCTCCTCTGGGGATGTTGGGCACACACGCGCATGTGCCCGGTATGTTTTCCAAGCCACCAGGTTTGGGACTTGAACCAGGCAGTTAACTGTGTGGGATCCAGCCACCTTAACCCACCACGCCACCTGCTGGCCACTCCATTTCCTAGTTTAACTTACCCCAAATCTCAGTCAATGCAGGGACTCCCCACCCCTTCCCCTGAGTCTGTCTAAGCCGGCTTACCTGTGCCAAGACGTGTCCTTCACATGGTCACCTGCAGACGGTGTCGTGATGCCCAGCTGGGTGGGTCAATAGAGCAGCTGTCTCTCCACGTGGCCTTGCCGGTGAGCCCCCGTCACCAGTGACTGCAATCACTGCCATCTCTTGAGCATGAGAAACAGCCGGCGGCCGATTCTCTTCTCCCTGTGGTGACAGAGTAGTGTCCCCAGCGATGTCCACGTCCTTCCCTCCAAACCTATGAATACGTTACTGTCTAGCCCATTACTGTGTTGCTAACCCAAAAAGACCTGAGGCCGGATGGTTCCTAAAGAAAAGGGGGGTGTATCCGGCTCTCACTTCTGGGGGACAGGGACCAGCACGAAGCCTCTCTGGGCGCTCCGTCACAGCTCGATTCCCAGAGCAGTGAGGAAAGAGGCGATAGGAGGGCAAACGACCTGCATCATCCCCCTGCCTTTATAATAACCCACTCTCTCAGCAACGAAGCCCTTCCTGTGAGAGCGTGAAGACGCCCTTCCTCCTGCAAAACGGCATCAATCCATTCACGAGGGCACTGCCCCCATGATCCAAACGGCCCCACCTCCTGAAGGTCCCACCACATCTAACGCCATTCCACTGGGACCAAGCTCTCAGCACGTGAACTTTGGGGATGGCGAAGGGGGACAGAGCCCGCAGGTGTCGTGAAGGCTGTAATCAGCCGACCCAGGGTAGGGAGATTATATAGGGTCACGTGGCCCTAGCACGTTCACCAGGGTCCTTACATATGAAAGAGGAAGGTGGGGGCCAGCAGGTGGCACAGCGGCTGTGGTGCTAGGGTCTCACATGGGCGACTCAAGTCCCAGACCTGGTGGCCTGAAACTGACTCCGGGTTCATGCGCATGCCCAAAATCCTAGGAGGAGAATGCAGAAGGGATTGTAGCAAGGCCATCCTCCCTGGGGGGGTGATATCTCACTTTCTGTCTCTCTTCAGTGAGCACACATGCCTGATGGCAGAAAACCCTAAAAAAAAAAGTTAACGAATAAATGAAAGAGGAAGGCAGGGCAGCTAGTCGGAGTGACAGTATGAGAAACACTACCTTGGCCTCTGCCGCTTTGAAGAGGAGGGGCTCATAGACAAAGTGTCAAGTGTCCTCCGGAAGCTGGCAAAGGCCAGAAGATGGAGCCCGCAGGGAGGAATGAAGCCGACAGCTCGATTCCAGCAGAGACCCACTGCGGACCCCTCCAGACTGTGGGAGGGTGGGTCTGTCCTGTGTGGTGACTTGCTCAGCGGTGATAAGAAGCTAATATACGCCCAATTGTCCAGATGAGGAAACTCAGAGAGGCCTGGATGTCACCCAGAGTAACCGAGCCACTGGGGGCAAGATTTCCTCCAGGGTATGCCTAAGCAACACTGAGTCATGGATCAGCTGAGCACACCAAGGGCTGGCTCGCAGCAGCTCACGGTTTGCTGTGTGCCAACCAAGCTTCAGAAGGAGCAGCCCTGCAGTCTCCCACGTGCTACGTGGAATAGCCATCCAACGAAGCATCTACGTCAGCATGAGCAGGGACTTTGGGGGTGGGGGTGGGGGTGGGGAGCAGGTTTATATGGAAACGCCCAGCTTCCATTCCAGGTCCCATAAGCATTTCCTTGTTCCTAACTCCCATGGCGCCTTTAGATCTCTCTCCTCCCTCCAGACAGGGCCAGCCCATGTACCTATCCTCTCATCCCCTCTACCATGCAAAGCCATTCAGTTCCCACCCGGTCTCTACCTTCACGGTCTCACACCAGAATCCATCACGACGCCCACACACACACTCTGCTTGCATTAGGAGGCTGGCCTTTGGGGGGCTGGATGAAGCCTCACCCTACGGGGTTATGTCTTCTGAGCAGATGCAGTGTTGTCCCTGGAGGAGTTCTGGGGAATCTCATCTCTGTGCATCTGCACAGCTGGGACGAGCTGGCCTAAGTCCTGACACATCATGCTACCCTAGGCCTGCTCCTCGGCTGAGGAGCACCAGAATCCACTGGAATGCCTGCCCTGACTTCAGGCTCTCGACACCTGCCCAGTGTCTTTGGGAAGAGCAGACAGAGCGCTGGGCCACCCATGGGATTTGGGCAGAGAAGCCCACTGCGAGCTGGAAAAGCAAGTGCAGGCCACGCTCACAGTGCTGGCATCCTGTACGGCGGGATTCCAGGCTCGGTCCTCATCCATCCAGAGGCTCGGAAGCAATGAGGCTGGTGGCCCGAGACTCACAACTCAATTTTAGTCTGCCTTCCTCCCCAAACGCCCACATACGCTGTCACCCTCACACTCACAGCACACACTTACACTCTGGTTCTGAGCCCGAGGAGTCAGTCCACTGGCTGGTCCTTCCCAGTCTCCAGGAGGTGAGTTGTAGACACTCTCCGGGCCAGCACAGACCAGGACCTGAGAGACAGGCCGGCCGACGGCCAGGGGGTTGCAGTACTCGGACTGGTCAGAAGGGGGCTCCTGGCTCAGCTCCTGGCCTTGCCACTCTGAGGGAAGGCAGGCCTAATAACCGCCGACTTCCCCGTTTTTCCAAGTAAAAACAGAAATCTGAATTTTTAAATGAAATCTAAAGCTTTAAAGTCATAAGTAGCCAAACCAAGAGTATTTGTAACCTGGACGTTTGCAGGGGCTGGGGGCAGGGCCCAGGGGTCTGGATGGACGCCTGGCATGCAGGCCCCCGGGCAGTTCCTGAATGGAGGAATGACTGAGTAGATGTGCGAGGGAATGAATGAAAGGGCTGGCTGTCGGCCCGGTCCCCATAGCAGCCCTTGTTTACCCCGTCCCGTGAGAGAACACGGTGTTCAGAGAGGCGTGCGGTAGAGGTGCTGGCGCTGGTGGACACGGGCTGGCTGGTGGCCGTCCCAGGCCAGGAGCTGGGGGAGGGCTGCCCCGTGGGTCGTCCTGGGCCCCTGACGCAGTTCTCTTCTCCCAGAAATGCGGTCCAGCCCACGAGCCCACAGGCTGACCGACACTAACACAGAGCAGGGACTTCGGGTGTGCCTTCGGCAGGGCCCTACAAAGGAGCCCCTCCCCACCCCGCGAGATCCCTCAGGGCAGCCTTCCCAGCCCAGGTCATCCGCCTGGGCTCAGTCCTGACAGGCCAGGCTGGGCAAGGGGTGGGGGGCAGCTCGGCTGGGCAGAGAGCGGAATCAGGTCACCCCTCCCCTGCAGCTGGGCACCCCAGGAGCCAGGGCCTGCCATCGTGTGTCCAGGACTTGGGCCAGTGCCCCCACCTGTCCACGGGAGACTGAGCTGTGCTGGGCACACACACTTCACTAAGTGCTCCTTTATCCGTCCACACACGTTCCATCGTGCACACCTTACTGTGAACACTTCTCCATGTGCACACTTCACTAAGTGCTCCTTTATCCGTCCACACACGTTCCATCGTGCACACCTTACTGTGAACACTTCTCCGTGTGCACACTTCACCAGGTGTGCCACTGTATCTGTCCACACATGCTCCATCGCACACACCTCACTTTGCACACTTCCCCACATGCACACTACACTGAGTGTGCCCCTTTCACTGTCTACACATGCTCCATCACACACACCTCATGTGCACACTTCCCCACGTGCACGCCTCACCGAGTGTGCCCCTTTCACTGTCTATACACGATCTATCATGCACACCTCACTGTGCACACTTCCCCGCATGCACACTTCACCGGGTGTGCTGCTTTATCCATCCACACACGCTCCATCGCACACCTCACTATGCACACTTCCCCACGTGCACGCCTCACTGAGTGTGCCCCTTTCACTGTTCACACACACTCCCTCGCACACACCTCACGTGCACACTTCACGGCATACACACGCTGTCACGGACAGGTGTGCTCCATTAATGTGGACTGACAGCCTGCTGTGCTTTGTGTCTGACACCTCTGTGTTCTGAGTGTGTGTACAGTGTGCATCTGTGTTGCGAGTACCTGTCTGTGTGTGCAACCCTACTGCATGCACCTGTGTGTGGGTACACCAGTGTGTGTGCCCCCGTTCCTCTGTGTGTGCATCCTGTGTGTGCAATCCATACACAGCCCAGGTGTGTGTGTACAGCATTGTGTGCCTCCATTGTGTCCCCTTAGGTGTGAAACTGGCCCATCTGTGACCTGAGGGTGTGTGTGCACTTGATCCGTCACCTCCCTGGCGGCCACCGGAATCTCCCACTGAGAATCAGGCCTCGCTCCAGGGGCTGCCAGGACCTGGGGAACCGCAAGAGCTCGGGGACTTGGGGTCTGTGGGGCCTACGTGGACTGGGGGGTTGCAGAGGCTTGGGGGGCTTGGGGCCTGTAAGGACTTGGAGGATGTGGGGGTGTGGGCACTGTGGGGGTTTTATGGCCTGAGGGGGCTTGTGGAGCCGAGGGCTGTAGGGCTGTGGGACTGTGGGGGCTCTAGGGGCTGTGAGGGCTACTGGCTGGGGCAGGCACAGTGCTTGGCCCTGGGTGGGAAGGTCTCCCAGGCCTGCATTCTTGGTATGAGTGCACACGCACGCGCGCGCGCGCGCACACACACACACACACACACACACACACACTGGAATTCATACATTCCATTCATGACATTCCGAACTGGAGGGGGAGGGGAGGGGGAGGGGCAAAGCCCAGAGTTGGTGATTAAAGGGAGGAGGGAGGGAGGAGGGAGGAGGGAGGGCCGGCCGGATTTAGAAGGCTCCCTGCAGCCCGAAGTGCTTGCTCTGCTAGGCTGAGCGGCCTGAGCACGTGAGCTGGGTACTGAGCAGCCACACTGCCCTCCACTCCGGCTCCAGGCGCTGTGAACCTCTCCAGAGGGCGCGGTCCAGATCCCAGGGTACTCAGGTGGCCAACACCCCCCTCTTCCAGAGGCCTCTGCGGCTGTGGCTGGGAAGGGCCGAGGTGCCCCTGCCCCGAGGAGGGGAGGCCGGAGCTGTGCCCTGCCTGAGCTAGGTCAGTGTGTGGTTGAGAAGAGCGGCCGACCTGCCCATGACGGCAGTGCCAGATGCTACCAGGACAGCTGTGCCAGAGCCGGGCAGGGACAGGATGGGGACCGCGGGCCTGAGAGGACACAGAGGGTGCCGGCTCCGTGTGTCTCTGAGGACCGTCTCCAGGAGCAGGGTGGTAGGGATAGCGGGGCTCGGGGGCGACCCTGGCCAGGGACCTGCAAGGCCGAGGGGGTGGGGGCACTGGGCAGCCTTCGTGGGGACCCGGGTGGTGAGCTCTGCCTGAGCCCCACTGCAGCCCTTCCAGGCGGGCCCCTGGATCTGCCTGGCCACAGTGAGTGAGCGGTGCCTCTGTGTCTTGGCCTCCAGGTGCCGTGGGTCTGGTGTGTCTCCATGGGCGGTGGCAGGCAGGAAGGACAGGTGAAGCCCCAGTGCCTGGGAGTCGCTCTCTGACACATGCAGCTCCTCCGTCACCACCGTCTCCGCCCCCACGTGTCTTCTGTCCCAGCGAGCTGTCCGAGCCGTCTGCAGCAGAACCCTCCATGTGGCTCCAATCTGAGCTCAGGAAACCCTGGTCCTCCGTGGTCTCGAAAGTGGTCTGGAGAGCCCTGGGTCCCCAAGACCTTTTCAGGGGCCTTCGAAGTGTGGGCGGCGGTCCTGGCGAGCTGTCACTCCCTTCACTCTCCGGTCTCCAGGCCACAGCAGCAACTCCGGGTCCACCGGTGCCCGCTCACAGCCCGCCAGCCAATGTGGGCGTGGCCTCCTGTGCTTTAAAACTCTCTCAGTTTTAATTTCAAATACAGTAAATTCTGACAGGCATGTTTTTCCAAAAAGCCCATCCATGTCCCTCCTTAGCAATGTTTCATTATTGTTTCAAGTACTATTATTTTAATTTGCTGTAGAACTGTGCTCTCACCCTAGAGAGACAGAGACGGAGAAGCTGCCCACGCCCTGGCTGGCGCTCTGAGCACCGGGGTGCCCACAGGCTCGGAGGGACTCTTAGCCGCTAGTCCCCGCGCGGCAAACGAGAACAGGCCAGCCCCTGCCCCGCCGCAGCCTGGCAGCTCCCCCGGGCGGGCGCCCCGCCAGCCCCGAGATTCTCCTGCATGTCCGAGGTGTGAGCAAACGAGCACGCTTGTCCGTCCAGTCGGAAAGGCTGGTCGTGAAGAGCAGGGTGTTTTCCACGGCGGCGGAGCACATTCCGTAAGTCCTGACCAAAATACTGGCTGACGTAGGAGCAGCTCCTTCGCGGACAAAATATTTTGCTTGGAAATGGAGCCCTGAAGGCTCGGGCAGGCTGCAGCAGCTGTAGAGCCTCCTCGCCGCGCCCCGACCGCCCACGAGGCCCCGCGAGCCTGGGCGACGGCCGGATGGCCTGAGCGGCAGAAGCGGCAGCTGGGGGGCCGCAGGCCGGGCGCAGTCCCCGCAGAGCCCAGCAGGGCTGCTTACCAAGTAAACACACCGCCCGGCGCTCGCCAGACGCCCCCGGAATAGCTGCAACAGAATCCACTGGGAAAAAAGGCCCCATTCACAATTCAGCACGAAATCGGGAACCCTCGGGGGGCTGGACAAGGAGACGCACAGGGCCTGCAGAGGTTTCCAGCTCCTACGGGGCACTGCGGCCAGGAGCGGGGAGCTCGCCGCGTCCCTGGGCCGGGGACATTCCTATACGGCCTCTTTCCACAAGGAGTGCTGGAAAGGGAGCCAGGCGGTGTGATGGGGCTCGCCCGATCAGGTAGTAAGGCCGAAGCTGCGAACACGACTCCTGCTACGGGGACGCACGGGGACAGACGGGAGGCCAGGCCGCCGTCCCTCTGCAGTTATATAACGCGGCCCGCGGAAAGACGGCCCTTCGAGTCAGTGAGGACAGCAGAGGCCTTTCCGTCAGTAAGGAGCGCGGGCAAGCAGCCAGCTCTGAAATGCAGTAGATTCCTGCTCCTTGTTCTAGATGGATTAAAGATTCGAATGTAACACGAAACTATCAAAACGCAGGAGCATATTTTAGTAAATATTTGTGTAATCTCGGGCACACAGGAGACCTTGATAAACACAAACCAAATGTTCAAGAATGAGGGGAAGGTAAATGGGTTTGGCCAGAAGCAAATTCTGAATCTGCTGTCTCAATAAACACAACCCCATCTCCATGTAAAAATTCTCTCTGCGGACCAGCAGTTGGTGCAATGGCTATGTCACTGGATTCCCATGTACTCAACCGCGGCTCAAGTCCCGGACCCGGTTAAACTCACGCCGGGTGCGTGTGCGTGCATACCCAAGATCCCGAGAGGAGAATGGAGGAGAAGGGATTGCGGCGTGACCATCCCCCCTGGGGGGTGATTTCTCGCTTTCTGTCTCTCTGTCTCACTCTGTCTTTCTGGCAAGCGAATGCTCCCTACAGCAAAAACTTCTCAAAAAAAAAATTTCTCTCTGATTGTGGGACCAAGTGGTGGCACAGTGGTAACACACCGGACCTGCAGGGCGAGGCTTCGGGGTAGTATCCTGGGCCCTCCCTCGGTACACGGCGGCATGCGGGCTCCTGGGCTCTCAGCCAGCAGAGGCTGGGGTAGATCGCTGCGCAGAGACCCGAAGACCCTGCTGGGGGCTCTCTCTTTCTCTCCCCCTCCAACCCCTCTCTCTTTTTCATGGAATAAATAAATAAATAGATAAATAAATAAATAAGCCTTTTTTAAAAATTGTCTCTGCCTAGTGCCTTTAGTCCTACTCTTCCAGCTCCTCACTAACTCAAGCAAAGACGGAACTCCGCGCAGTCACCCAGGCGTGAGTATGCATCTGGTAGCCGAGAAAGAACAAGTGCAGAAAAGCCTCTGCCCAGGGACCAGCAGTTAGCGTAATGGCTGTGTCGCTGGACTCCCTCGTAGTCGACCGCGGTTCGAGTCCTGGACCCGGCGGCTTAAACTCACACCGGGCGCGTGTGCGTGCGTGCCCAAGATCCCGAGAGGAGAATGGAGGAGAAGGGATTGCGGCGTAGCCATCCCCCCTGGGGGGTGATTTCCTGCTTTCTATCTCTCTGTCTCTCTCTGTCTGTCTGGCGAGCGCACGCACCCTATAGCGAAAAACCTCTCCAAAAAAAGAAAAAAAAAAAAAAAGCCTCTGCCCTAACGGGATTGGCGTCTTGGATGAGATGAAGGTGCACGCGTGGGAAACGAGCCAGTAGACAGACAGAGGGCCGGCGGCGAGCTGGGCCGGGACATCGCCATCAGGATGCGGAGAGGCTGCTGACCCCGGGGACGCCTCCCGAGACGCGGTGACGGGCGACGCCCCGGCGTCCTGGTCAGACCTCGCGGTAGGGCACCTTCAGAGAGAGCGCCTCCCTCTGCACGGCCTTCTCAGTCCCTCTCCGGCCCGTGCCTCACCCCGTGCCGCTTCCGCCCGTCCTCCCCAGCCGGGAAGGGCAGAGGCCCACGGCCGGTCACACTAAGCACAGTAACTGCTCGGCTCCCGGCGCTCTGAAGCCTCCCGCCGGAGGTGTCCCCCAGTGTCTTTAACTTCTCATTGTGTTCTGTTATGTTGGGGGCCATTGGAAAAGCACCGGCTTGCCATTTGTGGCGTTTGCTTTCCGATAAATACATTTAAGCGGGAGTTGGTCTGGGGACAAGGTTGAGTACATGATTAACCAGAGGCTGGACGACATGGGGAGACCGTGACCTTGACCAGGGAGGTCGCTCGGGCACAGGACCGCTCGGCAGCTTCCCTCGGGCTGCACGTCAGGACCGCGAGAAGAGCGGAGAGACCCTGCTGTTTCCTGGGCCTGCTCCTGGCCAGCCTTCCCCTCGCGCTCCCAAAGCTCCCCCTGACCAAGAGCCGTGAGGGGAGCCTCTCCCTGCTCCCCTCCCTACCCACCCCAACCTGCAAGGCCCAGTAAGAAGTCTGTCCGGATTCCGGAAGCCGGCCCTGCTTCACAGCGGGCGAAAGTGGGCCCGGGAGAGCCATGTTACCCTGGAAGGGTGGGACGCTCGGCTCAGGGCGTGTTCGCACAGAGGGGCAGGACTGCAGAGACAGCCTTGTCACCTGCCTCTGTCCCCAGGGCCTCCGCCTGCCCCTCCCCTCCCTCCCCCCTCCTTCCTCCTCCCTCCCCTCCACCCCACCTGCCTTCTTTTCGGGCTCAGGAGGTGTTGTCTGTCTTAAATAAATGCAGTCCGACACTAATCTTGAGAGGAAACGGCGACAGCTCCTGACACGGCCTCCCCGCTAGACACCGCTGAGGCTGCGCCTGGGAGACCCGGCCACATCGCAGCAGTGCTGGGGACGAGTGGTGGCCCGAGGGTCCGTCAGAGCACCCCCGGCCCCAGGTGTGCGAGCTGCATGTGGGACACCCGTTCCGCCGCCTCCTCCCACGTCCCACTCCCCCCAGCACCCTTGGGGACGGCAGGTGACTCGCCTGGGAGTCAGGGTTCCGAGGCTGCCTTCTGGGGACGGGGGTCCCCTGGCCAGGGTGCACTGCAGGACACCACCACTGCAAGAACAAACCTCCTCTGTGGGGGGACAGCCAGGCCACGGCTTCTGGGAGGCCCTGCTCCCGACAGAGCTCGCGGAATCTCCGGTCACCGGGAAGCAGACAGAAACGGCTGCCTCAGCACTCTTACTCTTCAGCAACATCCAGGACAAGGAACGGAATGAAGCACACCGACAATGAAAGCAGAGGGTCGTTGATTAAGTAAAGGCAAACGTGCGCTCCCTGGGGAGTGGCTCAGGGCCCCGGCGTTACTGTCCGTGGACTTTACCATTCCGTGACTGGAGTCACGTCAGTTGCACCTTAGCCGGGCCCACTGATCCTTTCACGGACTCCAAACGTGGCCGGGCCCACTGAGTCCTCTCACGGACTGTACTGAACATGGCCGGGCCCACTGAGTCCTCTCACGGACTGTACTGAACGTGGCTGGGCCCACTGATCCTCTCACGGACTGTACTGAACGTGGCCAGGCCCACTGATCCTCTCACGGACTCCAAACGTGGCTGGGCCCACTGAGTCCTCTCACGGACTGTACTGAACATGGCCGGGCCCACTGATCCTCTCATGGACTCCAAACGTGGCCGGGCCCACTGAGTCCTCTCACGGACTGTACTGAACGTGGCCGGGCCCACTGATCCTCTCACGGACTCCAAACGTGGCCGGGCCCACTGATCCTCTCACGGACTGTACTGAACGTGGCCGGGCCCACTGATCCTCTCATGACTCCAAACGTGGCTGGGCCCACTGATCCTCTCACGGACTCCAAACGTGGCCGGGCCCACTGAGTCCTCTCACGGACTCCAAACGTGGCCGGGCCCACTGAGTCCTCTCACGGACTGTACTGAACGTGGCCGGGCCCACTGATCCTCTCATGGACTGTACTGAACATGGCCGGGCCCACTGAGTCCTCTCACGGACTCCAAACGTGGCCGGGCCCACTGAGTCCTCTCACGGACTGTACTGAACGTGGCCGGGCCCACTGATCCTCTCATGGACTGTACTGAACATGGCCGGGCCCACTGATCCTCTCACGGACTGTACTGAACGTGGCCGGGCCCACTGAGTCCTCTCACGGACTGTACTGAACGTGGCCGGGCCCACTGAGTCCTCTCACGGACTCCAAACGTGGCCGGGCCCACTGATCCTCTCACGGACTGTACTGAACGTGGCCGGGCCCACTGATCCTCTCACAGACTCCAAACGTGGCTGGGCCCACTGATCCTCTCACGGACTGTACTGAACGTGGCCGGGCCCACTGAGTCTTCTCACGGAGTCACCGATACAGAAACGCAAGCCTAGACGGATGCGGGAGCCCGGGGCAGCAGGCGTGCTGCAGGGCTCGGGCAGGCAGAGGTCACACACGGCAGGGGTGACACAGAGCAGACGCTCGGGCGGGGCCGGCTGCGACATCTATGTTTAAGCTTCTCTCTAAGTTTTTTGTAGATTTTTAGGAATAAAATGTGCTCTTCGAGATGCTCTTTTCATTTCTCTTACGGAGAAAAGCTGTTGAACCTACCGGACACATCTTGGTTTAATAGTTTCCATATCATTTTCTTAAATTTTCTGGTTGAAACTATCACATTTACAAAAATGATCCGTATCTTCACTATGAATGTTTACAGCTCGAATAACTCTCTAGGCATATTTCACTGGCGAGAGTCATTGGCTCAACGTGGGCTAGTCACGAACGAGCAGAGATCTTCACCCCTCCCCGAAGGACGAGGCCGCTGGGCATGGCCGTCAGTAGCCGAACTTCACGGAGCCGGAAGCCGCAGATACAGGACGTTATTTGGGGCCAGCAGCCCTCGCTGTCTGTCTGTGTTCCTGGTGAGCGCACACGCCCGCGCCGGAGACTCGGTGGCCCAGCTCGTACACGTGCTCCGGGCCTCCGCCGAGGGCCCGTTTGCCTCCGTGCCTGACAGCCGCACGCGTGCCGTGAGTAGGTTTGGCAAGGAGGCCGTGCCTTCGTCCTCGGACGAGCCTTTCCAGCTTGTCCTTTTGGTTCTGGGTTGGTTTGGGTCACGGTTGAGTCTCTGCCTCTTCTGTCTCCTTCATGTGCCGATGGCAGAGTCACGTGTCTCAGCGAGGTCCCCGCGGCTTTCCTTCCCACGAGCTGGGTCACTTAGGGCCCTTGAGCTCTCTGGAGACGGCCCTCTGCTTTGAGATGACTAAGGCTACCGGTTTCACATTCTGGCTGCATCGACTGTCCCTTCCCACATGTGACAATGCCCTTCCGGCCCTCTGTGCGTGGTACCTGAGGTGTGTGGCAGCCACCACGGTCACCCTGGGAGACGCGGGGGCCGGGGCTGGCGGCAGGGTCCCGAGCCAGGAGGCGCTGGCTGTGAGCTCCTGAGCGGGCCCTCCTTCCTCCTCTGACAGGGAGGGAGAGGGGCTGAATGGGCGCCCCTCGCTCGCTCGCTTCATTATCTTGAGGCTGGCTCTCAACCCCATGCCTGGGGCACACAGAGAGCCTTTGAGCTCAGGCTGGCCGGCGGTGGCTGCAGTCCCAGGGCGACCGAGCGTGCTGGAGGGAATGCTTTGAAGAGGTCCCGCCCTTCCTGGGCCCCTCAGCTCCCGTCATCCGTCAGGGATCCCCGTGGTGGTGGACAGACGGGTCCTTGCCAGGAGATGCTGGGTGTGCGCCGCTCTCCCCCTCCGCCCCGTCCGCGGCCTCGTGCGAGCTCGCTGGAGCTGCAGAAACCAGGACACGCATTGGTCTGCCGCCAACACACCCGCCTGCTCCGGAGCCCGGATTTCCCACCAGGGCCTCCATTGCCAGGGGTGTCCGCGCCTGGGAACCGGCTCCAGAGCAGGCCCGGGCTTGGCCCCGAGGGAACCGTTCATTGTCCTGGCATGGCAGCCTGGGTCGCCGCCCTGACTCTCAGGAGGCCGTGCTGTGGGAGTTTCCTCAGTCACTCACAGAGGTGCGACTGCAGCCGGGCAGGGAGGGCCCCGCCCCGGTCCCCGGAGTCGTGCCCCGCACCGGGGCAGGCAAGGCCTGAGGGCCGAAGCTGACAGCATCATCTCTCTGTAGTGGTGTTTCACTTCAATGTGCAGGAAAGTATAGTTGGCCAGGGTCAGCAGGCGGCACGCTGGTTAAGAGCACTGGACTCCCACATGGCCGCTTGCAGTTCAAGTCCCAGACCTGACGGCTTGCTTTCTTGCTTTCCCTCTCTCTCTCTCTCTCACTCTGTCCCTCTCTGACCAAAACAAATAAAACAAATATAATGAAAATACATATAAAGTTGGCATGTCAAACCAAGTCTCCCCAGGAACGATTGCTTATAAACAAGGCTGAAAAGGATGTTAGAACAGCCGAAAGCCAGCGGACTCAACTAAAACATCCAGAAACCACCTTGGAAACAGGCGCGCGCCGATGAATGCCCTCTGGGAAAAGCCGGGCTCCTGCAGGCTGGTGGGCTCGCCTGTGTGCGCCAACTGGCCACGGGACGCCTTTGTCCAGCAGTCGGCTATGGACCACGGGCATGCGCCACGGCTGGCTGCTTCACCCACATGGCCCATTCCCCGTCCCGGCCTGGCCTGGGGGCGGGGGCTGCAGAGAGGACTCGTGCTGGGGGTTCCCGGAGGCCCCCCACTGCAGCACTCCCTGCCCTGACCACTGGCCACTGCCTGGCCTCGTCCTTCCTTGACCATGGGCTGGGCCTGGGCAGACTGTGTGCACGTGGCCTGTGCCCTGGCACACCGACTGCAGGTACCACACTCTGGGCATGGTTGAGGCTGGTCACCGGATCCAGGGGAGGTGTGGAGGCCTCTGCAGAGATCCCGTGTCTTACACCTGCCTGCTCCGCCCGTACCCAGCAGTGATCTGCCCTCAGTGGCAACGCCACAGCCGTCTGGTGGCCGACTGTCCGTCTAGTGGCCATGTGGTGGCTGTCTGGCTGTCCGGCCGTCTGGTGGCCGACTGTCCATCTGGTGTCCGTCTGGTGGCCGACTGTCCGTCTGGTGTCCGTCTGGTGGCCGACTGTCCGTCTGGTGGCCATCTGGTGGCTGTCTGGCTGTCCGGCCGTCTGGTGGCCGACTGTCCGTCTGGTGTCCGTCTGGTGGCCGACTGTCCGTCTGGTGGCCATCTGGTGGCTGTCTCTGTGTGCTCGTCCCCTCACCTCCACCTGCACTGACGGAGCCGGGCCAGGTGGGGAGCCCGGGACAGGAGGAGAAGCAGACTGCCACACAGGGGGGTCGCTCTCAGGCCGACTCACGGCTCCACAGGCCCTCCGGCTCTCCCCACCCTGCCGCTGGGGCCAGCAGCCCACAGGAGCCCGTCGGGGCCTTCCCAGGGGGCAGCTCGCTCCTTTGTCTGGTCCCAGGGGAATCTCCCTCTCACAGTCTCCTCCTCACACTCACACACGCAGGAATACACACACGTGTACACGCATGCACACATATATACAGGTTTGTACATGGGCACGGACAAACACACAATACACATACCATGCATGTGTATACACTCACCACACACATGGGTGTGAGTACATGCTACATACAAGCATACGCACATACATGGACACCGGCACATGCTTATCCGCGTGTGCACATGCACGCACAAGCACATACATGAGGGGATTTCAAAGTGTTTGTGGAGAAATGGAATTAGAATACACGTACATTTTGGCACAAAATATTGAAGTCCATGCATAGCTTTTTCATAATAATCATTTTCCATGAATGTTTTGAAAGACCCCTTGTCTGCATGTACGCACACACACACTTAAGTGCACGTGTATGTGCATACGTACGTACATGCAAACGCACGTTGTGTGTACGGTGACAGACGTCAGATCGTGTCTGTAAGAAGCAGGACAGCCCTGCCCTAGGACAGCTGTATGGGCGTGCACAGCTGGCTAGCAGACGTTCGAGGTCAGCCCAAGACCGTCAGCCCAGGAGCCTCGCTGGGCAGCACATGTGTGAGGCTGACCCTCACTTTTGGGGGAAGCAGAGGGTGACGGGGAGAGGGAGCAGGTGGGCCTGCATCTGTGGGCCTGGAGGTACCAGTGGGGCGAATTGGACAAAACCGTCTCCGAGACTGGCCGCAGCGCAGGTGCAGAGGAAGGGCCCAGCTCCCGCAGGTTCGCCAGTCCTCGCCCCAGCCCTCACAGGACTCCACGGCCCCACTGGGAGCCCACGCCCGCGCCTGCACCCTCGCCCGCGCCCAGTCCTCGCCCAGCCCTCACAGGACTCCACGGCCCCACTGGGAGCCCACGCCCGCGCCCGCACCCTCGCCCGCGCCCTCGCCCGCGCCCAGTCCTCGCCCAGCCCTCAGAGGGCCCCACGGCCCCCACTGGGAGCCCGCGCCTGCGCCCTCGCCCGCGCCCAGTCCCCGTGTGCTGCTCCCGCTGTCTCCGGTTTATTCTCACGCTGACCCTGCGATGCTGCTTCCTGCTTTGGTTCCTACCTGGCAGGCCCGCCTCGCAGCAGGTAGGACGCAGGCGGGCAGCGAGGCCCGTGTCCCCCTGGCCCTTCCACGCACTGGCATTTGGACCTTGGACGAGACCCCTCCTCTCTGAGCTCGGCCTCCTCGCCGCACACTCACGCAGCCGGTGCCTGCTTTAGGGTAGGAGCCTCCCTGACAGCATCAGCCATCCCCTGGGACGCTCTGGGCTGGGCGGTGAGCCCGGCGCTGTCCCAAGGTGCCATCTCAGTGTCCTCCCGCAGTGGGACCTGAACTCTCTCGTGGGGGTGCTTCCGTGTCTTCCCCTTGACCTCGGGCGGCCACCGACCACAGAGGGCGTGGATGGAGCCATTGCTGGGCCACGGGGCTGCGGTTGTGCCTCTCCCTCGGCCAGGGGGGCGCTCGGGCTGGGAACCCAGCCGCCACGTTGGGAGGAAGCCAGAGCAGTCTGTGCAGACAGGCGGTGGACATGGAGGCCACGCGTGGGGCTGCGGCACACAGCTGCCACCAGGTGTGTGATGGAGAGAGCCGCCTCCGGTCACACGTCACCGCAGCTTGGGACTCCCGGCACTGCGGCGCAGACGAGCTGCTGTGGTGTAGGCAGAGGGTTGGGAAGCCATGGTGACGGTGTAGATGCTTTCCAGGGCGGGGGTGGGAAGAAGGGAAGGACGGGTTGGGGGCACGCCTTCTCCAGACTGCCTTTGGGACGGGCCCACGTGTGGCCGGGAGAAGCAGTCGGAGGGGCCGAGGAGGTCCTCCCTGCTCTCACTGCACCGAGGCCAGCCCTGGGGAGATGCCACCCCCGCCCCAGTCTGGAGAGGCTCAGCCTCTGGGGGCTGACTTGTCCTTCGGGGTCACTAAGGCCAGGGAGCTGGGAGCCTCGGGCCTGGAGGGCTGCACTCCCCTCGGGACTGAGCACAGCTCCGAGGTCCCTCCAGCCGCAGGAAAAGGAAGCCTCTGGGTGGACGTCCTAAGGAATGTGCTTAGAACCACAGGCGTCCGCGCCCAGGGTCATTTGCCCCATGAAAATGAATGTGTAACTCAGATACGGGCTGCAAGGGCCTCACCTGTGCCCCGAAGTCCAAAGGCCTCCGTGAGCCGCCCGTGGGTCTGTGGTCTCCTGGACCTTGGCCTCTGACTGGGGCAGAAATGGTTGTTTTCTTTAACACACGCACACATGCAAGCACACACTGCACCTACACATGTGTGTGCACATATGAACCCATGCACATGCAAGCTCACCCATTTACAAGCACACACATGTGCACCAAACCCATGCATACTCACGTGTGTGCACACGAGCACGTGCAGGTGCATGCGCCCACACGGGCACACGGGCACACGAGCACCTGCACGCACACGCAGCCTGCCCACAGGAAGCCCAGTGCGGCGGCTCCGGTGTGAGGACATGATGCCGCCACCGTACACACGGCAGAGCCGTGGCTGTGTCCCTCCAGGCACCCGGAGGCCCTCAGTCTCCTTCTGACAGACCCTGGTGCCTGTAGCCACCTCGCTCCTGCTGGGACCCCCACCCTCCTCGCACCCTCCTCCACCCCGAGGCCGTCCTGCCGGGCCTCAGGTTCACGGCTTCCTCTCCGAGGTCAGTCCTGCGACTTGGCCTCCGTTACCAGAAGGGCAGCGTGTCTTATGAGCAGTGCCAGCGCCAGCCTCAGGACCCAACTGATGCCACCGAGGGTGCACATCGGGCCTCTGCATCCCGCAGGGCTGTGCCCACCACCACCCCCTAGCCTCCCGCTCTGCAGCTGCGGCCCACAGTCCAGCAGGACACACAGGCCCCAGGAGGCAGAGTGGCGGCCGCTGCAGGGGTGAAGAGCTGGACACTGGGCAGGGTGCAAGCTGGCCAGCGGGACTCTGGTTGGGATTTCAAGAGGAATGAGCGAGGGGGTGATTACAGGTGACAGTCTGCAGAGAACTGTTCGAGTGCAACTTCAAAGGGGTGGCCAGAGACGCCAGGCCCCAGCCCGGGGCTGCTAACTCGCGCCCTCTCGCCCCTCGGTGCCAGAACAGCGGGCTCCCGGCTGCATGGGGTTCTGGCTACGCACTCGTGTCTGAGAAGCGGAACCCACGCTGGAAGGCCGGAACCCCGTGTGGAAGCCAGGCTTTCTGGTCAGCAGACGTCAGGGCTTAGGGAACGCTGGCCTCCGCTCGACCAGGAAACGCTCGGCTGGCACAGGGCAGGGCCGTCTGATGGCCTGGGCTCTTGCCCCCAGCCGGCCAGCGCTCCCAGTCTGAGCGGGTTCCTCCGGCCCTCAGCCTTCCTTGCCCACTGCTCCAACAAGGGCCCTTGAGCGCAGACTGTGCTGAGGGTGGTGGTGGGCACGGCCCGGAGGACGCAGAGGCCTGATGTGCACCCCGTCCGTGCATCCCAGCACACCGGGCCGGGTCCCGGCATGCCCCACAGGCCCGGCTCCCGGCCCGAAGTCGGCGGAGGGCAACGTCCAGCTCCCAAGGTGAGGTCCCCAAATCCAGGGGGGACGAGCTGGGGCCAGGCTGGGACCCGGCGGCTTCCTGGCTGACTGTCTGCTCTCGGCGGTGGCTCAGGCCCCAAGCGTGCAGGAGGTACACTGCTGGGAGCCAGCACGCAAGCAGGGCTGGGAGCCAGCACTGTGGGGGGCCGGGCTCACTGCAGTGCCACCACAGGCCTCAGCCAGCCGGCCCGGGGGCTTTGCAGACCTGTCGCAGGTGGGGAGACAGTCTGGGCCTTGTTCCCTGAGGTCAAGTTGTCACTGAACGGAGGAGTGACCCCGGGCAGCTGGTTCCCTTCAGCCAAGGAAATCCTCAGACCTGCTGACCACGTCACATGGCCGGTCCCAGCCGTGACGCGTGCCAGAGCTGAGCCCCGATGCGGCGGAGCCAGGCCGGCAGGCATGGCAGAGAGCTCCCGGCCACTTGGGGGAGAAGGGAAGGGCAGCACAGGTGGCCGGCGCGGCCTTGTCCTGCTCAGAGCACCCACACAGCAGGCCCCACACACCTGCCCGCTCTCTCCACCAACAGGCCCTCCACCTCGGCGCCCCACCCCGGCCGCCTCACCGCCGGCCTCCCCAGGCGAGGTCTGCACTTGAGCGACGGGAGCAGGCCGCGGCAGGCACACCAAGGCTCCACAGTGGGCAGAGCCCGGGGCAGCAGCTCAGGGCGGGGCTGGGAAGCTGGTGGGCGCTCACAGGACCCTCCACGTGCCCCCTGCCCCTCTGTCTCTCCAGCGTCCCCTCGTTCTGTCCTGCCACAGACCACGCTGCTATTGTGGCAACGAAAGGTGGCCCGACAGACCCCAGGCCATCTCTGCAGCCCCTGCTGATGGTGAGGAAGGTGGTCTCTGCGTGCTGGTCGCCGGGATGGCTAGAGCAAGCAGCTAGAAAGGCAGAAGAGCGAGCCCGCCGCGCTGAGGCCACGAGCCCTGATCCGGGGCCCAGGCTGGCCCCTCTGAGGGCCGAGGAAGTCAGCCCAGGCCTCGCTAGTTCCTGTGGTGTGGGGCTGAGGGCCTGTGCGTACCTCTCGCTCCTCGCAGCAGTCTGCATCGTGTGTGTCCGCTCTCCAGACGAGGAAACAGAGACCTCGCACCGTGTGAGGCCAGACCTGGCCTAGAACCTGGGCCCGACTGACTCCAGCCCTTCCCCGACGGCAAGGTTTTCTGACCTGTCCTTTTGTCCCTGCCTGGACACCCCTGCACTGTCACCTCTGCAGACAGAGCCCTGCTTCCCGAGGAGGGACTCGTGCCATCTCAGGGAAGTGGGAAGGGACTGTGGCCGGCGGCTCCGACGCCAGGCTTCTGTGACCGCCGGCCTCTGGGAAGCAGGCGTGATGCCGAACACGTGAGGAGGCTTTGAACCCCGGACCGGACAGAGGCTGGGCCAGCTGCCCTCCAGAGCCATATCCGGCCACCGCCGTTTCCCTGCAAGCTAAGAATGGCTCTTCCAT
This sequence comes from Tupaia tana, assembly GCA_026018925.1. Classification (NCBI taxonomy): domain Eukaryota; kingdom Metazoa; phylum Chordata; class Mammalia; order Scandentia; family Tupaiidae; genus Tupaia; species Tupaia tana. The sequence continues at coordinate 31,168,321 of JAKSZU010000025.1, forward strand.
TTTTAAAGAGTTGTTAAAAAAAAAAAACCTCAGAGAATCGGCAGAGACCACATGTGGCCCGTAAATTCCGCAGTCTCTGCTCTCGGGCCCTCGGCCAGAGGCAAGTTCACTCTGGACTACACGGCAGCGGGAACGGGAGCCCGGGGAGGGAGCAGGGAGAGCTCGGGGCTGCCGGGGGGCCGGGCCAGGCTCTCCCAGGTCCCAGGTCACAAGTCCAGGGTCAGCAAGGGGCCCTGCTCATCACAGCAGGGCAGGGCGGGACGGCGCTCACCGACAAGGACGTGCACTGCCAGGAAGCCCGGGGCCTGCAGGAGGCCAGAGACGCAGGAGCTAAGCGGGCCAATTCACTTTGATCTTGGGGGGCTCGGTGTATCTGCTCCCAGGGCCGCCATAACCAGGAGCCCAGCCTGGCCGGCTCTCAACCACAGATGCGCATTCTCTCACGCGCCCAGAGGCCAGAGGTCTGGGACGGGGCGCAGCGGGCCAGACTGGCCGGGAGAGCCTCCTGCCTCTTCAGCTTCTGGTGGCCCAGGTGTTCCTGGTGGCTGCGTCCCTCCCGGCTGTGCCTCTGCGCGCACGGTCTTCTCCTCTCCTCTCTGCCTCCCCTAAGGACACTTGCCACTAGATTTAGCCCCCAACCCCAGTAATTCGGGAGACCCTCATCTCAAGACCCTCAGGTACATCTGCCAAGATCCACTGCCCAGTAAGGTCGCACTGAGTTTCCAGGGACAGGACGTTGGCGTGTCTGGGTACCATTCAGCCCCGCTGGGAGGTGGCCCTGCCGTACACGTGGAACCAGGAGCACCCTGAGCACATGCCACGTGCCGTCCCGCCCATGAGGTCTCCATGGTAACGCTGGGTGAAGCGAGGCAGGTTGGCGTCCAGCTTCTGTGCTTGTGCTCTGCGGCCAGGAGCACGGCTGGCAGCCCCACGTGTCACGAGCTCTCTGACGGCGCCCCGTGTCTCCGATGACCCTCAGGAGCCACACCACCAGGAGTCACACCCTCACGTCTGGACTGCCCGCTCACTCCCACCAAGAGAGTGCTGGGAAGCTTGCACACCGCTGCAGCCGACGTCTCTTGCGAGATGGCCTGGGGGCTGGCACTTGGACAAGCTTGGGGTCTAGTCACCACCCAGGAAGCCAGAGCCAGCCCAAAATGGAGAGCGTGCTGTCCCGGGCTTCCAGCTGCCCCCACAGGAGAACCACTCAGCTGAGCCCAGTCAGCACACGCGGTCACGGGAGATGAGTGTGGAGTGTTGTGTCAAACCACCGTGTGGAGAAGTCTTACGCAGCGAGACGACTGGACTGGTGGCCCTTCGCAGGGCAGGGCCTCCCCGCGCCCGTCCCCATCTATAAAACGGGGGCCAATGCAGCCCTGCCTGGCTCCTGGGGCTGCTGTGGAGGCGGAGGGGCGAGCACGGCCCTCAGAGGCGCCCTGCAGACGTCCAGCTGGTACCCTCGCTCCACCTTCCCCTCACGTAACCTTGGGTCGGCGAGGCAGGGTGGCATCTTGGCCCAGAGGTCGCCGCAGACAGCTCCCACGCGGGTCCCAGTGCTAGGATGAGTGCCCCCGGTGACCCTGGGTCGTTTAGCTACTGGCTCTCAGCGCTGCAGACGCGGAAGAGCCATCACTAGGCCCCCAGGCCGGAGCAGGCTGGGCTGAGCGTGCGGGCTGGGCGGCTGCAGGGCGGGGGCAGACAGCTCTCACAGGACTTCAGAGGCCTTTGCTCTTCCTCTGAGGGAAGCAGGGTGCCCTGGGAGGTTCTGAGCAGAGGGGGGGACTTGATCACACAGATCTAACTGGATCCTTCTGGCTGCCGTGCACTGAGGGCAGAGTGTGGGGGGAGGCCAGGGCTAGGCGGTTGGCGGGACCTACAGCCCCCGGGCAGCCAGGGACAGAAGGTAGTCTTTTCTTCGCCTTTTCTTCTTTTTCTCCTTCCTCTTCTCCTACTTCTTCTCCTCTCCCCCCCCCCCCATTCTTCTTCAAGTTTATTTGCTTTCTCCATGAGAAAGACAGACCAACCAAGAGATGGCACCCAGTAGGGTCGTGACTCTGCACCCCCGCAGCCTGGCATCGCAGGTACTCGAGGGCCTGGTGCGCCCTCTCCTCCACGCCCACGGTCCCTTTTCCCCCAGTCTCCCCTCGGGATTTTGGGTACACATACATACCTGGCACGACCTTCAAGCTGCTGGGTCCGGGACTCAAGCCGTGCCGCCGGCCATGTGCGACCCCGTGCCCTCCAGGCCACCTGCTGCGTCGCGTCCTTCCATAACGTGTGTGCGGCGGGCTTGCCAATCTTCCTCCGCCGGGGTGTCGGTGCTTGCTAAGGAAAGCTCCCACCGCCACCTCCGTCACCCACACCGCTCTGCCCTCCTCCAGGTGACCGCTAAAGCACGTCAGCGTGGACGCCGCCTCACTTTCCAATCGAATCAGCACGGACAGCGGATGCTGTGTTTTCATTTTCAGGGCATTGCTGAGCCGGGGCCTTCCCCGTGCCTCCTGGCCGCTCGCACGTCGTTCTCCGTAAGGCACTAGTTTGTACCCGTTGCCCGTTTTCTGCCGGGACTTCCCTGTTACTCGCTAGTCTGCTCAGCGAAACTCGGCGTTCCCGACATCCGGGCGGCTGACAGCTAACTCCGTCGCTAATGCTTCCCTTCCAATTTTATCCACGTATCTGTTTTCAAATAGGAGTTTCAAATTCGGTGTGGACTATATCTATGGTTTCCATTAAGGCTTCTGAGTCTCGTCATTTCTTGTTTGAGCTTTAGTTTTTGCTACTCGGTGCATGTGCTCATCAGAGAGAAAGAGGGGCAGGGGGGGTCCACTCCCCAGAGGGGATGGCCACACTGCAGTCCCTTTTCCCCAGTATCTTCTTGGGGTTTGGGGCACGCATAGGCACCTGGAGTGGTTTTCGAGGAGGCATGTTCCGGACTCAAACCACGCAGTCGGCCAGGTGGGATCCAGTGCCTTGACCCCCACGCCACCTGCTGGCCCGTCTTGTACTTCCATAACTGTGTGTGTGGCTTGCTAGTCCACCTCTGCAGCATGGCTGAACACAGCGGCCCTCGGTTCCCTCCGCGGCCCCCGCAGCCCGCCCTGAGCCCACGAGCTCACCCTCTGAAGCCCGCCTGCAGGTAAGATGCTGAGACCGGGACATCGCCTTGGCGTGTCTACTGGGAGGAGTTCTGTGCCCAGCCTGGAGAAACGTCTCGGTCTGACTATCAGGGCGAGGGTGGGAACAGGGGGACACTCAAGGACAGAGTGACGCAGCGCTCCGCCTCCCAGGCGTGTTCTCGGGGTGCTCCAGACTGTAGCTTGCTCGATCCTCGCGTCAACCTGCCGGAAAGGCAGGCTGTGTTGTGTCACTTGCGGGTCGGTTCCGGACGCTCCTGTTTATTTGCAGATGTGGGGAAGATGTCATTCCAAGACAGAGATCAAGGCACTCTCGAGGCCTGAGACGGACTCTCCAACACAACCGGGACCCGCAGCGGGAGGCCGGGCAGGCTGATGTTGGCAGTGACACAGACTCGCTCTGTTACTTGGGTGGCAAACAGCAGGGAGGCGGCCGTGCGAGCCGAGCGCGAGCGTGCACGCGGGTGTGGCGGCGCTCTGTCCTCGCCCCGTCCTCGTGGCCGTGCTGCTGCACCTGCTGTCCTGCACGCTCCGTCTCGGGCGTTTCCCCGGGAGGCCGGCCGATCTCTGCTGCTCTCCCACCCGCTGGCTCGCGGCACCCACGTCGTCAGCGAGTCGTGGTGACTGGCATCCCATGTGACCCGGGAGCTGCTGGGGCCACTAGCGCGTTTGCCAAGTCAGCTCGGCTCAGGGTGGAGGCCAATTCGCAGAACCCCGGCTCTGGGAACAGCAGAGACTGTCCTGGCCAGTTTCTGAGAACAGCCCTGGGGACCGGCCTGCGGTTCTCTAGTCCCTGGTGCTGAGGCATCCTGGGGCCGCAGTGTGGCGGGGAAGGACGGCCGAGGCCAGCAGCTCCGCATCTCAGGTGCCAGCCACCGCGCTCCCGCCTCGCCCCTGGGGTCTTGCCCTGCCTTGCACGGAACCTCCTGTGGCTCTGCCGGCCTCGCCGGCCCGAGCTGACTTGAGCTGCCGGCCTCCATCCTGTCTGAGACCCGCTCCCAGGCAGGAGGGCCCCATTCCCGGTATGCGGTGTGCCGCTGCTCCTGGCCCTCAGCAGTGGCCCGGGGTCCCAGCTGTGCCGACTGCCTCCGACCTCAGGCAGCCCACCAGGGCTGCCACTCTCCTTCTATAGCCAGGACGCTGGGCTCAGAGAGGCCGACCGCCCGTGGCCCACAGCCTGCATTCAGACTGGCTCTGAGGACAGGAGGTGACATGCGAGCACCCTGGTCAGTCTCAGGAGGTCCCTGAGCCCTGGCCGGTCCTCTCCAGCCTCTTGTCCCCAACACCCCCCTTGTCAGATGACGAGAGGCATGTTAGCACGGCTGGGGGTCGGTGCCGCACTTCCCCCGGGCGTGTTTGTCCAGAAGGAATGCCCACTCGGGGGCGGAGGGCAGGGCCACAGTCCTGCCGGGCCGGCAGGAACAGGTGGTCAGAATGGATGTCGGCCTGTGGTCAGGCGCTCTGTGCTGGGCACACGTGAAAGCCAGCGCCTGCCCGCTCCCACCGGGGCCGCTCAGACAGCTGGCACGCGCTCAGCTGAGCTCAGAGCCATGGCCTCCATCCCCCAAGATGCATGCCTCTCTCACCCGCACACGCACACACACACGCACACGCCCATACGTGCCCACGTCATGCACAGCTCTGGAAACGCACGGGTGCTCTTGCCCTGCCCCGTCTCCAAGGGCCTCACTGAAAAGCTGCAGCCCCACCAGCCTCTGCTCAGAGAGCGGGCCCTGGGCCAGCATGCGGCGTGAGGTGAGGGCACCGGACCTCTCTGCTGACTCTGCAGTCGGAGTCCCAGGCCGAGACTGAAAAATCACGCTGGGCACATGCGCGTGCACGCGTGCCGAAGTCCTGAGAGGAGGATGGAGGAGGGGTTAGAGCAGGGCCATCCCCGGGGGGTTTCTCACTTCCTTTCTCTCTTTCTCTTTCTGTTTCTCTCCAGCAGAGAGCTCATGTGACCTATGGCAAAAACAGGGTCCTAGAAGTGCCATTTCTAGAAGGTTCTCGCCTCCTGCCGTGTGGAATGAGGGTGAGGAAGCCTCAGTGCACCCCTCGCAGGACACAGACGCTGAGGACGCCCCCCGGCCGCCCCCAGTTTCCTGTAGCATTCGCACCCCCTTGTTCTCGGCTATCACGGCCTCCCAGCCCGTACTAACTCCAACTGGGGGACCCTGGGCTTGCCGGGAACTGGGGAGCAGTGAGGGTGCTAGCCCCGTAGGCTGGCCTCTGTGAGTCTCGCCCCTGCCTGGTGAAGGTTCCTGGCACGTCGTCGAACCTCCAAGCCCGCAGGAGACAGGGACGGCATGGCCGACAGTGGACAGCCTGTCAGCGTGGGGCACACAGCACGGCACACGTGGCCTGAACGCACCAACGTGGGGCACGTGGCCAGGTGGTCCCGGACGGCCCGGCCCCAAGTGCCTCCTGCATGTGCCAGGAGGGGCCGGGGTTAACGCAGAGAGAGGAGAGGGCGCCCTGGCTGGGGCGGGGGGCGGAGGCAGGCTGTCGGGCCCGCAGTGCCTGGCCAGGGACCCGAGAGGGCCTTCGAGTCCCCGCAGCACAGAACGAGAGCCCCTACGCTCCACACGCAGGCACGCCGGTCCCAGGGCGCCTCCCACACCCCGCGAGGGTGCAGGGGAAACAGCACACGCACGCCACGAGCTGTGATTTCTTTTTTCTTTTTATTGGCAAAGTAAATATATTTTTATGAAGGACCAAAGAAAATATACATAATTATAACATATGTACATGAGCCATATAGATTTTGACTGCATTTACACACGTGTTGCCATGTTAAGATCTCCCACGTAGAGTACCTATGTACAACCTATTTACACACATTCATAGGATGTAAAGAAACCTGTCAAAACAAGCTCGTCTGTTGGATATTAACTTCTAGACAAAATCAGGAATGCATGTCTACGTCGGGGCAGGGAGGCCCTCGCCGTCCTCCCGCCAGGGCAGCTTGCTCGCCTCTCCCGAAGACGGCCCTGGAGGCTGGTGTCTGGATTCGTCTGGGAAGAGAGGGCCGAGCCCCGGGAGCAGGCACCGATGGCTGCGTCCCTGTCCCGCACAGTGAACTCAAGCACATGCACTGGCAGCCCCCGTGCTGGGGCACCTGGCGCTCCCCCCGGGCGACCCAGCGGGCACCGCGGACGGGGCTGCATGCACCGCACAGTGCGGCCCGGCTCCCTCTGGGAACCGAACGCTTCCAAACTGCACACTTCCTCCCGGGCAGTAAAGTGCTGGCCTTGCTCATTCGGGGCGCGCAGCGGGAGAAGGGCAACCCCGAAGTTGTGCCTGCAGCTGGCGGCCGCAGGAAGGCAGGAAGGCACAGAGGCACGCGGCCGCCTCAGCCAGGCGCCAGGGCCCAGCCCCAGGGACGAGGCCGAGTAGGTCCTCCCGGGAAGGCGGCAGGCGGGGGGCTCTCGTGGGCACGTCCCGGCGTCGGAGGTGGGCTGGCACGTCGTCACGTCCTCCGGAGGAGGCGAATAAATTATTGCTAGGAAAGGGCGGGCGGCCGCGCTCAGTTGGCGGTGCGGGCCGAGCGGCTGCTGCGCGGGAAGCGGTGCACCTTGATGTGCTTGGACAGGTGGTCGCTCCGCGCGAACTTCTTCTCGCACACGGGGCACTGGTACGGCTTCACGCCTGAGTGCGAGCGCCGGTGCCGCGACAGCTCGTCGGAGCGTGAGAACCTGCGGGACACGGCGCCGTCAGCCCCGCCAGCCCCGCCAGGCCCACGTGGCCGGTGCCCACGGCAGGGTCGGGTGGGCCCGTCTGCGCAGCAAGGCTGCCCCGGTTCCTAAAAGAGCAAAGGACTTGGGGGCCAGCGGGTGTGTGGTGCTAAGGTGCTGGATTCCCCACGTAACTGACCGCGGTTTGAGTCCCAAACCCGGCAACTTGAAGATCACAACAAAGAAACAGATAAGTAAATAAATGTTTAAAACAAACAAAGGCAAAGGATTTCTGAGCCCAGCAACGAAGCCCCTGCACACCGGCTGCCCCTCCAAGTCGGTAAGAACGGTCAGTCACGGCCCAGGCTGCCTGGTGCGGCCCCCAAGCAGCCAGAGGTGTCCCGCCAGGCCAAGGTCTCAGGACGCAGGTCTGGACGGACCCCCGGAGCCCACCAGTGTGGGGGTTCCAGAGGCTGCGGGAGCGCCGCCCCGCTCAGGCCCCGGCCCCGCCTCCCAGCAGCCCCTGGCCTTGCTTCCCCCGGGGGTGTCCAGGAGGCCAGCACAGGGAGCCCAGGGGGTGGGGCACGGGGACAGAGATGCAGGGGAAGGCGCCCGGTCAGGGCTGCAGGGCAGCAGCCCCATCTCCACCTCCACACCTCTGCCCGCCCACGAGGACGTCTCCCGGCCCCTCAGCACAGGACACGGGCACGCCGTGTCCATCTGCAGTGCTCTTCCCACCCTCCCGTGCATGTTCCCACCAGATGCCGCTTCCTCAGGAAGGCCTCTAGGACTGCTCCAGTTCCGGCTCCCACGCATTCCCCTCTCCTCGCTCGGGACACCTTTGCGGCCTTAATCTAGTTCCACCTCTTAGGCGACGTCTCCCGCCGCACTGGTCAGCTCCGTGGAGGAGGCCGTGCCCACCTGTTCCCTGGGTTGCTGTGCCCTCCGGGGACCGCCCAGGGCCTGCAGTGTGGCCAGGGCTCAGGAAGCATGTTTAAATGACGTGGGCACAGCAATCACTCACGGGAGGACAGCGCTGTCACAGGGACAACACGTACACATGCACACGCACGCTGACACACATGAACACGTCACACACACGTGAGCACGCAGGAGTGCCAGGCCCAGCATCCCATCCCGGGCAGGCCCAGTGACCGGCCCACTGCACCCTGCCCCTGGGCGGGGCGGAGCTTGGTTCTGCGGCCTGGGGAAGCCCGCACTGGGCCAGCTCGGTTGGCGGCAGGAGGGGCCTCAGGGAGGGCCCATGCCTCGGCCTCCCCGCAGCCCTGGTGGCCCAGGACCCGCTGTGGACAGTGCTCAGCCCCGCCCGAGGGGACTGCCTCTGGGGATCGAGCCCTCAGGAGCACCCACCTCACACCTGCACCTCACCCTTCCCGGGGGCTGCGGGGGGACAGGAGGGGCCCGGGGGTAGGAGGCACCCCTGCAGGCAGGGAGCCCTGCACTTACTGGCCCAGTGCCCCAGGCAGGCTGCCAGGCGCCGAACCTTGGTCTCCCCACTCGGAGCAGGGAGGACGGCAGACCACCCCATCAGAAGGCAGTGAGTGGCGTGCCAGGGCGGCCCTGGGTGTGGCCACCATGGGGGAAGCAGGAGGTCCGGTTCCGACGGCGCCCAGCGCACGGCCCGGCACAGAGGCTGGCACCAGCTGGGTGGCACCGAGAGGTCCAGGCGCCTCCCTGGAGTGGCCGCAGCCGCAGCCGCAGTGCTCAAATGCTGGAGGGGCCCCGCCCGCAGGCAATGAGCTGCTGCCCCCTGGAAAGCCACCTTAGTCACGTCGCAGGGGCTGCAATGGGAAGGGGGCCTCTGCTCACTGCGGGACGGGCTCGGAGACCACCCCAGTGCCGGGGCAGCAGTGACCCAGGGGCCGACCGAGCAGGCTGGGGCCGCCTCCAGCTCTGCGGCCTCAGTGTCCACCATGTGGACGCCAACACCTCCCATGCGAGCCGCTGACAGTGACTGCTACTCCGGTCAGCTGTCGTGGAAGGGGTTCTTCCTGGGAAAGCGGCAGGGCCATCCCAGGACAGGACGTCCTGCTGCGAGGAACAAGGAGGCCAGTGTCTGGGGTAAGGCCAGGAAACTTCCAAGAAGGCAGGCAGACGGCACTTCCCAGAGGGGCAGACCAGAGCAGGCAGGCAGGCCTCACCCTGTCACAGGTGCTCAGACCACGTCACATGGGGGAGGGGCCAGGGTGCCGCGTTCAGGACCCACAGCAGAGGGCGGGACGCTGACCCCGACAGGTGGGCAGGGTGGGGCTGGGGGGGCGTGAGCACCGAGCACAGGATGCAGCCAGGGCCACCAGGGGGAGGAGGGACACAGGAGCAGGGAGGGGGGCAGGCAGGCCTGCAGGGACACCAGCCTGGAGACCAGGCCCAGCCAGGGGCGGCAGGGGGAGAAGGGGCATAGGAGCAGGGAGGGGGGCAGGCAGGCCTGCAGGGACACCAGCCTGGAGACCAGGCCCAGCCAGGGCCACCAGGGGGAGGAGGGACACAGGAGGTGGGAGGGGGGCAGGCAGGCCTGCAGGGACACCAGCCTGGAGACCAGGCCCAGCCAGGGGGAGAAGGGGCACAGGAGGTGGGAGGGGGGCAGGCAGGCCTGCAGGGACACCAGCCTGGAGACCAGGCCCAGCCAGGGCCGCCAGGGGGAGAAGGGGCATAGGAGTAGGGAGGTGGGCAGGCAGGCCCGCAGGGACACCAGCCTGGAGACCAGGCCCAGCCAGGGCCGCCAGGGGGAGAAGGGGCATAGGAGTAGGGAGGTGGGCAGGCAGGCCTGCAGGGACACCAGCCTGGAGACCAGGCCCAGCCAGGGCCGCCAGGGGGAGAAGGGGCATAGGAGTAGGGAGGTGGGCAGGCAGGCCCGCAGGGACACCAGCCTGGAGACCAGGCCCAGCGGCAGGTGCAGGGGGAGCCCTCCCATCCTGCACAAGCCACCCAGGGAGCAGAGGGCACGGGGAGAGTCCAGTCACGGGGTGCACAGCTGGGCTTGGACGCTGCCCCCCAATAGCGTGTGACGTGGACAGCTCACTCAGTGCCTCCTCGGCAACATGGGGGTGATGCATGGAAGCCTGCCTCACAGAGGGGCCCGAGAACGAACAGACGGCTTACAGCAGCGTGGAGCAGCCCAGCACAGCCAGTCCCTGTCACGACTGCCGCGGCGCTCTCTGCCGGCCTGGAAGCGCAATGCCCGAGCACGCCAACAGCCGGGTAGCGAGGAGACCGCCATAGCCAGCGAGCATCCAGGAGGCACCGCTGCGGGCTGGGGGGGTTGCAGCAACCACCCAGAGGTGCCCAAATCCCCACTCACCGCCACGTCCCCGTGGGAGTGTCACATGACCTCGCTGTGCCTGTCTCCCCTGCTGCCAAATACCGACTGGGGCCTCCACTTTCTGGGGCTCGTGAGGACTTGAGCCAGCAGTGACGCACAGACCAAAGCAGGGGCCATCCCAGAGCGAACTTACGAGCTGGTGCTGCAGTGCCACTGGGAGGCGGGTGTGGCATTTGAGGCAGGTGCCCGGAGAGGGCCGGGACCCCGCAGAGGCAGCAAGGTCAGAGCACTATGCCTGCTCAGTACAGAGAGGCAGGCGAGGCCACGGTTCAGGCCCACGGGCCAGACAAGGGTCAGGTGGGAATCCAAGCTGCCACATGCGCTTAGAGGCTGCAAACACTTAGAAGCTGCATGCACTTAGAGGCTGGTGCACATAGAGGCTGGCATGCACTTAGAGGCTGCACGCACACAGAGGCTGGCAAGCACATAGAGGTTTTGTGCACTTAGAGGCTGGCATGCACATAGAGGTTGGCATGCACTTAGAGGCTGGCATGCAGTTAGAGGCCATGTGCACTTAGAGGCTGGCATGCACTTAGAGGCTGCACGCACACAGAGGCTGGCAAGCACATAGAGGCTGGCATGCACTTAGAGGCTGGCATGCAGTTAGAGGCTGTGTGCACTTAGAGGCTGGCATGCACTTAGAGGCTGGTGCACACTTAGAGGTCGTGTGTACTTAGAGGCTGGTGCACACTTAGAGGCCATGCATGCTTAGAGGCTGGCATACACTTAGAGGCCCTGTGCACTTAGAGGCTGGCATGCACTTGGAGGCCCTGTGCACTTAGAGGCTGGCACGCACTTGGAGGCCATATGCACTTAGAGGCTGGTGTGCACTTAGAGGCTGCACGCACTTAGAGGCTACACGCACTTAGAGGCTGCACGCACTTAGAGGCTGGCACACACTTGGAGGCCACATGCACTTGGAGGCCATGTGCACTTAGAGGCCTGGGCGCACTTAGAGGCTGGCACACACTTAGAGGCTGGCACACACTTAGAGGCTGCATGCACTCAGAGGCTGGCACGCACTTAGAGGCTGGTGCACACTCAGAGGCTGGCGTGCACTTAGAGGCTGCATGCACTCAGAGGCTGGCGTGCACTTAGAGGTTGATGCACACTTAGAGGCTGGCACATACTTAGAGGCTGGTGCACACTCAGAGGCTGGTGTGCACTTAGAGGTTGCATGCACTCAGAGGCTGGCGTGCACTTAGAGGCTGGTGCACACTCAGAGGCTGGCGTGCACTTAGAGGCTGCATGCACTCAGAGGCTGGCGTGCACTTAGAGGCTGGTGCACACTCAGAGGCTGGCGTGCACTTAGAGGCTGCATGCACTCAGAGGCTGGCGTGCACTTAGAGGTTGGCGCTGGCGCGTACTTAGAGGCTGGTGCACACTTAGAGGCTGGCGCGCACTTAGAGACTGGTCCACACTTAGAGGCTGGTGCACACTTAGAGGCTGGCACACACTTAGAGGCTGCATGCACTCAGAGGCTGGTGCACACTTAGAGGCTGGTGCACACTCAGAGGCTGGCGCACACTTAGAGGCTGCATGCACTCAGAGGCTGGTGCACACTTGGAGGCCACGTGCAGAGGCCAGTGCAGAGCAAGCAGGAGGCACACGTGTGAGGCAGGGGTGGGGACTCAGCTTTGAGTTCCGGGTTGCACCAGCACACACAGCGATGTCCCCACACCCTGGGGCTGTCACTGCCTCCCCAGTCCTGCCCAGACCCAGCACCCATGGGCTCGTCCTCCCGCCCACTGACGGCCCCTCCACCTGGACACTGGTGAAAGATGGCCCCCACCCTAGGGACACGCCACCTGAGGGTCCCCAGGGGCCTAGGAGCCCTCCCTGCTGGCCCGCCAATGCTTCTGCCACGGTGACCTACGAGGCAGACCTTCCCAGGACCGCGGGGAAGCCAGAGAGACCCCAATGGTGGGGGCGAGCCTGAAGGCAGGGCTAGCACCCTGGGGGCCACTGCCTGGTGAGCGACTGGACCGGGCCCCTCTACACTCCCCAGAGGGTCCTGAGGAAGAGACGGCCCCGCTTGGACGGCGTCAGAGCCGCCCTGCACAAATCCTCGCTCTCACGGCCCGCTCTGGGAGCTCACTACCCCGAGGCCTCTGTGTGGAGCGGAGCTCAGCCTCCCTCAGGTGCGCAGGGCTGGGTCCGACCCGGGAAGAACGGGGCGCCTCCTCTGGGGGTGAGCGGAGCAACTCCTTTACGAAGGAGCGCGCTCCCTCCCAGTCCACCCCAAGCAGCCCAGCGCACGAGGATCCAGGGGTGCGAGGGCCGGGCCTGGACCCTTTGGGGCTGGGTGCGGCTCATGCAGAGTTTCTGGGTCTGTCGAATGGGGCGGAGAGGAAGGGGCAGGACAGAGAGCTGGCCCTCTGGGGGCTCAGGGGAAGGGCCCGCTAGCGCCCCTCGCACGTCCACGCACCAGCCCTCCCACAGCGCCCGGCCTGCCTCTCAGCTCCGAGTCTGGTCAGAAACGGCAGCTGCCAGCTGTCCCATGGGCCGCCCACAGTACACACGTGCACGCACACACGACCACACAGGCATGGGATGTGCGTGTGTGCACACATGGTCATGCAGATGCTGATGAAGAAGGCCAAGTGCACGCGTGTGCGGCCCTGGCGAGGCCCTGCTCTGTACACACCTGTATGTACACAGAGGAGCGTCCCACGTCCCACACGCACATGCGCACACGGCAGCAAAGGGGAAAGGTGTGCAGAGCACCCGCCACCCTCCGGGCAGGCCAGAGACCCTGAGCAGTGGGCCTCCACTGGGGGAGGCTGCCGTGGCGCCCTGGGCGTGCAAGCTCTTAGCAGGATGGCAGCTTTCAGGAAAAGGTGGATGTACCTCCAGAGGTGAGAGAGCTGGCCCCAGGGTGACCCCAGGGGTCCCACCCACCTGCCTGGACAACCCACGCCCACCAGCCTGACCCTCCCTGCCAATGGCCTATGCCCTCTCAAACGCTGCTCAGGGCCCGGGAAGGCCCAGCCCACCGGCCTACGCCAGCCGGCATGAACTAAGCTCGCCCACTGGCTGGGCAGGTGTGGCCCGATGTGCCCTCTCAAGTCTGACCCCCATTCAAATCCTCACACAGCAGTGTGACCCAGGTTAAGTTCTTGGCCGTCCACACCCAGCATCAGGTGGGAGCCGGATGGGATGGTGTACTCGCCTGTGGCTGCCCTCCAGCACCCGTCAGTGCCCGCACCTCGCCGTCCCCTCACCCGCCACCGGATCAGGATCGGGAACCCAACAGGGCCCGCACACAGGGTCCGGAAACCAGCAGGGCCCTCCGTCGGGACCGGGACCCCGGCAGGCAGCAGGGAGCAGCACTCTCGCCCAGGCATTACGAACCCGGAGACCACAAGCTTCTGGCTTCAGGCATCTGGAGGGAGCGGGTGGCCTCCAGTGGCCATGCGGCCGTCCCGCCCCTGCCCACCCCCTTCGTAACCAGCCTTATCTACCGGGGAGATAGCGGCTTTAGCCATGACCCCATACTGACCTCCAGCCGCAGCCTGGCCAGGTGCAGGCGAAGGGCTTCTCGCCCGTGTGCCGACGCAGGTGCGCCTTGAGGTGGCTGCTCTTGGTGTACATCTTGCTGCAGCCCGGGAAAGTGCACTTGTGCATTTTGATGAGTTCTGCCCCAGAGTTCTTGGGGAACTTCTGGCCCACCAGGAGGCCGGCGGGGCCGGGCCCCAGGGGTCCCGCCCCGATGGGCTTGGCGGCGATGGGCACGGGGGCGATGCGCACGAACCTGGAGGGCAGGCTCAGCGCCGAGGGCGCCACCTGGGGCACGAGAGCGAAGGTCTGGCCCTGGATGTTGACCAGCAGCTGGGTCACCTTGACGTTCTCCGGAGTCTGCCCCGGGGAGGAGGGCCCCGTGCCCGCCTCCTGCTTCACGGGCACGGGCTGGATCTGCAGCAGCACCGGGACGGGGCCATCGGGCGTGGAGCCCCCACCGGGGTCCTGGGCGCCGCCCACGTTGGCGCTGCCTGGCGGCGGGGTGCCCCGCTCTCTCCCAGCAGGGCCGGCATGCGGGTGGCTCCTGTGTGGACCCGCCGAGGGCAGGATGGCCTCTGAGGCCCTGCAGTCACTCGGGGGAGCCTCCTTGGCCGCCGACTCCATATTCTCCTCCAAGAATTCTTCAATTTCCTCCAGGGTGGGCTGGAAGGGCCGTGGGACTTCATCGGAGTCGCCCACGGGAAATTCGGGGAAGCAGAAATGCTCCCCCTTCACAGGTGCTGGTGCCCTCCGCCAGGCCCCCCAGGTCACAGCAGCACTGCTGGCCCCGATGCCGCCGCTGCCCAGCGTGGCCTGGGACAGCAGGAAGTCCAAGATGCTGTCCTGGCCCTCAGCGCCCTGGCCTCTGCCGCAGCAGGAGCAGAGGGCTTGCGAGTTGGGGCTGGCGCAGGAGCAGGGGCTGGAGGCGTCACTGTCGTCCTCGGAGAGGGGCGAGGGCAGCATGTGGTAGGCCCGCCGGCCGGCCAGCCTGGCACCCAGATACCCGACCGGGCACTTCGGCGACGAGAAGCTCTCGTCCACCGGCAGCAAGTGGTCCACCATGCTGGCCTGGCCGCGCCGGCGGTGGCTGCAGAGAGGAAGCAAGGGAGGCGGTCAGGAACGCACACTCACCTGCGGCCGCCACCCTCGGCCCTGCCACAGCCTGGTCGTCCGACGCCTGGGTGCTGCCTCCCCGTGGGAGAACCGTGCCTGCAAGCGCTTTCTGAAATTGCACCACCTGTTTGCAAAAGAGCCCTCTGCCAGCCGTTGCACAACCGGCACTGCCGGTCTCGAGCCTTTCCAGACGGCCCTGGAAAAGAACACGCGTGTCCGCAAAGATGGCGGGAGGGTGCGTGTGAGCAAGGAGCACGTGGGGCCCCAGCACGGCCACGGACGGGGGGGTGGGGGGGGGGACGCTGCCTCGCACAGGACCCCTGACCCAGCTTCATGCCTGCTGAGTCACAGAAGGGGGGAGAATGGCTGTTTGTCCTCTGACCCCCACGCTGCTGGGGCGGAGAGGGTTGCCAGATTGAGCAAATAAAAATGCAGGCTGCCAGTTTAGTTGGAATATCAGATTTTAAACAACAAACTTTTTTTTTTTTTAGGTTTTTGTCATAGGGTGCATGCACTCTCAGGGACAGAGGGAAATTCCAGGGGGAATGGCCATGAAGCCACCAGGTCCAGAACTTGAACCATGGTGGCCGTGTGAGCGCCCAGTGCCTTAACCTCCATGCCACCCACTGGTCCAAGACAGACCACTTTTCATGAAATCGCCACAGGGGACGGGTCACACTTCCATTTAAAATCATTTTATCTGACGTGCAAGTTTAACTGGGCCGCCTGCATCACAACCCGGCAACTACAGTCTGGAGGCCAAAAGAGGCAAGGCCGTTAAGTACCTGCCCCTGCACCCGGCGGACGGCTCCCCACCGGGGCTCACCCACTTCGCTCTCAGACCCCTCAGGGTCTCCGGAGAAGCAGGGACAGCTTGAGCGGAAGGCTCTGCGCTGTGTCCAGTGTCCTGCCGCTTCATCGGGCGGAGGTCCCAGAGCACGTGCCTGTGGTCACCTCCCAGGCTCTGGGTGGCAGGAGCTAAGCCCCCATGGCCAGTGAGGTAGCTGGGGTCCTGCCCTGCACCCCTCGGCCGCCACCTGGGACACTCACCACCTTGGCAAGGCTCAGCCAATGCCGCCTCCCCCCTAGATGGTGCGCTCCATGTCACTGCCCTGTCCCCAGCACGCTGTGTGGTCAGAGAACCCTCACAGAGAGGAGGGAAGTTGTGTCCTGAAGCCAAAGGCCACGCTAGGTCTGGTGTCCAAGGAGAGTCAACAGTGTCCGGCTGCGACAGGACCACCCCGTGGACCTTTGACCCCACCCAGTGACCACACTGGCCTGGTGGCTGCCGGCACCGGGGTGGGAGAGTGTGCAGCTTGAGTCTGCCGATGCCGTCTCTACGACCACCCGCGGCCCGCAGAGGTGGCGTCCGCTGTGGCCTTGGGCAAGTCCTTGTGCACCAGGCCTCGGTCCCCATCTGCTCCATTCTTCAGTGATCTCAGGCCTGTCTCCTGCTCAGGGACCCCCGGACCTCTGACTTCAGTCGGCCCCGAGAAGGCTTCATGGCACCCCAGGGACCCAAGGCCAGGTGTGCATCCCCAGGGCAGCGTTTCCAGGACACTCGCCTTCGGGGCTGGACACTCAGCTAAGGGTGCAAAGCTGGCATGTGTTTAAAAGGCTCAGTGTGCCCAGACCCGGAGCTGGGACGGGAGCAGAGCACCCCACAGCTAGGGCAGGGGCTCAGCTTGCGTCTGCAGCTCGGCGGAGCCACCTGGGCAGCTCACAGCACTTCCCTCTCCCACCTCCGTGTCCTCGTCTTGGTCTGAGAGACAGGGCTACCGGCAGCCCAGCTCCTAGGTGCTGTGAGACACTGCTGAGCTGACACATGCTTGGCACAAGCCATGGGGTCTGGCGCACGCACACGTGTGCTGCTCAGACCCAGCCATGAGCACAGCGAGCACGTGCTGTTTCCACCCGCCCTGGTGCCCGGGCGCCCTAGGCTCTGGACCCTTCTGAAAGGTGAGCAGCAGCTGGACCGTCCCTGGCGCCACGCAGCTGCCGCTAACATTTCCAAGGGCAGTGATGGGACAGGGCTGCATCTCCTTAAAGGAGGCCCTGCCTCGTAAGTAAATGGAGACCCTCAGACGAAATGGTGTAAAAAGGAACTGGGTGCGGGTGGGGGACGCGCCCACACAGCAGATGCCCAGCACTGGGCCCCGCCCTCTGCTCCTAGCCCTCACTCCGCATGACCCACACGTGGGTCCCTCTGCCCCCAGCCTCCAGGCGGGGACTCTCACTCAGACCCCAGCCCAGAAAGCCCAGACCCTGTGCACCACCCCATACACAGCGTTTTCTTCCTGGCAGATGCCAGAGTGGGCACGAACTTGGTTATGTGTCTCAGTTCTGCTTCCTGTTCACCTCCCCACCAAAATAGAAGCCTTCCACTGTTCAGCCCCGGCTGGATCCCTGAATCTAAACCAGGTCTGGCAGAATCTGCTGAATGAGCAAAGGAAAGGCGCTCTGGACAGCCAAGAAAGGGGGCGGAGACTGGGAATGGGGCGGCCTGGGTCGGGCTATGGGGTCTCTTACTGTCAGTCTGAGCGTCCCCCAGGTGGGGTGTAGGCAGTAGGAGCAGAGCGGGCTCTGGACTGCCCGGGCATAGGCCTTTAGGAGGGCGCTGGGCTGGAGCTGCTTCAGCCCTAAAAACAGCCGCACGTGGCCGGGCCAGAGGCGCAGGCTGCACGCAGGGGGAGGGGACGCGCTGTTCCGGGCACTGTCCCGGCCGGCCACTGGACTCCGCCCCTCCCGGCCGGGCCAGGCCTGCTGTTTATCCTCCTGGGACACAGAGGCCGCAGGAACAACATGTAATTGATAACAAGTGAGCGCCGGCCAAGGGCTTGCCATTGGGTCAGCGTGCAAATCACGGGGTGGCGGGTGGGGGCCACCTTTCAAAATAAGAGTCTCCTCTCCCTGCAGCACCACAGGCCTCAAAGTCGCCTAGTCTTCAGTTCTCGCACCTGTAGAACTATGGGCCACCAGGTCCCGGGAGCGAGGGCAGATTTGAAGGTTCAGATATTTGGGAATTTTGTCAGCTCCGAGGTTCGTGGGAGAAAGCAGTCCCACTGTGCCCTCCAGAAGAGGGGGTGCATGGGCAACACTACAGTAGGGAGGGAAAGGACCTGGAGGCCACATGGCCCGGGGGTGGCCTCTCCCCTGCCCCTGCCACCCCTGACCATCTGCTCTCGCTGGCCTCGGTGTGTGGGGGTTGGAGTACAGGACGAGTGAATGGTGTGGGTGAGCGTGAAGGGGTGTGAGTTTACATCGTGTGACTGCGTGTGCGGGGCGTGGTGCGTGGAGCCGATGTGGTTGTGTGTGAGGCTGACCACGAAGTGTTCTCGTGGGCCGGCCTGGGGGCGTGTGTGGAGGAGGGCGTGGGGCACTGGCTCAGGTCCCCGGGTAGAGCCCCGGGCTCTGCCAGCTGGGCATCGCCGCCCGCCCCTATCCCTGTCCCTGTCCCTACCCCCACCCCATCCGGGCTGCCGCGGTGACCGACAGTAACCCTTCCGCGGACCCCCGCACCCCCACACCCCACCCCCACCCCCGCCCAGCGCCTCCGCACCCCTCCTCCCGCCAGGCCCGGCCGGCGCCCGCCATATGGGAGGGCCGGACAGAGGCTCGCACCGACTCGGGCCACGCGCAGGCCGAGGCGGGACAGTGCAGGTGGGCGACCGGGGTCACTCTCCCACGGGCTTGTCTGACCCTGCCCGGGGGTCACGCCGTTCCTCCGACATTCCTCCCACACTCGGCGGAGCCTCGGCCACGCGCCCGGGGCCGGCCAGCGCCCCACCGCGTCCCGGCCCCCTGGTCACCCGGAGCCGCGTCTATGCGGCCATCGGCCCCGCGGCGCCTCTCCCACCTGAAGTTGGCGCGCGCCCGGCCGGCGGCCAGGCCCCAGGTCCTGCGGCCCGGCGGGCTGGACTGGGCCGGGCGCGGTGGCCCGGCTCCCGGAGAGGCGGCGGCCGCGGGCCGAGCCGCGGTCCTGCGCTCGCTCCTCGCCGCCGGCCCGCGGGTCCCTGCGGCGGAGCACTCGCCGCCCGCCGCCCTCGCCGCTCACTCCCCACGGCTCACGTGACGCCGCGGGCGCCCAGAAGGCTCGCAGGAGGCTCGGCCCCGGGCGCGCGTCCCATTGGCCGGCGCCGCGCGTCATCGCCCCGCCCCGCCCCGGCCCGGCCCCGCCCCGCCCGGGCCGCTCGGGGCGGGCTGCTGCCCACGCGCGCAGGGATCCCGCAGGCCGCTGCCGGCCCCGGGCCCCGGCCACCTTCCCGCGCCCCACCCCTCGCCGTGGACTCGCGGCGTCCACAAGGGGCTTTCCTAAAGCTCGGTCCCCCGGTGGGACCTAGGAAAAGCCCGGAGATCGCCCCAAAGTGCAGTCGGCCGAGCGCGCCCTGCCTGGCCCAGTCTGCCCGCACCTGCACCTCCACCCCCAGACGCTGCGTCTTCTCCCGGAAGGGGCTTGCAGGGTGCTGTACTGTTAGAGAAATACGGTATTCGGTGTCCTGTCCGCACCCCCCTTCTGCTCGCACCCTCGGAAAGGAAAGCAAAGCGTGCGATCCTGCACCGCCACCCGGCATCTGGGAGGGCCCGGGAAGGTTTGCATAGCCCACCTCAAAGCAGTGGCCCCCGTCCCTGCAGCACCTCTCTGAAGACAGTGTTTCACGTCTGCAGGGGTCGATCTCACTTGGAGGGAGGAGAGTGAGGCTCAGAATGCCTCACTCAGAGCCCCGGTGCTGGGCGCCCTGGCACACGGTAACACTTTACCAAAGAGGAAATGGGCTCAGAGGGCCCGGGCCTTCCCGTCACAGCTGGAAAGGAGAGAGAGAGGCTGTGAGGCAGAGCCAGGCTGTCACCCCCATCACTGACAGCCTGTCACCCTGCCCCTCCTGCACTGGGAGTTAGGGAGCAGGTCTCCCCAGGGGTACTGCCCTGTGGGCCTTCCCAGCCAGCCGCAGCACGCTCTGCGGAGTGCTGGGGTCTGGGCACCCCCTCTGAGCCCCAGTTCCTGGCCTTCTGCTGTCAGGGCCCAAACCACGGCTTGGCCGGACGGCTTGGAGACGGGTGTGAGGATGAGGGTGGTGGGAGGCTTCCTGGTTCACAGAAGCCGGGCCCACAGAGGGGCCATGGCCGCCTTGGCCAGGGTGGGCCTCCCACCTGCCTGCCTGCCCTGGCCCTTCCTTCTCACACTCACCCAGCCCAGCATCTCCCCACCTGGGTGAAAACGTCAGCAGGTTAGAGGCTCAGAGACAAAGCTACACCCAGGGCAGCTCCCGCACACAGGGAGGCGGCCCCGCTGGCCAGAAACCGAACGACGGCCGAAGAGGGCCCTGTCCGGACCCAAGGCAGGTCATCTCTCCACCCAGAACCCCGGGGCTCCCACCTTACTCAGAACAAGCCAAGCCCGAGTTCTCGGCCCAGCCCTGAGGTCCTGCAGGGCCTGGCCCCACCCCGCTCACAGTACGCAGCTACTCTGGCCTCCCCGTTTCTCAGACACGCCACGTGCCACCTCAGGGCCTCTGAACATGCCGTCCCTTCCCCTGGGTAAGCTCTCCCACCCGCATGCCCGCTTCTTGTGTCCCCTCGGGTTCTCCTGTGAGGCCCTGTTGGGGAGCCCGCTCGGACAACCCAGCCAGGGTGCTCGCAGCCCTGACAGCCCCCGTTCCCGATCCTGCCCGACGTTCCCGGGCTTGGTGCTCTCACGTGGGGACTTCCACGGCTTGGAGGAAGGTGAGGTTGAAGCGTGGGCCAGTTCGGTGCGGACTGTGAAATCCATGGCTCGCCTTCCCTGGTACACGAGGCCCGCGAGCTTCCCGACGGCCCCCGGATGTTACATGTCATCTTCTGTACACTTCACCTCCTTCAGCAACAGACCAGCGGCTGCGACCCTTGGGACGCAGCAGGTGCCCGATTCTGGACTCAATGAATTTCTCAAAGACTGGCAGCAATCAGCGTCGGCTTGAAAGAAGTTAAATGGCAGCAGGAACCTATCTCAAACAGGAAAGGAGCTGGGCCCTGGAGAAATTACTGATAGAACTTTCCGGAAGGACCGCCTCTGCGCCGGAACACGGGGTGGAGGGCATTCCCTCCAACGCCCCCCCATTACCCTGTTTCTCCTTCAGGTTTGCGCTCCAGGCTAGTTTTCGTGGAAGAACAGCTGCATCCTAGCCCGAGTACCACGCCAGGCACGGCTCGGAGTTTTCACCGCCATCCTGCACGGCAGGGCCGGCGTACGGGGGCTCTGGGAGCGCATGTGGAGCCAGCAGGTGTGTGAGGGCGTCGGGGCCCCCATTCAAAGGCCCTCCTGACACCGGCTGCAGCGTCCGTCACGGCCCTGGCGAGGACAGCGGCCCTCCCAACGCAGTGGAAGACGCTTCTACTGAGGCTCCTCGCCGGGGTGGCGGGGAACAAGCCAGGGTGCTTTTCAGAGCAGCAAGGGAAGGGAAAGATGCCCCTCACAGCGGTGAAGACCTCTTTCGCACTTTCCCTCCAAACAAAGGGAAAGCCCTTTCTTCCCTGTGTCTCCGGGGACTCCGCAGGAAAACGCCATGGGCTCTGGGCAGCAAAGCCCTGGCAGGGGTATGGGCGGGCACCGGCCAGTTGACTTGCCTGGCCCGGTGGGAGGGCTTCCTTGTGGCCCTCTGATCAGTACAGCCTGCAGGAAAAGGTAGCTCTGTAACTTCCAAGGAATCCCCGCAGCGGGAGAGAGGGAAAGAGAGAGAGAGATCGTCCCTAAGAGGGTCCTCACACCGCCGCCCACCGCCAGCCCTCGGCCAGCCTGGATCACGAAGCACGCGTGTGCCCACACCCACGGAGGCCTCCAGCCGTGACCTGTGGGTCACCCCGATGGAGCAAAGCATCGCGTCGTTCCCATGCCACCTGGCCCAGTGGCTTTCTTTACTGAGCGGGGCCTTTCTCTGTGACATAAGCCACACCCAAGGCTGCCGGATGTTTGGAAAACAAAACCCACTGCATAGAAGAGCGAGTACAGAACTCATCAAAGCATGGACACCGCGAAAACGGGGAGACCCAGGGACAGAGGGCGTCGGAACGTGATCACCTTTAGGAGGACAGGGCCCTCAGACCTCAGATGCTGCACCTGTCAGATAGAATCAGCGGCCTGTGGGCACAGGCTAGGCCACTGCAGAGGTGTCAGGACTAAGATCCCCACTCTGGCTGGAACTCTACACAGCAGTGCCCTGGGACTGGTGCCTTGGCCCAGTGGTTAGGGAGCCGGATCCCCTATGGCCAGCCACGGTTCAAATCCCAACTGGAGGGTTGAAAAATGTCAGCAGCACATGTGCGCGTGCCCCAGATCACGACAGGATGGAGACGTGGGGGGCCTTGGCTTGTGTCTGCCAGGGAGGCTGAGAACACAGAGACCCGGCTCTGCCCGTCTCCGGCTGATGGCAGAGACCTGAGCAGTCTGCCACCCTGCATGGGTCTCTGTTAACCCCTCTGCACCCAGAACTTGGCCGCAGTGGCCTCCCGGGGCTCCTGGACCCACATGTCCGAGGCAGACGAGGCACCACCATGGAAGGGAAGGACTGAACTGGGCTCTGCCAGCTCCCTGGCCGCGGCGAGAAGCAGGGGCAGGCAGTGCATCCCAGGCCCGGAACTTCCAGGCTGCCTGGGAGACATCTACGGCCCCACGGACACAGGGCTCCTTTATCGAGAGCTCGCGGTATACAAGGCACAGGGCCAAGAGCCCCCGGTGAGCCGCCACACCGCACTGCTCCGAGTTCTTTCCACATTCCGCGTTACCGAAACTGCACCGCTTCCTGGCTAGGGGCGCCGCTGTGATCGCCATGGGGATGATGAACCCATAGGTCAAGAACCAGCAGTGAGGGACCAGCAGCTGGTGTAATGGCTATGTCGCTGGACTCCCACGTAGTCGACCGTGGTTCACATCCCGGACCCGGTGGCTTAAACTCACGCTGGGCGCGTGTGCGTGCGTGCCCGAGATCCCGAGAGGAGAATGGAGGAGAAGGGATTGCAGCATGGCCATCCCCCTGGGGGGTGATTTCTCTCTTTCTGTCTCTCTCTCTCTGTCTGTCTGGTGAGCACACGCACCCTATAGCAAAAACCTCTCCAAAAGAGAAAAAAGAACCAGCACTGGGAGGAAGGAGGAGTCCAGACCCAGGACTCCTGGTGCTGGGGCCTAACGGGCAGGCTGCGCGGGCCCAGCCCAGGCGGAGGCCTCGGTCCCTCTGCAAAGGCGTAGCCTCCCTCGGAGAGGTGAGGACAGCTGGGAAGCTCCTCCCAGCCCCAGCCTGCTTCCCTGCAGGCCGGGCCGGCGGGCACTGAAGGGTGACAGGGAGTTAATGAGTCACTGCGGCCCGGGTAAAGTCCTTGAAGTTTAACACATGTTTTTCAGGCCAACCTTGGGCCTGAAGTTCCCATCCCCTTTCCTGGGGGTGCCTGTCCTGTAAGCCCTGCAGGCTGGGATCACTGGCTGTCGTTCGGCACCCAGCAGTCTGAAGAGCAGAAGTGGGGCAGGTGTGGCCCCGCCTGGCACCTGCAGGGCAGGCTTCTCCCATACGGAGGGCGGGGGGCACCCAGAGGACGATGAGACAGCCCAGCCCAGAGACTAGCCACTAGCCAGAATCTGGGAGAAGGTCTCAGTCACTTCAAAACACAATAAGGAGGGACCAGCAGTTAGTGTAATGGCTATGTCGCTGGACTCCCATGTAGCCGACCGCAGTTCAAGTCCTGGACCCGGTGGCTTAAACTCATGCCGGACGCGTGTGCGTGTGTGCCCAAGATCCTGAGAGGAGAATGGAGGAAAAAGGATTGCAGCGTGGCCATCCCCCCGGGGGGTGATTTCTCACTTTCTCTCTCTCTCTCTCTCTCTCTCTCTCTCTCTCTCTCTCTCTCTCTGTCTTTCTGGTGAGCGCATGCGCCCTATAGCAAAAGTCTCTCTCTACACACACACACACACACACACACACACACAGAGTGAAAACTCAATGTGCGAACGGCCAGCCCTCAGCCTCCTCACCGTCCGTCCGTCCCAGTAACGAGTCAAAACAAGAGGCCCCTCTCGCCCAGAACAGGAGGCCTTTCAAAGCCAGACTGCGGGAGGCGCTGTCAGTGCGTTGCGGAGAGGAACGCGGCACAACCGCACCCCCTTTCCTGCAGGGGCAGGTCCCCCCAGGGCGTGCCTGAAACCGCAGATGGAGATGAACCCCCGCGTACTTTGTTTCCCTGCATGTACACACGTGGCACGGTCGGACCTCGGCCCTGGGCAGGAGGAGTGACAGAACCCAAACCGATCCCCCCACGCTGCCCCGCGCCCGCGGGGGCCCTGCGGGCGCAGTGGGGCGCAGTGTCAGACGCTTGCTCCGTCTCACCGCCCGTTCTCCTCTGTCTTCAGACGGCCTGACGTGGACAACTGACGCGGGGGTGCAAAACCACGGATGGGGCGACTGACTCACATGCCGGACGTTCGCTTCTGGAAACCAGCTCAAGATGATCGGATCTGCAGTCAGACGTTTTTTTAATTACTCTTATTTTATTTATTTATTAGCGTGACCAGAGAGAGAGATAGAAAGGGAAAGTGAGAAAGCAAGCCACAAGGTCCAGGACTCACATCATAGTCAGCCACGTGGGGTCCAGCACCTTGCCCACCGCGCCGCCTGCTGGCCCCCACTGTCGGATTTGGGGACAACATGGTTCTTCCCAATATTATTTACCATTGAAAAAATTGGACGCCAATTAATGTCGACCGAAGAAGACCAGTCCTGAAGTCTCACCTCCCGTGCACTGGGCGTCAGCTAGCTAGCTAACATTTCTTCCTCCACCCCCTCCCCCTCCTCTTCCTCCTCTCCCTCCTCTTCTGTTTTTGGAGAGATTTTTGCTATAGGGCACATGTGCTCGCCAAGAGACAGAAAGTGAGAAATCACCCTCCTCACCCCCACGGGGGATGGCCACGCTGCAATCCCTTCTCATCCATTCTCCTCCTGGGATCCTGGGCAAGCACACACATGCGCCTGGCACGAGAATTAAGCCACTGAGTCTGGGACGTGAGCCATGGTCAGCCACGTGGGAGTGTAGTGCTGCAACCACTACACCATCTGCTGGCTCCCCTAACTCATTTAGAAATATTCTGGATGAAAGTGACAATGGGGACCAGCAGATGGTGTCATGGTTACATTGCTGGACTCCCACATAGTCAACTGCAGTTCAAGTCCTGGACTCGGCAGCTTAAAACACACACCAGGTGCATGTGCGTGCATGCCCAAAGTCCCGAGAGGAGAATGGAGGAGAAGGGATTGCAGTGTGGCCATCCCCTCAAAGGGGGAGTGTGTCTCATTTTCTGCTTCTCTGTCTCTGTCTCTCTGGCCAGTGCACTTGCCCTATAGAAAAAAAAATTCTCAAAAAAAGTAAAAATGAAGAAAGCAGGACGTGAAACTATATATAGGACTTATTCTGTGTATCATTATGTAAAGAAAAATATATTCGTGGAACACATAGAAATAAATTTACACTGAATAGTGAGATTACGAGTTACCTTTCTCCCTATCATTATTATTTACTCGTCCAGATTTTCTACGATGGCAACGTATTACCTCTTTTTAAAGAAGTAATGTATTTACTTTTATTTACTATCACTATTATTTTAATTTGCTATAAGGCACGTGCACTCATCAGAGAGAGAGAGAGGAAAAGTGACAAGCAAGCTGCCAGGTCCGGGACTCAAACCAGCATTGATCATGTGGGAGTCCAGCACCCTAACAAGCATGCCACCTGCTAGTCCCTGAAATATATTACTGTATAACCAAAAAACAAAGAGGTTTTGTTGTGGGGCCAGCAGGTGGTGTGGTGGTGAAGGAACTAGATTCCCACACGGCAGGCCACAGAGCCAGGCTCAGACCGAGCTGCCTCAGATCACGGTGGCTGTGTGTGCTCGAAATCCCGGAGGGAGTGGAGGACAAGGGGTTGTGGCATGGCCATCCCCTCCAGGAAGTGATTTCTCACCTCCCCTCTCGCTGTCCGTCTCCAGAGAGTGAATGTGCCTGACGGCAAAAACCTAAAAAAAATTGTTTTAATTGTGCAATTTGGTATGCTATTTTGAAATAGTTTTTATAAGTATAAAAGCGCCCAAAATATCAAAAAATACAAAGATAAAAAGAAAACATCATGCATAATCACATCCTTGATAGAAACGAGAATTCATTATACATAGTGTTCTGGGACCCTTTTTCAAAACTCGCGATTGAAGACGCGCCACTGCAATGTCCCACCCTACCCATCTCCATCACAGCTCGGATGTGTTAAGGATATTCTTGTGCAATCTCCAGAACTTTCTCAGATTGCAAAACCGAAACTCTGTCCCCATTCAACAGCCACTGCCCCTCTCCAAGCCCTCCTCCCGTCGCTGTCTCCCTGAGCCCGGACTGCTCTGGTCGCCTTCACGTCTGCTTTAATGCAAGGTCCTGAGGCTCTGCCCTGTGGCCCGTCGAATTCCCGTCCTCTGTAAGGCTGCATCGCACCCTCGTCCGTGACACTGAGTTCTGTTGATCCGCTCTTCTGCGGTGAGCGCTGGGGCTGCCTCTACACTCTGTTTGTTTTCCATGTTTGGCATAGGGTGTGTGTGCTCACTGGAGGGAGACAGAGAGAGTGATGGGAAGTGAGAAATCACTCCCCAGGAGAGATGGCCACGCCACAGTCTCTCCTCCTCTTGGGGTTTTGGGCATGCACGCACACTTGTCCAGCGTGACTCGCAAGCTGTCAGGTCCAGGACTTGAACCGTGGTCCGCCACGTGGGAGTCCAGCACCTTAATCACCATGCTACCTGCTAGCCCCTCTGGAGCCCTTTTCAAATAGAACATATACTTGTGACATGAAGGGACTTCAAAAACTGTGGAAAAAATGGAATTAAAGTATGAGTTTATTTTGCTGCAAAACCTTTTTGAAATCCACGCATAGTTTCTCCGTCACACATATTTTCCATGAACTTTGTGAACACGCCATTACCCTGTTATTGTGTGTATATTCTTTCTGTGGCAATGGTGGTAGATTAATAACGGTCATTATTAAGGTAGGTCACAGGGGAGAGATGACTGAAAATGCACGTAGTGGGAGGCCGAGGGCAGTGCTGCAGGAAAGCGAGACACTCCGTGGTCTGACCCACACGGGCGGTTCTGGGACCGTGTCCACAGGCCTCCCCGACTACAGTCCACACGCGTGGCTTGTGATCCGGAGCTGGCTGACACCGGGAGTGGGCTGCAGCCTCCAGACCTGTCAAAGGTGTGTGTGTGTCTGTCTCTCTCACTCATCAGAGAAATAAACATTTTAAAAAATTGATTTAGCAAATCTTTTTTTTCCTCTTTTGCACAGGGCACATGTGCTTTCTGAAGAGAAGTAGAGAAAGAAGATGGAAGTGAGAGATCACCCCAGGGAGGAGGGCCACACCACAGTCCCTTCTCCATTCTCCTCTTAGGACTTCGGGCACACACGCACACATGTGCCCAGCGTGCTTTTCAATCCACCAGGTAAGGGATTTGAACCGCACAGTTGGGCCACACCACAGGCTGGCCACGCGAATCCACTCTGGAAGAGCGCTTACATTGGCAGCTTCTCACTGCCACACGCGAGGCCCTACTAGCCCTGGAGAACATGCGTCTTTGTGCCTGTAGTCTTTTATTTCTAAAAGAGAACCTTTTTTAAAAATAATTATTTATTCAATTTTACATATTCATTCATTTATTTTAATTTGACCAGAGAGAGAGAGAGAGAGAGATGGAAAGTGAGAAAGCAAGCCACCAGGTCTGGGACTCGAACCATGATCATCCATGTGGGAGTGTCCAGCAGCTTAACCACCACACCACCTGCTGGTCCCCTAAAAGAGAACATCGAAAAGCAGTCTGTGAGTCAAAAGATGTTCTCAGGTTTGGTGTTTGTGGCCAGGTCACCCTCGGCCACCCACAGTAATGTAGACACTGGCACTGGTGGGTCCCAAATGGCCTCTACATCCTGTTGACACTGGGTGTCATCACCCTATGAAAAGGATGGTTGGGTCAGTTGTCGCCAATGTGACAGGAGCCCTGTGTCTGTGTGTCTCTGGCCACTTGAGTGTCTGCCTTGCTGATCGATGTCTGGCCGGAAATGTGAGGGCCTTGTGCGGGCCGCCTCTGTCCTCTGCTTCCCGGGGGCTGGAACCGGGGTGGACCCCCGCGCAGCAGTGCCGCGACGCGCTAGGAGCTGCGGTGTCGGGCGCCTCTGTGCCAGGTGCAGTTACGAACACCCCATCCTCCGGGCTCTGGCGCAGTGGCATATCCACTTCCTTGGACTTCCGTGGTTTAATGTCACCATCGACCTCTTGGAAGTGGTTGGAATTCACTCTGGGTGCGGTGTCGAGGCCGGGATCCAACCTTCCCACGGTCAAGACTGTCCGGGCCTGGTTGGGGACCCACCCTCCTTCGCCGCTCTTGCTTTAGCCCGTGTGGGGCCTGGGCTTCCCCGCCTGTGGACAGAACAGGCCTCGTCAGCCCCACGGCTAGCTTTTCCGCACAGCCTCCTGAGGCCCAGGGAGAGGACTCTGGCCTGTGGGCCACTGCTGAGCCGCCACCACCCCAGGTAACCGCGGGCTCGCTGCTCCGTGCTTCCCGGCGGCCAGCTCTGGAGCTGCTCTACCCTCCCCTGGGGGACATCCCGCTGGCTGCCAGGTGGAGGCCAGACCCTGCCAGCCATCCGCGCTGGCTACGGAGTCTGGAAACCAGGCCAGGCACGGGGCCTGCAGGTCTAGCTTCTGGGGGGCCCTTGGCCATCCCCACCCACAGCCACTCTCCTGAGTCCCAGGCCTACACACAGAGCTGGCCAGTGGCCACCATCCTGGGTCCCCTCCCTGTCCCCAGCCACTCACTCGTCCCACAGCCGCACACTGAGCCTGTCCCTGTCTGGGCTACACGGGGCCGGCAGAGCAGGGCCCTCCTTCCTGGAGCGCCAGTCTCTGTGGGGCCACCAAGGGGCCAGTGAGTGGACGTGGCTCGTCAGAGTCGTCAGTAGCCCTTGACGGAGGCCCTTGCAGGCCTGGCTGGAGGGCAGCAAGCAAAGCAGAGGCCCTGCCCCACAGACTGCGAGACCGGCAGGACACAGGCCCACTGCCTCAGCTGCGCCAAGCAGGGAGGGCCTCTCAGAGGAGGTGATGCTGGTGCTGAGAAGGACCCCAGCATGGGAAGAGCAGTGGGAAGGTCAGGCCAGGCCGGCAGCAGCTGCACAGGCCCTGAGGGAGAGGAGCCTGTGTGTGAGGTGAGGGCCTGGAGGACGTGGTACGAGGTGGGCCGAGGAGGGAACCCCGTGTTCACGACCACCCCGGGAGGACCCAGCCGCTAGCTCAACCCGCGTCTTACAGAAAGAAAAGCATCACGTGCTCATCCGCACCGGGCCGCCTGGGTCACACCGAGGCCGAGGCCGAGCATGCACCCTGCTCCCCGCGGTGCCACTTTCCCGTTCAGAGGAGCCCCGCGAAGCAACCTCCTGGCCCACGACAGGGCCGCGAGGGCGGGAAGGGGCGCGGGCAGAGTGGGGCAGGGCTTCGCTTGCCCCCGACCAGTGTGAAGCCGCGGGGCTCAAGCCCGGGAGAGGCTCCTCACGCTGCGGGGGTTCAAGCCCGGGAGAGGCTCCTCACGCTGCGGGGGTTCAAGCCCGGGAGCGATTCGTCACATGGGAAAAGGGCCTCAGGACAGTTGAGGATGAGCCCTTCTGCGAGGAGTCGTGCTGAGTTCAGGTGGGACCGCAGAGGCCCAGAGGCTGGGTCAGAGTCTGCCTCCCGCTTCCCCTCGCCCTGGCAGTGCCAGGACACCCACGACCCTGCC
This sequence comes from Tupaia tana, assembly GCA_026018925.1. Classification (NCBI taxonomy): domain Eukaryota; kingdom Metazoa; phylum Chordata; class Mammalia; order Scandentia; family Tupaiidae; genus Tupaia; species Tupaia tana. The sequence goes on from JAKSZU010000025.1 coordinate 31,197,893, forward strand.
CGAGCTCCAGCTCCTCCTGCAGGACCGGACCCCACCCTGCTGGGGTGACCATAGCCTTCCCCCAGCCCCGTGTCCCGGGCCTGCCTGGCTCTGCAGGTCCCCACAGAGCGACCCCTCTGCCCCCCGCCAGCCTCTGGTCGTCCTCCTTCCTCAAGGCCAGGACCTCTTCCACCACCTGGAAACAGGCCTCATCTAGTCCCGGGCCTGGCTGGGCCTTTCTCCACGCCTCCAGCCACTTCTTGCAGAAGCGAATGTTCCCCATTCAGCACTGGACATGTCGCCAGTGCCCGAGCCCGTGTGGTTCCAGCCCTGCGCGCGGGGCCCCAGCCGTTAGAGGTGCTCCGTGGCCTCCGCACTCAGGCCCAGGCAGCTGGGTGAGTGGGGCAGGGGCGGCAGGGGCGGGCTTTTCTGTCCATGCACCAACTGTGGCTGCATTGGACCCACCTGGCAGGTGGAGAGGCCGAGAGAGAGTTCGGAGCCTCCCAGGCGGGCCACGCCGGGGGCCAGAAGCTCACACTCTCAGGGCCGTGGTCGGCAGCAGTTTCTGTCCCACGGAGCTGGCGTCCTACCTGGGGAGGACAGAGAACAGAGGAGAAGGCTCAGCAATGAGGCGGTGGCCGACAGGACGTCCTGTCCGGGGAGCGCACAGTGAGAGCAGTCAGGTGGGGGCCTCCTCCCTGAGAAGGTCCGGAAGTCCTGAAGGTGGGCAAGGCGGGCCAAGGGAGGGGGGTCAGGCAGTGCAGAGGCCCGAGGGAGGGAGTCAGGCGTGCAGAGGCCCGAGGCAGCAGCTGGTGGGGAGGGCTGGTGCGGCCGCGGAGGCACGGGAGCGTTGGAGGAGAGCTCGTTGGAGAGCTGAAGGGCACGTGTGAAACAGCGCCCATGCACCGGGGGTGGCTCGAGGGATCAGGTGTGAAGAAATTAACTGCCACAGCGAGGCTGGGGTAGGCGCCCTGCGGGAGGCCCTGGAGAGGACCAGGTTTGAGACCTGAGCCTGGGCCGGGATTTGGAATGAGGAGGACCTGACCGAGGCTGGGATGGGCTGAGGAGGGCGGGGCTGCACTTAGGGTGCACGTCTCCCAGGTAGCCCACCGGGCAGGTCTGACATGGGCTGGGCTAGAAGGGCCGGGCGCTCGGCTCGCGCCTGGGGACGGGACACCGCCCGCCATCTCCCTGCAATCTCCACAGCACTGAGGCAGGTGCTTCCGAAGACACTGGCCTGGGGACTCCCCGGCGAGCTCGGCGCAGACCCGTCAGCGCCCTCTGGCAGGGCCCACCTGCGGCCAGAGCCAAGCGTGGAGCCAAGGTCGCAGGCCCTGTTTGCGCGCCGCCTGACGCGGCCACGGCGACTCTGTTTACAAGCCTGCGTCACCGGGAACCTTTCCCCGCCCGCCTGGGACAGAAGGTTCCTCCTCCGTAAGCCCTCCTGGGTAGACAGGGCACTCACCGGGCCGCGTCCCCCCAGCGGGCACAAGGCGCCACCCCGTGGTGGATGCAGGCAGCGCGCCCGCCCCGCGCCCTCGACCCAGCTCTGCTCTGGCCCACGTGCACGCACCCTCTGCCCACAGCACCGCCCGCCCACCGGTCCCTGGACCACGCATGCATCCGTTCACCCACAGCGCCCACACCCTCGCCCCCACCGATACCAGGGTGTTTGGAAAGTTCTGGAGAGAGGGGACCAGTGGATGGCATAATGGTTACACATCACTGGACTCCCACGTAGTCGACTTTCAGTGCAAAAAATTGAAATCCGTGCATTGAAACACACGCTTTCATAACGCACATCTCCATGAGCTTTCCGATGACCCCAGGGCCCTGACTCTCTCTGCGCACCCCCCCCACTCACGGCACCCAGACACGCCCCTCCCCAGGAGGCTCCCCATCACTGCCTGGTGGGCTTATCTGAACGCCTTTCATGTGCTAAGCTCTGGGCAAAGAGGTGTTGGGCCAAGGGGTCACAGGTCACTGTCCCTGTCCTCATGGGACCTGCAGACAGCAGAGGAGACAGGCCTGCAGAGGCCCTTGCGAAGTGACCGTGACTTTGAGGCACAAGGAGGACATACGGGCCAGAGACGCTGGCCAAGCAAGCTCCTTCTCAGTTGAGAGTCAAGAATGGCTGAAAGGGGGGAGGGGAGGAGCTGCCTGGAGGCAGCGGCCTGGGAGGCGGGGCGAGGCGGGGCCCTGGGAAGGAGGCCGGCCGTAGGCAGCTGCGCTGGGTGGCCCCTGGGCTAGGAGTGGCTGAGGAACCGCTCTGCAGTCCACTGGCTCATTCCCTGCACCCCATAGTCAAGGCTGGGGGGGGAGGGGAAGGGAGGGAGAGGAAGAGCGAGAGAGGGGGAGAGGGAGAGTGAATAATCCCCACAGCGCCACCCGCAGGGAGAACCCAGGTGTGTGCTTGCAGGCCCAAGCCCGCGGTGCCCCCAGGCTCTGATGCAGGACGGGGCTCAGTCCTGGAGGGAGCGGCCTCAGACGGGCACCTTCCCCAGCGTGCCACCCCAGTGTCCGCTCTGGCCACGCCGCGTGAGAAGGCCCTGCGCACGCGGCCCTGCCCCTCTCAGCAAAGGCACGCCCCGTCCCCACAGCAGGTCTGTGCCCGCCGCCTCTTGGACGGAGTTGGACGGGACCTCTGTGTCCACCCCCGGCCCCACCTTCCCTGCCTCGCCGTCACCTCTTCCTGGGAAGCGGCAGCCCCCAAGGGCTCCCTCACGGGCATCTGTCATGCTGGGGACCCCACTTGGAGTGCCCACCTCCCGCCCTGCATGGAAGGGCCAGGTGTGCAGACCCAGCGCTCTCAGAAGCGCACGGCCAGATGCCGGACCACAGCCGCGCGGCCCTGCCACCCCTGCAGCCCCATGGGCTCCACTCCAGGCTGCGCAGGGCCCCGGCCTGGCCCCCGGTCCTGTCTTCCAGGAGCACCCCCTCTTCCTTTCCCTGTAACTGGCTAGAGGTGACCTATGCTGTTCCCAAGGACACAACCTGCAATGCGGGCCAGGCACACACCTACCCTCGGAGGGGATTTTCCAGGACCTCCATTAGGGGACTGTCAGACAGGGCCGGCTTAGGTCGTGAGGCGCATACCCAGCGCCAGGCTCCAGTCAACGCTTACTAGTCAGAGGGTCTTCGGGAGTTTGTGGCCTTTTGGTTTTAGAGCCAAAATAAACTTACTTTAACTCCATTTGTCTGTACACTTTCAAAGGCCATTCATACTTGCTTTATCACACATATACCCACCTTCCACCTTAGTTTCTTAATTGGCTTTTGAACAGCAAATGGTGTAGGTATGTTAGGCTCAGAGTAACAGTTCTAAATCGTTAAGGGAGCTGGACCCCACAGGGCCGACAGCACAGTCTGAGTCCCCGCCTGGGCCAGTGTGCGCATGCACCCCGATCCCTACAGGACGGAAGGGGAACCCACATGGGCCAGTGTGCGCACACATGCCCTGATCCCTACAGGACGGAAGGGGAACCCACATGGGCCAGTGTGCGCATGCGCCCCGATCCCTACAGGACGGGAGGGGGACCCACATGGGCCAGTGTGCACACATGCCCCGATCCCTACAGGACGGGAGGGGGACCCACATGGGCCAGTGTGCGCACGTGCTCTGATCCCTACAGGACGGGAGGGGGACCCACATGGGCCAGTGTGCGCATGCGCCCCGATCCCTACAGGACGGGAGGGGGACCCACATGGGCCAGTGTGCGCACACATGCCCCGATCCCTACAGGACGGGAGGGGGACCCACATGGGCCAGTGTGCACACACATGCCCCGATCCCTACAGGACGGGAGGGGGACCCACATGGGCCAGTGTGCGCATGCCCCCCCCCATCCCAACAGGACGGGAGGGGGAGAAAGGGTTTCAGCAGCACCACGGGGCACTCTCCCTTTCTTCTGGTCTCACTCTGGAGAGCACATGCACCCTCTGGCAATTAAAAAGAAAAAAGAGGGACCAGCAGTTAGCGTAATGGCTATGTCGCTGGACTCCCATGTAGTCGACCGCGGTTCGAGTCCCAGACCCGGCGGCTTAAGCTCACGCCGGGCGCGTGTGCGTGCGTGCCCGAGATCCCTAGAGGAGAATGGAGGAGAAGGGATTGCGGCGTGGCCATCCCCCCTGGGGGGTGATTTCCTGCTTTCTATCTCTCTGTCTCTCTCTGTCTGTCTGGCGAGCGCACGCGCCCTATAGCAAAAACCTCTCCAAAAAAAGAAAAAAAAAAAAAGAAGAAAAAAGAAAGAAAAGAAAAACAGATTTTTAAAAAAGAATGATTTTATTTAACTTTTTTTTTTTTTTTTTGACCAGAGAGGGACAGAGCAAGAAAGTGAGGAGAAGGGAAGTGAGAAAGCACGCCGCCAGGTCTAGGACTAAAAACACGGTCGGCCATGTGGGAGTCCAGCGTCCTTAACCACCACGCCACCTGCCGGCCCAAGAGACAGTTGTAAGTCAGGCCATGCTTTCTAGATGGTTTTCCTTCTGACCTAAAAAACCCAAAGAGCTGAAAGAAAGACAGCGCACAGAGGCGGCAGGGACTCGGTGTGCTGGAAGAATACGGGACTGCATAGACTGTAGGACGCCCTGGGGAGGCGCAGTGTGGCTCCAGCTGAGACCCCGGGCAGGGCTCTGCTGTCCTCCTGCGGATGCCAGCTCGGGCCCTCACTGGCTCCTGGGATCCTCGCAGAACCCGGGCTCCACGGAGGTCCTGCAGGGTCAGCACCTAGAACCGTGCCCAGCACGCAGCAGAGGGTCACAGGGAGCTCGTGGCCGTCCCCAGACTTACCTGGCGGTGCCCTGAATAGCCATCCTCTCTTCAGGGCTCGCGTTTTCTGCACTGCTCAGAACCTCACTAGAACTCGCCGTGCTTTAGGTAAGCCCCTGACAAATATTTGCTTTCCTAGCAGGGCCACCTGCGTGCTCTCACGGCTTGCTGGGCTAAATCCCACGCAGCTCTTCGCTCACTACCTGAGGGAGTGTCAAGAGCGGAGGTTGCAGAGCCAGGCGGGGACAGATGGCGATGGCTCAGCGCGAAGGGAGCCGGAACCACCAGCAGCTGAGGAATGCACACAAACGCACAGCGTACACAAATGGCATTGGTGGCTTTGCAAAATAAAGCTTGCGCCCTTGTCCGGAGGCCACCGCCCACCGTGGGTGTTGCCGGCTGGGGCAGACACTGTTCCCGAGGGGGTGCTGGGGTGTGTGGGCTGGAGCGCAGCTCCCTCCCTCCCAGTCCGCTACACGCCTTGGGCGGTCTCACTCGGACCTCATCACTGGCCTGCAGAATGCTCCAGACCGCCCCAGGCACCCCTAACTGCCCCTGGAAAGGCAGGGCCCTACGATGCCCCCGGCCCCAAGAAGCCTCTGCCAACCTCCAAATCCCCATAGACGTGGGAAAAGACGGTCTCTGTGGTCAGAGCTACTGCTTCTTGGGACCAGGGGCCTAGGCCTGGTAGCACCAGGGCACCTGTGCTGGGCCGGCTGGAGAACCTGGAGGCCCCTGGACTGGCTCTTGGCACCTGGCCCCGCCTCTTCTCCACAGCGTGTTGGTGGTCCCTCCTGGTGCTGGCCCCTCACTAGAGCAGCGCCCCGGCTTTGGGATCTCTGCAGAGCTTCGGGCGGGGCGCGGTGTGTGGGGGGTGGTTACTGAAAACTTGCTCTCCTACCAAGTTCCCAGCATGCCTGAGGCTCCTTGCTCCAGGACCACCTAGAGCACCGCCCCTCCAGCAGGTGCGGCCCCCTCCAGCAGGTGCGAGGTGCGAGCGATGCGCTGCTCACGAGTCCAGCGGAGCCCTCAGAGTTGGGCAGGTGAGCGAAACGGCGAAAGTGCTGCGGGCGGTGCGGGGCCAGGAACCCCGCGCGCGAACTCTCAGACCGCTCAGACCACCGGGACCACTCCGAGCAGGCACAGTCCAGGCCGCGCCTGCGGACTCCAGGCGCGCTCCTCCCCTGCCGCTGTGCAGGCCCCGCTCCAGAGACCCGGCCTACGGCCTTTGTGACGTCACAGGCGGAGAATGGTTGCCTTGGAGACGTAAACCCAGGGCCCGGGGTGCGGAGCAGAGAAGGTCTGTGCACCGAGGCGTCGCAGGGAGACCCGGTGCGTGCGCGGGGCTGGGGTGCAAAGCCGGGCGGGGCGCGTCCCTCAGCAGGTCCCCTGCAAGGTTTCCAGGCTGGGTTTGCTCCATGCTACCCCTGCTCTGCGCATACCTGTCCGCCTCTGCGTCCCTCCCTCTCTCCCTCTCTGTGCACTCCCGCTGTGTGGCCCGACAGCCCCAGCCAAGCTGGGGTACAGGGTGCCGGCCCTGGCCAGGCATCTGGGGATTCCGCTCCCCAGGGGGCTGTGGCGAGAATGTGGCCGGAATGGTTGCAAATGTGTCCAGGGCCCTGGGGCTCCAATCTCTGCTCCAGCACCAGACTGTGGACACCTGGTGGAATCTCTGCTTCCCCCCTGCACAAATGACCCCGGGCCTAGTTACAGCCTGCCAAGGGCATGTCATATGAGCAGGAAAGACCCCCTCCCCTGTTCTCGAGGACATGGAGCTCGTATTCCGGAGGAGAAAACATGCTGATTGTTAGCGTGCTAGCCAGCCGTGGGAACTTGAGAGAGGAGAGAAAATGGGGTCACGGGGTGGGAGAAGAAGCCCATCTGGGTGGGGTGGTGAGGGGAGGCGGCTGCACCGTGACATTGGAGCTGAGCCGAGTGGAAGGGAGCCATCCCCCTACCCCAGCTGGGTCCTTTTAGCCAAGGACCCCGCAATGCAAAGCCCCAGAAGTAGTCGGAGACCAGGGTGCTCTGAGGACAGAAGGACTAGGCTGCTAGAACTCCCCGGAGGGCAGCGTGTGGCCAGCCAGGGTGGGAGAGGCAGGGGGCAGCAGGGGTTGCTGCTTGGGGAGCCCTCGGTGGGTGCAGGCTGCGGCCAGCCACCAGGGCCAGGGGCTGTGGGCTCAGGGCCACCGCTCAAGCCCTCTGTCTCCACAGTGAGGATCACCTTTAGCCAAGGGCAAGTTCCACGTCAATGTGTTGCTCCCGGCCAGGATGTCCAAGACGCTGAGTGCCGCGACCCCCAAGAGCACGCCCTATGACAGTAAGTGCCAGCGAGCTTGCACAGAGGTCAAGGTGGCCCTGGAGCCTGGGATGGCGGGGTCAAGGGGTAGGTGGTTCTGAGTCAGGCGGTGGTAACGGTGCACCAGCTCAGAGATGCCCGGGTCACTGTGAGCTGGGGGCTCGCACAGCAGAACTGGATCGTGTGGGTCTGGGGTCGGAGGTCCGGGGCGGGCAGGGCTGTCCCTCCCCAGGGCTGCGACGGAGAGTGCTCCAGGCCTCTGCCCGTGCTTCAGGAGGCTTGCTGGCCGACGGCAATGCCCTGGCGTGTGGAGGCATCGCCCGGTCTCGGCCCGCATGCTCACGTGGGGCCATGTCCGTGCATCCGTCCCCTTCTAAGGACGCCAGTCGGCGCTCACCTGCCCTGGAGGGCTCCGCCCGACTCAGTGCATCTGCCTCGGCCTTACCTCCAACAGCCCCCTGCTCTAGAGAACTGGAGAATTGAGGACAGGCCGACATGGGGTGTGAGGAACAGAACAACGCATGATCCAGGGAGGTTCACAGATAAATTAGCTCTCCACACACACACACACAAGCACGCGTGCACACACATGCACACACACGCACATGCGCACACACCCCAGAGCCAGCTGGTGGCATCCTGGCTAAGGCGACTGGATTCCAACTGGCCAACAGTGCAGTTCAAGTCTCAGACCCGGCGGTTTGAAAAGCACACCAGGCATGTGTGTGTGCCAAGTCCCGAGAGGAGAATGGGGAGCAGGGATCACGATGCGGCCGCTCCCCCGGGGGTGGTTTCTCACTTTCTGTCTCTCTGATAAGTGCACATGCCCTTTAGGAAAAATCTCTCAAAAAAAAAGAGAGAAAGAGAGAGAGAGAGAGAGAGAGAGAGAGAGAGAGAGAGAGAAAGGAAGGAGGGAGGGAGGGAGGGAGGGAGGGAGGGAGGGAGGGAAGGAAGGAAGGAAGGAAGGAAGGAAGGAAGGAAGGAAGGAAGGAAGGAGGAAAGAAAGAGAAAGAAGAGAAGTTACCAGGCACGTGTGTGTGCCCAAGTCCCCAGAGGGAAATGGAAGAGGGATTGCGCTGCGACCACCCTCCCGGGGGAGTGCTTCTCTGTGTCTCTCTGGCCAGCATCCCCCCATCACAAACAACAAACAAAGAATGATAATCGTGCAAGCGTAAGACAGTCAAAGGATTTAACACATTTAACATCTTGTTTCATCTTAAGGTACTGAGGAGGGGTTGGGGTGTTAGTTGTGGGTGCCCTACGACCCTGAGGGGCTGTGCATTTGTGCACAAAATTCACACCAGACAAGCGGAGCAGAGCACTGGCGGTTTGAGGCCCGGCACAGGCAGGCCGGTGACGGCGGTCGCACACACATCTTCACGCTGTCCTTCCGGCTCCGAGGCCATCGACGCGTCCTGTCCCTAGAGTCAACACTGCCTTTCACTGAACTGCAGACCCAGCATTTCCTTAGGCAACACTAAGAAAACCCGTGCGGACCACGACCACAGCGCCTCAGAGCCTGCGTTGACATGGAGGCGCTCCGCTGGACAGGTTCCCAGCGTATGTGCACACGTGTGCGCACGGTCAAGAACACGCACGTGCAGGCACTGGGCTCGAGTGTTAGGAAAACTGCTTGGCACCCCCCGACTTCACTTTCCTGAGTCCCCTTTGACCCAGCAATGCAGTTTCTCTCTGCCCCCCACAGGAGGTATCTGGGGGGCCTTCTTCCAGGGCTGCATTGTGACCTCCAAATTTGGACCCAAGCCCACACACCAGGCGGCGCCGGCATCCGGGCTCACCTGAGCCAGAGATTGGGCCCCTCCCCAGCGTGTGGAAATGCAGAGACCATGGTTCTGGGAGCCCGAGACAGGCTGGACCACAGGGTTCACGGGAGGTGTGCGTTATGAAACCGCCGCGCATGGATTTCAAAAAATTTGTACCCAAATAATTTATACTTTAATTATTTTCTTCCATAAACTTTTTTAAAAATTTATTTCTCAGGAACCAGCAGTTAGCGTAATGGCTATGTCGCTGGACTCCCACGTAGTCGACCGCGGTTCACGTCCCGGACCTGGTGGCTTAAAACTCACGCCGGGCGTGTGTGCGTGCGTGTCCAAGATCCCGAGAGGAGAATGGAGGAGAAGGGATTGCGGCGTGACCATCCCCTCTGGGGGGTGATTTCTCGCTTTCTGTCTCTATGTCTCTCTCTCTGGCGAGCGCATGCGCCCTATAGCGAAAACGTCTCAAAAAAAAAATTTTATTTCTTCTGAAAAAGAAAAAAGGACAGCACCCCAGTGGTTTTTGTTTGTTTCCATTTGCCAAAGGGATGCATAGAGAGACAGAGAGAGAGAGAGAGAGAGAGAGCACTCCCCAGTGCGACGTGGAGAGACAGAGAGAACACTCCCCCACGTTCGAACAACGTGGCTTCAAGCAACGAACATGTCGGAGCTCGGCTCCCCTGGGGCCCAGACTCACGAGTGTTTAGCAGGGGTCCTGGCTCCAGTGTCATCTCCAGCCACTCGAGGCTTGACGGGCTGCCCATCTGCCTGGCAGCTGGCTGGAGGCCTGCTTCCCTCCACACCCACCTCTCCACAGGACCGCCTGAGGACCCTTGCAGTATGGCAGCCTGGGCGTCATCGTGTGACAAGGGAAGGGCCTGCAAGTGTGCACGGAAACTCTCGGCGGACATGCAGCGGACTGGGAGTGAGGGTGCAGGGCTGGCAGGGCAGCGCCTCCTCCACACAGCGCCTCAGTGCCTCGAACCCGCACTGCGTGCTGTTTTGCTACACATGTGCATTGGGCTGGTGATTAAGAAAAAATCTTTAATTCAGGGCCAGCAGGTGGCATGGTGGTTAAGGCGCTGGACTTCCACATGGTCAACTGTAGTTCAAGTCCCAGACCCAGTGGCTTGAAGATCACACACGTGTGTGCATGCCCAAGTCCCAAGAGGAGAATGGAGGAGAAGGGACTGTGGCATGGCCATTTTCCCTAGGGGGTGATTTCTTATTTTCCCTCTCTCCATCTTTCTGTCTCTCTCTGGCAAGCACACACGCTCTATGGCAAAAGCCTAAATTTTTCTTAAAAGTTAATTTTTATTAGGGTTGTGGCCTTTTTGTTTCAGACTTTGAATTAACCATGGTATCTTCTGATTTTTATAATGTAGTTCATTAAATTTTACTGCCTAGAAATTAAACCGTGAACCGGCAAAGACAATTAGAAAACAGCAATGACAGCCGGCCAGAGCTCCTACAGGCCCACAGGCCTCACCACTCCTTCCTGCCTCGCCCTCTCCGCTGGCCTGTCCTTGGTCCCGAACCTCACCTGCCCCCAGGACTCTCTGCCCCCCTCACTCTTCCCTCGCACCCCATTACTGTCACCCAGGGCCTGGCCTCGGGGTCACGGCTCACCTCCCAGGCCTGCCTCCCCCGCCATTGCACGGTGGTGCTTGTCACAGCGACTCTGGGACCACCCGGCCTCCCACGCTGCCAACTCGGCACAGCCCCAGCGGCCCTGTCCAAGGGACCTGGCTCTCCAAGCCGCAGATGCTCCTGGCTGGGGGACGCACTGGCCAAACGCCTGCTTCCTGCAGGGAAGGCCTCACCTTGGCTGGGGGTGTGAGGAGCTCCCCATGGTGCTGGCCTCTGGCTGCACGGGAGGGGGGCCCTTCCCACGGGCCTAAGGGGAGGATGAGTGAAGGCAGGGCTGGGACCTCCTGGGGCTCCGTTCCCACCCCACCGCCATGTCAGCTCGCCCGAGGGCGGGGAGGAAGTCGGGGGCTCACGCCTCAAGCTGCCTCGGCCTCCCTTCTGTCTCCGCAGAGAACAGCCCGGGCTCCACCAATAGCTCTTCTTCACTGTTGGAGGAAAACCCGAAGAGAGAGGCGAGAAAGGGGAAAGGTAACCCTGGGGCCAGGAGGCTGCCGCCTGCCAGCAGGGTGTGGCCCCTGCCCGGACCCTGGAGCTCCGCTCTGCGGGAAGGGCGGGCGTGTGGGGCTTCTGGGAGGCTGACCTGCAGGCCCTTGGCATCTGCCCCAGGGCACTCTGAATCGGTCAGTGGGGAAGCCGCAGGGCCCGGGAGGGGGACGAGTGGCCACTCTGCCAAGCAGCCCTGCACAGCCCCTCTCCCGTCGCCGGTCCCCAACTCCCGCCTCCCCCAGGAGGCAGGCCCTTTGCCCCAGCCAACCCTCCTTCCCAGCCTCCCCCTGGGCGACTCCAGAGAAGTTAAACTACAGGGTTCATAGAACTGGAGGGTCCAGGGTGGGCTGCAGGCGTGGCTGGGTCCAGGGAACACTCACCACTCAGTCAAGCTGTCGCTTGCTGGACTGGAAGGGTGCAGGGCTCAGATGGCCACCTGGAAGGCCTGCTCCTCTGGCCACTGAGGCACCCCCCTCCACAGCGGCTGCCAAAGTTCCAGATCGTTCGGCGAATCCTTTCCACATGTCTGGGGATGTGGATTTCTTCCTGCTCAGAGATCAGGAGCGCAATAAGGCCATCTTGGTGAGCACGCAGGACAGGGCCAGCCCCTCTGCCCACTGCCCTGTCCAGCAGCTCACTCTCAAACGGGAGCCGAGTCTCCCTCCCCAGGAGAGCGCAGTACTCAGGCCCTCCCCTCCAGACCAGTCGGTGGCTCACCACTTCCCACAACCCAGCTGGACGCCTGCCTGGCTGTCCCACCCACCTTACCCAGCGCCATCACCAGTGTCCCTGGGCCCGGCTGGGGGCAGAGGACACGGGCTGGACACAGAGGAAGCGCCACACCCACTGCCCCTTCGAGGACGCCCCATCCCCCAGGAGCCTGACTGTCCCGGCCTGTGTGGCCCTGCCACTGGAGTCCTAGAGGCCAGAGCGGCACGGGTGCACATGGCACCCCCTCATGGCCGCGGCAGTGCCGGGCGTCCCAGGACCAGCCCTGACGCCACTGGAGCCTCACCCGCACCCAGCCTGTCCCTCTCACTGGCCCAGAGGGCAGGAAGCCCAGTCTTCCCTGAGGCTCCACTGGGCCCGAAGGCACACGTGTGCCCCCATGCCCACCACACGCAGGCCTGGCCCAGCCACAGGCGGTCTCCGGCGGGCTGGGCGGCCTTGGCCACGCCCCGCCCAGCGTCTCTGAGAGCCTTACAGCCATGGGTCCAGGGCACTGGGGCAGCGGCAGCATCGACGGGCAGGACGGGACACGTGACCCCCGGCACACCTCGCCCTGCCTGATAGCAGTTCCCAGAGCCTTCTGAAGGCACTCTTCCCTCTGGGGTACAACGGGGGGCATCTCTGGGCTTGTCATGTCTGCCCCTCACAGCCCCCGATGCTGACCAAGTGGCTGGTCCCAGAGGCCCAGGGAAGGGTCTGGTGGGACAGGGGCGGGGGCATGGGAGCTGCCGGGGTGCAGAGCAGGAGGGGCCACGGTGCTCAGGCTGAGATCTGCCGTGGGCAGCCCGTCTCCCAAGGGAGGCCTGGGAGAGCGAGCTGGGTCGGGCAGCCCCTCCCAGCCCACACTGGCCAGAGCTGGCAACGCAGAGCGTCTCTGAACTCGCCGTTCGTGTTTAGCAGGTTATGACCCGCTCGGGGAGGGAAGCTCTTGGTCAAAGGACATGCCCTCTCGTGCGCGTGTGCCGTGCAGAGCTGTCTGGGCTGCTTGTCTAACCAGCACCTGTGCCCACCCGGCACCGCCTGGCATCCCTGTGTGCGCACACGGCCCCACCCGCCACACAACCATCCCAGGAGGGTGGTGCACAGGGACACGCGGGACCCAGGCGTGGTGGGGCAGTAGGGGAGAGAAGCGGGGGTCCTCTGACCAGCCTGATACCTCAGGAACGCGAGCAGAAGAAGAACATGCGCGTGCACGAGAAGATGACCTCCTCCTCCAGGGTGTCCACCAAGCATACCAGCCTACGGAGAGAGCTGAAGCTGGAGGAGGAGGCCCAGGACCAGGAGCTGTTGGCCGAGGCCGAGCGGCTGCGTGCCTTCCATGACAACACGGCCTGGAAGCTCACCGTGACCAGAGGTGCTGCCCCAGCCCACAGCCTGTGCGGCCGTGCCCAGTCCCTATTCTCTGGTGGGCCTTGGGCCGCTGTGCTGCTGCCGGCATGGAAGGGACACGCTTGGAGAGGGTGGTTGTCCCTGTGCCCGCCTCCTACCCGCCGGCCCAGGGCTGGAACCCGGGACCAGCTCTGCCGAGGGCACCCGAGCCCAGGTCCACGGTGCCGGGCGTGTTCTTCCCTCCTTCAGCTTTTTCCTTCGTGCATGAGAGAGCACGGCGTGCCCAGCAGGGCCCTCACACTGACTGGCAGCCTCGGGCACACACACAGGGGTCTCGAGGGCTGGGGCCTGGGGTGGGGACCAGGCGCCTCCCGTGTGGTTCTACCTGGCGTGCTGCGTGCTGAGGACACAGCTGTGACGTGGGACACGGGCCATCTAGCCGACTGGTCAAGAGCATCCGTCTAGTGCTCCTGGTTCGGACCTTGGCCTTTAACCCCGGGCCAAGGCCAAGTCACTTGGCCCCTTTACCCTCCGTCCCCTCTCCCAGATGGCCCAGCACACACTGACCACGGCAAGAAGCCTGGGACGGTGGGTGTGCGGGCACCTGCGCTGTCACCAGCCAGCAGGGGGTCTTATTTATTTATTTTTAGTTTCCTACAGGGTGTGCATGCTGGCCTTAGGGAGTGAGAAAGGGAGGGATGGAGAGCGAGACAGAGAGGGAAAGGGAAAAATCACCCCCGTGGAGATGGCCACGCCACAATCTCTTCTCCTCCATTCTCTTGGGATTTGGGGCACACACGCCCGTGCCCAGTGTGAGTTTTAGCTGCTGGTCTGGTACTAGAACTGCAGTCGACTACGTGGAAGCCCAGCGACATAACCATTACGCCATCTGCTAGTCCCTTAGTGTGATTTGCAAGCCCCTGGGTCTGGGACCCAGCACCTTCACCTCCCTGCCAGGTGCCGGCCAGGAAGAGATCGTGAACACATGTGTCCAGTACACAAAGCCTGCAGAGAGGCGCCAGGACTGAGACGGAGTGCAGCGGGTGGTGGGTTCTCCCCATAGGACTGTAAAACACAAAGGGCCAGCCTGCTCCGTGCGGGACCCCGAGCTAGCCAGACGCTGGCTTTTTTGAGATATTTTTGCTATAGGGTGGGTGTGTGCTTGCCGGAGAGACAGACAGAAAGAGAGAATGAGCCCCCAGGGGGGATGGCCACACCGCAATCCCTTCTCCATTCTCCTCCTGGGACCTTGGGCACACATGCACGCACGCACACCAGACGTGAGTTTTAAGCCACTGGGTCTGGGACTCTAACCGTGGCTGACTACGTGGGAGTCCAGTGATGTAACCATTACGGCACCTGCTGGTGCTGCTAGCCGAATGTGTTGCTCATGGCCCAGCAGCACCAGGGAACAGCCCTGCAGGCGTCCGATTCTGCCCCCCACTCCGTTCCCAAGGCCAGAGAGAGGCTGTGCGCAGTGACTCCTGCTGGCCCGCCTCATTCCCAGCAAGGAGCTGAGTCTTCTGGAGGGGCAGGGGCATCTCTGAGGCTTCCCCGGGGCCTAGCCAGGCTTCTGGGAACCTCTGGGGTCACAGAACACAACACACAGCAGCCACCCAGCCTCTCCTCCTGGGGAGGGAAGGATGGAAGGGTGAGGCTAGAGAACCACGTGGTTGCAAGGTCCTCGCCGACGTCAGGGCGCCCAGGGAGAGGCCCCGCAGCCTCGGCCGGTCCGTGCTGCCCCTGTTCGCCCTCCTGAGCAGGCAGGCACTCAGGCGCCCACCTCCGATCCTCCTGCCTGCGTCCAACCGTGGCAGTGTTAGCTTGCTGCGCAAGCGAAACTCCAAGGGTCGGCACCCCATTTCCTGTCCTACCCCACTCAGATCCTAGCTAGGTGGCTCTCCATCATATCCGGGGTAGGGCGTCCAGGGCCTCATTCTAAGCAGGAAGGGTGCTACCGTGAGAGCCGCAGGTCGGAGGGGGGATCCGCTCCGCTCCGCTCCGGGCACCTTCCCTCCCTCTGCTGCAGACAGAGGACAAGAAAGCGGCGCCTCGCTGCCGCCACTGGCCTGGGCACTGCCACAGGTGCTGCCCGGGAGCTGGCCGCCATGGCCGTCCTCGGCAAGGCAGGCCTGTCTGCGCCCACTCACGCGCCTCTGGTTGCAGACAAGAAGGTGAGGTCTGACAGCACGCGGAGCTACGTTGACCAGAAGCGCCAGATGTTCCTCATCCAGGTAGGCCTGGCCGTGCCGGCGCCAGGGCCGCCCAGGGCCGGCGCAGGGCGTGACCCCACGCTGCTGGCCCTCAGCATGCCCTGGACATGAAGCGGAATGAGATCCAAAGGCTGGAGATGCTGGCCAGCCAGGAAGAGGCCAAGCTGGAGCGGGCCGAGAAGGCGCTGGAGAGGGACGCTGCCCTGTTCGACGAGTTCCTCCGCGAGAACGACCGCAGCTCCGTGCAGGCCATGCGAGCGTGAGCCACAGGCCGGGACGTGCCGCCGGCCCGCGTCCCACGGCCTCTGTGCCGAGCCCCGGCCTGCCCCGCCCTGCCACCGTCCCGCATCCCGGGGGCCGCTGTGCTGTGTCCTGGCCTGGCCTAAGCCCAGACCCTGAGCACCCCCAGCCCTAGCCAGTCCAGACCGCCCCTGCCCCAGCCAGGCCGTGCCCAGCCCCCGGAGCGCCTGAAGCAGGCCCAGAGCACTGCCCCTTTCCTCACCTCTGACCCCTGCCCACCCGGGCACCCCAGGGCTGAGAGGGAGACCAAAGCCAAAGTGGAGAAGATCATCGAGATCCGGGACCTCTCTTCCCAGATCATGAATATCAAGAGGTGAGGGCAGGGGCCAGGCCAGCCGGCTGCCCCGCACCAGACCCCAGCCCTGCAGCCACCCATAGCCACTGGGAGCCCCCCACCTAACCTCCCAGGGACTCGGCCAGCGGGAGGCTGTTGTCCACTTACACATGGGGACTGAGACTCCGTGATGTCCCCACGGCCACGCCATCGGGAGCCTGGGACGGGGCAGACGGTGCCCAGGGTGGAGGGACCATGCAGTCCAGGAGAGCCGTGACGCGGGTCCCTCCAGGAACGCAAGGGCACCCGGGTGGGCCAGAGTGGAGGGCGGGCCTGGCTGGGGCCTTGCCATGGCCATGCCCGACCACCTCCCCCCCCAGCGATATCTCCAAATTCGAGGACACTCTGGAGCACTACAAGGTCTACAAGGAGTTCCTGTACAAGCTGTCGCCCAAGGAGTGGTTCGAAGAACGGGAGAAGCGCTTGGCTCTCAAAAAGGCCAAGGAGCTGCCCGAGGCTCCCTTGGAGAGCAGCGTGGACAAAGGTAGCAGAAGGGGGGTCCCGGCTGGCTTGGCAGGGATCCACAGAGACCCGGGGTGGGGGCGGCTGGCGACCAGCCGTTGGTGGCCTGCCCGCCCAGGGACTGTAGTGTGATGTCCCTGGGAGTGCTCTCTCCCGGGCTGCAGACTCTCAGCTCTCCGAGCACCGCCTCCTGGGCGGGAGGAGGCGAGTCCTGCTGGAGCCCGGTTCCATCTGGGACCCCCTCTTCCGCTTCCTATAGACACAGAGGCCAAGGACAAGGCGGGCCCCCCATGGCCCAGAGGTACATAGCTGCCCCAGGGCCGGGCGGCACGCAGGCCAGGATGCGTGGAAACCTCCCCTCTGCCTCCCCCAGAGGCTCCAGGCGCGAAGAAGCCCGCCAAGCCCCCACAGGCCACGAGGCCAAAGCAGGCCACAGCCCCCAGTGGCAGCGACCTGCAGCCACCCAGCTTGGACAGCGGCTCCGCGGGGCAGGACTCTAAGAGGTGAGTGGGTTGGCAGCTGCGATGTTCCCAGGACTGGCGGGACCCCTGGGGCAGGGACTGAGCACCAGCACCAGGGGAGTGTTACTCTGTCACCAACGGCAAGGCAGGCATGGCGGGGCATGAGGACCTTGGGGAAGCACCAGGTCGGCAGCAGGCAGGGAGGGGACGGTGAGCAAGAGCCCAGGACAGCCCCAGTGGGAGTCAGAGGCTGCCCCAGTAGGCATGCCCGTCCCTGAGCATCTGTGGCCCGAGTGCGGAGACTGACAGCGGTGTGGGACGGGACGTGCGCTCTGGGGCCCGAGTGCGGAGACTGACGGCGGTGTGGGACGTGCGCTCTGGGGCCCGAGTGCGGAGACTGACAGCGGTGTGGGACGTGCGCTCTGGGGCCCGAGTGCGGAGACTGACGGCGGTGTGGGACGTGCGCTCTGGGGCCCGAGTGCGGAGACTGACGGCGGTGTGGGACGTGCGCTCTGGGGCCCGAGTGCGGAGACTGACGGCGGTGTGGGACGTGCGCTCTGGGGCCCGAGTGCGGAGACTGACGGCGGTGTGGGACGTGCGCTCTGGGGCCCGAGTGCGGAGACTGACGGCGGTGTGGGACGTGCGCTCTGGGGCCCGAGTGCGGAGACTGACGGCGGTGTGGGACGTGCGCTCTGGGGCCCGAGTGCGGAGACTGACGGCGGTGTGGGACGTGCGCTCTGGGGCCCGAGTGCGGAGACTGACGGCGGTGTGGGACGTGCGCTCTGGGGCCTGAGTGCGGAGACTGACGGCGGTGTGGGACGTGCGCTCTGGGGCCTGAGTGCGGAGACTGACGGCGGTGTGGGACGTGCACTCTGGTGGCTGGGTGTGTCTAGAAAGCCTTGGGCCACCGTGTGGTGTCTCTGGGAACTGGCTGTCCCGGGAGGGCAGTCCCGCCCGGTGAGCAAGGCAACGTGAACTCTGACGCAGACGTCGCTCTGGGGTACGTGGTACCTCCTATGCTTTGCTTGAACAGCAGACAGGGCCAGGGCTCAGGTCAGGGGTGGGAAGGCCTCAAGCCCGGTGCTCAGGAAGGGACTGAGCTGAGGCCTGGCAGGGAGCCGCAGGTGCGAAGGCCCTGAGGCAGACCCGCCCACGCTGCAGGGCGAGAGGAATGGCCTCCCCGGTGGGGTGGGGAGGCCCCCACAGGCACCAAGGAGGCCAAGCTCATCCCACCAGAGCGAGATGAGCAAACAGAGTTCTCAAACTGTCCCCGGTGTGTGACGGTTGGGCCACTGTGACAACTGTGGGGCTGCACAGGTGAGGGGGGACAGGGCCACGCACAGCCGCCTCCAGGTCTGTGCCCTCCCTGCTCACCTGGCCACACAGGCCGGCCTCTGGGCCCTGAGCCCGCTGTCCCTTCACAGGTCGAGCTCCACCGTCCTCTCCACGCAGGAGGATGTGGACAGCGAGGACAGCGAGGTCAGTGCGCTGTTCTGGCCGGGGCTCCAGGGCCGCCTGTCCTTCTCCGTCTCCCGTCTCCCTCCTCCTCCCCACCCCAGCCAGCTGCCCCTGCCCCTGCCCCTGCCCCATCCCCTCCACCTCCACCTGCAGGAGCTGCCCTGCCCCTCCCCTCCCCTCCCTCCCCTCCAGGAGCTGCAGCTGTATTTCACAGAGCCCCAGCAGCTCCTGGACGTCTTCACAAAGCTGGAGGAGCAGAACCTGTCGCTGATCCAGAACACACAGGAGATGGAGGAGACCCTGGAGGAGCTCAACCTCACCCTGAAGAACACCCAGATCCGCATGTGGGTCTACACTGCGGGCCGGAGGGCGGGCGGGTGCCCCACCAGCTGTCGACCGAGACCGCCAGGGTGCAGGGAGCTGGGCTGTGCGTGCCCCCGCCCACCTTGGTCTTGCTTTTCTGGAAACCTTCTTTTGAGCTTGTTTCGGGCCGGCCCTGGAGAAGCCTCGTCTGACCACGGCTGAGCTGTGGGTGGGACAGAGCCCAGCAGGCTGGGGCAGTGCTGGCAAGGGGAGCTTACAGGACACCCGGCCGCTCCTGGAGCAGGACCTCTGCCGGGCACTCCTCAGGACCCTGATCCCAGGCGTCCTGGGAGCCCCATGTGCTTCACCCAGAATGTGCTCAGAGCACCTGTTTTCTGGGGAGGGCCTGGAGCTGCCTGTCTCCCACACTCCAGACTGCAGAGGCAGGGCAGGTGTAGGCCCTGAGCCCTGTGCTTCCAGGCTGCCATGAGTGCATCCTCCACCCTGACAGCCGGACACGGGTGAGAAGAGGCCTGGCCTGAGCAGGGCAGGCTGGGAGGGTAGGGGCCTGGAGCACTGCGGCAGGAGCCACGGAGGACTTCCTGGAGGAGGAAGGTGTCCCCGCTTGTCCAGTGCAGCAAGGCGGCCAGGGCCCTGGGAGATAGATGCCCATGGATCTGGCCAGAGGCCCAGCAGGCCACTGCCCATCCTCACCTGAGCCTACCTGAGGCTCTCAGGGTCCCTCCTGTTGGGGATCCACAGGCCTCCCTGGGGCCCTCCCCAGGGAGCCACCGCTGGGGTCCAGGACAGCTGGGCAGGGCAGGGCATGGGAACTAGGACAGGCCCGTCCACAGCAGGACCCACCCATCACTCCCAGCTCCCACTGAGCATCTACTCTGGGGCAGGCCTGGTCTAAGCCCTGCAAGGTGAGGCAAGGCCCGGCCCTCCCGGAGCCGACCTTCGAGGGCAGCAGGCACAAAGCAGGCCCAGACTGGACATGGAGGTCCTGATAAACGGGCGGGCCCAGGGTGAGGGCACGTGGGGTGGGCAGGCAGGTCCAGGACAGAGTGTCGCCTTGGCTCGCAGCAGGAGCTTCCCGTAGGGAAGGAGGCGGCACAAGGAGCGCAGGAGGCCCGGGGCCCACGGCCAAGTGCTCCCAGCACACGTCCCCTGGCGGGGGCCCCCAGAGTCCTGTGCCACCACCAGCCCTCAGGCAACACCACGCTCCCTGGAAAGGGGAGCAGCAGGGTCAGACGAGCCGGGGAGAGGCGGGCAGCCCCCGCTTTCCAGAGAGCTGGCGAGGACCAGGCCCTCTGCAGCACACACGGCTCACGGCAGAGTGCTGGGGTGACGGGAAGCCGCTCCCTCACAGAGCCGTCCCCTGAGCACCAGTCCTTTGACCACATGCATTCACCTTCCACAAGCTCGGCCCCTCTCTCAGCAAAAGTCAAAACACAATGTGCGAAACATAGAAAACGGACACTCTGAACAGGTCTACATCCATTACAGAGAGTGCATCAGTAATTAGGAACCTTCCAGAACAGAGAGCCCTGGGCCAGATGGCTCCTCTGGGACGTCTACAAAGCACGCGAGGAGGAAATCCCACCGCTTCTCTGCGATCTCCGGAAGCGGGGCGCAGAGGGAGTGCGTGGTAGCCCACGCCCAAACCGCACGGTGCGAGGGAGGAAGCGTGTGCACCGACACCTCTCGCCAGAGGCACAGACCCTGCACGGAACACTGCCAAACGGCACGGTTATACTCACCCCGGGGTGCAAGGCTGAGCCAACGTTAAAAAAACAGTTCATGTATAAGCGCGTGCCACGCCAGCGGGCTAAGGAGAAAGGCCGGCGAGTGTCTCAGCAGGTGAAGGAAACACGCATCTACACCCAGTGGCGGTCACGGCTGCGGACAGCTCAGCCCGTTCCTCCGCCTTGATTCCAATCACCGTGGGGTGGAAAGATGGGCAGGCGCCACTGACCGTGGACAGGGACAATGCAGCCCGCAGGACTGACCTCCACAGGACGGTTCCCGGTTCATGTCTGGAGACCTTCCTAACCGTGCTGGGCATGTGTGTGCCCATGACCCAGAGGGGCCAAAGCTGGGGGTGGGTCAGGGCCTGAAGTCCCCGCTGGAGACAGAGAGGCCTCATCTTTCTCATTCATGGGAGAGATACACTTAGAAAAAATCCAACACCCATTCATAAAACTCCCAGCACACTCAGAATAGAAGGCTGTTTCCTAGAGCACACCCACAAAACCTGACAGCTGCCATCAGTCAGTGGTGAAAACCTGGACGCTCTCCCACCGCTCTGGACAAAGCCTCCCATCTCCCCTCACAGCCAACACTGCACGAACAGTAAGACAAGGCGTACATACGTAGATTGGGGAGGGAGGCAGAAAACGGGCTGTTCGTGGATGGCATGACTCTATGAAGAAAATTCACAAGTCAAAACTTTCTGGGGCTGAGACGCAACTTCTCGGCCTCACCCATCTTCACACCAGCAAGGGCCAGTGGATGTCTCTCACGGGTCACGGGGATGCTTCCCTGCCTCTCGCTCTCATTCCCTGGACCCTAATAATTACAGGGGCCACCTGATAAGCCAGGGCAGCTCCCGTTTCAAGGCCAGCTGATAAGCAACTGTAATTCCATCCGCAACTTTAAATCCTCTTGTCAAGTGACAGATTCACAGGTTCTGGGACCTGGGACATGGACACTGGGGAGGGTGCCACACACCGTGGAGCACTGCTCGGCAATTAAATGGAAAGCTCTGTTAATACACGCCACAGCACAGATGGAGCACACTGGTGCTGAGAGGACAGCCAGGCACAAAAGGATCTCCACTGCCTTATCAACGTGAAGTTCTAGAAACAGCTGTGTTGGTTATCCGGTGCCGCGTAACACACTACCCCACAACACACGTTCACCTCCCGGTTTCTGTGGATTGGGAATCAGGCACGGCTTTGTCTTCTGCTGTGGGGATTTTCACAGAGTGCCCCTCGTTGGTGGCTGAGCTGCAGGCATCAGAAGGCCTCCTTTCTGAGCTTACTGGTTGTTGGTAGGATTTGGTGTCTCGGAAGCCGTCCTCGTGAGGTTCCTCGCCACATAGCGGGTTCAGCCATCTGCAGCCAATGACTGCCACTCAGATGTAGATATAAGACTGTGGCTCTGGGACAGTAAGGATACCCATCACTCTCAGACCAGGTGCCATCAAAACAGCACAATGCACATCCCGAGTCCCCGCCATGGGACTGACGGACTTCCAGCTCCACAGACAAGCAAACAGAACGCTCCTGGAAATGTGAGAAGGGGGGCAACAATAAGCTGGGTATGGCTCTCATGACTCAGAAGAAAAAGCTAAGGAGACAAAGGGATGAAGTCCAGGCTCCCAGGTAGGACATGAGCAGATGATGTGTGGAATTTCAGGAGACGGAGACAGAACAAACCGGGAAAAGCAAACCTCTCTGAACAGAAATGAAGATAGCCCAAGGTGCAGGGGGATGGGCTCACCCTGAGACACATTTCCAAAGATGAGAAGCCCACAACCACTGAAGAGAAGAAAATTCAGGACCCCACAGAGATGCCAGCAACATTGCATGCCTCACCCCCATGTCCTCAGTCCTAAACGTCAGTGTCTGAGCAGTGCTCTCGAGTTTGCTGGGAGTGAACTCTTCATTCTGTTCTTTTTTTTTTTTTTTTTTTTTGGGAGAGGTTTGTTTTTTTTTTTTTTTGCTATAGGGCGCGTGCGCTCGCCAGACAGACAGAGAGAGACAGAGAGACAGCGAGAAATCACCCCCCAGGGGGGATGGCCACACCGCAATCCCTTCTCCTCCATTCTCCTCTCGGGATCTTGAGCACGCACGCACACGCGCCCGGCGTGAGTTCTAAGCCACCGGGTCCGAGACGCGAACCGCGGTCGACTACGTGGGAGTCCAGCAACATAGCCATTACGCTAACTGCTGGTTCCCTTCATTCTGTTCTTGTAGCTGCTAATGTTTCTGCAGGAATATCATAACTGCCTTGCTTTTTTGTTGTTGTTGCCCCCCTCTCCCACTACTTTGAATATATCATCCTACTTTGTCCTGGTCTGCAAGACTGCTGCTGAAAAATTTTCTGGTTGTCTCGTGGAGTTTCCCCTGTATATGATGTGTTGCCTTTCTCTTGCTGCTTTCCGAATTCTCTGGCTTTTGACAATTTGATTATAATGTGTCCTAATGCAGCTATCTCTAGATTCCAGCTATCTGGGGACATTCAGACTTAAGGGATCTGGATGAGATACTTCTCTCCACACACTTGGCAGCTTTCAGCCACTGAGTCTTTAAATAAGCTTTCTGCCCTTCTTTTCCTTGAGCTCCCATCATGCATACATTGTGTTTTGCTTGATAGTGACCACAAGTGCTTTTATTTTTTCACTCTTCTTCTTTTGCTCCTTCATATGACCTATATTTGAATTCATTGATTCTTCCACTTGATGTAGTATGATATTAAACTTCTCTATTGATTTCTTTCAGTTCATTGCATTCTTCAGCTGTGAATTTTAAAAATATTTTCTATTTCTTTTTTATTACTTATTATCATTTGATTTGCTACAGGGTCAGGCACTCAACAGAGAGAGACAGACAAAGAGAGAAAAAGAAAGTGAGAAAGCAAGCCACCAGGTCTAGGACTCAAACCATGGTCGGCCATGTGGGAGTCCAGTACCTTAACCACCATGACACCTGCTAGACCTATTTTCTACTTCTTTATTGAATTTTTCATTTTGTTCTGGTATTATTTCCCTGATTTCATTTAGTTGTCTACCTGTGTTCTCTTGCAATTCACTAAGCTTTGATAAGACAGATATTTTTAATTCTTTGTCAGTTTGCAGATTTATTTGTTTAGGTTTTTGCCATAGGGAGCATGTACTCACCAGAAAAAGATAGAAGGAGAATGAGAAATCATTCTCCAAGGGGGATGGCCATGCTGTAATCCCTTCTCCTGTAGTCTCCTCTCGGTATTTAGGGCATGCACCCACACACACCTGGCATGATTTTTAAGCTGCCAGGTCTCGGACTTGAACCACAGTCAACCGTGTGCAAATTCAGTGCCCCAGTGGTGAAGATTTTGCACTTCACCCCTGCACTCCACTGGCATCTTATCCTCTGACATGCAGATACATGGCACCCAGGACAGCTGGTGGGGTCAATTCTGTACAAAGGCTGGTTGGCTCAGAGGGGCAAGGTGCCTAGGGTCCCAGAGTGAGCAGTGCCCTGCTGCCCCATGCAGGGACCGGGAGGTCAACCAGCTAAAGCAGTGGATCACCACGATGATGACATCCATCATCAAGGAGGAGGAGACAGCCGCAGAACTAGAGCTTAAGTCCCGAGTCTTCCACTTCGGAGAGTACAAGGGTGCTCAGCAGGTAGGCCAGGACGGGGGTGGCCACAGGCCATGTGGCATGTGGGCCAGGGAGGGTAAGGGCCACTGAGGCACCTGCTGGAGGAGCCAACAGCCCTGGGAAATGGAGGCCAAGGTACATGGCCAGTGCTGGGCGCTGGAGGCTGCCAGCTGCACGCTGACTGGGTGCCACGGGCTCAGGGAAGCCTCACAGTTTCCACCCACAACAGCTCAGCTGCCCTAACCTCGTCTACTCCTTCACTTCCTCATTCAACACATTTCTCTGTTCTGTAAACACTGCCCAGCAAGGGCACCTGAGAGAGCCCAGGCTGGGAGAGTGAGCTCATCCTGAGGGAACAGGAGGCAGGAACTGGCCGAACGAGGGCGCAGCACGTTCCCTGCCTGGCTGGCCTCCTGCCCCATAGCGTCAAGGTTGGGGGCTGCCTGGTACTGTGGTACTGCAGGGTACTGCCATGCCCACCACATGCCAGGCAGTGGGCAGGGAGCAGGCAGCATGCCTCAGAGCCAGCCAGGGTGTGCACCAGGCTCAGTGGGGCTCAGCCCTGTGGCCACACCTCTCCCCCTCCTCACACGCCCATGAGCAGGGCTGTTTCTGTCAGAACCTGGGGGATGCCCTGGCCGGCCCTGCAAGTCACCATGCTGTGGGGAGCAGAGCTCCTTGGAGATGGCATCCGGGGAGAGGCCGAGATTGGGCATGACCCTCAGAAGGTCAGAACCCAGGATCTGGCTGCCTACAGGGGTGAGGCTCGGATGCTCTGGCCAAAGACAGCCCATCTCAAGCTCTGTTTTGTCCCACGCGTCCTGAGCGCCCCCCACATGCTGGGCAGGCCTGGGCGGTGCGGTGGCTGCTCCCCGCCCCAGGCACGACGTGGGCAAGCCATGGAGAAAGGGCCGCCCCCGCTGCAGGCCTCACTCCCGCACAGGACAAGCTGCTGGAGAGCCTGAACCACAAGGTGCTGGACGTGTACCGGCACTGCGTGGGCGCCCCACAGGAGGGCAGCCTGGGCACCGTGCAGATGCTGGCCGTCATCGAGCACCAGCTGGACGAGCTGCTCGAGAACCTGGAGCGCGTGCCCCAGGCCAAGATCGAGCAGGCCGAGAAGGCCAAGGAGAAGGAGCGGCGCGTGAGGTGAGCGCTGCCAGCGCCCCCAGCCCACCACACCCCGGCCAGCTCCCAGCTGGGGGAGGAGCCAGGGGATCCACAAGGGGTATCAAACTCAGCTGCCGGGTGGTCAGGGAAGGCTTCCTGGAGGAAGCTGTGGTGACTCAGAGGGTGTAGGAGAGCAGGAGCTAAGTGA
Source organism: Tupaia tana (assembly GCA_026018925.1). Classification (NCBI taxonomy): domain Eukaryota; kingdom Metazoa; phylum Chordata; class Mammalia; order Scandentia; family Tupaiidae; genus Tupaia; species Tupaia tana. The sequence goes on from JAKSZU010000025.1 coordinate 31,223,134, forward strand.
AGGTGTGGCCAGTACGGCCAGGGTCCTGGAGACAGGAGACACCAACGGAACATGTCCAATGGGGAGGGGACCTAACAGGGTCAGGCTGGGTGGAGGGGTAGTGCCGAGGCCGAGGGCGCGGCTGCCGTGGCTGCCGGAGTGGGGGTGCTCACAGCCGGCTGGGAGGGTCCAGGGAGCCTCCAGGAGCTCTGACGGCAGGCGCCGGCCTGTCCCAACACGGACCAGAGAGGCTGAGGAGTCCCTGGGGTTCCACCCTGGCAGAAGGACCACGGCGAGGTGGGGGCCGTAGCTTTGGGACTGTGGGCTGCTGGTCCTCGCCCCCTGCAGCACCCCAAGGTTGGCACCTCAGACATCCACCTGTCTGTCCCATATGCACGGGGTTGCTCCCCTGGGTCCCCAGGACCTGCTCAGAACAGGCACTGGCGGCTCAGGGACCCGGTACACACAGAAGGCAGAACACGGCCTCGCTGGGGGCCGGGCACGTGGGCCAGTCACGGACAGGCCCTGGGGAGACACGCCCCTGTGGGCTCTCCTTGGACAGACCTCAGGTCGCCCCGCGGGAGGCAGGAGCTGGGGCAGGGCGGACCTGGCAGAGGAGGGCGGAGAGCCGACGGCAGTTCTCAAAGAGGGAGCCTGGCCTGACGGCACTGGGTGGAAGGGGCTGGGGAGCTCAGGCCTCACACAGCCCTCCCGCACAGGCTTCGGGAGGAGAAGGTCCAGCTGCAGAGACAGCTGCAGGAGGAGCGCATGCAGCGGGCCCGGGCTCGGGCCCAGGCCGAGATCAAGAAGAGGGTGGGTGGGGCTGCCGTGCGGGTGGACCGGAGGGTGCCCGGCCTGGGCAGGGTGGTTTTGCAGCCAACCCCGCCCCAGCCCTTTGCAAGCAGCATCCCCTTCAGAGCAAAGCCAGGGCAGAGCAGGGCACCATGCCCCCTACCGTTGGCCCGGGCTGCCCTCTCCCACCGAGGCCTGGCACACCGTCCCCGCTGGAGACTGGAGCAGACTGGTGCATTCCGCCGCCCACCTGCACGTCCCAGGCCCAGGCTGAGCTCACCACCTGGCCCTGGTCCCCCTCTGTTGTGTCCAGGGGTGAATGCGCTGGCTCAGCAGGTGTGACCCCTAAAGCCAGACCAGAGCTAAGCACCCTGGCCTGCTTCCCAGGGGCTGAGCCCCCTCCATGACCCCATAGCTGAGGACGTGGCCGCAGCACAGCCTGGTCTCCCAGCCCACCTCCAGCCCCGCGGCAGTGAGCGGTGCTCCGGTCTGGGCTTGGCTGGTGCCAGGTGCACTGCTCCCGGGGTGTGCAGGGCTGCAGAGGAGCCCGTCCTTGGCTGCCGGGCTGGCCCACAGTGACCAGGCACCGCCCGTGCTCACCAGGCCTCTCCCCTGCCTGGGCGACGTGGTGTCCTGGGCCAGTGAGGATGCAAAGCACCCGCTAACGGGGCCCATCTTCTCTGCAGAGGGGAAGAAGGCTGCTTTGCCGCTCTCGGCCTCCCACTCTCAAATTCAAGGAGACATCTGAGTACAGGATGCTGGACAAGGACAAGGAGGAGCAGCTGTTCTTCTTCACGTAACCTCGGCAGCACCCCGGCCGGCTGGCAGCAGGGGCGGGGTGGGGTGGGGTGGGCGGCTGGCCCTTGCTGGCCCTCGTGTCCTCACTCAGATGGAATAAATCGTATTGCTGTCTTGAAGTCCTGTTGGAGGGAGTTGGCAGGTGGCCGCTGTCCCCAGACCTCAGCCTCCCTCTCGCCAGTCACCACCTAGAGCAGTGCTGGGGTGGAGCCGCCTTGGTCCTAATACAGAGCTCAGAGAGCGAGCCGAGGCCTCACCGGCACGTGCGGGAACCAGCCCTGTGCAGAGGGGACAGTCACCGCAGGCTGGGCTGCGAGAGGGCTGGCTCCGGCTGGGGTGACTGCCACACCAACTCGGCTCCCCAAGTGAGGCCAGGTGACATCTTCAGCGTGACCACACAGAAGCTTATTGGTTTAATGAGGAGCAGGGCCGTCACCAGCAGGGGCCCTCGGCAAACTGGCGAGCAGCCCCAATAACTCCAGGGGGCCGCTCCTGGGCAGCCCTCCTCTGCCGGCCACTGTGGACAGCTTGGCTCACTGGGTGGCCGGAGGGCTGAGGGGCCTGCCTGGCGGGCAGCTCCAGCCCCACGCTTCGGTCAGTGACAGCACAGACAATGCCCCAGGGAGAGACAGGGCTCACACCCCAACTCGGTGTCACTCCCAAAAGCCAGAGTCCCCAAATCCAAGACACCAAGAAACCCAGAAAGTGCAGGGTCTGGAGAGCCCGACAGCACTGGACGGAATGCACACACTTGACAGGCACGAGGTGAGACGGAGCGCCCGTGTCCCGTCCGTGGACACGTGCACACACGCTGCCGACCAGCCGCTCTGCTCACACGCAGGGCAGGACAGGCCCTCGCTTTGCACCCTTCCGTGAGGGCAGCCTGAGGCGGAGAAACGGAGGAGCAGCACCGGCACAGGCCGGGGGCGCCAGGCCGGCCACCCCGGAGGTGTGCAGCGCGGCCGTCCGCAGGTGACCCGCAGGACCGACCCAGGCCGGGACCCGGAGGGCCGCACTGAGAACCGCACCACACGTTCCCCCGACACACAAGACCCAGCAGCGCGGCCCTCCACCTGGGCGCCTGGTCAGCAGGCTTCCCTAGCACAGCAGCTGGGCGCTGGGCGCTGGGCGCAGGTCGCCCCGGGGCCGGGGCCGCCCTCCGTGACGGCCCTGGGTACTTGGGCAGGCTGCCAAGTCCGAGGCCGGTTCTGTCCGGCTCCCTCACGTCATTGGTTGGCTGTTTTATAAAATATGCTGGTCCTGACCTCACAGATACGCTCAGCCTTGGGGGGTTTCCAAAGGAACCAAGCGAAATGGCAAGAATGGAGTGTGGGCTGTTTTAGCGAGCCTCACCCCGGCTCCGCAGGGCTGCAGCGACTGGGCGGCTCACGCTTCTCGGGCCACTGTTCACCACCTTTTCTCCTCAGCCTGACAGACACACTGTTACACACATGCATACCCGCTGTGCCACCTGTTAGCCACCTGAGCCGGTCCCCGTGGGGTCTCTGACCAGCACGCCCCTGGCAGGCAGCCATCGCTCCCGTCTGACGTACTGCCCTGGGTCACTGATGGCCTCTCCTCCTGGCTGCCTGGGAGCACAGAGCCCTCGTCCTGGAAACAAGGCCCCTGGGGTCTGCTCTCCCGAGGGAAACCCTTTTGGGCCCCGTGGAGAAGGTCTGCTGGGCATCTGTGTCTGGCCCCCACTGGCCACAGAGTCCTGCAGCCTTCCAGTCCAGGGACAGTGGCCAGCGGCCAGCTGCCATTCTGCTTGGACTCCCACCCACTGGACGTGCGGCAGGTGAGACCGTCTTCTGTGTCTCGGGGGAGGGGGGAGCTCAGGAGGGCTGGGGGCCGTCTGCCTGTGGCTGGTGGGCTCGGCTCGGCCTGCCTCCCCTTCCTCACCCTGCAGAGGGGCCGGCTAGGCCCTGCGCCCCCGCCCCGCTGCCGTGAGCGCCATCGGGACGGCAGGCCAAGGGCCGAGGGCCACAGCACACAGGAGCCTTGAGACACCACGCCTGGTTCAGCAGCTTTTATTTTAGAAACTTCCGCTATAGGGCACGTGCACTCACTGAAGAGGTAAGAGTGAGAAACAGAAACCAAGAACTCACCCCCGGGGGCTGCAATCCTTCCCCTTTCTCCTTTTGGGGACACAGGGCACGCACGCGCACGTGCCTGGCCTGAGCTTTAAGCCACCGGGTGCGGGTCTCAAACTGCGGTCGACCCCGGGAGTCCAGCGACATAGCCATTACACCATCTGCTGGCCCCAGAGCAGCTCTTAACTGAACTGGACTGGCAGTAGGAGGTGCTGTCCCTGCGCCCGCTCACGAGCATCTCTGCATGGTCACTGCGGGGTCGGCGCCCTGCTGGACACCGACGGCCAGGGCAGTGTGGGCAGGCCGGGCCCGGGGCAGCTGGCCGGTGGCTGGAGCCAGCACAGCGCCCCCACTGTGTGCCCCACCTTGCCGCACCGCAGTAAGTGCAGCAGACAGGTGCTCTGGGGCAGTCCCGTGACAGCCACACGCCCTCTGTGCATGGTGTTTCCGCAGAGGCCCGCAAAGCTCCCCGGGCTTCCCAGTGGAGCCGTGTCTGGAGTGACGACCCCTTCTCCTCACCCCCAGGGTCACCAGTATCAGCGACCCCTGCAGTCACTCACCTCCCCTGCTCCCTGCCCTGGGGACTGAGGGCCTCCTGTTGTCCTTGCCAGCCTGCCTCCCACAACGAGCTTCTCAGAGCAGCAGCCGGCCCGCCCACCTGGAAACCCGTCCCCACACCCTTAACTGGGTCAGGCTGAGGCCAGTGTCTAGCCAAGGCCCCGGGCCCCCGGCAGTGGGTCCTGCTCAGCTCCGCCATCTCCTGGGCCAGTCCTCCCGAGGCAACCGCCTCTGGGTGCTCCACCTCTGCCCCGTACAGACGCCCTTTCCCCAGCTGGCGCCCCCTCACTCCTCCAGGTGTCCCCTTCTGAGGCCCGCCCTGGCTTGGCTCTCCTGCTCACACTCACCCACTGGCTCACTGGCCTTTTACCAGCTGCTCCTGCCCTCCCCGCCCCTCACCCCAAATGCAAGCAGGGCGTCTGTCTGTCCTCCTGTTCTGTCCCTGACTTAGGGAAGGGGAGGAGCCACCCAGCGGGAGCACTGTTTTCTGTCCCAGTTTCATCACGGACTGCCACCATGAGACCCAGGCCCCCTGGACTGCCCCTCCAGACCGTCCACTGGGCCCCCCGCTTCACACCCAGCCACGTACACACCCCCGAGCGTTACCTACTTCTTGGGGGATGCTTCAGGGCCTCCTAGAGCGCTGAGACCACTGCAAGTTACGTCTTCCTCCTCCCGACGGCCCTACCTGCTCTCTCCTGTTTATTCCAACAGCGAGGCCCTGCAGGCCAGCACACGGCACAGCTGAGGACGGCCAAGCAGGCCTGTGACTCCCAGTGCGGCACACCCTTGGGGTGCTGTCATCAGCATGGCGTTGGCCACCGGCCGGGGCCACAGAACCCTCACGCCACCCCTACCTCATCAGTGAGGAGTACCAATTTTGCAAATCAAGGCTCTGCTGACAAAGTTCTTCGCTGACTTGCTTCTGAGATGACCCCATCCAGCTGTCCCTCCATTAACGCACTCTCAAGCCACCCAAGTAAACCCTGCTTAGCCAAGGGGAGGAACAGTGCTGCCTGCTCATGGTGTCTTTTTTTGGGTGTGTGTGGGAGGGTTTGCTATAGGGCACATACACTTGCCAGAAAGAGAGAGAGAGAAAGCCTGAAATCACCCCCCAGGGGGATGGCCACACCACAATCCCTTCTCCATTCTCTCGGATCTTGGGCACGCACGCACACGCGCCTGGCATGAGTTTAAGCTGACAGATCCGGGACTTGAACTGCGGTCAACTACATGGGAGCCCAGCGATGCAGCCGTAATGCCAACTGCTGGTGTGGCAGTTAGGGTGTCCACCCAGACTTGCAGAAGTCACTAGCCTGCACCCTTTCAAGGGCATCCTGCCCTACCTGGCTGTTCGGGGAAGCGTGCATTTCCCAGAGCCCAGGAGGGTGTGCACGGCGCACGCTCCACCAAGTGCTGGAGGAACCTGTGCACTCGCCACACCCCGTGGGCCTCTGGGCGTGCTGCCCTCTTCCACGGCTCGCCGACCGGCCACGCGTGTATGTCAAACAGCGATGCTCTCGGTTTTCCTGGGCACTCGCGCTTCTTGTTGGAAGTACTCCAACTGACCACGTCGTTCACACTTGACTGGGTCTATTTCCACTGCCTGGGGGTTTACTCACGTCCTTTCTTCCTTGTAAGACGCTCGAGCCACAGGGCCGTCTCCCGCAGGCCCACTCTGTCGGCCCCAGAGAGCTCTCGGGCAGGGTGTCGCGGTGCACACCGGCAGGCTGGGCCGGGCTCGGCAGTCTGTCCCTTCTCCATCTGGAAACCATAGCTAATGGCACTTAGCTCCCTCCTCCTCGCTGAGTAGGAAGGCGTCTGCAGCGTGAGCGTGCACCTGGCTTCCGACGTGAGCCCTCTCTACCATCCGCAGTGACACGTGGCAAGTAGCTTCACCTCTGTGCTCAGGAGCCCTTCGTGCGTGCCACCTCGTTTCACCTCAAGACTGCGAGGGAGGTTTTACCACCTACCCAGAGAGGCTGCTGCCCCGGGAGTCCCACACGACCGGGACCGGGACCGGGAGCGGCACCGGCCACGCGGCTCCGCACCTCCGTGACAGGCTTTCCCGCTGCCTTCCCCATCACTTCGTTGCTTTTCTTCTGTGCTTCCAGATTTGCCGCAGCGATGCCAAGGCTTCTTAGGGGCGGGGAAGGCCGCAGCAGCGCCCCGGTGCCCTGCATGGACCCGGAAATCGGGCCCAGGACAGCACCCCGCCAGCCCCCGTGGGCAGCTGTGGTGGCCGCGTGGTTTCCTCCCCCCCCCCCCCACACACACACACTGCTGTGTTCACCCCCAACCCCGGATCGTGTCGGCTCACTTGAACTGTTTGACGTCATGTTTTCAAGTACACGGTGAGTCTTAGTTTTGTTGTGGCTTTTACATAAACAATCAAAAATAGGCAAACTCTTCTTCGTCCCGTTCTTTTTCCTGAACCCTACACTTTTCATGGAACGCTTTACCTTAGGCTTTTTCTGTTGTCTTAATTTTAACTCTCACACAGGGCGTGTCTCTTCCAGACAACGCAGTCAGCATGCTGCTTCCGGACACGATCAAGCGGTCTCTCGTACCAGGGCAGCCAGGCCCACTCCCGTCACCGTGACCCTGCACCTGTGTCCCAGCCAGCGCCCCACATCTACTGACTCTCCAGTGAGCACCACTACTCTCCCCTGCCTTCAGACAGCAGAAATGCACAGCCCATTTCCAGTTCTCAAACCGTACTTTTATTTTCAAGACCTTATTTTGTTCTCTGTTAAGAATAAAGATTGACGTTCTCATGTTGGGAGAAAAAATGCTTGGTTTATTCTTTTAAAAAAAAAATTATTTATTTATTTATTTATCTACTTACTGATATTTGCTATGACTTTTTCACTATTTTTTTAAAAGAGTTTTTTGCTATAGGGCGCACGTGCTCATTGGAAAGACAGAGACAGAGAGACAGAGAGACAGAAAGCGAGACACCCCCCAGGGTGGATAACCATGCCGCAATCCCTTCTCCTCCATTCTCTTTTCAGGATCTTGGGCACGCGCGCGCACACACACACGCCTGGAGTGAGTTTAAACTGCTGAGTCCGAGATTTGAACCCTGTCAACTACGTGGGAGTCCAGTGACACACCCACTAGCTGGTCCCACAGATGCTTGGCTTATTCTGAAGGGAGACTCTCAGTACGATAAAGATGGCACAAATTCTATTTTCTACACTCAACAGCAACATCCTGGAAAGCCTCGGACCTCAGAGCCTCATTTCAGAGCACGTTCTAAGGACTGCTTGGAGCTACGTTTACAACAGCGAGGTCACGATGGTGTTCAAATGACATACTCCCACCTGCAGGCCCTCGAAACTGCAACTACTTCTTCCTTGGACTTACAGGGCCGTGATCAATAAATCACAATCCTGAAACCCAAAGAGCTCCAAAGTCCCAATCTGCCCCCCTAAATTTGGTGCCAAAAATAATTTAGCAGCCAAACCGGACCTGAGCTGGTATGAAGCTGTTTCCATCTTACCTGGGCCCACTTAGATCAATGTATTTTGCTGGAAAGTACAACTGCAGTAATTGGGGGGGCTAATTTAACACTCACACCACATCACCTTCCTAAAACCAGAAGCGTTCTGAATTCAGAACACAAGTGATGAATTACTACGTATAGGTGCATGTCCAAGCACTGTCCACTGTCCGAGCAGTGACACCACAGTGACACCCGGCAGCAGTAAGAACAGCTGGCATCTACAGTCTGGATCTTACTACTCCCCAGTGAAAGGAGCAGGGCTTGGGAAAAGAGGATGACCCAGGACTAGGGCAGGAGTAGCATGGGGTGAGCCTGCTGCTACTGCAAGTTAAGTGTTGGGAAAAAGAGAAAACCCATTTGGGATGGCTGTTTTAACATTTTGCTATACGTGTACTAGCTGGAGACAGGAAAACACCGCCCAGGGAGACAACCACGCTGCAAGCCCAGCCCCTCCATTCTCCTCTCCGGGTTTTGGGCATGCACACACACGCACTCAGCATCGTTTTCAAGCTGCTGGGTTGAGAACCTGAACCACTCAGCCAGCCATGCGGGATCCAGCACCTTAACACACCACAACACCGGCTGGCCCCAGGATGGCATACGTTAAAGGGCACAAGAATTCAACTAAAGGAGCTCCCAATGGCCAAAACTAGAAAAATGTTTTAAGTTTGCCATAGGGTGCATGCGCCAGGTGAGAAATCAACCCCTGGGGGATGTCCTGACTGCAGTCCCTTCTCCTCAGGGTTCTGTGCACACATGCACCTACACCCAGTGTGATTTTTCAAGCCACAGGATCTGAGACTCAAACCACTCCATCCGCTATGTGAGGTCCAGCACCTTAGCCACCATGCCACTTGGCCAGCCAGGCTTTAAGAATCCGAGCAACAGAATAAATATTAGTACTGATCACAATCAAGACAGCTGCTGGAGTGGTTAAGGCGGTTGGACCCCACAAGGCCGAATGTAATTCAAGTCCTGGCCTAAAAAATGCACCAGGGAAGTGCCTCGAGTACCGGCAGGCAGATAGAGAAGGGGCTGCAGCGTGACACCCCACAGCGCTTTCTCACCCCCCACCTCTCTCCTAAAGCTCCAAAACCCTAAAGAAAGGAGACACCCACTGCTGTTAAATGCACTTGTGCCGTCAGCACGTTTCTTAAGAAAGAAAGTCACGCTCACAGTGCAGCGCTGATCACAACCTGGGTGATGACATGCTCTGGGCCGGGCCGTCCAGCCGCACACGTGTGCCGGGAGGCAAGGGCGGCCCCTCCTCACGGTTACCTGCTGGACAGAGCTGCGGGGAAACGGCCCCGCAGCAGCATGGCAGACCCTCTGGAGAGGCACCCATGTGCCTGCTGTGCAGGTCAAAGGCTTGCTGGCCCGGGAGGCATCTGGCTTTGTCTCTAGCTCCAGGGAGGGGTCCTCAGACCCTGCAGAGCAGGACCTGCCATGGATCTGGGCTCGGGCCGCTCAGGCTGTGCTCACGGCGGGCACAGGCCTTGGTGGAGGCTTGAGGGCCTGCCTGCCGCGGTGGGCAAGGGGCAGCTCACCTAACAGCTGAGCCTGTCAGAACGCTGGACAGCAGCCTCGCAGGCTCCCAGCCACTCCGTGTACTCCCTGCCAGAGGTGGCGCCACCCAAGGCCCCGCTTCCCCTGGCTGGCCCTCCTGTCCTCTCACTGCGAGTGCCAACCCTCGCTGCATTCCCAAGCCTTCCAGAGCGTCACCAAATCCGAGTGGGTTTGAGGACCCCCCCAACCTGTGGCCAGAGTCAGACATGAGGGTGGGCTCGGACCCGAGTTCTGCAAAGGGCTTCAAAGCACCTACCTGAAGGTAAAAAGCCACTAAAGCAAGCAGGCAGCCCGCAGTGGGGAAGTTCGGCAGGCACCGCCCAGCCACCACGTGGGTCACCAAGCCTGTGGCACGTGGAAACCCGGCACACTACAGCGGGAGGGCGCCTCGCTCCAGTCCAACCACAAGAACACACAGGCAGACTCACACCGGGCAGCACAGTGATAGACCCGTCCTCCAGATGTATCGCGACAGGCAAGGAAAGGCTGAGGGTGTCACGAACTGCAGGGGACAATCAAACGCAGGCGGGAGTCTGGCTGGAGCCTGGAGATCCCTGGCGGAAAGCTGGGAGTCACTTACAGGACTGCAGCCCTGACAGGTCCCCAGAGCTGATGGCTGTGCTCTGGCTCTGTTCAGGACACAAGGCAGGCCAGGGGCAGGTGTCCCCGCCTGGGACATGAAGCCCGTGTTGCACACAGGGGTCACTATCCGGGTGGGAGCTCGGCGTCACAGCAAACGCGACATCGGAGCACGTGCGTGACCAGGGTGGCTCATCTCACTGCCTCCCTCCTGGCTGCTCCAGGCTTCGAGGTGGTTTTCCAAGGACAGGGGGCAGGCACATGGCAAGCTTCCCCTCCAGAGGCAGGCCCCCCGGCTGCATGTGTGATCAAATGAAAAGGTGACAAAAGGGCATGCCAGAGGGCCAGACCCCGGCAGGGACCAGAGTCCTGCCTCCTGTAAAGCCTGTGAGACGTTCCCAGCCGTGGGCGCGTCGGCGTTCCCCGGCCACCACAGGAGGCTGGGCCCAGGCCACGGTCCCGAGGCCAACGAGGTGGCGAGCAGCGCCTTCCGCGGAGTGCTGCAGCGAGTGAGCGAGGGGACGGCAGGGTGCAAGTGCCATCTTCCCTTAGCCCCTAAGGAGCCTGCGGATCCGGTCCCAGGTCGCCAGTGGCTGCTGATGCCACAGAAGGGCAGACCACCAGGGCCGGGGCCACCTGGGAGAGCCGCCATCCCTGAGAAGGAGCTTGCTCGACTCCAGTCTCGCCCTGAGAGAAGCCATGGGATCCAGCCTCCGGGTGCCCATTACTGATGTGCAGCGAACACGAGAAACAGAAGACCCATCATACGCCACACCCGGACACTTCTGCAAAACCCCGACCAGACCACTGGACGGGACGGACGGCCTCGTGAGCTCAGATGAGGACATGGGAGAGATGGGGGGGGAAGCCACAGCCGCAAAACAGACAAGAAACGTGTAAACCACAGAAACGCAAGGACCTTGTTTGGATTCTGATTCGGACTGTTACAAAAACGTTCACAGCAGGTGAGGCAACGCAGATCTGAATGCTCGCTAGACACTGAGATAAAGGGAATGCTGTTCACGTTTAAAGCGAGAACAGTACGTGGCTATGGTCTAAAAAGCATCCTTATCTTTTAAAGCTAAAACTCAAATATCTACAAAGAGAAAGAAAACAACCAAACCACCGCTATTACTTCAATGCAACGAACGTTTGCAGCGTTCTTGCCTTCAGGTTGGAGAGTATCCACGAGGCTCAGTAAAGGTGTCTACTCCCTTCTGAGCCCCGTGTAGCGCGAGGGGAAGAGGGTCCCAGCACACCTCCTCCTGGCTTCGCTGCAGGCCCCATCTCAGTGCCTCCCCTACTGTAGAGGGCGCTCTTCCTGAGTCACAATGACAGACCCGGTCAGCATTCATCAGGGGACAGAGCAGGACGCAGGGCGCCGTCCCGCTCTAAAGTGGCGTGGCCCAGCCCGTGGTGCAGTAGTAACGACGCTCGCAGCGCTGGAGGCCCCACGGAGGGTCAGGGCTTGGTCCTGGGTCACATGCCTGTGATCCTAGCTTTCTGAGAGGCTGTGTGGAGGTCCGTGGGTTGCGGGTATTTCTCTCTCTTTCTCACTCTGTCTCTGGTGAAAAAAAAAATTAAAAAAATAAGCAGCAGCCACAACAGCATTAAGAATAGAGAGCAACGGGCCAGCCCAGGCACAGTAGTTAAGGCACTGGATCCTGCATAGTCAGCTGGGTGGTTCAAGTCTCTGACCTGGCGGCTTAAAACACATACCAGGTGTGTGCATGCAGGCCCCATTTTACCCCTGAAAAGAGGGTAAAATGGAGAAGGGGTCACGGCATGACCACACTCCATGGGGGGTTGCTTTATCCTTTTTCCTCTTTCTCTCTCCCTCATCCCCACCCCCTGGCAAGTGCAGGTATCCTCTGGCAAAGAAAAAGAAAATGAAGAGCAAAATACAACATTTTATCATTGATCCTACCAACCGCTAGATTTTTTTTTTGAGAGAGAGATTTTTGCTATAGGGTGTGCGCACTCGCTGAAGAGACAGAGATACAGAAAGTGAGAAATGACCTCCCAGTGGGGATGGCCACACCACAATCCCTTCTCCATTCTCCTCTTGGGATTTTGGGCATGCATGCACACGCACCCAGCATGAGTTTAAGCCCTCAGGTCCAGGACTGGAACCACGGTCGACCATGTGGGAATCCAGCAACAGAACCATAAATTACGCCATCTGCCAATACCACTCGGTATTTTTTAAATATTCAAAATAAATATAAAAGATAAATGAAACGCACACAAATAGCACATAAAGCAGTCCCTGCTCCTTTTACAAGAAGGTCTGCCAGCTTCCTTGAAGCACTGTGTCCGATTCCACCTCAGGGTGACCAGGTCTTGGCTGGCCCGCACAGGGTTACTAACAAAATCCAAAGTGGCACTGGGGACCTCGATGCCGAAGGACCTAACAGCTCCTGGGAGCTGCAGCCCTCAGGGAAGTGGTGCCCATCCCCAGCGTCTCTACCATGGCGAGGTCAGGGCCGGGCCGTCAGGACCAGGCCGCTTTGCTGTCTCCCCAGGCGGCCTCCCAGGCAGCCCACACTGGCGTTGGGGTCCCCGGCTCAGGGCTCCTCTAGACAGACGCGACCCTGCCACTGGGGGCTTCTCCAGGTCCTGCTTCTCCTAACTGCCCGATGGAAGGGCATGCGGGTACCAGAGCGGGACCAAGAGCCCAGAAGCTCGGCTCTGTGCCTCTGCCCACGGCGTGACGCGAGCACGCGGCCTGGCCAGCCCTGCAGCACACACGGCCTCACCTGCAGCGCTCCCCGTCTCTTTCTGCTTCCTGTCCTTGGCTAGCTGGACGCACCGGTAATCAGTTCTCGCTGAGCCCCCACTTTCCTGAGACCAAAGAGAAGCATGTCAGTCGCTCGGCCTGAACAGCACCGGGAGGCGGCAAGGCGACTACGGGGGTGGGAGCCTGCCTCTGGACACCTCGGGGCTCCACAGCGGCTCCTCCCGAATCCCAGCACCAGCACACCAAGAGCGAGTGCCACCCCGAGCTACGGAGACGGCTGGCCGTAGGCAGTCCTAGCGCCACCCAGAGCAGCCTGAGACCTGCGAGGTGTCCCACGGGGCTGACGGACGCCAGCACGCGTCTTCCTAGGACACGCGCAGGGCGCTCTGCGCAGCACTCCCGACCCGCTCCCACGCGGCAGCCGTGCTCAGCACACAGGGGGCCAGCTCCTGGAGCTGCCACGGCCACCGCACCCGCGGCAGGCGCTACATCCAAGGTCTTCGGACAGCAGGCTTCGTTACTGAAGCCAGGAAGTGTACCGAGGGAGCCCGACGGGCAGCACTCGCAGGACGCACCCTGCCCTGCTGACAGGCAAACTCCCGAGAGGAGCGGGTCAGCACGCGGGGCCAGAGAGGGGGACAGCCCTCCGCAGCTCACGGCGTACCTGGAACCCATCCACCACACACCACTTGTACTCTGAGAAGCACGCGGGCCCAACTTCACACAGCTAGCAAGAGAACGAACAAGGGTTAGGATCGCAGTCCCCTGACGCCCCACCCCACCCGCACCCAGACCGCAGACGGGGCAGACGCCAGCTGCTGCTCCCCAAGGCACCCGAGCTGCCCGCCCCTGCTCTGAGCTGCAGCCCCTCGGCCCCGTCCCACCACCTGGCTACACAGTGCCGTGTGCAGCCCAAGCAGACGCTGGCCAGCACGGCTCTGCACGGGCAGGCGAGGTGCCAAAGGTCACGCGACGGGGACCAGCAGAACTTCAATTCTTAATTTTGTCAAAACACCTGTGGCAAAGTAACATCTGCGACAGTATAAACATTGCCAACAAATTAAACCTGTGCCACCAAGAACAGTCATCCTGGGTCGTTCCCACAGAGACTGAGGAATGCCACTCTCCCTAGCCTCTTTAAATAAATTACCTTAAATTAAACCACATCGAACGTATGCTTGACATAAATACAGCTCAAGTACGCTGCCTGTCCACATCCAAGCTGCAGCCGCACTCAGGGCCCTCCAAGAGCAAAGCTCCTAGCCACTCCTCCCCGCTCCCTCCATTCTAACTGCAAAGAGGTTTCGGCATGGCTTTACGTCTCCGTGACACCGTTACAGGTAGTTTAGGTCCGGATTCCTCCTCGAGGACTCCTCACTAAGCGAAATGTGCAAAGGCAAAGCACTCCGACCTTATGAAACACCCCAGCTTTTCTGAAGAAAAACACACATAATCACTGAATCACACAACTCAGAAGGATCTTAGAAATCATCTAGCCAAATCCCCTCACTTTAGAAACAAATGAGAATTTAAGGCTCAGCTAGGCTAAGTGACTCGCTCGAGGTCAGCTGCAGCTCAAGGCAGACTCAGTTCCAGACTTGCAGTCCAGGGCTCCGTCCTTTGGCAAACGGTGAGCGGCGTCTGCACCCGCGACGGCAGGGCAGGCAGCTAGGCGGTGGTGCCCGACGGGCTCCGTACCAGGTAGAGGGCGTCGGCGTCCGCGCTCAGCTCTGCGTCCTGCTGAGCGCTTGGTCCCTCTGGTGGGCCGAGGAGTCCAGACCGGGGCAGCCCGAGGGCGCCTTCCTGCCGCCCGACAACCTCGGGGCCAGGAGGCACGTCCCGGCCCACCTCAATGGGAGCCAGTGGTTCAGGGATACCGGCATCTTCCCGGGGGCTGCTCGAGGAGGTCGGAGTGACAAAGTGTGCTGCCAACATGCCACCGGAGGCCAGAGCAGGCGGGTCCTGGCCCAGGTCCTTCACAGGCAGAGCCACCAGGCAGCCGAAGGCGCCCGCACTCACAGTGGGAATGCCGTCCGTGCTGAAGCTGCCCTGCTGGAGAGCCGCAGCTGCTGTGCTGAGAACGAGGGGGCCGTCCAGGCCTGGAGGAATGTCACTGTGGGCCACCAGCACCAGGGGGTCCATGGACCCCAAGGAGCCAGTAGCAGCAGGGAGGCTCCCTCCCAGAGAGGAGCGCACAGAAGAGACGTCTACAGTCAGGATGCCGGAGCTCAGCGCCTCCTCCGAGCCGGCCACGGGGCCGCTGCCGCCAGCGGGGGGCGTCGAAGAGTGCCGCCAGGTCTATGTTGGCGAGCTCGCTCTGGCCCGGGCTGCCCAGTTCGCTGCTGGGCGTGAGCGAGCCTGGGGCTTCCAGCTGAGGTAAGACATCTGGAAAACGAACGAGTGCTCCGGTTATTTCAGGATCTCACTCATACTCAAGAGGCGAGCAGGCAGCCCCTAAGGCACCCTCTGCGTCTCCCTGCACCCCCGCTGTAGCACTGAAGGGACCCACCATCTGCACGTGGCCGGCCCGCGCACACCGCGGACACGTGGGCACTAAGCTGTACTGCGCGCCGCCACTCTCCTGGGGTGGGGCTTTCTCCAGAGACACTGGCGCCCCCTAGGCCTCCTGCACTCTAACAGTGAGGTGACACGGGGGGCCTCGGCTCAGCCTCAGCCTCGCACCTGCGCCCCTGCCCGGCACTGCAGAGACGGCACACGGCCGAGATGGCACGCTTTCCAGGACCAAGATCCCGCCCAGTGCTCTGGCCGCTCACTGCTGCTCTGGGGCTGTTTCTGCAATCAGGAGCCCCAGCTCGTGTCGCTCTTCCACAGAGAGCCGCCGCCACAGTGGACCTGAGCCGGGGGGGCCAAGGCAGTGAGATGGGCCTGCCTGGCCTGCTCCGGCTCTGGGCCAGGCTCAAGCTCCAGCTCCAGGCAGAGGCTCGGACGCCAACCAGGTCCTGTCCCCTCCTATCCTGGCGACAGGCACCGAGGGCTCAGCCGCCCACCGGCCTCTGCCCAGCAGAGCGCGGCCCCGGGAAACCACAGGTGGTTACTTAGGAGTCGTCTGCTGTAACAGACCCTTCTCTGTGTGGGTCACTTCAGGTCTTCTTCCTCTGAAATGTTTCATTTTTACTCAATTAAACCAGTCGAATCTCACAACTCTATGGGGAATAGTGACCATTAACGTATTTCAAAGCCCGGCAAGGGGCCAGCAGATGGCATGGCTATTAAGGTGCTAGACTCCCACATGGCCAACCATGGTTTGAGCCCCAGACCCAGCAGCCTGGAAACCACACCAGGCACCTGTGCGTGCATATCTCAAACCCCAAGGTGAGAAAGGAGGAGACAGGATTGCAGTGTGGCTGTCTCCCGAGGACTCATTTCTCACTTTCCCCTCTGTCTCTCCAGCAAACACACACACCCTATGACAAAATTCCTGAAGAAAAAAAAAAAACTTGCAACAACTCTTCCTGGGAACTACACGAGCACGCCGAGCAGATGCGACAGCACAGTGGACCTGGGTGAGTGTTACCGAGGCTTCTTCCCAGGAAGCTCCTCTGCACGTCCCACAGCGTGGCCGGGTCAACGGCAGGTCCAGTCCTGTCCCCACCGAGACGACCTAACTCCAAACTCGTACTTTCAAGTCATGAGCGACAGTGCCAACTGCATTTCATTTTTAAAGGATTACTTAATTATTATTATTAATTTGCTACAGGGCACGTGTGCTCACCAGAGAACGTGAGTAAGCAAGCCAACAGGTCTAGGACCCAAACCATATCAGCGGCCTGAAACTCCAGCGCCCTCACCACCACACCACCTGCTGGCCCTGCTAACGGTATTTTAAGGAAATCTTTGAAACAAAATTACGAGAAGAAAATGCAATCTCTCTCTCTTAGTCGTCACAACACGCAGAGGCGACAAGAAACCAATACGGTTGGGAACCAGCAGTTAGCGTAATGGCTATGTCGCTGGATTCCCACGTAGTCGACCGAGGTTCGTGTCCCGGACCC
The DNA here is from genome assembly GCA_026018925.1 of Tupaia tana. Taxonomy (NCBI): domain Eukaryota; kingdom Metazoa; phylum Chordata; class Mammalia; order Scandentia; family Tupaiidae; genus Tupaia; species Tupaia tana. The sequence continues at coordinate 31,239,760 of JAKSZU010000025.1, forward strand.
GGTGACTTAGAACTCACGCCGGGCACGTGTGCGTGCGTGCCCAAGATCCCGAGAGGAGAATGGAGGAGAAGGGATTGCAGCGTGACCATCCCCCCTGGGGGGTGATTTCTCGCTTTCTGTCTCTATGTCTCTCTCTGTCTGTCTGGTGAGCACACGCACCCTATAGCGAAAAAAATCTCTCCAAAAAAAAAAAAAAAAAAAAGAAACCAATACGGTATCACTTCATCAGTAAGAACATCTCGTTAACAGGCAACATTTCAATAGTGACCCTTTGGAGAAACCAGAAACGAAAATCTATGGCACTTTTCAAAATACCCAAAAATGCCTTGCCTATCTTAAAAACTCGGCCCCCATGAAGAGACCACGAATGACCTGAGCACCAAGAGCTGCCGATCTCTCCGCGACTCTCCCTCCTCACCTGGCTCCTTCCATGCCCGTCTCGGGAGACCTGCCAGTGCGCAAGGCCGAGATGGTACGAGGCACTACCGGGAGTCCCAGCAGCACACCTCACACCGCAGACACGTCCACACCTGGGGATCAGCAAGCACTCCTCCCCACCAGGGTCTGGTCAGTGACAAAGCCGCGACGGTGAACCAGCAATCCGGCCAGGGCCCACACGACCGAGCAGGGTTGCGAGAGGGTGAGGGTTAGGAGAGGACTGTGAGACCTGGTCGCCCACCGACGACGGCCGGCGGGCACCATCGCTCTGTCAACACAAGACTGAGGATGACAGACACCACGAGTCGCACGCCCAACCCTCCTGGGTAACCCAAGTCATTGCTGACTGCCGAGCTGCCAGGTCGGACGGCCAGTGCGTCCAGGGAGGGCAGGGAGAGACAGAGGGGACGGGCCGCATGGCACCAGCTCACTGTCACGGAGGGCAAAAGGGAACGAAGGTGACACCCTCCGACACATATTAGACAGGACTGATTGCCCTGCCCCGGAGACACTCACAGGCCCACAAGACACACAACCTGATTAAACATTAAGCCAGATGGCTAAGAGGGCAGCTGCAGCCCAGTGGGGGGACTCGGGGCCCCGCCTGAGAGGGGACACTGCTGGGGTTTGAATGTCCCCAGACTGATGTGCTGAGATTTGGCTGTGACCAAAGTGAGAGGGTGAAACCTATCCAAGTCGTGTACAGAAACTGGGGGTTCTGGGGAGGCCTGAAACGGCCTGCAGGGCATGGCTGGTGCCGTCTGCGGCAGGCTCACAGGTGCGGGGGTGACTCGGGGACACAGGCGCGTGCTCCCCGCCCTCTGCCACGCTGCTCAGCCACAAGACCTTCAGCAGACACGCCCGAGGACCCCGGCCCCGCGCAGAGTGAGCCCTGGCTCTATTCCTGCCCAGACCCGGGGGCTTTCTGTCAAGGCAGCAGGACAGACCGGACACCTGCAGACCTTCCCCTGCCCGGCCGACCGCTCCTCCAGCTCTGCAGCCGCCGGGGAACAAGGCACTGCGCTCCGAGAACCACTGGGACCGTGCTCCGCAGTGACGAGGGACCCGCCTGCTGTCCAGGCCTGCATCAAGCCGGCGCCCACGCTGCCCGCCACACAGGTCTCAGTGTGGAGGGCCCTGGACGCTGGGCCCAGGTAACTCCGTGGCAGTCAGCATTTCACCGCCGGGCCCCACCAGGAGCAGTGGACCCACTTGGCCGGGAGAGCAGGCACAGGGGCGTGCCGGGAAGGCCCTGGTGCCCCGCTTGCTGGCTTGGAGCAAGTCTGGGCCCCGAGGCTGCTGGGCGCCGGCCCCCTGCTGACCTCCTCCCCCGCACTGACAACTGCTGCGCCGCCCCTCCGAGCCTCCCTGGGTCACTCGCACACCTGCTTGGCTCCTCTGCTCAGCTCTGGGCTGAGCCTCCGGCCAGGTAAACTGGGCGTGAGGGGCAGAGGCGGGGGCAAGCCTGAGTGCTCAGGAGGGGCTACAGGCCTCGGAAAGGGAGGAGCCAGAGAAGGTGAGCAGCACGGGTGGCCCAGCGGGAGACTGACCGGGGACGTGTGCTAGTGACGGCAACCAGGTGGGAGTCTGGAGGCCCGCCCGGGACAGCACTACAAGAACAAGGGCAGCCAGAGGTAAGGGAGTGGCGGGGGACAGCACAGCAGAGCCCGGGCCGGGTGGCCGCAGCACGGCCACGGGGTGGGGAACGGGCAGCACTCTCGCTCTCACACACGTGTCCCGGGGCGCAAGCAGACCTTGGCGCCGGCTGTGCTGCCGGACCACGTGCGCCTTCATGCTGTGCTTGGAGGTGAAGAGCCTGGCGCAGCTGGAGACGGGGCACCGGCTCTTCGGAGCAGCCACGTCCTGCAGGTGCTTCTTCGAATGGATGTAGAGACTGCTGCGAGCGGAGAACCGAGCACAGCACCCTGCAACAGAAAGGGCAGCGGGCACCGACCTGAGGACCACGCAGAACCAGGGCCGGCAGCCACCCTCACGTCCGGACTGCAGGGCCCAAGCTTCCATGCCCTGGGCACTGGCCGACACGCTGGGGGCAGCAGGACTGAGGCCAGGCCCATAGACAAAACCCTTGGGAGGCCTGGAGTCCTGTCACCCTGACCGAGACATGGGGCCCGGGGCGGGCTCGCTGCGCCTGCCCGAGCCTTCACAGTCACCCCTAAATGCTCACTAGCCACAGATGCACACAGGTCCTCTCCATTAGGCCACACCTACGAAACGGCCAGGACCTTGCCGTGGTCACAACGCTTCACTCAAAGTCAGGTGACAGGGTTAACCCGACCACGGGATAGAGGCAGGGCCCCTGGGAGGAGACTGGGGGAAGTGACTAAGCCCTATGGGTTCACGAGGGAAGGGGTGAGACACACAGACGTCCCCAGCCGCGCGACGGAGTCCTTTCTCGGAGCCTCACCAGACATGGCCCCGGCCTGGAGCCGCACAGGAGCCAGCTCACGAGGCCTCCACTGCGGCGGGCCACTCGGGCTCGGAGCTCTGTCACCAGGCCAGAGAACAGACTGAAACAAGCCCTGACGTTCAGAGCTGCCAACGCCTCGCCAGAACGCCACGGCCAAGTCCTCTCACCTTCCCACTGAGGACGGGCGCCCAGAGACGCTGAGTGGCGTCCCTGAGTGTGGGGCCCAGGGCGGGCACCTCCTCTCCCACGGCCGCAGCTTAGGTGTGCACCTCGCTCTCGCCCGGCCCTGCTCACAGGCACAGTGGGAACACGCGCCCACTCGAAGCCACACGCCCTGACCTTCCGCTACCGCCCTACATGGACATGCTCGCCGTCTGCTGGGGCCGAGTCGGCAAGCAACCATTAGGACAGAGAGCAGAGTCACGTCCGGGACAGAAGAGCAGGCCTCCGGGAAGGCAGGTCCGGGCCCGCAGGTGAGCGGCACGGGCAGTGCTGAGCACAGGGCAGCCCAGGCCAGGGGGCTGCAGAGTCGAGGCCTGGAGAGCCAGGAAGAGCAGTGGACAGAAGGCTGGCCCAGACTGAGTGGCCAGACACCGGCTGCGGCACGGCCCCCAGCTGCAAGGCCTTGCCCCTCAGCAGGAAAGTACCCACAGCTGTAGCTGACGCGCCCAGGCTGCCCCCGGTTCCAACACGCTGGGCCGTCCCGTACACACATCCTGCCCTCCCAGTTGCTGCCTAGATTCACGGCCGTCCCAAGGCCGTATGTCGGGCCTGTGTGGAACCTGCAGCGGCCACAGCCACCACAGTAGCTGATGCACACGGACGCCTTCCGTGAGCCCGAGGTTTACTAACGGGTCAAGCCTACCCACGGCCCAGGAGGTGTGACCCCTCTGGAGGCAGGCAAGGGGCAGAGGGCTCGCCGCCCGTCTGAGGCTGCGTTGCGTAGGTGGGACAGTCTGCCGAACCTGCCTGGAGCTCCACGCCGACGGCCGTCCCTGAGCTCCACCTGCTCCTGCCGCTTCAGGGGCCGGTCCCCGCCCCACGGCAGCCCGCGTGTCCGGTGAGGCCCCAGCAGCACCAGCCGTCGCAGCTCACAGACCAGGTTTCCCCAAACCCAGCCCCTCCCAGCTTCCATCCTGCACTCCTGTCTCTGCCTCTGCCGAGACACCAGCCCAAGTACTGCCTCTCTCCTCGCCGTCCGCACCTAAACCAGCCACTGCACTGCTAGTCCCGACCCCTTCTCCGTCACCAGTGCTCCTCTCCCTCCTTCCGCGCCCAGGTCCAGGCGCACCCCTCCAGGATGACTGCTGTATGTCTCAAGCTGTTTGCAGCCTCGAAGTCCACTGAGCCACGTCTCAGCCCCCACTGTCAGCACTGGCCTGCAGTCCCTACACCTCAGGCAGTACCCTACGCCCGCCCATGTGTCATCGGGATAGCTCTTCCTCTTTCGGCTGACCGGAGGCCTGCCAGCCCTCAGAGCATTGTGGGTGAGTGTGGCCCATACACCTGCTGCTGGCTGGCCGTGTGCACACCTCCACCTGGAACCTGCTACACCCGCCATGGTAGATTCACGATAGTCTAAGAACTGGTCTCAGCTTTAAGTGGGTCTTATTTTCTCCTTTTCCAAATATGGAAACCTGGAGCAGCAATTTGCCTGAGGTCATGAATTTCAACGGAATTCGAATTCACCACAGTGCAGCCTGCCACGGCTCTCCCCGCTCCCAGGGCACCCACACATTAGCAGGGCAGGTTGTCAGTAAATGAGCTAAAGACAAAACTCTGACACCTTCTAAAGAGTCAGCCCTGAGCCAGCAGGTGGCGTGGTGGTTGAGGCTCCTGATCCCGGTGGCTCACTCCTAGACCTGGCAGACTGAAAAACACACCAGGTGCGTGTGCATGCATGCCCAAAATCCCAAGAGGAGAATGGAGGAAAAGGGACTGTGGTGCGGTGATCTACCCTGGGGGGTCATTTCTCACTCTCCCTTTCTCTCTCCCTCCCCAGAGAATATACACACCCCATGTGTATATTCTAAAGTCTAAAAAAAAAAAAAAAAAAAAAGTCAGCCTGCAGTCCGTGCTTCAGGGAGTCAACCCCTATACAGCCAACCGCAGTTCAAGCCCCAGACCTGGCCGCTCGGGAACATGCTGGGCACACGGGCATGTGGTAGGCGGGAGAAATGGAGGTGACCGCCCATCGGGGTGTGCTTTTTCCTCTTACCCTATGGCCTGATGAGCACCTAAACCCTCTAGCCCAAAACAGACGGTGAGAACTTGAGGCTAGAGAGGTGGGGCAGGGGCTGCAGGGCGACCACGTCCTCCGGCTCTGACACGCGTGTGCCCTGGGTCTGAGCTCCGTGCCTGACATGCCAGTGGGCACGTTCACCTGTTTCTCCCCTCACCGCACAGGTCACCGGCGCACCACAGGCCACATGGGGGCAGAGCGGAGTGAGGCCAGGACTGACGCTGGTGCCTGCGCTCCCCAGTGCCCAGTTCTCACAGTGGCTTGGCCGACCCAATGGGACAGGCCAACATGGCCCCTGTGCTCACTGCCCTAAAGCAATGAACTGAAACTCATCTCCACGCAATTAACAACAGATGCTGGTGGGCACTCAGCTGACGACTCACGTAAGTAGCTGAAACCTACCTTCCACAGGGCACTCAAAAGGCTTGGTGCCCAGGTGGGTGATGCTGTGGCCTTTCAGGTGCTCTGCCCTGGTAAAGGACTTGCCGCAGCCTTCCACGGGGCAGGTGAACCTCCGGTCATCGTCATGCTTCCTGTGGGGACAGAAAACACAGGAACGGTGGCTCCCTGCACTGCACACAGCCCCTCACAGAGGTGACTCTTTAAGGTTTTGCAAGATCTATCAAACCACAAGCTCTGCACTGCAAAATACATCGGTATGTTGCAGAAAATGTTACTTCTATCCTTAGGTCATGTGAGCAAATATGTAATTCAGTTACAATTAGAAACCCTGCTTTAATGACTCAGGCCAGCAGAACAGTTAGCACAGCTGGGCACCCCTGGCCCTCCAGAACTAGCTGGAACAGCTGAGTCTCAAATGTGGGATGGAGCTATTGCCATCGGATGGAAAGCCCGGTACCCAGCTGTGAGGGGCCAAGAGATGCACACCCAGAGCCTCAGCTCCAATGCGGAGACAGCACGTCTTCTTTAAGTACCACATTCACAGGAAACCAGCTGTGCAAGCTCCGGCGATCGGCCAACCCGAGCCGTGCTGCAGAGCAGGAAGAACAAGAGCATGGGCCGAGGGCCTGCAGAGGGACTGAGATCCGCACAGCGCTGGCTCTCCCCTGGGCCCAGACACCATGCCTGTCGCGATCACCATGAAAGTTTGTAATGACAGGAAGAAACCCTACTTAATGATGCTGAGTTTGAAAAGCTGAACTGTATATAAAGTATGCCAATCACATCTTTTTAAAAGCATACACAGAAAATGCTGTTTGTAGGTGATAAGATTCCTCTTGTGCCCCTAATCATCTACAATCTCTTTTTCTCTTGAAACTTAAAAACCTCAGCTCTTTCCTCCACGGGTGGTTACTGCCCCAAGCCCCGCTATTCCCCAAGCCCCGCACACTGGGAGCCAGGCTACCTTTTGTGCCTCAGCAGTTTGGACATGCTGGTGAAGGTCCAGCCGCAGCTGTCGGAGTCACAGACGAATGGTCTTTCGCCTTTCGAAAGAAAAGAGCACAAGGCACAGTCAGAGACCGCGGCTCCCCAGACGCCCAGGTGCCCAGGGCGCGCCCACCGCTTCCTACCCGTGTGACTCCGCAGGTGGATTTTCAGCCGACAGGCCTTGTCGTACTGTTTGCTGCATCCGGGAAAGGAGCACGAGAAGAGCTCCTGCTCCCTGAAGTGGGCGCGGTTGTGGGAGAACAGGGCGCTCACCGTGATAAAGGTCTTCTCGCAGCCTGAGGACAAGAACACGCACTGCTCACGCGCTGAACACGCGATGAAGCCACGCGCAGCAGCTCACGCCAGCCACCGCCCCGGGACGCCGCTCTCGGGAAGCAGACAGGAGGAAGGGCTCAGAAGCACCCTCTCGGGAGTTCTGGCAGGAGCACTGGCTCCAGTCGCCATAGCAGGATGGCTGACGGCAGCCAAGGCACGCGTGGCCACCTGCCGCAAGGGGACCCGGGCGTGGAGGGACTGGTCGAGACAAAGGCCTCCAACCAGACGCATCTCCCGGCCAGCTCTGCACCACTGACCCTGGAGACCTTCTGGTTATCTTCCAGCAACTCAGATGTCATTGCTGCCCTGTGAAATCCAGGCAAATCCCACAGAGAAGTCCAAGTATCCAGGATCAGGAACCTTGAGCTTTAAGGCTACAAATGACCGGAACAGGGAAGGTTTTCCCCCCCACATCTAGGGGTCCCTGACAGCCTCCGCAGCTGCTGGCCCCACTGCTGCTGCCCGGCTTCTTCTCCCATCACCTGCGTGCTCAGCCCCCACGGACCTCCCCTCCCCCGAACAGCCTACACCTCGGCAATCCCAGGCTTCTGCCTGTGCCAAGGTTCAGTGGATGACATGAGGCTGTCCCACTGGTGTCTGCCACTCTCCTTAGAGCCTGTGTCACGCCAGCAGGGCCTGTGAACCACCACAAAGAGACAGACGGCATGGAACCAGCAGCCCGAAGAAACCTACTTTCCCAACAACCATAAACTGGGAAACACGGATCTTCTTAAACACCGGAAGTTGTCTTCTCTGACCTCATTCTGCCCACACCCTTCCCCCCACCGCCCTGGCAGGTTCCATTTAGGGCTTCGGTGTGTTCACGCAGAGGTAAATCTGAACACTGTCTCTGCCTAGCAGGGGCCTCCCCTCCCCCAACTACAACCCTGCGCACCAAGCCCACCTCCGCAGCCTCTCCTATGCCAGGAAACTCACATGTGGGACACTGGGCGGTGCTTTGTGGGTCTCTCTTCTGCTGCTGTCCGACACACCACACCACACCCCACTGGCCATCCTGAGACCCTCAGGGGCACTGCCTGCCTTGAAGCGAGCCAGCTGCCAATCACACATGGGGCGATACTGCCTACCCCAGAGAGGGTCTACCGCCACCACAGCCACCATGACATTCGCACCGAAGTGCCTAAGTGAGCAGGTGCTGGAGCCGTGGCCTAAACCCCTGCTCTCCACCAACTGGCATGTGGGCGGGGACGCAGACCCCATTCACGGTCTCCTCTCGCCCTCTCACAATCCCACAATGCACACGTTATTAGGAGCATGTGCGTGTGTACAACACGGCTTATACACACGTCAGGAGCCCGCCCACAGCTGAGGGCACTGCAGTCCTGTATCTGGCAGTCGCTGGTCTCTGCCCACAAGCAGAGTCACCCTCGGTATGTGATGGTCCTTTCTAAGACGCAAGACGGGAAAATAAAGACCTGACTCATAGGGGAACGGAACTCTCAATGAAGACGCTGTTATTTTCATGAACCCGGAGCTGCTAAGGGAGACCTGGGGCCCCTCCCTCTGGGAAGGACGGCCACTGCGGACCGCAGCAAGGCAGGGCCCGGAAGTCCAGTCCGACCACCGCAGGGAACTAGCGCACATCTGCCCCTCCACCTAGCGCCAGCCCTGTCAAAGCAGGCCCAGGCCAGGCGGCGCCTACCCCCAAGGGGAGCAGCGGGCCCCGGCCGAGGCCGCCCTCCCGCGGGCCCCGAGTTACCGGGAAAATCACACTTGTACGGGCGCTCAGGCTCGAAGTGGCTGCGCTGGTGGGAGCTGAGCTTGGCGTGCGTGGGGAAGCGCTCGGCGCACACCTCGCACTTGAACAGGCTCTCCTGCTCGTGGCCCTTCATGTGCGCCCTGAGGTTGTAGACGGTGGTGAACTTCTTGCCGCAGCCGCCCACCGGGCAGAGGAAGGGCCGCAGCTTGTCGTGCGACTGCAGGTGCCGCTTGAGTTTGTAGGAGGTGGTGAAGGCCCAGCCGCAGCCGTCCAGCGGGCACTTGAAGGGCCTCCGGGCCTGCAGGCCGCCGTGCGTCAGCAGGTGCACCTTGAGCTGGTGCTTCTTGGCGAAGGCCAGTGCACACTGCGGCTCGGGGCAGCGGTAGCCCGGCGCGGCGGGGCTGGCGCCAGGGGGCCCGCGGCGACCCTCGGCGGGGCTGGCGGGCTCCGGGCCGTGCGCGGGCGCTGGCGGGCCGCGGGGCGGTGGGTCGGGGGCGGGCGGCGCGGCGGCCAGCGTGAGAACGCCGTGGTCAAAGTGCACCAGCAGGTCCTGGTTGTTGATGGTGACGGTGCCCGCCAGGGCCGCGCCGGGGGCGGCGGCCGCCCCGCCGGGGCCTTGCTCCGGGCGACCCGCGAGGCTCGCACCGAGGCCTGGCTCGGCCTCCCTTAGCCCGTGGGCCTCGGCGGTCGAGCTGCGCGCCACTTCCAGCAGTACCAGGAAGGAGTCGCCGCCGTCCTCGGTGGGCAGCGGGCTAGGCCCGGGCGCCTCCTTGCGCCCCGGCCCGCAGCCGCCATCTTCTGGGCCCCGCAGCAGCAGCAGGCGACGGCGCGCGGGGCCCGGGCTGAGCGGTGGCCCTGGGCCTCGGGGGGGCCTTCCGGGGCCGCCGCCATGTTGGTCCCCGCGCGCGGTCGGGGCGGCGACCAGAGTCGGGAGATCCATCTTGGGCCCAGCGGCGGCGTCACAGCCGCGGCCTCGGAAGCGCGGTCCGCCCCTCGCGGGCATGCGCGTGACGCCGTGCGGCGACCGGAGTCGCTCTCGCCGCTAAGGCTGGGCGCGGGGTCGAGCGCCGAGCTGCGCAAGCGCAGACGCCTCGGAAGTAGCGCGCGAGGCCTGCTGGGCCTGGCGTGACGTGAGCGCGGGGCGCCTCGGGGGCGGGGCGCCTCGGGGGCGGGGCGCCTCGGGGGCGGGGCGCCTCGGGGGCGGGGCGCCTCGGGGGCGGGGCGCCTCGGGGGCGGGGCGCCTCGGGGATCTAAAGCCTCGCAGGCGTCGCTGGTTGGCAGCACGGAAAATGAGGCTGGTCTTCCAGTAGTCCGATCTTGGAACTCGGTAGTTCAAATAGGCAACTTCCGTAAGTCTGTGCTGCGTCCTGAGCGCTTTACACGTATTTTCTGATTGAATCTGCACACTGACATGGAGGCGAGTGCACACGAAAAGAGCTTGAGCCGCAGGCCGTCGGTCACACAGGCAGGAGCTAGAAGAGTTAGGATTTGAACCTGCCCACCAGGCTGGACACCTTCCCCGAGCTCACTCAAGTTCTTGCTGCGCCGCCCCAGCTGGACCCTGGGACTGCTTAGTTCCCAACTGGACACAGCCCTCCCTCCCCCTCGCATCCCATTCCTCCCAATTCCTCTGGAGTCCCGCTCTCAGTACCTTCCTCACCACCACCCCGTTTCCTCTGGCCCAGCCCTCTTCCATAGCCTGTGCTACGGAAAACAGCTGGAAGTGCTGCAAGTGCATCATCTGGAAGTGCCCGTTAATGTCCCGCTCCTTCCTTCCTGTGCTCCCAGGCCTTAGTCACTGCCGTCTTCACCACCACGGTCTGTCCCTCTGTAGTCAGACCGGCGCACTGAGGAAGAAGATGGGTGTCCTGGCTACCCTGATCCCAAGAGCAAACGTGATCAGCGTAAAGTGTCCCAACGCCTCTCCAGACACGGGCGGGGTTGACCTGACGCCCCACTGTAGCCTGGTTCTCCTCCTGCACACTGGCTCTTCATGGCCTAAGAGGAGCCACCTAGTAATAATTCTCAATATAATCATTTCTCCACTTAGGGTTCTTCTACACAAATTGTGAAATATCACTTCTAAGAAGCAACTTCCACCTTAAAGCAAGACAAAATAAAACTCTTGCCTAAAAACCCAGCTGACTTCCGGTTGGTCACCCTAAAAGACTGTTCAGTCGCACTAGAGCAACAGAACCATGGGCTTTGGAGGTTAAGAAGCTAGTATGTGTGTCTTCCCCTTCCAGTGTGGCCATGGCTGACTCTCCCCAGGGCATGGAGACCCAGGCTGGGCTGCAGGGCTCCTACTAGCCTTCTCCCAGACGGCTCAGCGAGGTTAGCGAGTGCGAGGTCATCCCTGCCGCTAACTGCAGAGTGGGACGGAGTAGGCGTGGGTGTCACACGTCAGTGAGCTCGCAGTGCCTGTGTTCCCCCAACCACCACTTCTCGAGTGGAAGCTGAGGCTCAGAGAGGCCCCACGGGGCCCCAGGTCCTGAACATGGCCAGGCGCTGCCCCCCACCCCGTTGCCCATCACTGATGCTTGGACAGCTCCGGCCCCGGCATGGTCAGTAGAGGCTGCAGTGGACCTGTGTCCCAAGACATCCCAGAGAGCCCTGGCCAAGGGTCAGCCTAGACACTCCCAGCGGCCGGCAGAGCAGAAGTGCCCGTCAGGGAGCAGGGACCCCTGAGGACCCTGAGGCAGAAACGTGCTTCATTGCCGTAGCCATTTGGCAAGTTCGGGGTAGGAGGGGACAGGCACAGGCAGTGTGGGAGGAAGCAGAGGCCATTTCTTGGGGATCAGAAGTAGGCAGCAAAGGGTAAAGTGGGGGTGTTCTAGGCTGGAGAGCTGGCAGCCAGGTGGGGTGAGTTGGAGCACTGAAGGCTGAGCTGGGGGTTGGGGCAGTACAGGGGACAGCCTCTCACTGTAGCCCTACTCAGCGTGCCTGGGAGCTGTGGCTACAGGTCCCACTCGCAGGGGCCATTGCCTGTCCCCAGCGGGCCTCCTGGGCCTCCCCTGCTTCCAGGGACTGCGGCAGGACAGCTCCTCACGAGGCTGCCAGGAGGGCGGCCCCACAGAGGGCAGGTGCCCAGCGTGCCAGGCTTCGTGCAAGTCCACTGGGGATACGGACTTCTGCTCACCGCGATGGTCAGAGAGCCACCCCTGCAGGCCAGCAGCCTCCTGGAGAGTGAGTGAGGGGCGTCTCCCTAGGCCCCTGTCTCCTGGCCTGGGCGTGGTGCCAGCATTTTCAGAGACCAGCTGAGAGACGGACCAGCAAATGCAGGATGCCAGCTGCTTCCAGGCTTCGATACTGCCCTCTTCTTGGGATGCCGAAGACAAATCCCCCCCCCCCCCCGTTTTTCTATTACAGGGTACGTGCACTTGTTGGAGAGAGAGAAAAAGTAAGAAGTGATCCCTCATGGGGGATGGCCATGCTACAATGCCTTCTCCTCAGTTCTCTCAGAATTCTGGGGACACATGCACACGTGCCCAGTATGTTTTTCAAGCTGCCAGGTTCAAGACTCACACCATGCTGTCAGCCATGGGGGATCCAGCCACTGTGACCTCCGTGCCACCTGTCAGCCCTAAAAGCCCTTCCCTTTCCTTAAGGAAGTGAACCGCCTGGTCAAACAGTTCCCAGCTCTCCTGCAGCGAGGCGTGCAGTGAGCACCCAGGCTCGCCGTTAGAGCTTTCTTCAGAGCACACTTGCTCAGCTTTTGCAGTGTGGGTAGACAGAGAATTTTCCAGACCTTCACGTTCTGGTTCCTTTTTGCTCAACCATTTCTTCCACTTATTTCTCTCTTCTTGCATTTTCCTGTAGGCTGTAAAAAGAAGCCAAGCCACGCCTTCAACTCGTTGCTTAGAAGTTTCAGCTATATAGAAGCCCGCAGGTGGCGTGGTGGTTTCGGCACTGGACACCCACATGGCCAACTGTGGCTTGGGTCCTGGACCTGCTGGTCATGCTTTATCCCTTTCCCTCTCTCTCACTCTCTCTGGTGAAATTATAAATTAATAACAATAACTTGAATAAGTTTTTAAAAAAGAAATTTCAGTTAAATATACTAATTCATTACTTCCTTTTTTGAGAGAGAGATTTTTGCTATAGGGTGCGTGTGCTTGCCAGAGAGACAGAGATAGGCAGGGAGACAAAAAGCAAGAACTCACCCTCTGGGGTATGGCCACACTGCCATCCCTTCTCCATTTTCCTCTCAGGATCTTGGGCACGCACCCACACACGCCCGGTGTGAGTTTGGGATTTGAACCACAGTCGACTACGTGGGAGTTCAGTGATGTAACCATTATGCCATCTGCTAGTGTCACTAAGTTTTACCTCCCACAAAACACAGTTCAGCCAGTTATAAAGTTCTTTGCCACAGATAACAGAGATCACCCTTTCTCCAGTTCCAATGGAATTTTCGTTATTTCCCCACGAGACCATGTTATGATTACCTTTAACATTCATATTTCTACTGTCAACCTGAGGTAAGTCTGGCCCAAGCTTCTCAAGCAAGTGAAGCCGGTTTCTGCATGGCTGGACCTGAACAGCGTCCAGCACACAAGGTTACAGACGCCTGTCACCAATGCTCTAAAACGGCTGAATGTGGTCTTCATTTACAGGAAAAGGAGACAAAGGGAAAGCAGAGAAAAGAGACAAGTTACAGTGGAGAAAAGGCACACAATGGTTTCTGGGGGTTTACATCACCCACTGTAGGTAACAATTTCAGTAGGAGAGTTTCATTTTCTGTGCCGGCTTCCGGCTTTCATTCCCATGACGATAATCTGTGCCGAAGCCCAGAGCAGTGGAGCCAGCCCCTTTGCCTCCGCAGAGGTAAGCCCACAGGGCTAAAGTTTCATGTCTGCGTTTCTCTCAAGACCTGGTTAGTGTAAAATGCCTTATTTGTCTCATTTCCTTCTTCAGCATCTGTTGGGCTTTCTAATCTAGTTTTGGGTTTTTCTCTGAAACTTTGGAAAGATATCGGCTATTTCAGCTTCAAGCACATGGAGTTTTTTTTGTTTTTTTATTTTTTTGCTATAGGGCGCGTGCTCTCACCAGAAAGAGAGACAGAAAGCGAGAAATCATTCCTCCAGGCGGTTCGGCCACACAGCAGTCCCTTCTCCATTCTCCTCTCAGGATCTTGGGCACACATGCACACTCACACAGTGTGAGTTTAAGCCACTGGATCTGGACTTAAACCGCAGTTGACTACATGGGAGTCCAGTGACAGCCATTCGCCAATTGCTGGTCCTCCGAGTTTTTTTTTAAAAAACTTTTTTGGACCACCTAATAGATGTAGGCAAAACCTTCCAATCTCTTCCTCTGCAGCTCTTAAACTCACTTCGTTGGTCTCTGTCTCTTGGCAAAAGAGGGTTTTCAGGTCATGGAATATGCAAAATAACTTGAAACAGAAGTCCTGCCACCACCGTTGACTGACCCAGAGATGAGCATGCAACCTCGGCCGGGCCAAAGCCTTTTGCAGACTGTTCTGCGTTGGAACTGAGGACAGAGCTATCGTGTACTTCCAAGTCTGTCTGGGGGTACCTGAGAGCCAGTCGAACCTTAGCTATTCAGACACTGAAGCCAGGTCCAATCATTTCCTCTTTTGCTCAGATTACTTTGCTCTCTGTCTCTCTGCGTGAGGAGTCCTCATGAATGCATAGCTTGGAGGACAGGTGCCTGGGAGTGCGGCAGGGGGCATGGGACCACCTGGCCTTAGCGGAGTGGAGACCTAGGCCTCCCTGGTCCCTAGAGCGGCGCGAAGGGCCCAGATGGCCAAGCGTGATGCAGGACGCCAGGCGGGGGACGCCGGCGGGGAACCGAGCGGCTGAGGCAGCAGCGGCAGTTGGTGAGCTGCCGGCCGGGCGAGGCCCGGGCTCTCCGGCCACCCCGAAGGACAGCAGTAGCCTTGCTCTGCTGCGAGGGGGTTCACTGCTACTGGAGGCCTGGGGGAGCCCTGTCCGCGGAGCTGCTCACAGCTCGTTCAGCCCCTCTAGGCTGAGGCCCCCAGGGCCTGGGGGTGACGGCACGCGGGGCGTCCCCGTGGTCTCTGGGGGGCACCGGCAGCTTAGGGTGTGGCTGGTACACCTCGGCGGAGTGAGTACTCGGTTTAGGGCTGAGTGGGCAGGGTGTCAGCGAGGCCCGCGGCTCAATGGCGTCCAGCCGGGCTCCTGGACCAGACATTCCCAGGCCGCACCACTGGCCCACACCACGGTGTGCGCGGTGGAGGGGTGCCCGCCCCCGATTGAGTGTTGCCAGCTTTCTCTCCCCGTTTTTTTCCGAGACAATGGGATTGTCTAATGTGGTTGGAAAGAAACTCAGGATTCATCATTTTACTAAAGAAAGCATCAAAGTGACATCCATGGGGCCGGCCCCGGAGCCCAGTGTTAGTTAAGGGAGCCAGACCCCACCTGGCCAGCCCTTCATTTCCAATCCTGGCTCTGGTGGCTTAATAATACATTAGGTGCAGAACCAGCAGGTGGCGTAGTGGTTATGTCTCTGGACTCCCATATGGTCCACTGTGGTTTGAGTCCCGGACCCAGTGGCTTGAAACTCAGACTGGGCTCATGTGTGTGCATGCCCAAGATCCATGGAGGAGAAGGGATTGCAGTGTGGCCATTCCCCTTGGGGGAGGGAGGGTGGTGATTTCTCACTTTTCCTTTCACTGTCTCTATCTCTGATCAGTGTGCATGCTCTAAGACAAAAACCTCAAAAAATAATAATAATAACACACCAGGTGTGTATATGTATGCATCTCAAGTCCTAGCAGGATGGAAAAATGGAAGAGAAGGGATTGAGGCTTGACCGGGCCCCATTAGAGGGGTGCTTTTTCTCTCTCTCTGCCTCTCTAGCAAACATCTGTGCTTTCTGGCAAATAGTAAGAAAAAAGTGACTTCTGTAAGAGCACACTGTATTTTCCCAGTCTGTTTCCTTGAGGCCTGACGCCCTTATACCTTGGCTGTGCTGGCTCGTCAGTAATCCGTCTGATCTCTGTCCACCGCCCTTGACCAACCATCTCCCCTTTCGTCTTCTGTCACTGAAGGGAAAAATGAGCTTCCTCCCATTCTCTGTTCGCAGCATGCCACCCCATTCCTTAGCCAGTACCGGGCTTTTTCAGGTGCTCAGGCTCTGATGACTCTTTCCTCAAAGGACAGCAAGTGAGTAAAACATTGCTTCTTTCTTTCAGCAACAGGGGATAACAGGATGGAGTCTTCAGAGTTGACTCCCGAGCAGGAAATTTCCAGAGGATTGAGGTCATCTGAAAGGACACAAGGGGGACTCTTTGGGGTGGCCCCTGGGGGACCAGAGGCTGGAGATGCCTGTGAAGATACTTTTGAGGAGCTAGACGGGCAAACCTCAGATAAAGATGGGAGCAGACTGGAAAGTGATTTCTTAGAAAGGACCGATGAGGATAAGAAAAAATCCACCAACGACAGATGTGAGGGACTTGAGGAGGCAGAGGAGCCTCTAAGTCTGTCCTCTAGTCCTGATGAACATCAAGGAGTCCTGAAGGGACAGAAGATCTATGAGTGTGATGAATGTGGCAAGGTTTGTAATCGGAGTTCCCACCTCATTGGCCACCAGAGAATACACACTGGAGAGAAGCCTTTCGAGTGTAATGAGTGTGGTAAGACCTTCCGGCAGACCTCTCAGCTAATCGTTCATCACAGAACCCACTCTGGGGAGAAACCCTATGCATGTAGCGTGTGCGGGAAGACCTACCAGCACAGCTCTCCCCTCATTCAACACCAGCTTCTCCATAACGGGGAGAAACCATATAAATGTAGGGAATGTGCAAAAGCGTTCGCTCAGAGTTCCCAACTTATCGACCACCAGAGAACCCACACTGGGGAGAGATGGTATGAGTGCAAGGAGTGTGGAGAGGCATTCATTCGGAGTAAAAGTCTTGTCCGACATCAGGTCCTCCACACTGGTAAGAAGCCTTCCAAGTGCAGTGAGTGTGGGAAAGCTTTCTGCTCCAATAGAAACCTTACTGACCATCAGAGAATCCACACCGGGGAGAAGCCTTATGAGTGTAATGAATGTGGCAAGGCCTTCAGTCGGAGTAAGTGTCTGATACGACATCAGAGCCTCCATACGGGGGAAAAACCATACAAATGTAGTGAATGTGGGAAAGCTTTCAATCAGAACTCTCAACTTGTTGACCATGAGCGAATTCATACTGGAGAGAAACCGTTTGAATGTAGTGAGTGCGGTAAGGCATTCAGCCTGAGCAAATGTCTTATTCGGCACCAGAGGCTTCACACAGGTGAGAAGCCCTATAAATGCAATGAGTGTGGAAAATCCTTCAATCAAAACTCACACCTCATTATACACCAGAGAATCCACACTGGCGAGAAACCCTATGAATGTAATGAGTGTGGGAAGGTCTTCAGTTACAGCTCCAGCCTCATGGTACACCAGAGAACCCATACTGGAGAAAAACCCTATAAATGCAACGATTGTGGGAAAGCCTTCAGTGACAGCTCACAGCTTACTGTGCACCAGAGAGTTCACACTGGAGAGAAACCCTATGTATGTCATCAGTGTGGGAAAGCCTTTAGTCAGCGCTCCACTTTTAATCACCACCAGAGAACTCACGCTGCAGAGAGGCCCTCAAGTCTGGTTCAGTCTGTTTTTTTTTTTTTTTTTTTTTTTTTTTTTTTAATAATTATTTTATTTTATTTATTCATTCATTTTATTTTTTTTTAGTTTGACCAGAGAGAGACAGAGGGTGAGAGTGAGAGAGAGAGAGGAATTGAGAAAGCAAGCCACCAGATTCAGGACTTGAACCCTGGTTGGCCATGTGGGAGTGTCCAGCGCCTTAACCACCACGCCACCTGCTGGTCCCTGTTTTTTAAGGTGTGAATCTCTGAGACAGAAAGAAAGGAACTTTAAGTTAAGCTTTCTCTTTAACAAGGTTGCTTATCCTGATCTCCTCTTGTTTCCACTAATTAAAGTGGTTCATTTCCCACCTGCTTTTTGTGGGTAACAAAAGTGGGAGAGTGGGAGTGATAGTGCGGCACTTGCCGACTGTGGGGAAAGCATGTCCTATACATTCCATTTACTTAAAAGTTGGTTTTTAATTATTAATTTAATTTTACTTGTTCATTTATTTTAATTTGACCAGAGAGAGACATGCAGAGAGAGAGAGAGAGATTGGGAAAGTGAGAAAGCAAGCCACCAGGTCCAGGACTCAAACCATGATCAACCAGGTGGGAGCGTCCAGTGCCTTAACCACTATGCCACCTGCTGGTCCCCATTTTTTTCTTTTAATGTTTTAAATTCTTACTTGTGGTAGAGACCAGCAGATGGCATCTCTCTCTGTCTTTCTGGTGAGTGCATACGCCCTATAGCAAAAACCTCTCAAAAAAAAAAAAAAGAAGAAGAAAAAGAAAAAAAAAAACCTTACGGGTGGGACCAGCAGGTGACATAGTGGTTAAGGCACTGGACTCCCATATGGCCAACTGCAGTTTGAGTCCTAGACCCGGTGGTTTGAAACTTGTGCTGGGCATGTGTGTGTGCGTGCCCAAAATTCCGAGAGAAGAATGGAGGAAAAGGGATTGTGGCATGGCCATCCCCACTAGGGGGATGATTCTCACTTTCTCTCTGTCTCTTGTCTATCCACCGAGCCCATGTGCCTTATATAACAAAAATCTCTCGAAAATCTTATTTGTATGCATCCCATAATCAGATTGTATGTTTCTCAAGAGCAGTGATTATACATCTTTTTTGTTCTGGTGTAGCCCCTCCATTCCAACACTTCCATAAAGTGGAAATTTTGTAACTCTTCCATAGTAGCTGCTAGTTAAAACCATTTTTTAAAGAATTATTTTATTTAACTTTATGTTATGTTATTTATTTTTAATTTGACCAGAGAGGGACAGAGAGAGAAAGAGAGAGGGAAAGTGAGAAAGCAAGCCAAGTCTGGGGCTTGAACTGGGGTCGGCCATATGGGAGTCCAGCACCCTTAACCACCACGTCACCTGCTGGCCCCAAGTTAAAGCCATTTTTAAGTCATTCAAGAAAACTTTCCTCCTTCGTTGCAGTGTCTTCCACGTATACTTTTCAAACCTATGCTAATCTGTGGCCTGCCATTTCTTGTGTTCTCTATCTAGAAAACCTTTTCTTCCTGTTTGCTAATCTGTGTCACTCATGACTTTCAAGATCGCTCTCATCACTGAAAGACTCTCTTTTTCAGATGCTTCTTGATTCTCTCTACACTTCTGTTGATTTAATCTCAGTGCTTTGATTAGGTGGTACTACAATTATGTACCATTGTTAAATTGCCTTGTAGGTTCTCAACTTACTATGTGTGTGTATGCTTACAAACCAACTTGTAAGCTATAGAAGTCAGATATGGTATCTATTTCTTTTGGCATATAGGCAATGGTTTGGGTGTAGTAGTTCTTAAATAATTTTAAAACTCAACTCTGAAATTGATCCATCATTAACATGGGTACAGTCTCTCCCCAAGACCCTCACATCCACTGGACTTCAGGATCCTAAAGATGGAAATGGTATGACAATATAGAATATGACATACAAAAACCTCATTGATATCTTCCATGTCTACCATTGGAAGTCTTACTGTTGGTATTTCAGTTTTAAAGAACTAATGAATTTGTGATGTTGAGTGTTTGTTTATCAAATGTTGGGTTGGGCAGTCAAATCCCACTTACAGGGACTTTGCCCTGTACACTGATGTTGGTTTTGAACAAGCTGACTGCTTCCTGCTTCCTAAATAAATCTTGTAGTGAAAACTTACGGCAAGAGGGCCAGTCGGTGGCATGGTTAAGGCAGCTAGATTCCACATAGCCAACTTCACAGTTTGAGTCCTAGACTTGGTGCCTGAAAAACACCTTGTACATGTGCATGCATACCCACAATCCTGAGAGGATAAGGGAGAAGGGAGAATGGTGGTGTGGCCATCCCCCAGGGGATGTTCTCTCTCGCCCTCACTCTCGCTCTCCAGCAAGTATAGGCACCCTCTGGCAAAATTTAAAAAAGCATTTACTGCAAGGAAGACTTGACTTTCGTGGCTAAGGTAGCAATGATTGAAAATTCCAGCTATAGCCATTCCTGGATTATTGACGTTCACACCAATAAGGTTTATAGTGAGATGATAGAGACAAACTGAGGTCTTTTCCTTATCCACTTAACTATCTGCCTACCACTGCTGTCTTGGTTTTAAGATGAGGGCTATACCGTGAATTATCTAATGGGCCTTCTTTCATCCCCTGAAGACATCAGAAACCAGAAATGTTTCTCATGTGATTTTGTGTCTACAGCCATACATGCATCATGGGTTTCAACAGCTTTTCTCTTCTTTTTTTTTTTTTTATCTTTTTTTATTACATTGAATTACATATAACTTTACAGTGTATTACATTGCTTTTTCAAAAGGGAATGCCATGCATGTCAGTCAGTACAGAGACATTAACTCCCCGCTTCAACATTCAATATCTTTCCTATGTTTCCCCCAATCATTATTATTATTATTCTAATTATTTTTTATGATAAACATGATTTTTTTTCCAATTATCAGATCATAAAGTTCCCAACAATAGGGAACGTAGACTCCACTCAGGGCTGGACCAAGGGTGGGTCTCGTGCAGCCCCGCAAATGTAGGTGAATCTCCATGGAACACAGTTTCAGGAACGCGGCTCAGGAAGGCAGAGACGGCCATCAGCTGATGCGGCACGTGGGGCAGACCCCGGCCACGGCCCGCGGGGCAGAGCCCCGGCCACGACACGCGGGGCAGACCCCGGCCACAGCACGCGGGGCAGAGCCCCGGTCGGGCCGGACCTCCGGATAGGGCACGCGGAGCAGAGCCCCGGCCACGGCACGCGGGGCAGACCCCGGCCAAGGCACGCGGGGCAGACCCCGGCCACGGCACGCGGGGCAGACCCCGGCCACGGCACGCAGGGTCAGAGCCCCGGCCACGGCACGCGGGGCAGACCCCGGCCACGGCACGCGGGACAGAGCCCTGGCACGAGGGGAAGACCCCGGCCAAGGCACGCGGGGTCAGAGCCCCGGCCAAGGCACGCGGGGCAGACCCTGGCCACGGCACACGGGGCCGACCCCGTCCAGGGCACGCGGGGCAGACCCCGGCCACGGCACGCGGGACAGAGCCCCGGCCACGGCACGCGGGGCAGAGCCCCGGCCACGGCACGCGGGGCAGACCCCGGCCACGGCACGCGGGGCAGACCCCGAGCTTTTCTCTTCTTAAACAACCGGGCAGTCCCCAGTGCCTGGAGACCTTTGCCTCTGGTTTCCACCCCTTCCCTTCCCATCATGAAGTGTCCTCTTGCCAGAATAATAACCAACAGTGTGGCAAAGGTAGAGGAGGAGGCTCAGAGAGCAAGGTCAGATATTTACCTGGAAAGAAGTTTTATAAACTTGATTTATAGCTCAGGCAATGGAAAACAGAAGAGAGTCAAGGCTCAAGAAAAAAATGTATGTGTTTTTGGGGTGGATATCTCAAGACAAAATTAGAATGTTTATTGGGGTCCTTTAAAAAGTACTGAGCACAGGGTAGAACTGGAAATTTGCCACTTGTCTTAATCTGTTCTTTTATTGCTGAAAGGAATATCTGAGACTGGGTAATTTATAAAAATAGAGATTTATTTGACTCATGATTCTGGTGGCTGCAAAGTCAAAGGCATCACAAAATGACAGAAGACAAAACTTTGAGACGAGTACAGGATGATCTGTCTCCTTGTGGGCCTCTGTCTACCTCATTTCCTTTCCTTATAAACTCACCAGGGCTCAGTCATGGGATTCTTGCCCTAACTGCAATCACTAAGACCCCACCCTTCAACACAATAATTGGGTCAAGTTTTTCCCTTCGTAATCCTGTTACAGTGACTCAGCAACACATGAATGGGGTGGGGGGCATATCTGAGTCATAGCATTCCGCCCCAGCCTCCAAAATGCATGTACTCTCACACAAAATCATCCCCATGGTCCCAAGAGTCTCAGCTCTGTCCAACACCAACTCATATTCAGGGTGTCAGTTGAGCTCAATAAACACCTTCCAGCTGAGCCTGTGAAGTTTAGACAACTTATATCCTCCCAAAATACAATGGCAGAACAGGTACAGACCAGAAATGTCCATTCCACAAAAAGGAAGGAGTAGCAGTAGCCCCAAGAGACCATTCCATCTTGAGATTCCATGTTATATCCTGGATGTGGTGAGGGGCTTGGGCAGCCTTGCCCTGGCCTTCCTGACTTCCATCCATGCCTTAGCTCTTGCTGCTGAGAGTCTTCTGTCTGCCGTTCTCTTTGGCTGGTGCTGCCTGTTGATAGCCCTCACTCTCGCTCTCCAGCAAGTGTAGACCACAGTACTGGGGTCTCAAGGCCAGTCATGCCTCAGTGGTTCCACTGGGCTTTGTTTTAATGGAGAGTACTTTAGCAGATCTGACCCACATTTCTTCCCGACTGTGTCTTAATGGAAGCTCTTTGAGCCTTTGCCTAGGCCCCTAGGCTGTCCAAGTTCATTCTTTGGAGTCTCCATGGAGGCCTGGGCGCTGGTTTCGTGTGCCCCGGGGGTGGGGATGAGGGTTTCCTGGGGAGGCAGGAGTCCTGGGACCAGCCCGGTAGGAGCTGGCTCCCTGGTCGAAGGGTGCCCCGGGGAGGACTGGGGGACACCCTTGACCCACGCCCCGACCCGGGCAGCAGGCCTGCTGGGTGTTCCGTTCCCACGGGTGCGTTGGATCTTTCCTCTCCGGAGGCAGAGAGGGCTCCAGGGCATCCCGAAGACGCGGGAGGGCACGCAGGCCGAGGCCGAGGCCGCAGGCTCCGGGGTCCGCACTGGCGCCCGGGCGACCGGCCGGGGCCGGGCCGCTGGGATCCTGCAGACGTCACCTTGTGCAACCCTGGGCCGCGGAGGAGCGGAGACCGCGGCCTCCCTGGTTCCTAGAGCGGCCGCGGAGGAGCCGAAACGTAGGCCTCGCTGGCTCCTAGAGCGGCCGCGGAGGGCGCGGCGGTGACGCGCGTGCGCGACGGAGCAGCGGGGAAGGGGCGCCGGCGGGCGCTGCGGCCGCGGCGGGAGCATCGAGTGGTGGCGGCGGGAGTCGGTGAGCGGCCAGCGGGGCGTGGGTCGGGGCGCGGCGCGGGGCTCCGGGGCGTGGGACCCTCGGCCCTGCGGGGGTGGCGGGCCCGGCCTCGAGCTGCACGGCGGGCCGGGGTCCACGGGGCCCGCCCCGCGCGGCCGCAGCCTTCGGAGCCTCTTCGCACCCGGGTCGGCAGGATCGGGAGCCCGGGCTCCCCGGCTCCATCCCTCAGCCGGGGGTGCAGATGAGGCGCGATCTGACGGCAGCGGGTGACGAGGCCGGGCGGAGGGCGAGGGACCGCGGCCCGGATCCCTCGTCGCGGGCGTGCAGGGAGGCGTGTGTGCGAAGTCGTGCCCTCGCGTGTGCGCGGCTGTGCGTGTTTGTGCTTTGCTTTTAACAACCTTTGTGCGTGTACCGCGGTGAGCCGACTCTGTGATGAGACACACCCGCTCACCACCCCGAAGCCACGGTAAAGGGTCCAACTCAGTGGCATTAAATATGTGGAATGCGTTTTTGTTTTGGTTAAAACTGGTGCTGTCATTGCTGCTGTCATAAAAGTACCCTCAAAGAGCAATCAGAAGACGCAGAGAAACAAAGTGCGTGGAAGAGATCTACTGGAAAAGCAAGTGCCCTTCCGAGACGCGAGCCCCTTCCTCCAGGTTGTGGTATGGAGCAACCCAGAACTTACAAGCAACCCAAGGCTGATACCTGCCGAACTTTGTGTTTCCCCCAAACTAACTGCCCTTCCTACTGAGCTGTTGGAGGCCTTGAGCAAGTTAGACTCCCTGCCTCTTTGCCAGTTCCACATTAGAGCAGACTCTGAGCCCTTTCCTCAAGAGGACATTCCTAGCATGCTGAGGCCTCTCCCCCAATTCACCCATAAAAGACTATCCAACTCTCAGCCGGGGCCTGAGATTCAGAGTATTAACTCCTCTGTGCCCGCTGGTTTAATAAGGAGTTCTCCTGTCTCTCCGAGTGCTGTTTTCCGTTCCTCGGTGTCTGGTTTTCTGCAACAGTTGGGAGCTTTCATATCTGAGTTTTAGTCACGTGCACCTCAGTCTTCCACGTCCAGTGTGGTCATGCCCTGGTCTTGTGCTTGGTGGCTTAGACCCTTAATGTGCACGCTAGCTCCATTCGTCTCATGACTTAAAGTTTATGTGTGTGCGAGGCACCTTATGCCTGAGCTGGTGCTCTGTTGCTGGGTCAGGGTAACTGTATTTTTTTTATTGTTAAAAATTAATTTATATTTCTTAATTTGACCAGAAAGGGACAGAGAGAGAAAGAGAGAGAAGCTGAGAAAGCAAGCCGCCAGGACTGGGACTTGAACTGCAGTTGACCATGTAGGAGTCCAGTGCCCTTAACCACCATGCCACCTGCCGGCCCCCGGGTCAGGGTAACTTCAGGTCACAGGCGGTGTGTGCAGTGCAGCCCAGGGGAGGCGGGCTTTCCCTCACTATCGCTTTACGATCAGGTTCTCCTTTCTTAGCAGGATGGGGGAGGGCCCACCGGGGGAGGTTCTTTCTGTTACTGAGTCTAGTGTGGCCTTATTCAAGGAGGGGTCAGCCAGCTTTCTGTTTGTGAGGTAAGCCAGACTTTACCTAGCCCTGTTTTCCCTCTGTCCAGCTGTTTCGCCTACCTCACTGTGTGCCGTTTTGTCCATATACTACGCCTTTGTGTAAACCTGCAAATGCTGAACAAGCAAGCAGTTGTACAGAATAATAGCACAGTCTGCTTAGGGTGGGTGTCTTTCATTTTTAACAGGCTCAGTTCTGAGCTCAGCTATGCTGTGCGTGTACTCTGATGTGCAGAGGATGGCTGCCTTCCGAATGCAGAAGTGGTGGCCAGGAACAAGTGTCATTCTGCCTCGGATTGTTACCAGTTTGGATCTGGAAATACACAAATACTCAGTTGGTGGTTTTGCAGTGTCAGCAATGGTTTGAGCAGTGACCTGTATAAGCCATGTCTGGGAACTTCCATGTGCTGTGTACACGTGCGTTTATGTGTGCATACTCAGGTACTGAAGAATCAGGCTGCACTTGCATGTTAGTGTTTGAGGGAGACAAGGAAGGAGGGAGGAGAAGAGAGAAAGAGAGGCATTATCAGCAGGGTCCTGCCGTATTGCAGTCCTCTTGGCCCCGCCTCTCCACTAGGTAGCTGCCGTGTTCGGCCTCCTGAATTTGGGCTGAGAACCTAACCAGGCCTCCCATGGTCTCAGCCGGCAGTCAGCAACACCCTTCCCCTTGCACCAGCAGGCCTCTTGTGTTTTTATTTTTAATGAAGAAAAGCAGAGAAATATGGTTTAGAAACAAATCCTGGCACCAGGTGGAGGCACGGTAGTGGCATAGCTGGACCCACTAGGGAAAGGCCCTGGGTTCTCCACGTGTTCGGATATCCAGCTGACTCCAGTGCTCCCAGTCACCGCACAAGGGCACAGCACTGGGCACAGTCCTGCGCCATGAGAAAGACCTCTGCTGAACACAGTGGGCGGACCTGTGCTTGTGGTCTTGGACTGGCTGGAGCTGAATGTGGATCGTGGCATGAAGACCCTGATGGGAGTACCTCTTTCTCTGTCCATCTTTCTCGCTCATAAAAGAAAGAAACTTTAAAGAAAAATCCCTTTTTGCCAAGAGGATTAGAATGTTTAGAAGATAAACCTCAATATACACTAATAAGGAAATTGACAAGAGCCTGAAAAGTGCTGATAATGCTGGCTGTTCCCCCAGGAATTTCTGTAGCCCTGGTGTGAGTGCATGTGCCTGTGACCCTTTTGGGGCTGGAGGACTGAGGAGGAGATTGTGGCATATGCCAGCGCTGTGTAGGGTGCTCTCTCCTCTCCCCCTCTCCATGTGTTTACACACGATCTCTTCTGTGCTTTCTGGTATCCATGAAGTATCTGCATAAGCATTCTATGTGTCAAGAAAAATAATCCTAAAATTTGTATGGAACCAGGTGGTGTGGTGGTTAAGGCAGCTGGATCCCACATGGCTGACTGCGCGGTTTGAGTCCTGGCCCAGTGACTTGAAAAACATGCTGGGTGCATGTGCAAGTGTGCCCGAAATCCCAAGAGAGTAAAGGAGAAGGGATTGCAGCATGGTCATCTCCCTGGGAGATGCTTTTTCTCTCTCTCCCTCTCTCTGTCTCTTTCTGACAAGTGCATATGCCCTGTAGCAAACTTTAAATAAAAATGACATCTTAGTGGCATAAAACAGAATTAGAGAGCAATGGAGTAGACGGGAGAGCCCAACAACAAATCCCAACATACAGAAGCAGCTACCTTTCTACAGGGGCACTAAGAGGACACAACAGTGTATTCATGTAAGCATTGGCTCTTCCGTGAACGGTGCTGGGAAAACAGTTTTCACATGCAAAAGGATGAATTAGACCCTGTCTGACATAATACAGAAAAAATGACTGAAAATGGAGAAAAGACCTAAATGAAAGACCGGAAAGCATAAAACTTCTAGAAGAGAACATAAGAGAAAAGCTCCCTTATGTACGTTTGCAGTGCCTTTTTGGATAGCACACCAAAAGCAAGCTACAGAACCAAAACTAAGTGAATAAGACTACATTAAACTAAAAAGCTACACAGCAAAGGAAACAACAAAATGAAAACAGCAAAATGAAGGGCAACCTATGGACTGGGAAAAAATATTTCTAAGTTACTGAGTCATCAGAAAAGTCATTACATATTTTTTCTATGTAAAAATGCATCATGACTTTTCTGACAACCCTATATGTATCTGACGAGGGACTAAAATCCAAAACTTATACATTTCTTTTTTGTTTGTTTGTTTGGAGAGGTTTTTGCTATAGGGCGCGTGCGCTCGCCAGACAGACAGAGAGAGACATAGAGATAGAAAGCGAGAAATCACCCCCCAGGGGGGATGGTCACGCAGCAATCCCTTCTCCTCCATTCTCCTCTTGGGATCTTGGGCACGCACACACACGCGCCCAGAGTGAGTTATAAGCCACCAGTCCGGAACACGAACTGCAGTCGACTATGTGGGAGTCCAGCGACATAGCCATTACGCTAACTGCTGGTTCCCCAAAACTTATACATTTCTGTAACTCAGTACCAGAAAAATGAATCACTTGGCTTAAAAATGGCCAAGGGACCAGAGCCAGTATTTTTGCAATGAAGATATAAACTTGGCTAACAGATGTATGAGAAGGTTCTCAACATCACTAAATCATCTGGGAAATGCAAATTAAAACTACTCTGAGGTATCAAGGTCACACCTGTTAGGATGATTGTTATCAGAAAGACTAGATAATAGATTTGGGGGAGGCTGTGGTGTAAAGGGGATCCTAATACACTAAGAATGTAGATTGGTATCGCCATGGAAAACAGTATATAGGTTCCTGAAGAAATTAAAACGAGAGGGACCACATGTCCCAGCACATCCTCAGTGGGGATGAAAGGAGGTGACATCACCCTCTGGGAGATATCTACACTCCCATAGGCATCGCAGCATTATTCACAATAGGTAAGATATGAAAACTTTGTGTCTGTTGATGGATTAACGAGTAAGGAAAATCTAAATATGTGTGTGTGGGACATGTATGCATATACATGCAGTGGAATATTACTTGGACCTAAAAAAGGAGAGCCCTGACATGCATCACAACATAGAAGGACCTGAAGGATGTAATGCTAAGTAAAATAAGCAGACACTGAAAGATCACTGCGTGATTGACATATATGTGAAATCTCAAAAAGCCGAAAGAACAGAGATGGCCCTTTCCGGGTAGCTCTGCTGTCAAGCATCTTAGCTCTTTGATGCCCTTTGGTATGACGAATTTTTGGGGGGAGAGGTTTTTGCTATAGGGCATGTGCGCTCACCAGAAAGACAGAGACAGGGAGACAGAAAGCGAGAAATCACCCGCTCGGGGATGGCCACGCCACAATCCCTTCTCCATTCTCCTCTCGGGATCTTGGGCACGCACGCACATGCGCCCAGCGTGAGTTTAAGTCACCAGGTCTCGGACTCGAACCATGGTCGACTACATAGGAGTCCAGCAACATAGCCATTACACCAACTGCTGGTCCCTGTTGTGACACATTTAGGTGGGAATACGGTCGAGTGGGACATTGAATTAGTAGATTTCAGATTTCCATTTTTAACCCATCAGTTGGGTCACAGAATCAGGGAATTCCCAACTAACATTTTATTTTTGAATCCCTGATTGGAGAAACTATAACATACTGTGTTGTGGTATTAGTGGGATCATATTGGATATTTAGAAATCACCTGGGCGTGTGTGTGAATGTTTCTGGCTTCTCTGTTCCGTGGACCCTGGTGTCTGTTCCTAAGACCACGAAGTCTTGACCGTGGGCGTATTGCTGTAAGTCTGCAAATCCGGAGGACTGGTTCCTCTCACGATTCCTGTATTTTGAAATTAACTTTTTTTCCTCACGTAAACTTTAGTATAATTTTGTCCGTAGTACAAATAATCCTGCGAGATTTCAATAGGAATGGCATTAAACCTGTAGTTCAGTTTGGGGAAAATTGACATCTTTAGTGCTGTGCTTTTCTTTTCTTTTCTTTTCTTTTCTTTTCTTTTCTTTTCTTTTCTCTTCTTTTTTTAGTTTATTCATTTCTTTCCTGGGGGTAGGAGGTGGGCGTCTTCAACAGGGTCTTCACGCTTGGCAGTTAGCCAGGATCCACGATATACTGCAGCCTGGATGTGAACCCCAAGCCTCCCTGGATGACGTCTGGGGTCACACAGCACTGCTGTGGTGTGCGCCACCATGGCCGGGCCCGTGTCCCGGCCTCTCGTAGGTGAGGATGGTGTCCGTCCACCTACCCGGCTCTACCAGGCTCCTCAGCCGAGCGTTGCACATACAAACCCCGCACACGCATCACTGCCCGGTCTCCTGGGACAGAACCTCCCCTGGGGCTGTAGGCGTGCACCACCACCCTGGCTGTTTCAGGCAGGGTCTGGCTTTGCTGCCCGGGGTGGGCTTCAGCTCGTGATCCTGCCTGTCTCCCTGAGGTGCTGGGATTTCCGGTACATCCTCCACCCCAGTCTGGAGCTTAGACGGGATTGGATCCTGGCCTCCTGTACAGCCCCAGCCCGCGGGGCGCAGTGTCCTAGACGTGCCACCGCGGTGTTGACCTCAGTATGTGACAGTCTAGCCCTGGCCTGCTTGATTCTGCAAGTACGTCTGTGCTGTTGTGTCCCAGCCTGCAGGACCTGACTGCTCCACGCGCAACACACTTCATTCTCTTGTTCCCTCCTGAGTCGGCATGTTGCTGATTTCTCTCTTCCCAGTGACTTCCGACGTTCCGGCAAATGGCATTGCCCGCTGCGGTGCTAGGAAGACACTCCCGAGGACTGAGCAGCACGCGGCCAGGGCAGGCGTGGTTTGTGCCCTGCCGGGTGGACCCTGAGCCGGAGCGATGCCTCCTGGCAGGTGGTACGCTGTGCATCCTGCCCCGGCCCAGGCTTGGAGGGAGCGAGGGCGCTTCCACATGGTAAAGAAGGAAGCAGTGGACGGCGGCGACGCTCCGGCTCACACCGCCAGGCCGCAGACGCTCAACCGTCCTGGCCAGGAGCTGTTCCGCCAGCTCTTCAGGCAGCTCCGCTACCACGAGTCTTCTGGGCCCGTCGAGACGCTGGGCCGGCTCCGGGAGCTCTGCCGCTGGTGGCTGAGGCCGGACGTTCTCTCCAAGGAGCAGATCCTGGAGCTGCTGGTGCTGGAGCAGTTCCTGAGCATCCTGCCCGGGGAGCTGCGGGCCTGGGTGCAGCTGCACCGCCCCGGCAGTGGCGAGGAGGCTGTGGCCCTGCTGCAGGAGCTGCAGAGGGACCTGGATGAGGTGCCGTGGAAGGTGAGTGTGAGCGGCACGCGGTCCCTGAGCCCTGCTGGCGGGGCAGCCCTGCGCGCTGTCAGCGTTGCCGGGGCGGGGGGCCTTGCCTGCGTGTTCCCACGGCACCTGAGCACTGGCCCCTCACAGGTAGCCCCTCCACCTTCCCAGAGGGACTGGAGCTTTGGGCTCCACACGTAGCCACGAGTAGTGCTGACCAGTTTTTGGACACCGTGGCTTAGCAGTGTACAGCGTCTGCCTGCTTCGTCTCGTTTGGCCTGACATGGACTAGAGCCCTGGAAGGCGCTGGGGCAGGAGGGGGAGACCAGGGTCAGGACTCCTGGCTTCCGAGCAGGAGGGAGCCCCTTGAGAACAGTCCCCGTGCCCTGCAGCTTCCTTCCCAGGGAGGGGCTTGGTCTCTGTGTGTGGGAGCGGTGGGCTGGGACGTTGGGACAGCTCGAGTGTTGACCTCACTCCACAACCTCAGCACCCTTGACCACATCGCGGTGGCCTCCAGAGCCTTGTTCACGGAGAAGAGAGCGCAGCAGTGGCCTGTCCACGAGAGCTGGCCCAGCCAAAGTCGGGCCTTCCCAGCTCGTGCCGGGCCTGGGACTGGGAAGGGAGTGGGCAGCCCGGTGCACAGAGCGGGCGCCCGGGAGGAGTGCACTCTCCCAGCTCCCCTGCCACCTCCGTCCTTCTGTTGTTTTTAAGAGTGTGTATTGGGGCCAGCAGGTGGTGTGGTGGTTAGGGTGCTGGACTCCCGTGTGGCCAGCCGTAGTTCGAGTCCTGTACCCAGCAGCTTGAAAATCACACCAGCTATGTGTGGGCCCAGAATCCCAACAGGAGAGTAGAGGAGATGGGAATGAGGCATGGCCATCCCCTCGGGAGGTGACTTCTCACTTTCCGTCTCTCTCTCTCCAGTGAGTGCACATGCCCTATAACAAAAACCTGAACATTTTTTAAAATTTAAAAAGGATCTATATTGTTTTATGGGCTTCCTAAGATTGTATAAAAATATGTGTGATTCTATATGCATAAAGGGAAGTTGGCGTTAAGATTTCTGAAACAAATCTGACACGGCTGTCTCCCAGGCCCCTCCCAGGTTAGTGGAGTGAGTGGTCTGGAAGCAGACTACCAGCCGCGGGTGGCGATGGTGCGGCCGCGGTGTGGCTGTCAGAAGAGAAGGCGTCTTTGCTGACGTCAGGTGCTGCTTACTGTCATGAGGTGTCTCCCAAGGGACCGACGAGGACCTGTGGAGGGAGGTAGTGGACACAGCAGCTGCGCTTTCGGGCCTGGGTTGAGCTCCACTCACTCAGGTGCAGACGGAAGCGCTAAACCTTGGAGCCACGTGAGCGGAGAGGGCCTCCCGGGCTGAAAGCGACAGGTGCCCGTGACGCGGCAGTCACCGACTCCCGTGCTGAGAAAGGCCAGGGCCTGGAGAGTCGGTCCTCAGACTCGATGGCAGCGTGTCTGTGTCCTCCCCGGGGTGGGGCTGGAGAGGAAGAGCGGCCTGCACCTGTCTGCCGGCGTTTAGGCTAAGACCGTCTGTTACAGTGAAGTGTCTTGCCACGGGCCAGGGAAGCGCAGGACTCGCTGGCCGTGGCAGCTCCCTCCGCTCACCTCCGTCAGGGCCGGCCTGGCCCCAGAGGCCGAGCTGGTCTGGTTGCCAGCCGAAGCCTCCCGCTGCCTGCCTCTGCCCAGAGTGGCGATGCGCACCGTCGGCGCCGCCTCTGGGGTGCTTGTGCTGCCGGCGGCCTGGCATAGGCACCCCGGGCTCTGAGGCCGACTGCATGCCAGGGCCCCCGGCTTGCCTGATAGCAGAGGTCACGGTGCCTCTGGTGAACCCGGTTCCTTCCCTGCAGATCCAGGCTCCAGGCGGGGCGGGGCCAAGGGCCCAGGAGGCATCCCTGCCTCAGGACCCGCCACTGTGCCGGCGCTGACTTGATAGGGGACCCTCCACAGGGCTGGGAGGCCGCAGGCTGGGTGGGCTCCCTGGGTCCCCTCATCTTTCCCTCCACCCTTTGGAGGCTGGCCACGGCCTTTTGGAGGTTGGGGACCCTCTCACCACGTTTCCCCCTTCAGGACCCCGGCTCTGCCCAGAGCCCCGACGTGCACTGGATGGGCACAGGAGCGCTGCGGTCTGCACAGACGTGGTCCCCGGCCACTCTTCCCGGCAGCGGCTCTGCTCTGGGCTACCACCTGGAGCCCCCCTGTGAGGCAGGAGCGTGCTCCCTCCTGGCTGGGTGGTCCGGTAGGTGCCACCGGCTCCCGCCCCAGCCTCGTGCTGCCCGTCCTCCCGTGAGGACCTCTGCCCAGCCCTTAGTCCCTGGCCTCTCCACCACTACCCGTGTCTGGCTCGCACCTCTCGTTGCCCCGCCAGTGTCCTGGCCCCCACAGACACGAGGACGTGTGACATGGGTGTTCAACATCATACCCGCTCGTGGGTCCAGGGGAGAGTGGGTTCCCAGTAGAGTCCAGCTGGGCACCCTCTCATGGCTCGTTCTTCTTCAGATCCTCCCGCCGCTTGGGTGCCTGTCCTACAGAGCGAGCAGTGTCCAGGAGGCCAGGTCACAGCGACCAGGTCCCCGGCAGCGCAGCCTCAGGTGAGTGGAGGGCGTCCGGCCCACCCTGCCGTCCAGCCGGGCTGCCTGGTGGAGCAGTGCCGCTCTCAGCTGGGCCTCCGTCCAGGGACCACACACTGGCGAGCGTGCCCCTGGGGCCCACCGCCCTGGCCCAGAGCTCTGCTGGGTGCCGGGCTCTACCCCTGCGTGCTCAGCCTGAGCTCACGTAGAGCCAGCCCCCGACCCCCTGGAGGCTTGGCGCCAGGGCCAGTGCGGGGCACGGTGTTTTCCAGGGTGCGCTGACGTTCAAGGACGTGGAGGTGACCTTCTCCCAGGAAGAGTGGGCCTGGCTGGGCCTGGCTGAGAGGAACCTGTACCGGGACGTGATGCTGGAGAACTTCCGGAACGTGGACTCTGTGGGTGCGCCGTCCACATGCCCTGCTCCCACCCTGTGCTCCTGCCTTCGCGTGGGCTGGAGACCCTGGCACTATGCCTGCTAGCCCTTGACCTCAGCGTCTCCTCTGGGAAACTGGGGGGCTGACACCTGTCGTGCTCGGGCTGTTGAGCGGGTTAGAGGCGAGCCGTGTCGGTGTTTACAGCACCCCGCGATGCAGCCACTCAGGCAGTGGTGTGGTCTCACCTCCGGGGAGCGCCGGGGTCCTTGGGCCTGTGGCCTCTCTCAGCCCTCTGATCTCTCTCTGGGCCTCCACGGCTCCTCTGGCCTGGCCCACCACCCTGCCAGGACCGCAAGGCCAGAGGGGCCCCGAAAGCCAGGACAGCCGTCCATCTTCCCGTCTCGTCTCCCCCTTCGCAGTTGGGCCGGTCTGCAAACCTGCGCTTATCTCCTGGTTGGAGTCCAGGGGGCCGTGGGGGCCGAGCGTCTGGGCCACGCAGCCCAAGGAGCATCCCGGCGCTGCCCCTGCAGGTGAGTCCGCAGAACCCGCCAGTGCCGCCCTCCGCCCCGTCCGCGGGGCCTCGCTGCTTGTTTTCCAGAGGGAAGGCCATCAGCACCGTCGCTGACGGGTGCTGGCCTGCTGGAGGCCGTGTGTCCTGGCCCTGTCCCCCCAGGCTCTGCCATCCCCTTCTCATGCACGCTCCTCCTGTCCAGGGCGCTCCCTGGTCCCCCGGACCCCCCCACCGTGAGGCTCGATTTCCAGGCCATCCTCGGGGCACCCCCATGATTGCTGGGCACTTCCTGCAGGGTTCCTGCGCGTGTTCCCCCCTCGCTGTGCGACATGCTCCACTCTTCCTGCGCGTATCTGGTGCCAGGCCCACCCCACAGCTCTCCTCGCTGCCCTGTGGTCTGGCCGTCCCTGGCCGTGTCCGTGGGTAGCGGCCACACCCAGGCTGTGGTGCTTCCTGCAGGTGGGGGCAGGTGAGCTCTCTGTGTCTTGCCTTTTTCAGGAAGTGAGTTCCAGATCAGAACCAGCCGATTCATCTTAAAGCAGGAACGTCTGGGGGACACGGAGACTTTGGTCCCAGCATCAGGACGTCCTGCAGCGAGCGTCTCAGAGGGGACGGGGCCCGGAGAGTCTTCTGAACAGAAGGGCAGGTTAAAGGAGCACGGTGGAGGCCCCAAGCACGTGAGGGTCAAGAGAGAAGAGGACGGTCTGAGCCACAGGACCGGGACGGAAGCCGGGGCATCAGAGAGGAGTGACGGTCCCGACGCGAGACGTGTCACGTACTTGAGAGTGGCCGGGAGGAAGCAGGTCCTCAGACGCGGCTGCGGCAGGCACTTCAGAACGAGCTCACGCCACCACGACTACAAGAGACAGGGGAGGGGGCTCCGACACGGCGCGGCGGGGCTCGGCCCGCACGGGCAGGGTGCGCCTGTGGCGGGGGCAGGGGCGTCATGCCAGGACAGCGACTGCGGGCGGACCTTTAGCCAGAGCTCACAGCTCGCCTGCCGTCGCAGATGGCACACGCAGGACAAGCCGTTCACGTGCAGGGTGTGTGGGAAAGCCTTCCGCTGGAACTCCAACTGCCTGCGGCACGAGAAGACCCACAGAGGCGCCAAGCCTCACCCGTGCGCATCCGCCCTCCACCTGCACCAGGAGACCCACGGCGGCCAGCGGCTGCTCGAGCCCGCGCCAGCGCCCGAGCCCGTGACTGCGCCCGCGCCCGCGCCCAAGCCTGAGCCCGAGGCGCACAAAGAGGCTGTCCCCTACGGCGTGGCCTTTGGCGTCCTTCTGCAAGACCCAGGTGGGGAGAAGGCCTTCCACTGCAGCCAGTGCAGGAAGTCGTTCCACTGTAAGGCGTACGTGCTGGAGCACCAGCGCGTGCACACGCAGGAGAAGCCCTACAAGTGCGGCCGCTGCCGCAAAACCTTCCGCTGGCGGTCCAACTTCACGCGCCACCTGCGGCTGCACCGGGAGGAGCTCTACAAGCAGGCAGGCTGTGGGCCGGGTCCTGGCCAGGATCTCAGCCTGGGCCCCAGCCAGGATCCCGGCCAGGGTCCCAGCCAGGATCCCGGCCAGGGTCACAGCCAGGATCCCGGCCAGGGTCCCAGCCAGGATTCTGGCCCTGAGCCGCCGCAAGGCGCCCCCGAGCCAGAGCGCAGCTTTCCGTGCCAGCCCCGTGGGGAAAACTTTGCTGAGAAGAAGAGCCTCCTAGATCCGCAGACGACTCACACAGACGCGCGGCCGTACCGCTGTGGCTACTGCGGCCAGGGCTTCGCCCACAGGTCGGCCTTGGTCCTTCACAGAAAGCAGCACGTGCACAGGGGGCCCGAGGGCCCGCCCAGCAGCCAGGCCCGGGCGCCCCAGCCTGCCCCAGGCAGCCCTGCGGTGGAGAAGCCCTACAAGTGCAGCCAGTGCAGCCGAGCCTTCCGGAACCACTCCTTCCTCCTTGTCCACCAGAGGATCCACACCGGGGAGAAGCCCTTCGCGTGCCGGCAGTGCGGCAAAGCCTTCAGGTGGACCTCCAACCTCTACCGGCACGAGCGGCTGCACTCCTCCCGGAAGCAGCGGGAGGCCCACAGGGGCAAGAAGACTGAGCCCTACACGTGTCGCCAGAGCGCAAAGACTGACCCCGACCAGTACAAGTGCCAGGACGCTGTCAAGACGCTAAATCTGCAGCCAAAGGTCGCCGTCCCGGGCGAGAAGCCCTTCTCGTGTGAAGAGTGTGGGAAGACCTTCACGCGCAAACGCACCCTCCTGGACCACAAGGGCATCCACAGCGGGGAGAGGCGCTACAAGTGCGAGGTGTGCGGGAAGTCTTACGACAGGAAGTACCGCCTCGTCAACCACCAGAGAGTCCACACCAAGGACAGGCCGCTCAAGGGCCCGTGGTGCGGGAAGGACTTCGCCGAGAGACACACCCTGGCCCTGCATCAGAGGAAGCACGGCAGGGCGGCCCCGCCCGAGCGCAGCCTGCCCAGGCTGGCCTCCCCTCAGGACGCGGGACCGAGTCCGCAGGCACCCAGCCCCAGCGGGGAGAAGCCCCCAGAGGACGGTAAGAAGGCCTGGGGCCCGAGCTCGAGGCACGGCACGCTCCACGCCCTCCCCAGGGGCACGGCGGGCCACAGGTGTGGTCTGTGCGGTAAGAGTTTCAGCAAGGGCTCCCAGCTCGTCAGCCACAGGCGGTTCCACACGCGGGAGCGGCCCTTCCGCTGCGCCAAGTGCGGGAAGACCTTCAGGTGGTCGTCCAACCTGGCCCGGCACATGAAGAACCATGTCCGAGATTAGCCCGGCAGGTGACCGCGCTGTCCACGGTGCGGGAACCCCACCAAGGCCCGACCCGTTCCTTTGGCAGCTGGCGGCAGAGAGTCTGAGGGCCTGGAGCCCCGGGTCCCCGGCTGCCCGCTGGGACTTGGCACGTGTTCTCAAGCCGGGCGGAGGCCATAGCCCAGGGCTCCTGCCAGGCCTCTGCACCTCTGAAGAGCAAGCCCATCGTCCTCGCGGTGGACAAGATGCCCATGGCGTGGCGAGTCGTGCTGGTGCCAGGTCCACTTTCACAGCAGCAGCAAGGACGGGGGCCTTGGGGAGTTGTGGCTGGGTCCTCAGCCTCTGCCGCCGGGCAGGTCACTTCCCGTCTCCGCGGGGCGTGGAGCAGGCCGCATGCTGGGGCTGTCATGGCAGGGGAGCCACACCCGCTGCGCCCCCCACCCCCCGTGGGGCCGCACAGGCAGCAGCGCAGTCAGCTCGGCAGACGTGTGCAGAGTGTGCGGTGAGGCGTGGGGTATTCTGGACCATGGTGTGCGTGGACGGCGACTCGGGAGATGGAGACGGAGCTGGTGGGAGTGGCTATGACCTGGAGTAGGTGACAGGATGGGCCTCGACCGAGAAGGTGACCTTTTGCAAAGATCTGGAGGGGTCAGAGTGTGCTGCGGAGGTCTCTGGGGGGAGAGTCGGGGCAGAGGAGCTGGGTCTTGCCTGTACCCTGGGGTCCAGGCCAGTGCTGGCCGGTGTGCTGCATGGGCCTCACGGGCTGGGGCGCCCAGGGAGGGAAGGGCTGTGGCGCCGTTGGCATGTGTGTGTGGTCTGGATCTGAGTGTTGCCTGGTAGTTACCACATGAACGGGGCAGCTCGAGGTTCACTGCAGTTTCCATGCGCCAGTCCCACCGAGGGGACTCCCCTCCGTCCCCGGCTGGGAGGCCGCCTGCCCTCGGCCAGGGTCCACGCCGTGCTCCCTGCCGGGCTCCCTGCACAGCCTGCATGCTGTAGGCGCCTCTCCTTCACGTGGCCCTCCGCGTGCATGCGGGGCCCGGCACTGCGTCGGGTCCAACCCAGACGTGCCAGCGGGTCCGCTGCCCTCGGGAGGAAAGGCGGCCTGGCTGGGGGCCATTTGTGGGGCCACAGAAAGTGTCTGGCTGCCACGAAGGCCCAGGAGTCTCTGGTGAAAGCAGCCACCGTTTCCGTACAGACCGGCCAGGAGCCCAGTGCGGGGCTAGGCGGCTCCCACGGCGGCGTAGCCCAGGGCGTTTTCGGCTTTGTGGGCCCACCCCTGGAGCGGGCTGCTGTTGGAGACCGGAAACCAGCGCAGAAACCACGCAGTGGAGGACTGAGTGAGCCCTCGCTGGGCTGCCGCCACAGGTGACAACGCCCTGTCCTGTGGTGGCCCCAGCAGCGGGAGCAGGCAGGTGGGTCCTGGCAGGACGACCTCGAGCAGGGCTGAACCTCTGCTCTGGGCTCCTCGAGTGGGGACTGGAGCTCCGTGCTGCCTGCCCTGGGTGGTGAGCAGGGCTCGCCCCGTCTCTGGGACAGCCACACAGGCTTTGTGCCCATGGGGGGTGCCTCAGCCACGGAAATCGCCCTCTTCTGTCTACACCCACTCCCTGTGCCACACACACCTCACGGGGGTCCTGCCCCAGGAGGGGTGACGGCCCGCCCTCGGCTGAATTGTGCATATTTTTAAACATTGCAATCAGACCTTAAAGTGTGCAGAGAACGGAGGCAGGGTCAAGGAGTCCTCTGAAGTGGCCGCTGCTGTCTGGGATGGCCCTGACTGCGGTCACCGCGTTTTCAGCAGCACACGCTGGTGCGGGAGTCGTGAGTGCGGGCTGGCTGCAGGCGGAGGGGGCTGCTGGCTCGGGGCACCCTGCTGGCGTCTGGGAGTGGCCAGGGTGGGCTTTTACTTGGCCGTCCCTCCCAGACACCCCGGGCTGGCCGACCTGTGCCAGCTCCCTCCCCAGGACGCCCCCACCCTCGCCCCGCACCGCCACCATCGAGCCCTGGCGGGTCGCATGGGTTCCACCACGGCCAGCCAAGCTCTGCGGCCCAGGGGTGGGTGCATTTTTCATCTGTTTCTAGGCGGAGGAGATTCTGCATAAATTTGTCTCTGTAAAGAGTGTAGACCTGCACTTACTTCAGCTAAGTGAGAGTAGGACTTTGCTGAGGGACCCTTAGGCGACATCACGTGGCAGCCACACTGGGCCCACCAGTGCGTCCGAGCTGGAGGTTCCACGCCCAGCCGGCTCTCGTGATGGCCCGGCCTGGCCTGGCGTGCACGCCAGCTCTTCCAGCCTGGCACCTCTCCGCTCCCTTGGGTGGGCTGGGCAGCCAGGGGTGGGATGTCTGGGCTTGCTGGCAGTCCTCACGGTGCAGAGAGCCCAGCACAGCACACGGCTGGTCCTGCGCGGCACACAGCCTGTGGGTGTGGCTCCTGGTTCACGCGGCTGTGGGAGTGGGAATTGTGGCAGTTCCTGGGCCAGGCAATTCTCAAAAGCCGGTAGACGCTGCTTGCTCCTGCATCTGTCCTGGAGGAGCTCCGGGCGAGGGAGGGCTCGGCGACAGGGCTGCCACAGTGTTCCGGGAGCATGCTTGGTGCAGTAAACAGGAGCTGCTGAAGCCACGCGTGCGTCCCTCTGCCGATTGGCCCTGTGTGCCGTGGCGTGTCCCTCTGCCGATTGGCCCCGTGTGCCACGGCGTGTCCCTCTGCCAATTGGCCCCATGTGCCACGGCGTGTCCCTCTGCCAATTGGCACCCACGTGCCGTGGCGTGTCCCTGCTGCTCTCTTGGGTTTCGTGTTGTCTGTAAAGTGGGGTGGGACCAACTGCATGGGGTTGGGGGGGCCTCGGTGAACTGGTGCATGTGGAGCAGGCCCCGTGTGGGCGGCGCTGCGTGTGGGCGGCGCTGCGTGTGGGCGGCGCTGCGTGTGGGCGGCGCTGCGTGTGGGCGCTGCGCGCTGCGTGTGGGCGGCGCTGCGTGTGGGCGGCGCTGCGTGTGGGCGGCGCTGCGTGTGGGCGGCGCTGCGTGTGGGCGGCGCTGCGTGTGGGCGGCTCGTTCTAGACTGCCGCTCCTGCTTTGCGGATTCGGTGCAGGGGCTGAGACCCGAGCCCGTGGCCGGGAGTGTCGAGTGCGGGTCTGCTCCGCCTCCCAGGCAGGCGATGCCGACAGAACCAGGGTGTGGGCCCTTGTTCCCCCAGGTCAATGCAGGTGCGTCCAGATGCTAAGAGTTAGTGGGTCATGCGGTGGGTTCTTTTAAACTGTTTGCTGAAAGTGTTTCAAAATAAAAATATTTTTAAGCACGGCTCCAACACGCTGATTTGTAGAAGCCCTTGCTCCGGCAGTTTCCTGACTCAAGCCTCCAGCCTTGGAGCCACACGGGGCCATTAGCGCAGGAGCCGCTGAGCGCCTGGTGCCCCGAGACGCGCACCGGGGACGTGTGGAAACACGCTGACACGCGGCCGTCCATACCTCTGGCCGGGGAGTCACCGGCTGCCTTCCCTTGGTTCTTGCCAAGAGATAGCGAGAAAAGCCGGAAGCCCTAGACCCGCGGGTTGGCCGACGGGGTGGGCCTGGGGACGGAGGTGCAGGGCGCCGGCGTGTTCTGGCCGACGGGGGAGGGAGGGAGAGGAGGCCGCGAGCCGCGTGGACGGCGCTCCGTTACCCGGCGGCCGAGCCGAGGACAGGGCGGCCCAGCAGCCGTGCCACCGTCCTAAACTGCCCGTGAGGTGGCCCCGCGGCCTAGTGGTTAAGGCAGCTGGATCCCGCACGGCCTGCCATGGCTGTGAGCCCCAGATCCCAGCAGGAGGCAGAGGAAGGGCGCTGCCTGGCCTGTGCCCGAGGGGCGTCATTCCTCACTGAGCACACACCCTCGCCGTGGGAGATAAAGCAGCTCGCTGCAGACCTGTCAGTCCAGAGCCGAAGCAGGTCAGGTCAGGGGGAGCTGCCCGGGGAGCCGGAGCGGATCTGCAGGCTAGTCCTCAGCCCGGAAGCCCTGCCCCTGCTGGAGGGAGGGCGGCCCCATTACACGCTCTGTGCTAGAAGCACGCGTGGCGCCGTTAGTCCACACGATGGGGCCTCCCGGTGAGCCGTGGACAGGTGAGCCCAGAGACTCCAGGAGCCAACGGCAGGCGCCATGAGAGGGCCTGGGTGGAGGCCAGGTGAGTGGGGGCTGCCACGGAGAGGGAGAGGCAGAGACTGCGGAATCTCGGCAGGGTGGGCGGGACTTTGCACAATGCAGATGGGGTTGCTAGGAGCCCGGCTTCTACGCGTCTCCCCCGCCGAAGCTCCCGCCACAGACTTCAGCCCTGAACCTCCCAACAGGTGAATGTCGGGCCTACCTGTCCAGTGCCCCAGCTCTCGCTAGCTCTCCCTGTCCAGCCCGCTGTGACCCCGTTCCCAGCCAGCCTCATTCCGGCAAGTCCTGCAGGGCACCGGGGCGGGGGTCCTCTCCGTCTGAGCAGCTGAGCTGGTGGTACAAGGCCATGCACCTCCAGGCTTCTCGGCGCCGGCCTGGGGGAGAGGTCACACAGCGGGCGTGCACTTGTCACCGCCGAGAGCCGAGACAGACGGCCACAGATGCCCCCAGTCTCACAGTGCTCTTGAAGTCCCGCAGGCACCGCAGGCACCGGGGGTCGGCCACCTGGTGCCATTAAGTCCCCTCGGCTCCTGCTGAGCCTGGAGAGTGCCAGGCCCCGCAGGTTGTGTCCTTCACACCCTGGAATTTGCCACCTCCTGCCACTCAGGCCCCAGGGAAAGCTGCCTGCTCTCCGAGAGTGTCAGACTGCTGGGACTCCAGGGCCACTCTGAGTTTAAGGCCCTTAGTTTTTGTTTTCTTGAGAGGTTTTTGCTACAGGGTATGTGTGCTCAGACAGAGAGACAGAAAGCGAGAAATCACACCCCTTCCCCCTGAGGGGATGGCCACACTGCAATCCGTTCTCCTCCGTTCTCCTTTCGGGATCTTGGGCACATCACACAGGCACTAGGTGTGAGTTTTAAGCTGTCGGGTCCGGGGCTCAAACCACTGTCAACTACGTGGGCGTCCAGCGACGTAGCCAATATGCCATCCGCTGGTTCCAAAGCCCGTAATTTTAATTAAACCTGCAAAATCCCCTTTCCCGTGTAATGAAACATTCACAGGTTTCGAGTAGTCGCCATTGGGGACCAATTCTGACTATACTTGACGTGTTTTGTAAAATTTCCAGAGGGGTGTGTGTGTGTGTCTTCTTTTGTTATAAGACCTAGCATTCTCTGTTCTGTTCTTACTCTGACCGTGTTTTTTCAAACTCTAGTCCATCAACCATTGTTGCTTTCCTTACGAGTTTCAGGAGTGGTGACCAGCGTTTTCTTAAGGAATATGGTAAGTAGAATTTAATTGCATAGAAAAGAATAGAAAATAGAAGAGACTATTCCATGTAGCTTTTTTTTTTTTTTTGGAGAGGTTTTTGCTATAGGTCGTGTGCTCGCCAGAAAGACAGAGAGAGACAGAGACAGAAAGTGAGAAATCACCTCCCAGGAGGGATGACCACGACACAATCCCTTCTCCTCCATTCTCCTCTCGGGATCTTGGGCACGCATGCACATGTGCCCGGTGTGAGTTTAAGCCACCGGGTCCGGGAATCAAACCGTGGTCGACTACGTGGTAGTCCAGCGACATAGCCATTATGCTAACTGCTGGTTCCTCCATGTAGCTTTTTATATCCCATGAAATTGTTAATATGCATGCACATACACATGCGAACTAGGTCAAGATTTAAAGTATATTTAGTATATTTGGTTCAGATATTTTTAGAATTTTAAAATTTTATTTATTTTTTTAATTTACCCAGAGAGAGACAGAAAGGGAAAGTGAGAAAGCAGGGAAGGTGAGCAGGCAAGCCGCCAGGTCCAGGTCTCAAACCGTGGTCAGCCATGTGGCAGTCCAGTGCCTCTGCCACCATGCTACCTGCTGGCCCCGGTTCAGATTTTTTTAATTGGCAGAGGATGTATTTGCTTGCCAGGAGAGAGATGGAGAGCGAGCGCACCCTCCAATGGGGTGGACCCGTCACAATCCCTTCCCCATTCCTCTGTGCCGCCAGGGTGTTTTTCAAGCCTCCGGGGTGGGAATTCGAACTGCAGTCAGCCACGCGGGATCGGGCTCCTTTAACCACCAGGTCGCCAGGCCAGGTTTTACGACGCCCTGTTTCCAGCTACCCTGATTCTGGGGGTCCCAGCAGTGTGCCCTGCTTCCAGGGCCTCTGGGCACCAGGGGCGGTGGAGGCTCTGGCGAGCCCACCTGTCGGTCACCTGTCTGATCTCGGCCCAGTCCGAGCAAGCGCTCTGCTCTCCAGGGCTGGGCCCCGAGCCTCCGGTGGATGCTCCCGACGGTATTTCTGGTGGAGGGCTGCCCCGCTGTGCAGACCTAGTGGCTGCCGTGTGCCTGTCGTGCTGAAAGACCAAGGGCCTGGCCCGGGCGTCCCACCGGACTCTCCTCTCCTCGCCTGCCTGCCGGTGCCCACGAATGCGGGGCCCCACACTTCCCTGGGCCCGAGTGATGGGCCTGCCGGGTTCTCCTGCGGCTGCCACGGGCCAGCTTCCCCGTCAGGGTGAGCGGCCTCAAGTCTTAAAGGGAAAAGCAACTTCAGAAGCCCCGGAGCCCACCTGGAGCCCAGCTGGCTGCTCCCGGCCCCGGCGGCGCCTGGAGCCATGGGAGAGTGCGCTCCATAGGGCTCGGGCAGGTTCGCGGGCGCCCAGCGCTGGCCCCCGTGGCCCTCCTCCACATGGAGGCCAGAGGTAGCCCTGCGCTCTGTCTCCCTGCAGAGATGTCTAGGAGCCAGCCTGGACGAGGGAGGAAGCCCGTAGATGTGTTTTTCTGGGTGAACGAGGTAACCGGAGAGATCACCCACCCCACTCTGAAGGCGGATGTGCCTGTGTCTTCCGAGCAGCCGAACCCGGAGCTGCCCAGACTGCAGGGTGGGACTGCGTGGGGGGCTCCTTCCCCCCACGGTGCGCTGGGCCTAGAGGTAGCGCCGACGCAGAGGCCGGCCCCCCTGGCCCCTCCGAAGGCTCCAGCGACAGACACAGGCTCAAGAAGCTCCCTTGCATTGGCACAGACCCCTGGCCAGGAGAGAGCTGGGGCAAGGGGCTCCCTGCCACCGTGCTGGGTGATCCCTGTCACCATGTCCCCGCCAGCAGCAGCCCTGGGACCGACCCCTCCGCTGCCAGCCTGTGACTTTCCTCCCAGTCCTCCAACACCCTGGGGCCTCACCTGCAAGCTGAAAAACGTCCTCACCGGCAGTAACCGCTTTTCCTTTTGACCTGGGGCGAGTGTGTCAGGCCCCGCGCCGTGAGCACCTTTCGGGGCTTCCCCCCGCCCCCGGCTGGCCA
Source organism: Tupaia tana (assembly GCA_026018925.1). Taxonomy (NCBI): domain Eukaryota; kingdom Metazoa; phylum Chordata; class Mammalia; order Scandentia; family Tupaiidae; genus Tupaia; species Tupaia tana. Next base: position 31,282,765 of record JAKSZU010000025.1, read on the forward strand.
TTGCCTGGCCGCTGCCTGGCCCCGCCTCGCTCTGAGGGGCTCCGCAGAAGCACAGGGCTCTCCCAGGACTTACAGGCATGTGTCCAATGGTTCAGCCACTATAAATTTTGACTTGGTTTGGCACAAACCTCCAGAACTTTCTTTACCTCTCGAGCTACCTTGGTACGTTACTTTTTTTTTTTTTTTTAAGAGAGATTTTCTTTTGCTATGAGCTGTGTGTGTGCTTGCTGGAGAGACAGAGACAGAGAGACAGAAATCACCCCCGGGGGGATGGCCACCTCTCAGGATTTGGGGCACACACGCATGCATGCCTGGCTTGAGTTTTAAGCTGCTGGATCCAGGATTTGAACAGCGTCCAGCCAAGTGGGAGTGCAGCGACGTAAACACCCGCCAACCTGCTGGTCCCTCGGTACTTTGCTCTGAACTCTGTCTTTCAGCAGTTTAGTTCCCACACTGGGGCAGCCGGGATGTTTCCAGCCAGAGCCAGACCTTGGGTGGGTGTGGGACCGAGCCAGGATGACAGGGACCTGCAGGCTCCATGTCCTTGGGGCACGCCTGGGCCACCTGGCCTTGGGGCAGCACTCTGCCCCCTGCCTGGCGCTCTTCTGGGTCAGCCTGAGGCTGGGGAGCCGGTCACCCCCACCTTGGGGCAGTCGCTCCCTCCGCCCTCTGGGTTCTCCCTGGGCTGCGGTAGGGCAGGGGCCTGAGGGTGCTCTGGACACTGGCAGCCTGTCCCTGTCCCTGTCCCTGCATCTCACCCCCACCCCCCAGTGCCGCGGCCTGGCAGAACAGAAGCCACACCCTGCACACCCGCCCTGCTCGGGCAGTCTGGCCGGGGGCTGCAGGAAGCCCTGGGGTGAGGGGCGGGTCCTGGGGTGGTGGTGACGTGGCCTGGGCACACGGGGACCCGTGTGGAGGAGCTTCTGGACACACCTCAGGTCCCTGGACGGGGGTGGGCAGCTCCACGCCCCGAAGTGGCCGGATCCAGCTGGTGTCTCATCGGGGTGGACTCGGAGCATGCAGGGACACCGGAGGGGCGCAGACACCCACCGCCACAGCCACCCTGGCTGCACCCCTCCCATCCCCAGGTTTGTCTGGGGCACCCGGGTCCCTTCCCTGTGAGCTCAAGCTGCCAGGTGTCCAGGAGGTAGACTTCTGGGGCAGGAGGGGAAGAGTCCCCGGGAGGAGGCCAGGTGCCCCCGACGCCTAGCCAGCGAGCTCCCGGCAAGGAGCAGCACCCTCCCAGCCCACCTACGGCAGCCCAGCCGGCTCTTCCCACGCAGGGACTCCCGGTCTCACTGGTTCTTGGCGAGGCCCAAGGCTCCAAGGCCCTTCACGCCAGGTGGGACAGACAGAGGTCAGAGGTCAGAGGAGGTCCATGCCCCTCCCTGACGAGCTTCCAAGATATTCCAGGAGAAGGCTGAGGGGGCTCCGGCTCCCAAGCCTGCCTCGCCTGCTGACCCAGGAGCTCTGAGGGAGGAGCGGGGCTCTGAACCGCTGTCCCACCGAGGGCCTCAGGGTGCAGGTTCTGGGACCCAGGCAGGACCCTGGCTCCTTGGCCTCGGTTTCCCCTCTGCCCAGCCTTAGCACCTGTGGCCGCGCTCCGAGGGTCCGGCTGAGCCACGCCGCGGGCGAGAGGGTCCTGAGGCCTGGAGGTCAGACACAGGCCGGGGCAGCCCCCAGGGCCTGGCCACCTTTGGGAGAGGAGAGGGCAGGCCCGCCAGCTCCTCAGGGTGGGTGAGGTGTTAGGGTGGCCTGAGTCGCGGGCTGTGAAAGAATTCAGACCCAGAGTACGCGGAGGAAGGGGCCAGGTGCAGAGTGATGGACGGGCGGGGGCTCTGGGCTTCACGGGGTCACAGTCAGGGAACGGAGGCCACCTGGTCCTTGGCAGCATCGGGTGCTCGCTCTGGTGCCGGGGCCCGCCATGTGTGTTGGTCAGCTCTGGCGCCCGCCGATGACGGGGCAGGGGCTCAGGATGAGGTCTGGAAAGGGCCAGCCGACTTGTGAAGAGGAAGGGGGAAAGGCTGGGGCGTGTCCTTCCAGGAGCTGTGCACTGTCTCAGGGCCCCTGCAGGGTGGCCGTCATCGGGTCCTGGGTCGCCGCTGCACAGCCACGGCTGCTCCAGGACACGCTCGGCACGGCCACTCCGCCGGCAGACCACCGGGAGCAGGTCAGGCTGAAAGGCGAGGCAGGGCCCGCGCGGAATCCGGACCCCCGGCCCTGGGGGCGGCTGCCGGGGCCGGGCAGTCTTGGAGTCAGGACACGGTCCCAACCTTGCAGGGCACATAGCTTCCTTGTCACCCAGCCCTCCAAGCCCCAGGTGTCTGAGATGCCCCAGAGCCAAGCTCAGACCAGCCTGCAGCAGGGATCGGGGACCTGCCTACACCAGCCATGGCCCGGGTAACGAGTCCCCTGGACAAGCCGCTCAGCGCCCTTTGGGGACGGCTGCAAGTCTCTGCCCTATGAGCTGGCAGGTCCACGTCTGCTGACAGCTGGGCACGGCCGAGCCTCAGCTCCTCTGCGTGGCCTCCACGGGCAGGCAGCGGGGGCAGTTCGGAGCCAGCTCGCCCTCCAGCCTGTGCTGACCTCCGTCCCGAGTGTGGCAGGGCCTGGCGCTCCGGAGCCTGTGCCACCCCAGCTGCCTGCAGGATGAGTGAGGCTCGGCCGCCGGGAGGCTCAGCCTTGACCCTCGGCACAGAGGGGCCTAGCCCTGGCTGGGCAGGAAGCCCTTCCTGAGGCGGGGCTCTCCACAGGGCTCCTTGGGGCTGAGCCTCCCTGCCAACGGGCCTGCTGCTCTCTAGCTCTGAGGCTGAGGCCCCGCGGGGTCTGCGAGGAGGTGGGCACGCATGCTGCCCCGGGGTGCCCTGAGCTGCCTGGGGCTCTGGCCAAGCGCCACTGGTAGGAGTGAGTGGGTTCTGCCCGTGCCCGTCCCGTGGATGCCGCCCCAGTCCACCACCGAGAAGTACTGGATAGGGACAGGGTCTCCCTGTGCCCCAGGGCCTGTGCCAGCCGTGCTAAGGTGACACGGGCCAGCCATGGTGCGAGGCGGCAGCACCCGGATCCGCTGTGCCGGAGGCCGTGAGCTCGGACCCGGGGTCAGTGGGAAACACATAGGCACGTCCCCAGACCCCACGGAGCTGGAGAGGGGGCAGTAGTAAGTGCCTGAGATGCGATGGGCTGAGTAAGGGAACACGAAACAGAAAATCTGGCGGGCATGTAATGGCGAGCCACCACCGAGTGCGGTGGGTTGCGGGGTGACTCCGGTGGTGTGCTCTCGGGCAGCCCCGAGCACACCAGGGGATCAGAGACGCTCAGCGCACGTGCGGGGGCCTGCAGTGGCCCCGGGCCCGCGACAGGGCTCGCACGTGTCTGCGGGTGACCAAAGAGAGCCGAGGCTTCCCGCCAGCGCACAGCCTGCATGTGGGGTGCGGCTGGAAGTGGGGATAGGTGTGGAGTCTATGCAGTCAGCCCTGCCTCCCGACCACACTGCCCTGCTGGGGCCTCTCTGCTCCTCCCGCGGCCCCAAGGTCTCTGGCTCCCGTGTGGGGACGCCCGGTCTAGGCCAGCGTCTTGGTGGTCACGAATGGGAAAGAGGATCGAGAGGCTGACCACCCGAAGAGGCGGCGGCTGAAATCCGACGGCCCCGTCTGGGCCTCACCTGTGCGAGCGGTTTCCTGGGAATGAGCCTCTGAGGGGCACTCGGAGCAGACGTCACTCCGAGGAGGGTCTCGGAGGCCCCGTGTGCCCCCGTGGGCAGTGTGCAGGGTGCCTGGCGGGACCTGAGCGCTGTGGTGAGCCAGGACCGAGGCCGCTCCGTGGCGGGGCAGGAGCGAGCTAGGCTGACGGGCACTCCCCACCCTCAGGGACAAGCACTTCTCCTCCGTGGCCTGTCAAGCCACCAGGCCTGGGACGGGCATGTGCACGGTGCCGCCTGCAGTCTCTGTGTGTCTGCCGTGACCCCGCCCTGCCGGCTCGAGGGCCCACCCACCCTGCACTGGCCCGAGCTGGGGTGCTGGCTGCTGAGCCCCTCAGCCCCGACCCTGGATCCCGGGCTCAGCTCTCCTGTCCGCACAAGCGGGCGGGCCTCAGTTTCCTCGTATGGAGCATCTGTCAGTTTAGGACCCTCGCCCCCGCAAATGCTTCGTCACGGGTAAGGCCCCACGAAGGAAGCTGAGTTGTTTTAAAACGTCTTCCGTGAGTGAGAGGAAGAGGGACGGAGGGAGGCTGGCACACCCACAGAGCCTGGGCACCGTGAGGTCAGCCTCGGCCACCGGTGGCGGATACTGGAGGCCCTGGCAGGTGGCCCCAGGGTGTGCTGGGCCCTGGCTGGCCCTAGGGACGGGCTGTGGCGGAGGCTCCCAGGTAGCAGCGTGGCCGCCACCTCGTCCTCACCCTTGCCCTGGCCCTCGCCCAGTGGCTCCGGAGGGAGGGCTGCCTGGGCTGGTGGCCGAGGGCAGAGCCACCTGGGAGACGCTGACGGGTGGAGAGGTCGCCTCTTCCAGACGGGGACCAAGGCCAGGTGAGGAGGACAGGGACCGTGCAGCAGCGTTCTCGCCCTGAGGACCCTCGTGAGCGTGGCAACGGGCCATCACGGGGTCTGTGGCACGTGGCACAGGTGGGCAAGGTCCTGGGCGGGATGCTTTGGGGTCAGCAGCTGCCAGGCTTCCTGAAGTCCCCGCCTCCTCCGCCTGGCCTGTGGGTGGGAGGCTCCAGGACCTGGTCTCCAGCAGGGACAGCACCTGCACGAGACGGTGAGTTAGCGGGGGCAGGCAGGGCACTGCGGCTGGTGGGGTCACTCCGGGGACTGCGGTCTGGGACGTGCAGTCACCCTCAGAGATGCCAAAGGACAGCTGGCCCTCGAGGGCCTGGTCCCTTGTCCCTGCCTCCTCCTAGGGCCCACCACCCTCAGCAGCTCAGGAAAGCTGCCTGGAGGCAGAGGCCACTAGGGGGAGCTGGTCCGAGGGTGGACGTGGTCTTGGACGTAAGCCCCCAACTGGATGACGTGGGCAGGGGCGCAGGCCGCAGCTGAGGCCAGGGCGCGGTTCTTCCATAGGACAGTCCTGGCTGTGATCGGGAGCTCAGGTCCGACCGGAGACCCCTTCTCACCCAGGGCTCTGCGGAAATCGGTTTTCAGTGGGGGGAAGGTTCTCTAATGTCCCACCGGGAGAGGCCGCCTGGCAGGAGGATGCGCGTCGCCGGTTTCCCGGGTCCCTCTCACGCTGCAAGAGCTCAAGAGCTCCTCCCATCTGGCCCAGGACGCTGTTATTTATTACGTGACAGTGAGTTCTGAGACAGACGCGACGCAGAGCAGTGTTGGGGGGTTCTGCGTGAGCTGATCTGTACAAACAGCATCACCCACACCTGATTTCCTATATAAGCTTTAAGGAACTTCTCGCCCCCCTGATCTGGCTCGGGAGCATCTTTACAGGCAACGGCCTCTGTGACACCAGAAACCCGAGGCAGCCTAGTCGTCAGGCAGGGGTTAAAGCGCACCAACTGTGAAGACGGCAAAGCCGGGCTTCTCAACACGTGTTGGAAGTTCGTGTTAGAATCAGTGTTTTGGAGACATTGAACACACCAGGAGCTGATGGACGGCTGCTGCTTTCTAAGCCGCAACGGGAAAAGGCCCTTCTGGTCTCGTGAGCCGTCAGAGACAGCGTCCCCGCCGCGCTCCGCCCTGTCACCAGGGGCGCGAGCGGCGGTCCAGCCTGGTCTGAAGTGTTCGGCTCAGGAGCCGTCGGGGACGCCTGCAGGGCTGCACCGCGCCCGGAGCCCAGGCTGGGCGGGGATCCCGCAGCTATGTCCACGTGGGCCCAGCTCCCTGTCAGGAAGGGGGTGCCTCCAGGGCTCCGGGGCCGGAGCTCAGGAAGGGGTCCCCCACGGCGGGAGCAGGAGAGCTGAGTGCCAGCAGTTCTGAGCGCCCCGAGCCGGCGTGAGCTGCGCCGCACCTGAGCTCTCTGGGAGACAGTGCATGTGATGTCAAAGCCGTGCACGCCACTGCTCCCCCCGCCCTGCCTCAGGCAGAGCCCACTCCCTCCGTTCAACCGCGCCCACACCTGTGCCAGGCCCGAGTGGCCAATCCTGGCTGTCACACGCGTGTGCGCACACCAAGATGGAACCACAGAGCTGCACGCTGACTTGCAGAACACGTGGAAAGGAGCTCTGCCACCTCGAGGCACCAGTGCCTGGGAGCCTTGCTCGCCTGGACGCACACGCACGCGCACGTGTCCAGCCCGCGGTCACGCACGTGGAAGTATCTGAGCCTCGCCCAGCCCCTCACATATCACAAACAGGCTGTCACGCTGACGTGCCTCCAGTCTTGCTCATCAACACTGTAAGACGGGGAGATAAAACTTTTTAAAAATAAATTTCTTGGTAAAAATTAATTTAAAAAGGCCTACTTTGCAAGCAGCAGTCACTTTGTTCTTGTAATATGCAAATAATACTGTTACATCAAAAGGTGGGTTTAAATAAGCTTAATTTAGGTTTCTTCTTGAAGGTTTAGAAAAATAGAGACTTCCTTGTTACTTGGCGGCTCCTCCACTCTTCCAGTTCCAGGGGATGCAGAGGTCCCCGTCCTGCATGACGGAGTAGAAGCGGGACACGCACAGGTGCATGCCCTGGAGGTGAGGCAGCGGCTGGCCCAGGAGCCTCCGGCAGCAGTCGGCCATCTGCACGCTGGAGACGCTGGGCTCCTTGTACAGCCTCTCCAGGGACAGCTTCTTTCTCGAGGCCTGAATCAGCTCATCCTCCACCACCTTCAGCCTGTGCGGTGGAGACGAAGGGGGCACTGCCTCGGGGGCACCCAGGAGCACGCCGCGGTGAGGACCACGCCACGGGGGCAGCGTGGGCCTCGGGCACCCAGGAGCACGCCGCGGTGAAGGCCACGGGGCAGCGTGGGCCTCGGGCACCCAGGAGCACGCCGCGGTGAGAGCACGCCACGGGGTAGCGCGGGCCTCGGGCACCCAGAGCACGCCGCGGTGAGGACCATGCCACGGGGCAGCGCGGGCCTCGGGGGCACCCAGGAGCACGCCGCGGTGAGGACCACGCCACGGGGCAGCGCGGGCCTCGGGGGCACCCAGGAGCACGCCGCAGTGAGAGCCACGCCACCACAGCACCCCACGCCGCGGGACCACGCCACGGGGCAGCGCGGGCCTCGGGGGCACCCAGGAGCACCCAGGCCATGGGGCACGCACCCAGGAGCCGCCGCAGTGAGGACCACGCCACGGGGCAGCGCGGGCCTCGGGCACCCAGGAGCACGCCGCGGTGAGGACCACGCCACGGGGCAGCGCGGGCCTCGGGCGGCACCCAGGAGCACGCCGCGGTGAGGACCACGCCACGGGGCAGCGCGGGCCTCGGGCACCCAGGAGCACGCCGCGGTGAGGACCACGCCACGGGGCAGCGCGGGCCTCGGGGGCACCCAGGAGCACGCCGCGGTGAGGACCACGCCACGGGGCAGCGCGGGCCTCGGGCGGCACCCAGGAGCACGCCGCAGTGAGGACCACGCCACGGGGCAGCGCGGGCCTCGGGCGGCACCTAGGAGCACGCAGTCAGAGCCTTGCCATGGGGCAGCGCGGGCCTCGGGGGCGGCACCCAGTAGCCACCGCAGGAGAACCACGCCACGGGGCAGCGGGCCTCGGGCGGCACCCAGGAGCACGCTGCAGTGAGAACCACACCACGGGGCAGCACGGGCCTCGGGCGGCACCCAGGAGCACGCGGTAGTCAGAGCCTCGCCACGGGGCAGTGCGGGCCTCGGGCTCCGCCCACGAGCGTGGGGCACCAGCTCGGAGGTGCGTGTCCTGCCCCACCGGGCAGCTGTGCTAGCTCAGGGGAGGCGGCTCAGGAAGCCCCTGGCAGGTGGGAGGGGCTGTGTGGGAGGGCAGCCTGAGGGCTTCTCAGAGCAGCCTCCTGGGAACAGGGAAGGCCTCAGCCCTGGTGCAGGGCAGGGGTGGGGCAGAGAAGCAAAGGGAGAGGCAGAGAGGAGCTCGGAGGGCTCCGTGGCTGACTGGGGCCAAGACCCCGGCTAAGCAGCAAGGAGCCTGTGCTTCCCTCTGGGGCAAGGAAGAGGGCAAGGGTCGGGGTCGCGGTCAGGAAGGAGGAAATGCGGGTGGCAGCGTCCGGGGGGCTGGAGTGCTGGCAGGGGGGGCTCCCACCTGACCCGTGTGGACGGGGCTGCCCCTGGTCCTCTCCCTGCACTCCAGCAACACAGCAGCCACGGACAGCCAACGGCCACGGGAGGGACAGGGCGTCCACGCAGCGCTCTCGGCCCGCAGCATCACCCACGCAGGGCGAGGCCACCCACACGGGCTCCGGACAGTCCCAGCAGCCACAGCAGTGGCAGCCCCTGCATGACGGGCACACGCCGGCCTCATCGTCATGGCTCTCAGGGCAGCGGGGAGCCACCGCCTGCACGCGGCTCCTCTGCGCCGTGCTGACCAGCTCAGCCTCTCTCCGCCTCCCCCACGCCTCCGCCCCCAGTGCGCTGGCTGGGCTCGGCTACTGCCCCAGAAACAAGCCCGGGCGGCAGGAGCCGGGTCCTCGCCTTTCCATCAGGGACACCTGCCTGTGCCGGGCAGACATTCTGATGAACGTGCGGACGCCGGCCCAGTGACCCCATCTCCCTAGGCCACGTCGGCCGAATGTGACGCCCACCCCCCGACAGGAGACAGGCCCGCACTGGGCAGGGTCTCGCTGCTGCAGCACAGGGCACCGGGCAGCCACGTAGCTCCTTCCGCCACACGCAACGGAGCAGGGCTGCCTATGAAGTAAGGCCTGGTTACGTTAAAATTCCTTCCCGATTGAATTAAAATGCAGATACATTTTTTAAATATCAGTAGTTTAAAAAATTTAAGAGGGGCGTGGGCCCAGCAGATGGCGTGATGGTTGTGCTACTGGACTCCCACATAGTTGACTGTGGGTTGAGTCCTGGACCGGGCTGTTTATAACTCATGCCAGGCATGTGTGCATGGGTGCCTCAGACCCTGAGGAGACTGGAGAAGGGACTGGGGCGTGGCCACCCCCGGGGTGATTTCTCACTTTCTGTCTCTGTCTCTCTGGCACATGCCCTAGAGCAAAAAAAACTCTCTAAAAAAACCATTTAGGGAAGCCAGATGGCATGGAGGTTACAGTGGCTGGATCCCACTTGGGTGACAGCATGGTCTGAGTCCTGGACTCAGTGGCTTGAAAACATACTAGCACGTGTGCGTGCGTGGCCAAAATCCCAAGAAGAGAGTGGAGAAGGGACTGCAGTGGGCCGCCCCTCTGGGGAGGGAGCTGTCTCATTGTGCACCTCCCCGTACCTGGTAGGTGCACACACTGCGGAACAACAGAAATCTAAAATGAAAGGCCACTGGGTGGCATAATGGTTAGGGCAGCTGGATCCCACGTGGCTGCCTGCCTGGTTCAGGTCTCAAAACCTGCGGCTTGAAAAACATGCCAGGTTTGTGTGTGTGTGCGCACCCAGAATCTCGAGAGGAGAGTGGAGGAGGGACTGACTGCAGTGTGGCCATCCCCCACGGTGGGTGCTCTCTCCCTCTCCGGTAAGCACACATGTCTCCCGGCAAAGGAAAATTTTAAATAGAGATTCCCTGTAAACCCTGTAAACAGTAACCATTTTTCCCTCTTCTACCTGGAGAGCTTTGTGTGATGTTCTTATTCTTCACTCTACCCCTGAGCTGAATTTCCTATGTCCAGGCCCAATTCTGAGGCAGCGGCCATGGTCCTGCACTGAGGTGTCACGGCACTGCCACATCTATCCTTGCAGGGAGGAGACAGCCCGTGGGACGCCCACACGGGGGTCAGTTCCCGCCTAGTACCGGCTAGCGCCCCGCCTGCGCCCGCCCGCCTGCGCCCGCCGGGGGCTGCCCTGCGGGGACTTACTCCTCCTTCCTCTTCGTCCTCTCTCGGGCCTGCTGCGCTTTAGCGAGGATGAACCACCGGAGGCTCGCCGGGTCGCAGAGCACAGGCACGTTAAAATGCCCGAGTTCGTGCAAGCTCGGGGCGTATCTGTCACTGCAACGAAGCACACAGGAAAGGAGATGCACTGCTGCTCCGCGTCCCAGCATCTGCTCAGTCCCCGAGGAACCGAGGAGCCAGCAGGCGGCTGGCTAAGGCCGGACCCCCCACGGCGGGCGGCAACCTGGGTCCCAGACGCCAGCCTGACGCTCACGCCGGGCGTGTGTGTGTGCGCGTGTGTGCGCGCGTGTGTGCGCGTGTGCGTGCGTGTGTGCGCGTGTGCGTGTGTGTGCGTGTGTGCGCGTGTGTGTGCGCGTGTGCGTGCGTGTGTGCGCGCGTGCGCGCGTGTGTGCGCGTGTGCGTGTGTGTGGACGCCCAAAACCGAAGAGGAGAATGGAGGACAAGGGACTGTGGTGTGGTCCGGTGGGGGGATTTCTCGCTTTTTATCTCTTGACTGAGTGCAGACACCACATAGCAAAAAAATAAAGAAAATTTAAAAAAAGAGAAGCCACCTTTGATTGATGGCAACAGCGGCTCTGAGCTTTGCTGCCCTCGCACCGAGCCCCGTGGCCTTCCTTAGGGGGAGGCCAGCCGGATGGCGGGCGGCGGCAGCAGCAGTGCGTCAGGGCCTCTGGAGGCGCCCCGCGAGGAAGGCCCCCACCTCACACCGGAGACGCCCGAGGGCCGGCCAGAGCGCCAAGGCCTACCGGACCGCTCGCTGTGACTCAGGGAAGAAAGAGTTTTTGAGAAAAAAGAGAACGAGAGTGCGTTTAAGTGCTTAGCACAGTGACTAGCGAATAGCAGGTGCACAAAAACGTGGCTCCCGATTTAACGTTAGTTTTGTCCTTAATGAACTAATTAATGAATTGATTTTAAATTTTGACCAGTGAGAGAGAGAGAGAAGGAAAGTGAGAAAGCAAGCTGCCAGGTCCAGGACTTGAACCATGGTTGACCATATGGGAGTCCAGCGTCTTAAGTACCATGCCATCTGTTGGCCCCAGGCTGAGCATTAACTTAACCCTAGAAAGCCTTGCCCAGGATTGAGCCTTCCCTGCCCTGCATTCAGAGGTTCCGGATTAGGAGGGAGACCCTCGCCCTTCTCGTGCACGGGAGGGCTGATCCACAGGCAGTCCCGTCCTTTTCTTCAACTCCTGAGACCCGCACCCGGAACGCGAGGCCACCGAGCACGCCCAGGCCCGGGGAGACCGGCCCACGCGGCCTGGCTCGGTACTACCTGTGGAGGATCATCTGCAGGCCCTGCAGGCTGCGGGGGTGGAAAGCGGCTCTGCTCCTCAGCAGCCTCTGGTGGAAGACGTCCAGGAGGGAGTAGTACTCTTCAAGGGTCAGCACCGGCTGAAGTTCCTCGACGTACACCACCTGCAGGCCCCCTAGAAGGTAGCTTATTTGATCTTCTAGAAGCATCAGCTTCCTCCGAAGGTCAAAGTAACTTGGCAACCTTTCAAAAAGCTGCAATATTAAAAAAGAAAAGAAAAAAGTCTAGTGTTACTACAGTAACCCAGTGCTAGGGCTGCAATGAGCTGATACTGAGATGCTGCCTAGGAGAGTCCGTGTGCAGGGAAGGAAAAGGGCGGTGTAACAGGAGCCCCCTTCACATGCCCACGGCCAGTGTGACGCTTAGGGCCTTCGCAGAAAAAGAGCGGCACGCCCTGAACAAAAGTCCTCAGTATAAGCAAGCATATGTACTTCAACCCCAATCTGTTCCCTCAAAATCGAGTGCAAATTAGCCAAATTAGCCACAGGAAACACGGACGTGTCCTACTGTGTACGGGGCGTGGAAAGGAAAGAGCCTGCGTCCGAACCGAGGTGCTAAGGGCCGCCTCAGGGTGAGCGGTGCACGGGAAGCTGGAGCGAGGCCCCCAGGGCAGTCCAGCTGGAGGGGTCTTACAGGGCAAGCAGGGGGACCAGCAGGTGCCTTAGTGGCCACGTCACTGGACTCCCCTGTAGTCGATCACAGGTCGAGTCCCAGACCCAGCGGCTTAAAACTCACTCTGGGTGTGTGTGCGTGCGTGCCCAAGATCCTGAGAGGAGAATGGAGGAGAAGGGACTGCGGCGTGGCCACCCCCCAGGGGGTGATTTCTCGGTTCCGTCTCCCCAATGAGCACATGCACCCTCTAGCAGAAATCTCTAAGAAACAGGCAAACAGGACGTAGAAAAGGGACATCAGAGTGGGAGTGCTCCGGGGAAAGAGGAGCACAGGCAACGTGGAGGTAGGAGGGAACGGCACGAGCACTGGGCAAGAGCTGTGCACAGGATCCAATCCCACATGCCTGACGCGGTTCAAATCCCGGCCCTGGCAGCTTGGACGACGTAGCAGGCGCACGTGTGTGTGCCCCAAATCCTGATGTAATGGAGAAACGGAGGAGGCGGCACGTGACCACGCCCCTGTGGGGTGCGTCTTCCCCTCCGTCTCCAGGGAGCGTGCCCTCTGGCAACGACAGAACAAGGAGTTGGGGGGCTGAGTCTGACGAGTCTGCAGGTTGGTGGAGAGGGAGCCTTCGAGCGGGCTGGGACAGGGAAGGGCCATTAAGGATTTAGGTTTTCTGTCGAAGGCTGAGGTCTGAAAGAAGTATCTCAAATCTACCAGGACCAAGGAAAATCCCAGGAGAGGAATGGAGAAGGGACCGAGGCGTGCCGTCCCCCGGTGGGGTGACTTCTCACCTTCCCTCAGTCTCACTCTCTCTGGCAAGCATATGTGCCCTGTAGCAAGACCGAACAAAACAACTCCAGGGCATGCCAGCCACCCCCCTGCAGGTGTCTGCCCGGGAGGAACTGTCTGTCCACGTGTCTGCACTCAGACCGCTGTTAGCCGTCACTGCCCCGCCGGACACAGCCCAGCGTGCGTGAGCAGGGCACTGGGCGGCCAGACAGGCTCACCAACACGGCGCGACGCCGCGGCGCGGCAGGACGGACACGCTCAGTTCATGCAGCAACACGGCTGGGTCTGAGAGTGAGCGAGCGAAAGACGCCAGGCAAAAAGGTACGTGCATGCTGTGAGCCCACAAGTAAAACCCTGGAAATACAAACCGCCCTACAGCGAGGGGCAGACCCACGGCTGCCAGCGGAGGCCGGCCACGTCTGCTGGCTTGCCGTGGGCCTGGCCTCACAGGCATCGCTGCAGAGCTGACCAGGTCACACGCTGGGTCGGCCCCACCTCAGGGACTGCTGAGAACGGCAAAGCAAACCGAGTGCAGGCGTACGGCCACTTCCCGAAGAGACGGCACCGCTCTGGGATGACAACCGCCTCAACTCGGGCTTTCCTCCTCCGTGTTTCACCGCGTGACATCAAGCGTGCCGACTCGTTTTCAGTCCCTGGACCTCGCAGCGTGGTCTGAACTGAGGGCGTGGGGCTCAGGCCAGGAAGGCCTCTGGCCCCCGCACTCACCTTGGCCCAGTCGTGGTGGACGTCCACTGTCCCCAGCATCACGTGACCTACGGCGCTCACGCCCGAGCGGTCTGTGAATATGACCGTGCACCCTGAGGACAGAGACACAGCTTTGGCCACGGTCCCGAGGAGCGTGTTCCTTCATGACAGTGCAACAAGGACGCAGACTGGGGTGAGCTCAGGGTCCAGTCCAGCAGCGTACAGCCGACTTCCACGTGCTGCTTCGTTCAAAGGGACAACCGAAGAGCTCGGCTGGGACAGGCACGGCCTCCCCAGCGACTCGGGTGTGGCCGCCCGCAGCACCTAGGAGGGAGCGGGGGCTCACCTTTCGCCTTTCTCAGTGCTTCCGAGCTCTGCTGCGCCAGGCGGCCCAGGCTGTGCAGCTGGCTGCAGCGGTGGGCCACACCCCAGCTCCTCTGCCACCTGCGGCAGAGCACACGTGTCAGCGAGCAGGCCCAGCACCCGAGGGGCGCCCTCGCCCCACGGCCTGACTGCCGCGAAGGCCATGAGCGTCTCCCTGAAGCTGTACAATGTGTTTCAAGTGACCTTCGGTGTCCAAACTAGCTGATATTTTTAACAAAAGAATTATTTTTATTTATAATTACTATTTTTTTAAAAATTTGAATAGGGAGAGACAGAAAGAGAGAGATGGAAAGTGAAAAAACAAGCCACCAGGTCTGGGACTCGAACCATGGTTGGCCATGTGGGAGTCCAGCGCCTCAACCAGCACGCCTCCTGCCGGTCCCCTAGTTGATTTTTTTAAAGAAATAACCAAGTGGAAAATACTAAACACTTCTTCAGTAGACGGCCTCTGTGCGGCTGTTCTGAGTGAAGCCGGGTCTCCATTTGCAGGAGTCCCGGCTACTTCTCCGGTAAACGGTGAAGGTGCGTGTCCGGCCGCACCACTTTACGCTCTCCCACTCAAGCCCCAGCCCAGTCGAGCCCAGCCTGGAGCCCCAGTTGATCTGCAAACAGGCCGCGTGTGTGCGTGTGTGCCCAGGTCCTTACGAACTGGAGGGTGGGGAAGGGAAGTGGGTTCGCAGAGGGTGAGCCCTCCTGGGGTGCTTCCCTCTCTCTCTCATGCATCCACATGAAACAAGCAAACAGAGGCCCAGCGGGTGGGGCTCATGGATCCCATCTGGCTGCCTGTCGAGTTCCAGACCTGGGTGCTGGAAACACGTGGGCACGTGTGTGTGTGCCCAAAACCCCGAGGAGACTGTCGCATGGCTACCCCCCAGGGAGCGATTCCTCACCTTCCCTCTCTCTGTATCAGAGGCTCTCTCCCATTCCCAGTGAGCACATGTGCCCTATAGCAAACTGAAAAAAAATTTAATTAAGAACCTCTAGAAGATTTTGCTTATATAGATGATATCTTTTGATATTTCTCATTGTGTCAATTAAAGAAGAGAAATATTTTTGGAGAGGTTTTTGCTATAGGGCGCATATGCTCACAGAAAGAGAGACAGAGAGATAGAAAGCAAGAAATCACCCCCTGGGGGGATGGCCACGCCACAATCCCTTCTCCTCCATTCTCCTCTCGGGATCTTGGGCACGCACGCACATGTGCCCAGTGTGAGTTTAAGCCACCGGGTCCAGGACTCAAACCGTGGTTGACTACATGGGAGTCCAGTGACATAGCTGTTATGTCCCAAAAAGAGAAATTTCTTCACTGTACTGTAAAATAATGCTTTAAAAAAATTTTTTTTTCTCCAAATTCAGGTTTTGCTATAAGACAAGTATGCTTGCCAGACAGAGAATAGGGAAAAGGAGAAGGCACCCTTCAGGGGGGATGGCCATGCCACAAACCCTTCTCCATTCTCCAATAGAAATGTTGGGCATGTATGCAAATGTGCCAGGCATGATTTTCAAACTGGTGGGTCTGGGACTTGAAATGCACATTCAGTCATATGGGATCCAGCCACCTGCTGACCCGATACTGCTCTTTTTGTTTGTTTGTTTGTTTGTTTGTTTGTAATGGTTAAGAAATTCTTTCATTTTCCTAATCCTAGTCTATTTTGATAGTTTTTTTTTAAGATTTTTGCTGGGGGCCAGCAGGTGGCATGGTGGCTAAGGTGCTGGATACTCCCACATGGCCGACCACAGTTCGAGTCCCAGACCTGGTGGCTTGCTTTCTTACTTTCTCTCTCTCTCTGGTCGAATTAAAATAAATAAATGAATAAATAAAATTAAAGAAAAAGATTTTTTACCATAGGCACGTGTGCTCACCAAAGATACAGTGAGAGGAAAAATGAGAAATCACCCCCCGGGGAGTGGCCATGCTTCAATTCCTTCTCCATTTCCCTCCTGGGACTTGGGCACACACGAGCACACGTCTGGTGTGACTCTCAAGCCACCAGGTCTGGAACTTGAACTGGGGTCAGCTATGTGGACTCGAACACCTTAACCATCACGCACTCTTTGAGCCTCTTGGTGGATCGTTATAAATTTATACTTGAAAACATTATCTTCATGCACACGAATGTGCTTAGAAACTTCAGGGAAAAGAAAAGCAAGGTGTTTGTGGTGTGGGCTCTTGTTCTCGCTGGTAATCAGGGCGTGAACGAGAGGGGCTTTCCAGATTGGTGTGGGTGTCATCTGCAACATCATCTCCTCCCTCCTTAAAGGAAGTTATTCATCTGTGAACGGCCGGCTTCTCTGGGCATTGTCTGCGTAAGCCTTTCCTGACCCAGCGACGATTTCACCTTCTCCCCAAGCCGCACCGTCAGCTGGGTGTTTGCTCTCGCTTCAATTTTAGCATAGTCTGTGTCGCTTTGATAGGGGCTCTTTTCAAACTGATGCCTTCTCTTTCTGAGTGCCTTAAGCTAGACCTGGCTCAGATATTCCATAGCAAGTGAGTACGAGTTTACATTGCTGCGGACACTTGCTGAGATCGGTGTGTAGTTTTTCATAACATGGGTTTTCCATGAACTTTTTCAAGCCCCTTATAGAACATCAACTCAAATGTCCCACACAAGTGCACGTCTACAGGCCCTGCTCGGATGTGAATGGTCTCATCGGGCAGTGGCTGGGATTCCCCAGGAGAGGTTAAGTCCGGCCGGAAGCAAGCTATCAGCCCAGGGAAGAGCTGCTCCCACAGAGCCCGACAGCCGCTGCTTCAAGGGAACGACAAGTCTCGGTAACGCGGACTGGAAACCACAAATCAGGCTACGGCAAAAGTAACAGGGTATCTACGCCTGGGGTCGGCGGCGGTTCAGGGCTCTAGCGACACGCATCCTGGGACAAGCCCCCGGCCCTTCCTTGTCTATCCCTCAATTTTCCTTTAGAAATAAATGACTAGATAGTGTGTACACTCTCCAGAGAGACAGAGAGATCACCCTATGGGGAGGGGACCCTTCTCCCTCTCTCCTTCCTTTGGGCTTTTGGGCACACCCATCCAGTGTTTTCTCAAACCACCGGGTCTAGGACTTGAACCACATAGTTGGCCATGTGGGATCCAGCTGCCTTAACCGCCATGCCACCAGCTGGCCCTCTGTCTTCAGTTTATTTCTAAAGTAAACCTCAGCGTGCACCTGTACACAGCCATCGTCGCCCGTTCACGGACACGTAGCCAGGAAGTGGTGCACACAGGAGCACAGCACCCACGTTCCCCTTCCCTCCCAACCCCGCTTGAACGAAGGCGTGCTTTCTTTTGTATGTTATGTATATGTCACAAACGGCTGTTCACAAACTCATCATGTAAGAGAGTTCAACCCTGGGGCCAGCAGGTGGCGTAGCAGTGAAGGCGCTGGACTCCCACATGGCTGACCACAGTTTGAATCCTGGACCTGGTGGCTTAAAAGTCACACTGGGCACGTGTGCGTGTGTGCCCCACATCCTAGGGGCAGAAGGAGGAGAAGTGGTTGTGGCATGGCCACCCCCCGAGAGCTGACTTCTCGTTCTCCTCCTCTCTCTCACCCTGGCGAGCGCTCCTGCCCTATGGCAAAGAAAACAATCAAAGAATGTCAGAAACACACGTATTTAAACCTTTCTTCAATATTTTAAACCAGGAATTGGTAGCTGGGGTTTTGGTGGAAAACAATGATGGTGATGTTCACAGCTGAGCAAGGTCAGTTATCCGAGTAAAGTTAAAGATGCGAATTCTCAGCTGCTACAAAGCTTACCAGAGGGGCACTCATGTTTAATTTCTTTTTTTTTTAAACTTTTTTTTTAGAATTATTTTTCTTTAATTTTGTTCATTCATTTTATTTTAATTTGACCAGAGAGAGACACACAAAGATAAAGAGAGGAAGAGAGAGAGAGAGAGTGGGAGAGACAGAGAAAAAGTGAGAAAGCAGGCCACCTGGTCTGGGACTTGAACCATGGTCAGCCATGTGGGAGTGTCCAGCGCCTTAACCACCACACCACCTGCTGGCCCCAATTCATGTTTAATTTTTTTTTTGGAGAGGTTTTTGCTATAGGGCGCGTGCGCTCGCCAGACAGACAGAGAGAGATAGAGAGACAGAAAGTAAGAAATCACCCCCCAGCGGGGATGGCCACGCCGCAATCCCTTCTCCTCTGTTCTCTTGGGATCTTGGGCACGCACGCACACACGCCCGGTGTGAGTTTAAGCCACCGGGTCCAGGACTCGAACCGCGGTTGACTACGTGGGAGTCCAGCAACATAGCCATTATGCTAACTGCTGGTCCCCTCATGTTTAATTTCTAAACTGGCTCTTCCGTCTTTATTACCTGATGTCTGCCAGTTGCAACTGATGAGACAGTTCATCTTTCAAACGGTCTAGTTCTCTTCTCAGCGGTAAACTATTCTTCAGCTTTTTAATAGCACTTTTTCCATTGTTATCTAACCAGGTTCTAGAAAGAGACACACAGGTAGACACTTTGCAACACTAACTATAACATAAACATTGGTCATTAAAGACACAAGCATTCCCTTAAAGCAGCCGTGACATTCAACTGAGTTTGCAATCAAACCTCTACTTTTGCCAGGCCTGCCCTTTTAAATACCCGGGTTGCTTGGAGAATGAACAGCACCTGTCAAACCATATTCTTCTGGGTCATCGGAAAAGTCATGATGCAGTTTTGCACAGAAGAACATAGAAAAATGATTTTTCCGATGACTCAATACTTACAACTTCTTCTGTATATAAAAAAAAAATTTTTAATCACTTAAACCTTGTCACTGGGTTTCTAGAATGGGAATTCTTCTGTTTAAGTTTTCTAGAGGGTGTGTGTGCTTGCCAGAGAGAGACAGACAGGGAGAGAGAGGGAAAGTGAGAGAGCACCCTCTGGGGGATGGCCACGCTGCAATCCTTTCTCTCCCATTCTCTTCTCGGGACTTTGAGCACGTGTGCTCACACACCAGGGTGTTTCCGAAGCTGCCGGGTCCAGGACTCGAACCACACAGTCGGCCACGTGGGATGCAGCCGCCCTAACTGCCATGCCACCACCTCGCTCCTCTGGTACGCTGTCGTGCTGTCCCCACGTCCTTTCTGTGTGGATGACCACACCACGGTACCGTGCTACTGACTCCCGTTAGAAATGCCTCACACCTTTCTGTGAAGCTTTAAAACCTTTGAAGAAGCTTTAAAAATTTTTATAGTCTTAAGTGCAGCCTTTCTCCATATACCAGGGTCACGTGAATGGAATTTTAAAACTTGAACAAAAGCAAACACTCTTAAGCATGTTTGGTCTCGAAAGATTAAAAAGTTAAATAGAGTTTGGAATATTCAGGCCACATTCAAAAACACAAATTCTCACTTTCATAATGGTTCCTGCTTACCTACACTGGTAGTCACTTTCCCTAGAACACTAAGACTTTAATGTGAAACACGAGCTACAGACGACAGTTTAGGTCGGTGAGGACCTGCACGTACATCAGGGTCGTTTCCACTCTCGAGGCTTGTTCGAGGTCTGCGTCAGGGTCCTTGAACCCCGTGAAGGCGTAGTAAGACCTGTCCCACTGGATGGGCCTGTCGGGCGCCCTCCTCGTGCCCTTGCGGGGCTGGGGGTGCACAGCGGTGCTCGCGCTCGCGAGGTGCCCGACCGGCAAGCTGCAGGACTTGAGGATACACAGCACTGTGCTCAGCAGGTCCCTGGTGCGCAAGGTGACTCGGACAGCCCGGAGTCCTAGAGAACACAACCCCAGTGAGTACAGGCCGTTACCGGCTTGGCTTAAAATGCTTCCCCATTCAGCAATTACAAAGTCAAAGTCTTAAAACATCTCGTCCCCGAACAAGCCACCCTCCTGCCACGTCGTCCACGTCGTCACACAAGCTAGGTCCCTTCACAGAACGTGCCGGTTTTCACCCTCACGCACGCCCTTAGCCCTCAGCTCCCCTCCCGAGCCAGCCTGGGAGGGACGCAGCCTTACTCCCAACACGGCCCGAGGTCTGGTCTCTTCAGAGACAGGAACGGCCCGGCCGCTGCAGGCAGGTGTTCGCCACAGACCCTTCGCAGCCCCGCGGGGAGGAGGGAAGAAGGGAGGGGGAGACTTCACGTGACAGCAGTTTGGGTGGGGAGGGTCAGAATCTAGTCTGAGTGGTCACGGAAATCCATTCTGAACTCGCTCTTTAACCTCAGGGATCGTCCTCATACTTCCTCAGCCACCTGACCCAATGTTTCCAGGAGCCATTTCGAATTCTCGGATTGTTTAGAAGTTACTGATTCACAATCTGATTTTAGTGTACGGTTCGGGTTTGTCTCTGCTGGGGGTTAGGAGCCGAATTTACATAGCTTTCCCATCAACATTCCTCATTTGCAAAGTTGCCGGATCTGGGACTTGAACTGCGGCCAGCCACCTGAGAATCCAGTACCTTAACCACCCAGCTACCTGTAGGCCCTGTAAATTTGCTTTTGCCACTTAACCTCAGTGCCCCTTCCTATCCGCATCCATATGCATCCGGCTCTCTGGTGAAACCGGCCGTGCGACAGCCCGGTGGAGGCGACAGCTTGGGTGCCGCCTCGTCCGCCGCTCCCGCCCAGCAGGCCGATGGGTTTGCGCCTCCTGACAGCCGATGCAGACGCGGTCGGCCTCGCAGCCGCTCAGACCCCATGTGTACTGAGAGCACTCCGGCTGCTCGGGCTTCACCACGAGGTCGATGCATGTGGCTCAGCGGCTGAGAGTGAAGCCAGAGCAGCCGGAGGACCAGGCCGGCCGTGGGCAGGGACAGGGAGGCAGACTCGAGCCCTGCAGAGCCGGGGACAGCTGGGTCGGGGCAGGTCTGTCTCCACCAGTTCACTGACGGCCTGTGCACCCGACGTAAAGACGGCGGCCTGCACCACGCCGCCTGCCCTCCGCCCTGCAGAGGCCTGACTATCCCGCAGAGGCCACGTGAGCTTGTGTGTCCAACACGGACGGAACGCACTCTCACCACCTGTGGCACCCGACGTAAAGACGGCGGCCTGCACCACGCCGCCTGCCCTCCGCCCTGCCTGACTATCCCGCAGAGGCCACGTGAGCTTATCCGTCCAACACGGACGGAACGCACTCTCACCACCTGTGGCACCATCACGCACAGACGGAGCGTCTAACTACCTCAGTGTGCGTTTGAATACGAGGCTGGCCTTCTCATACGGGTACTGGCTAACTTCTCAGCTCCTGGACCACCACTGCCATTTCTACCACCGAGGGGCCTGTGCTTCCTTGCTCACTTGTGAGGACCCTTCATATATCGCTCACATCTGCCACGCTCGCTCCCTCTCCAGGTTAAGTTTTGCCATAGCCTGTTTCGTGTTTAAGGAATGGTCCACGGTGAACCCAGCCAGGGCGAGCTACCGCTGTTTGTTTAGCATTAACTCACAGAAAGCCCTCAGAAAATGCCTGCATGTTTTAACATTTCTTTCTTTCTTCTTTTTTTTTTTAGAGAGGTTTTTGCTATAAGGTGCATGCGCTCGCCAGAAAGACAGACAGACAGAAAGCGAGAAATCAGCCCCCAAGGGGGATAGTCACGCCGCAATCTCTTCTCCTCCATTCTCCTCTCGGGATCTTGGGCACGTGCCCACACGTGCCAGGGGTGAGTTTAGGCCACTGGGTCCAGGATGCGAACCGTGGTTGACTACGTGGGAGTCCAGCGACATAGCCATTACGCTAACTGCTGGTCCTAACATTTATTTCTAAAAATACTTATGTCCTCATGAGCCACCAAAAAATCCCAACCAACCAACCAAACAAAAACCCGTGGAACTAAAGAAATAATTAAGGCCTTGAAGAATTTCAACATACTAATAATGTGGGCCAGGTGGTGGTGTGGTGGTGAAGGTGGCCACCCCACGTGGCCAGTAGTGTGGTCTGAGTTCCGAGCCTGGCGGCCTGTCCGCAGGCATGCGTGCCCAAAATTCCAAAGGAGAGGGAAATGGTGACGGGACTGTGGAGTGACACCCCCGGGGGATGCTTTCCCACTTTTCCTCTCTGTCTCTCTCTGGCGAGTGCACATGCACTCTGGCAAATTAAAATCACACACCTGCACAACGATGCATGACATTTCAATAGAGCATCACTGGGAAACATCTGCCTTATCGCTAGGTCACCAGTGACACGCTAAGGACGTAGTCATGGGGACCCTGCTGGGTGCTACCTCTCGCTCATGGAAGGAATAAATAACTTCAAGAAACAAACAAATTAAACCATTGTAAAAAAGTTGAAATGTGCGACCAACAGATGGTGTAATGGCATGTCGCTGGACTCCCACGTAGTACACCACGGTTCGAGTCCTGGACCCGGCGGCTTAAAACTCACGCCGGTGTGTATACACGCATACCCAAAGGTTCTGAGAAGAGAGTGGAGAAGGGACTGTGGTGTGGCCATACCCCCGGGGGTGATTTCTCGCTTTCTGTCTCTGGGTCTCTGTCTCTCCAGTGAGCACATGTGCCCTATAGCAAACATTTCTCTAAAAAAAAAGATTAAAATGTTTTATCTTTTTTTCAGAATGACAATCTTCATCATAGACAAATAAGTAGCAGCAATAGTCAAAGGCGACTGCTCACACTACGTGGCCTGTAACTTAAATGCGGAATGTCATCCCAGTTTGTGACTCTGACTGGGCCCTGTACGTGCGCTCCATAAGCTGATGTCGTAGTGGAAACAGCAGATAGAGCTGTAGAAATGGGCCTGACTCTCCCAAACACATAAAAAGAAAAACAGACTAGTGATAATAGTTTTATTTTACAAACTGTAAAGGATGTAATTTGCCTCTGTAAATCCCATCTGTTCTGGAGAAATCATGACCCCTAAGTAGGTTGTTCTGCATAAGTAGGTTATTTCTCCGACCCCTAGCCTGGTTGCTAACTAATCAACACACCTATTTACTAGAAACGACTTACGGACATTTGGCCCTACACGAGTAAACAGGTCCCTGCTGTGTGGGAGGCTTCCTGGCTGAGACGGGCACATCACGGTGGATGGGATAAACGGCTGCACTTTGCAGCAGGACTGCCGCGTGGAATGATAACCACGCGTACTGCTCATTACTGTCAGTTACAGTGCTCTTCCCTACGCGCCTTCCCAAATGGCTGGGACTGCTTTCTCAGAATAACGAAGGACAAGGGCTACTTCTAACGAAGCCGTAGGTGCAAGGAAAGGGTCTGTCCTCCCGATCCCCGCATTCGGTCCTGGAGACGGGAGGAGGCACAGCATCAGACGCGCAGCTCTGAGACCCTGGGCGGGAGGCCGTCTTCAACACACACTACGGGGAGGAGACCCTACGGGGCTCTTTCAGGATCCAGCTTCTCTTCTGGTCAGGAGGTCCGAGCAGTTTCAAAAAAACTTGCGGTGTGCTTTCTGGGGCTGCACAGCAGTGCAGCACAGCACGTGTGGCGCTGTGAGGCTGACCCAGGCGAGAATGTTCTGGTTCAAGCCTGGAGACCTGTCTGAACACGCCAGGCACGCACATGCCCGTGATCCGGGCTGGCTGGGGCTGCGGCGGGCCGGGGCATCAGGACCTGGGCAGGGGGTGCTGTCTTCATCGCTCTCTCTCTCTCTTGCTCATGGAAGAAATAAGCTCTTCTAAAACTTATAGTGCGTTTTCTCACTGTTCTGGCTTAACTCACAGAAAGCTCTTGGTAAATCTATAAACTCTTCCGAGTTCATTCTAAAAACAAATGCATTTCCTCAAAGATCACCAAAACGACGGACATTTAGGGAAATGACGGGCTGTACGGAGCGTTTGTCCGAGACTTTCAGGAGGGTTGGGTGATGGCTGACGCGGGCGACACTCATGAAGATGGCCAGGCGCGCAGATTCGGGGCAGAGGCCGGGCTCCAGCCCTCCACGCTACCCCGCGGTCGTGGGCAAGTGCCCCTCACTGAACAGCACCGAGTTACACCGGGTAGATACTACCAACCTCCCAGGCAGTCAGAAATGCACGAGGGCACGGTTACCGCAAACCACCGAATAAGAGGAGTCAAGCTGGAACTCTCGGCCACACAGATGAAAACAAACTTAAACGCTCAGAAATGGCTTAAACACATACAGCTAAGGAATAGAATCTAACTCTAGAAAAAGAAGTAATTAAATTAGGCTGCTTTTCTATGACTGAAGCTCCACTCCGAAGAATCCTAGCAAGGTCAAACTGAACGACCACGTGTACCATGCAGTTTGCAAAGCACATGCCCGGAAAACCAAGCCGTACCGGAAGCACTGCAGGGCTCCTGGCCGTCAGCGGAATTCTGGTCTGTCTCTCGTACGTAGAACGTCAGCTGAGTTGGCTTCAGAGACTTGAAGCCTGGCTTCTGCAGGTTTTCTAAGTAGACACTTAATCTCTTAAGAGAATTTTCATTGACTTCCTGAAAAAAAATACCAAGGGCATTTACAACGAGACAGCCTATGGAGACCGCAGAGTTCTATCCGAGCCCTGTGCTGGTGGCGCGGAGGGGGCTGCGGCCGGACGACCCTGCTGGGCACCCCCCTCTCTCGTGAAACTGATAAGCTTGAGACCCAAGAAACACTGGTAGACGGAGAACATTCAGCTATTGCTAGGCTTCATTTTCCCATCCATGTGAGGGTTAGAAACTTTAAACTATTATTATTATTGTTTTGAAGAGAGGTTTTTGCTATAGAGTGTGTGTGCTCACCAGAAAGACAGAGACAGAGAGACAGAAAGCAGGAAATCACCCCCCAGGGGGGATGGCCACGCCGCAATCCCTTCTCCTCCATTCTCCTCTCGGGATCTTGGGAACGCACGCACATGTGCCTGGCATGACTTTAAGCCACCGGGTCCGGGACTCGAACCATGGTTGACTACATGGGAGTCCAGCGACATAGCCATTACATCAACTGCTGGTCCCCAAAACCAAAGTGTTAATTCTCCAGAGTTTAAGTTCCTTTTCATGTTAAACCAAGTATCACTGTTATGAAGGTAAAAGGAACCAATGAAATCACTCCAACCTGGGGCTTTGTAACAGATTATCTGGTGCTGAACATACTGGCCAGCTGGGCCAGCAGGTGGCAGGAGGCCACGGTGCTGGATCCCAAATGGCCAATGGCATGGGTCAGAGTCCTGGACTCAGAGGCTTAAAAGTCACGCCAAGCACGTGTGCGTGTGTGCCCAAACTCCTGAGAGGAGACTGGTGGAGGAGTGGCGGTGTGGCCATGCTCCCGGAGGGTTTCCCCTTGCCCCCTGTCTCTGGCAAGCGCATGTGCCCTGTAACAAAAATGAAAAGGACTGGCCATCCAAGGTTTGTACTAAGTTCCTGCTCAAGTCGGTCTGCGCCGAGAGCACGCGTTCACCAATGGATGGCAAGTCTTACCTCCCTCCAAACCCTCAATTTTACCCCAAAAACGGTACAGAAAGCTCTGAAGAGTTTATATGACAAGCTTTGTTGTCTACATAAAACAAGAAGGGTTTTCATAAAACATAAGTTACATTTTCAATTTCCGGTGTCTGTACTCCAAAATAGCTGAAAACACTGATTAATCACCATGACAGAACAAGCCAAACTTCCAGAATTCTCCATATACACATATCAAAGCTCGATAAACTGAACAGAAATGGAGACGAAAGGTCACAAAAAGCTTACCCTCTCTCTGGGGTGTTGTCCGAAGAAATCGGGGTGCACCGCAAAGTAGAAAGGCCTCAACGCGTTGGCTGCCTGGGCCCCTGACAGGGCCCTCGAGCAGAGGGGCCAGCGTGGGAACGCCTTCTCCAGACACAACCTTTCCAGACAGTACACTGATTACTCCGACACGCACAGATCCCCGACACTCGAAGGACGGCACGGTTGAAAGTGTGTGTGCGAAACACCGCAGGATCCCCAGAGACGTGCTGATTTCTTTCTCTTCTGAGAGGTTTTTGCTATAGGGCGCGTGCGCTCGCCAGAAAGAGACAGAGAGACAGAAAGCGAGAAATCACCCCCCAGGGGGGATGGCCACGCCACAATCCCTTCTCCTCCATTCTCCTCTTGGGATCTTGGGCACGCTCGCACACGCGCCCGGCGTGAGTTTAAGCCACTGGGTCTGGGACTTGAACCACGGTCGACTACGTGGGAGTCCAGCAACATAGCCACTACGCTAACTGCTGGTCCCAATTTTCTGAAACGTTCATTTTACCAAACAGCAAGTGCTTTCCAGAACAGTGATTACAAATTCCTTTGATGCAATATGAGAAATAATAACAGAATTTCCCTTTCAGACTCCATTTGAAATATTGACGTCACTGCAAATGACACTTTTCTGTATAATTCATTTTCTTCTTCAGATAAAAAGAAAATCTCAATACCCAATCATATCATTTTTTTCTGTGCAGTGGAAGATATTGTGAGGATTATAACACGTAGAAGACGTATGAGGTATCCTTTAGTTCACTTCCTAGCATGCTAAAATTACTCTATTGGATAACTTGACATTTGCATTCCTAAGTTTTGGTGTGACCAGCTTGAGCGCGTCCTGCAGAAATATGGTCTTGGGGAAGCACTTCTACGACACTGGGTTTGGAATGTCATGGTTTCGCTTTTCCCTTCTACAAGTTCTAAGAGGTCACCGCACAGTGCGCCACAGAGGCTGGGAGAGGTCTGCACGTTCAACACGGCAGGAATTATAAAGTCGCTTCTGGAGGGTTGCTAAAAACCCGACAGCATGGACATATTTTCAGAACACCTTTTACTTTGTATTCCTTTTTGCTACAGGGTGGGTGGGGACAGGGAAGGTGAGCAATCACCTCCCCCAGGGGGAGGCCACGCCACAATCCCTTCTGCTTCACTGTCCTCATGATTTGGGGCATGCACACACATGTGCCCAGCGTGATTTTCAAGTCGACAAATCTGGGACTCGAACCGTGGTCAGACATGTGGGAGCCCAGTGCCTTAGCTACCTCTGGCTAAGGGTGGGATCGACAGCAATTCTTCATCAGCGGCTACTTGCTGGCCCCTCAGACTACCTTTTGTTTTTGGGCATATGAGATTCTAGAAAGTCAGTGCACAGGCTGTAGGTTAAGGGTTAAAACAGGAGTCTGCCAGTTCAGGGGACAAGCCAGCTGCTCAAGGCTGCCCGCAGCTCGGCTCCCTCCCGAGGCAGTTCCCATCCCAGAGTC
Organism: Tupaia tana; assembly: GCA_026018925.1. Taxonomy (NCBI): domain Eukaryota; kingdom Metazoa; phylum Chordata; class Mammalia; order Scandentia; family Tupaiidae; genus Tupaia; species Tupaia tana. Next base: position 31,309,602 of record JAKSZU010000025.1, read on the forward strand.
TGAGCTCAGAGCTCACGGACCCGAAGGAGCTCGCTGTGGCCCTCCAGGAAACGGGCCGGGTCCCAGAGGCAAGGAGGCAGTTGTGCACACCAAGAAGAAAAAGAGAAAAGAGGGGCCAGTAGTGGCATGATGGTTGAGGTGCTAGACTTCCACTTGGCTGACCACGGTTCAGGTACCAGACAGGCGGCTTGTTTTTCACCCCACACTATGTCTCTCTCCAGTTAAATGAAAAAAAATAATATTTAACAAATATTTCTTAAAAAAAGACAACTTGGTGCCCCAGATTTGGAACAAATCATCAGGTGAGCTGCGCCAGGGTGCACTCAATCAGTTTCTCCTGTTAAGCCTCTGACAAGGAACCGTTCTGAGAGACGGAGTTCTTTTCGCCTCCGCTCTGAGCGGACTCTTCGAGCCTGGCTGCTCATGTGGATTACTATACATTTTTTTAGTTCCTGTTTTCCACCGTAATGTAACTTTAGATTTGGAAAAATAAAGACAAACAAATTAGCCACACAAATAGCAGACTCCCAGTACTGATTACAGGTTGGAGCACGAAGCTTACCTCCTCACAGATCGCAGGTGGCAAAACATTTTGGAGTGTATGTGCACAGCCCCTTCCGGCACCCAGCAACCGCCTACGAAGTTAAGCAGATACTACAAATGAACAGGTGGAATATGGAATTAAAAACAGGTTACTACTTACATACCACCCCCCAAAAAAACGAAAACGGCTAGGTATGAACCTACCAGAGTATGCAGGCAGGACCTACAGGAGAAGGACAAGCCCCCAAACAGAGTCAAAGTACTAAATGAGAGGGCGACAGTGCACGTTCCTACGGGAAGACGTCCGTTATTCTCAACTGGATCTACTGATGCAGCGCAATCCCCACGGAGACTCCGAGTTCTTCCGGGGATAGTGACTAACAGAGTCTAACATTTACATGGAGCGGCAAGAGACCCAGGGCAGCCACGCCGTCACTGAGCCGGAGGACGGGCACTAAGTGCTGTCAAGACTTACCCTGAAGCTAACTGATCAAGACCCTGTGGTACTGGAAAAAGAACAGAGCGAAGGAAGAGAACGAGGGCTTACAAACAGCCACACTCTGGGCCCTCGAGATACTTCTCCAACGGGCACGTCCTGAACACAGGTGCCAGGCCCTAGACAGGCAGGACAATTCCAGCCTGCACACCTTCGTCTAGCAGAGGGAGGGGTAGCAGAAAACAGACCAGTGGATGGTTCCAGGACGGTGGCACTCGCAATGATCAGCCACGCCGGCGTATGGGAGGCGGCCCACGGGGCTCGAGAAGCTCCTGTCCCAGGAGACCGTCCCCTGGATGGGGACCACTGGAAATGACTACTTTAGCCCACTCAACAGTGAGACTAGCTTCCAGTCCATAAATACATTTCCAATTCCCACCTACATTCTGTGCTAAGTGAGGCATGAACTCTGCCCTGCAGTTGCAAACCGAATTTGGTGGCGCCATGGAAATCCGAGAACCCCAACTCCGGGACATTAGAAATCCTGTTTTGTTTTGCTCACATGACGTGACAGAAACAGACACAGCGACTGTTGGACAAGCAGAGGCCTCAGGACTGAACTCTGGCCACCTGGCCCAGTTGTTTCTTGCAAACAGCTGACTTGAACCCTGTGAGAACGAGCGGGAGGCTCCTCTCACTCACAGCCACTACCTCGGGAGGCTGCGGCAGGCCGTCTGCTCCCCCAGGGAGGGTCAGAGCAGGGGCCGCCCGGGCCTCTCGGCCGGCACGAGCAGGGCAGCGGAAAGCGGCAATGCCCGGTAGAACCTCCTCTGCTGAACCTCCCGCTCCGCGTCCACACGAGCCAGCCCTGCACGTCCAAACCTCGGGCGGACGTTACGGCGGAACCCGGCCCCGCTGCCCGCGGCCCGCAGCTCCTCCGCCCACACCCCTCGCGCCGCGGGGCCCTCCCTCCGTCTTCACGGTTCTGACCCGGTCCGGCGCAGGCTCGTCCGGCCGGCCCCACCGCCTACCCCGCGCCAGGAGGCGGCACCGGCGCCGCGGGCCGAGCGGGGCGCATGCGCACCTGGCGCCAGCCCGGCCAACCAGCGCGCGCCGCGGGCCCGGCGCTCCCACCTGCCGGCGCCCCCGAGGGACAGCTCCGCGGCCCCGGCCCGGGAGTCTGCGGTCGCGGCCAGTAGCCGGGGGCGAGGCGGGCAGGGCGGGCAGGAGGCGGGCCGCAGGCCGCGCGCCCATTGGCCAGAGCCTGCCGGGCCCTCCTCCCAGCGCGCCTGCGCGCGGCCGGGGCCCTGCCCAGCCGGCGGCGTGCTCCGCCGTGACGTCGCCAGCGCGAGGCCCCGCCCACACCCCGCCTCTCCGCGCGCTTTGGAGGCGCGAGTGCGGGCCGGGGCGGGCGCGCGGAGGGCCGCGGAGCTGGAGCTGGAGGGCCGCGGAGCCGCGCCGGGCCGGGCCGGAGCCGGGACCGGGGCGCGCGCATGCGCATGCTCGGGGCGGCGCAGGGCCGGCAGCGAGCCGCAGACCCGACCCTGGGCGGCTCTCCGGCCTCGCAGAGGTGCCCCGCGGCTCCGCGGCCTCAGAGCGTCGCCCCGACGGTGCTGCGTGGCCCTGAGCCCGGGCCCGGCCGACGCCCGCTGGCCTGCACACCGGCCCGCGCGGGCTCGAGGCGACCTCGGGCTGCCTCCCGAAGCGCCCTGCCGCCCTGTGCCTTCCCGCCCCGCTGGTTCCAGGCCCACGTCCCCCTGGAAACCCAAGTCCGCTGCCCGGTGACCCTCCCGTCCCCCCACTATGGGGCCGGCAGGTGGCGTGGTGGCTAAGGGCGCTGGACTGCCACTTGGCTGACCGTGGTTCGAGTCCTGGATCTGGTGTGTGCTTTCTCTCTCTGTCCCTCTCTAGTCAAGTTAAATAATTCTTTTTAGAAAGCCCCGCTCTTCGTCCTCTGTGCACCCTTGCCGCCTGCAGTTAGTCGGGGTCAGGCGTCTCTCACCCTCCCGCCCTGTTACCATGTCGGCGGGACTCCCCAGGCCCACGCCACCTACTGAGGCCCTCAGCTCAGTGACGACCCAGCCCGGCAGTGTCAGCCCCCAGTCCGTGCACACGCAGGGCCTGGGCACCTTTCCCGGGGCTCCCTCCCACTCCTGGGTGCCCAGGCTGTCCCGCTGAGGCTGCAGGCCTCCTCTGCCCACGAGCAATGCTGTGGCCACATCTGGGGACTCCCTTAATAAAGCTGTGGGGTCCCCCAGTCACTTATTCTTCCTTTCCTGGCCCAGACTTTCCTCTCTGAACGACTCAATTTAAAGCACCGAATTGTGGACGAGAATTCCCACAGCGGAGAACATCCTGGATTCCGAAGGTGACGTCAGAAGAGCTTAACTCCCTGAGTTGGTTTGGAAGGAACAATTCTTATTTAGATATTTAAGCTCTGGTACTCCTGTTTAAAATACTGTTTTCTTGGGACCAGCAGATGTTATAATGGTTATGTCGTTGTACTCCCTCATCGACTGTGGTTCAAGTCCCAGACCTGGTGGCTTAAAACTGATGCCAGGTGTATGTATGTGCGTGCTTAAGACCCCGAGAGGAGAAAGGAGAAGGGATTGCCGAGTGGCGGTCCCCCGGGGGGATGATTTCTTGCTTTCTCTCTCTGGCTAGCACACATACTCTAGAGCAAAAATATCTCTAAAATACAAAAAGAAAAATGAATATATATAGTTTTCTAGTCAAAGCTAATATACATAAATCACAAGTTTTTAAAAATCATGCATGTGAATTTTTGCCATATAGTGTGTGCTTGCCAGAGAGACAGAGAGGGGAAGTGAGAAATCACCCTACACACACTGTGATCCGTTCTCCCCTTGCGGGTTTGGGCAGGCACACGAGTGCCCAGCATGATTTTCAAGTCACCAATCTGGGACCCCAGCCACTGTCCACCACGTGGGAATCCGTCACCTTAACCACAATGCCACTTGCTGGTCCCGATCATCTATTATTTTAAGATACAAGAAAACTATTTTGAGGGTAATTTTTTTTCAGTATAATTCAGAAGGTACTCTGGCACAAATGGTTTGAACCATTTTTCAATTATTTTACTTTTCAACTACAGATGTAGAATAGCTTCGGAGACTGCACCAAGTACATGCTAAATGCCTAATGTATTTTAATAGTCTTTTTAAAAAAGATTTATTTATTCATTCATTTATTTTCATTTGATTAGAGAGATGAGGGGTGGGGGTGGTGAGAAAGCATGCCACCAGGTCCAGGACTTGAACCATGGTTGGCCATGTGGGAGTGTCCAGCGCCTTAACCAACCCACCACCTGCTGGTCTCTACCCTAAAGGGTTGTTTCTTTTTCCCCTGGAAACTCGCTACCTGCTTGTATATTTTACCTCTATTAAATGCTGCAGTTTGTTTGGATTTCAGAATAAATAAGGATTTACCTTTTTTAGGTTCTCCTAAATTAAAAAAAAAAAATCAGAAGTAATCTAAAAATTCACTTTTCAGTGTGGTTAAAACCACTGCAAATCATGAACACCAATACACATTTTGAGAGCTTGAAATCTATTAATTTAATGTAAACTTATGGAGTACAGAAGTGGAATATAGTGAAAACTGTATTTTTATTGCCTTTTATTTTCAACAATGATTAAACTTAAACAAACAAACAAACAAAAAGCCTATGGGACTAGCGGTCGCTGAAGCGCCAGACCTTGGCGGCCCACTTCAGGTTCTCCCTGAGCCACTTGAGGGCGGAGCAGGGCTCCAGGCTGTACACCTGCTCCTTGTCCACGTTGACCGTCATGTGCTTGATGAAGAGCTTCGGGTCTGAAATTCGGGCGGCAGTGATCAGCCTTCCTACCGCCGCCTGGTAGTCGTCTTTGCTCCGAGATTTGTCTTCTTCATATCTGCGAAGGGAATACCTCGCAGTCAGAAACCCAGAAGGAAACTTGTCTCAGCTCCTCGCACGGAGGCACCGCAGCATCCTCCTGGCATCTCCTCTCGGGGGTGGTTCGCTGAGATGTCAGAGTCACACTGAGACACTCGGCAGCCTGTGGGGTCCCCAAGGCTTCCTACCCATGAGGCCTCCGCATGAGCAGGCCAGGAAAGCCCCCCCCTCCCCCAGCCCCACCAAGCAGGAGGAAGGAGACCAGCCCCTGACCACACCCTGACTCCGGCTGGATGCCAGTGCCAGGCCAGGCCAGGCCAGGCCGGGTGACAGCCTGAGCCAGAAGACGCACAGAAGGTACAGCGATCACGTGTGTGTGTGAAGGTCTGGGATGACTCACTGGAGGAGTAGGAGCTAGCACAGTACACAGCCTGAGGATCACCCGGACAGTGAATCCAGTCTCGTGAAGAAGCTCCAAACAGGAGTCCCAGGAGACCCTTCTATTGAGGGGTGCTGGTTAGGGCTGACAAGAAATCAAATAGGCCTCAACTGTGGGGCCTCGGACATCACCGAACAGGGTGTCACTTGGCCCGACACCTGCATTATAGTGTTTGTGCAACCTGGAGCCCGGGCTGCCAGGTCTATCTCCGCGGTACTCCTGCCTGAGCCTCACGAGGCAGCACACAGTGCCCTCTTAGACCTGGCCCTGAGAGCTCTGGGACTTACGTGAAGACCTTTAGGTATGGGTCTCTGAACACCGGAAGGCCGGCACCCAGCGAGGACCCACCTTTGAACACTGAGCATCGCCAACGTCACCAAAGCACTCACTCACGCTGCTAACCTGTTGGGTTTGACGTCTCTAACGGTTCTAGTCTTTTTCCAATTTAAACGTTACAAAAGATTGCGGCACATACGTCAAGTATAGACGCATTTAAATATATAAATACATGTGTATAAATACATAACGTACGCGTCTCCTGGGACAGCGTGGGGAACCACAATCTGTTTTCAGAACGAATTAAAGTTCTACCCGCTGACCTTTTCAAAACGATCTGCAGCGCCTGTGCGGACGTGCCAGGACTCTGGATACTGCTCGCGTTGGCTACCAGGAAGACCTCCACGGCTAAAAGCATTTCGATCTCAGATAAGTAAGAAGGGATCAGCAGGAGTTTGCGGTAGATGCGTCCCTCCGATGGTGGGTAGCACCCCAGGGAAAGAGCACCTGGAGTCGAACAGAAGGTCAAACAGTGCTGAGACCTCCGTGGGTGGCCGCTCAGCGTCCTCCACACCCACAGGGCGTAAGCACCTACACTGAGAGTGGCCCTTCACGCCAGGCGCAGGTGCAGGCGCAAGTGCGGCACACAGAGCGCGTGGCAGCGAGCTCACCCAGTGCCGCTGGCATTATTCTTGGACAGTCTCTTTAGAGATGTTCAATATGGAGGGAGAACTATTTAAGAAACCTCTCTTACTGTTTTCAACTCTCGCTGTGCCAAGTGTCCATTTTAAGCCGCGCTGGACATAACATAATCTCAACATAACTTGGACAGTTTTCAGGAGATATGGTCTAATGGCATCAAAGTGTACTTATGCCTATCTCGAATCATGAACCCAAAGTATATAAAGAGAAGAGAAATGATGATCGAAGATTTTACTTTCCATCAAATAGTTACCACAGAACATCTCAGTACACTATTTTCTCTTTCACTTGCCAGAGGGTATGTACACTCACTAGGGAGAGAGACAGAGATGGAGAGAGAACATCCCCCAATGGGGCCATTCTGCGACCACTTCTCCTCCAATTTTCCCTCCTGTCGGGATTCTGGGCACACACACACATGTACCTGGCGTGATCTTTCAAGCCACTGGAGCCGGGATTCAAACTGGAGCTGCGTGTGGACTCTGGCTCCCTTCACCACGGGGCCAAGGCTGGCCCACTGCACGTGTACTCGGTGCCACGAGCTGACCCAGGACCTACTGCTCCCACCCTGTACCCGGCCCTGTGCCGAGCACCCACGTAAACACACTCCCACCCTTCAGTGCTCCGCGTGCCGTGGCTACTCCCGCCAACTGGCGCCCTAGAAGCTCCACACACCTAACTGCCAATGGTCCAGGTCTTAGCAGAAAGGACACACACAGAAATTCCCCCCAAAGCTCCTAGGACATCCAGACCATAGACTGGCAGGTTAGGTTGCTTTATTTCACTGAGACCAGTTTGGATCTGCATGTAAAACCTGCTTTTGTTAATGGGCGCATGTGCGGGCATGCCCAAAGTCCTGAGAAGAGGAGGAGAAGGCACTGTGGTGTGACTATTCCCCCGGAGGCTGATTTCTCACTTTCCCTCTGGAAGTGCACATGCCCTAGGACAAAAATCTAAAAAAAAAATAAAGAAAAAAGTTCTGTTAGGCTAAGTTTTGGGCTGGCCCCATGTCCTGGTCATTAAGGGAGCGGGATCCCATGTGGCCAACTCCAGTTCAAATCCTTGCTTCGGGGGCTTGAAAAGCACACTGGGTGCGTGTGCATGATGCCCAAACCCAACAGGGCGGAGAACTGGAAATGGCACTTCACGTGATCACACCCCACCGAGGGGCACTTTCTCCTCTCTCCTCCTCTCTGGAGAGTACGTGTGCCCTCTGGGAATTAAAAAAAAAAAAGGCAAGTTTCTTCAAAAAATCTTTCCACGTGGATGATGGTGGTTAACCTCTGAGGACCTACGAGGTGTGAGGCACCTCGCTACACACATCATAACTGACAAGTCACGACTTGAAGGCAGGTCAGTCGCTCCCCGTGACAGGCGAGGACCCTGGGTGGGCGCTCAGGTGTTGAGGCTGGGTGAGACCCTGGCTCTGGCTGCAGAGCTGGGCTCCTGAGCACTCAGTGTCCCACTCCTGAGGTCACTGCCAAGGGCAATGTGTGTGCCTCGCCGGCTTCCCAAGCTGTGGCAGGTGCAATTCACGTGGACTCCTGTTTCATGGTTCTGACCAGAAGAGGAAGACATTTTAAAAATAACAAGTAAAAATGTATTGTTTTTTCCCCTTAAAACCAGAAGAAAGAACACAAGAAGAAAAATTCTCCCCGATTTTGCAGGGGATGTAACAGAAATACACACTAGTCACATCTCCCCTCCTGACTTTTCGGCATCGAGAAAAAGCATTATATCTTTTTCCTTTTTTTTAGAGGCTTTTGCTATAGGGCACGTGTGCTCGCCAGAGAGAGAGAGACAGAGAGATAGAAAGCGAGAAATCAGCCCCCAGGGGGGATGGCCACACGACAATACCTTCTTCTCCATTCTCCTCTTGGGATCTTGGGCACGCACGCACACACGCTCGGAGTGAGTTTAAGCCACCGAGTCCAGGACTTGAACTGCAGTCGACTACGTGGGAGTCCAGCAACGTAGCCATTATACCAACTTCTGGTCCCGAAAAGCATTATGTTTAGGGCCAGAAGAACACATGGGGAACCGACCAGAGGAAGCGACTTTGCTGTCCCTGGACAAGTTCCTGCTCGGGAGTCTGAGAACAAAGGCAAAGCGAAGCCTTCAAGAACGTGAAAGGCAGCCCAGACTGGCGCTGCATCCGCCGTCTCATATGCAAATCCTGAAGGTTCTCCATTATTTCAAACCCTATCGAAATGGAGCTGGGGGGCCACGAAGTAAGGGCCCTCACAAGTCTGTCCCTGTAACGGAAGTACAAGGAGTCGCACCAACAGGAATTTCTGATCAAGCCCCTTCTAAGACCCTTCCCACCCACAAACATGTGCTGTGGGCCACGAGAAGCCCCTGCTGCCTGTTCTGAAACGGCTCCCGTAGACACACTGTCACCTTCCCAACCTCTGTGGATGCGACAAGGGTCTGCCAGAGTCACTGTATCCCAGACACTGCCCTCGCTGGTCCTGCGTCAGCTCCGTTTCCCTGGTGCTTACTGTAATGCCACTGTGCGTGTGTACTCGCTTACAACTCAATTAGAGAACACAATTAAAAAGTGGGCAAAGGAGTTAATAAGACATTTCTCCAAAAAGACACAAACGGCCCCTAAGCACACGTGATGATGCTCAATGCCACTCATCGTTAGGGGCTCGCAGATGGAAACCCCGTGAGACAGTCACCCACACACCAGGAAGGCTAGAAGGAGAGGCAGATGGACGATGTTGGAGAGGCAGAGGCAGGGCTCTGGGACAGAGATGTGCTGAGGTGCAGCTCCTCGCGCCGTGGGCTGGCAGCTCTGCAAGATGCTAAACACAGACTCAGTACAGGCCCAAACAGTGCGTGAATGTCTGGGGCGGCCAGAAATGCAAACGACTCAAACGTCCATCAGCCAGCGAGGGGACAACAGAGTATTATTCAGCAATAAAAAGAAATGCCATGACACAGCGACGCCGCCATGAAACCTGCAAGCTATGCTAAGTGTGTGAAGCCAGTCACGAAAGCCCGCACACTACACGACCCACTTCCCTGCCACCTGTAGGGACAGAGACAGAGGCCTGGGGCTAGGGCGTGGCGGGAAGACCCTGGGAATGAAGGCTGATGTCACAGGGCTTCCTTTTCTGGAGGCGTTCAAGGCGTTCTCAGTGGGAATTGTGCTGACACACTGCGACCGCTCCAGAAACCACTGCACCGAATGCTTTAAGTGGGGGACTATGTATGTGTGAGTTTATCTCATAAAACCATGAAGAATATTAAGACAGGGCTAGTCCCACTGGGCACTGGGCACCGGAAGCCAAGTCCCACGTGGCTGGCCGGGGTTTGCGTCCTGGTCCCATCAGCAGGAAAAGGCACAATGGGTGCACGAGAGTGCCCAGGACCCTATGGGGCGACAGACTGCAGGAAGCAGGGCTGTGCATGACCGGGCACTGCTGGGGGTGCTTGCAGGCTCCCCACCCTTTCTGGCATTAGAAGAAGAATATGAAGAAAGGGCCAACCTGTGGCACGGTGGTTAAGGCAGCTGGAGTCCACACGGCTGACTGTGCTTTGAGACCTGGACCCAGCAGCTTGGGAAACGCACTGAGTGCTGTGCGTGTGCCCTGAATCCTGCTGGGAGGGAGAGACGGAGGAGAGACTGAGTGTGGCCAAGTCTAGGGAGGGTGCTTTCTCTCTCTGGTGAGCACAAGCACCCTTTGGCAAAGTAAAATAAATAAAGTAAAAAATCTAAAAAGGCAAAAAAAAGGCACTGGCCCTGCCCTCTCAACAGTATCTTGACACAGAATGAGATGAGCCTCACCCCCCAAATCAAGTCCTACGAGATGTGCTTCGAGACCCGCAAGGCCGTCCGTGCACGTGCTAAGTAAGCTACGTCTAAGACAAAGCCAGAGGTGACTCCAGCATTCTACACGCCCACACTGTCGGGAAATGAGACCTTTTAAAGGCTGGTCGGTGGCTCTGAATCCACGTGGTCTCATGATCCAGGCACATCTTTGTAAACAGGCTCTTCCTCTGTGATGTCACTCGCTAAGAAGTCACAAAGCAGGAGAGGAAGGCCGAGGCGTGACCACGTGAGAGGAGTACAACCCGGAAGGCGCCGAAATGCGCCTGTATCACACCTGCTGTGACCCGGCGCTCTCAGAGTCTCCGAGGGCTCGCAGGGCCGGCGGTCTGGGACCGCGAGGAGAGACGGTAGCACGGTTTCTCTGGGGAGGGACGATGATGCTCTAAAATGGAGTGCAGGGGTGGCTGTGTGACTCTGAGTGCACTTGAGCCACCAGACGACACTTCAAGTGGGTGAGCTGCATGGAACTGAGCTGTATCTTACTAAAGCTGCCAACAATTTTTAAACAAATAAATGATTAAGTTTAGCTGTCTTCATATAACATATATTTCAACCAAAAAATAAGGTGACTTATAGGAGCTGAGTTGACCCTTTGTCACCGTGGCCTAGAAACCCTTCGGACGGCATCCTACCAACGCAGGCTTTGAGTCTGACGACGGGAAGCAGTAAGTCGGCACGCCGCAGGTGTGTGTGTGGTTTCCGGCAGTCCGTCAGGAAACACTATGAAGAGTTAAGAGCTAACCAGAGGGGCCAGCAGGTGGTGTGGTAGTTAAGGCACTGGACTTCTGTGTGGTCTACTGCGGTTCGAGTCCTGGACCTGGCAGCTTGCACTCTCTCTCCCAACCCCCATTTCTCTCTGGTGAACACACCTAGCCTATAGCAAATTAAAATAATAACGTAGACAGAAGTCTGGCAGCTTTTTCCTGTTTTTCCAAAGTCCTCTCCAGAGGGACTAGGGGGAGTCACGCCCACCAACACTGACAGACCATTTTTTCCATTACCAGGATTCTTCCTACCTCCTGTCCCTGGCATAGTATCTTTGAGATGTATATTTCAACCAATTACAGTATATTCTTTTGCTTATCTCTTCCCAAGACACAGAACTTCCTTTTCCTTGAGATGTAGATGAAGCAGTTCTTTTATGAATCTCTTCCCAGGACACAGATCTTCCCTTCTAATCACCAACCTAGGAATTGTGGAACCCACCTACAACCTACACAACCCCCCACAACATGTCCCACCTTTTTGGGCCAGATTAATGGAAATCTCTTCACTAATTTTGTCTGTCACTCTCAAAATCAAATAAAAGGAGCCTCTGTACCTGATCATACCCGAGAAAGGCATGTTTGCCTCCTCTCCGGGCCTAGGTCACTCATATTCTGCTCGGAAATAAACCACATTAATTATTAATTTTATTTTTTTTTTGAGAAGTTTTTGCCATAGGACGCGTGCACCCGCCAAAAAGAGAGAGACACACAGAGAGACAGAAAGAGAGAAATCAACCCCCCATGGGGATGGCCCATGCCGCAATCCCTTCTCCTCCATTCTCTTCTCAGGATCTTGGGCATGCACGTACACGTGCCCGGCATGAGTTTAAGCCACCGGGTCTGGGACTCGAACCGCGGTTGGCTACATGGGAGTTCAGCGACAGCCATTACGCTAACTGCTGGTCCCAATTATTAATTTTTTAGAGTTGGTTATTTTCCGTTGACAATAATAAAAATAAAATAAATCTAAAAAAAGCCAATTACAAAATTGAAATGAGGTGTTAGGAACAAACAATTCTATTTTCCTTTGAATTTCAGATCACCCTTTAAAAAAAAACTTTACATTTAAAACTTCTTTTGAGGGACCAGCTATGTTGCTGGACTCCCATGTAGTCGACCACGGTCTGAGTCCCGGATGTGGAGGCTTAAACTCACACCAGGCACCTGTGCATGTGTGCCTAAGATCCTGAGAGGAGGACAGAGGAGAAGGCATTGTGGCGTGGTCATCCCTCCTGGGAGGTGATTTCTCACTTTCTGTCTCTCTGTCTCTCTCTGTCTTTCTCGTGAGCACACGTGCCCTATAGCAAAAACCTCTCCAAAAAAAAAAAAAGAAAAGAAAAAAGAAAAATTCTTTCGATTATATTAAAACTGGGAAATGCATTTTACAAAATGATAGTCCACATATACACATATACGTAACTAAAATGAAAATTGTGTCAAGTCCTTAATCTTACTACTTGTAATGCAATCCAATCATTTTCTACCATTTTATTGGGAGAAAAAGTTACCACGTGTTCATGGATCACATTAACACCACCACAGGTGGTAGTCTGAAAACCCTTTCCAGCTCAGACGAGTGTTGCTGGAATGTCTGACACACCTGGCTCAGGGTGACATGTCAGGCACTCGAATTCTTGTTACATGCAGTGGTCTTCACAAAGTTATGGAAAATGTATACTATAAAAAAACCACATGGATTTCAAAATGTTTTTGTAGCAAAATAAACTCGCAATTTAATTCTATTTTCTGAAATCTCTCATATACATGATAGTGGTAGAAATGGAAATTTAAGACAAATTATTGCATGAAAGTAGCAAAAAATGCCTTTTTTAAGACAGATTTTTGCTATGGGGGTGTGTGCTCACTGGAGACGGAGAGAAAAAGTGAGAGAAATGAGAAACCACGCTCCAAGGGGATGGCCACAACAACCCCTTCTCCATTCTCCTCTTGGGACTTTGGGCATGCATGCACACATGCCTAGTGTTGAGTTTTGAGCCCCTGGATCTGGGACTCAAACCATGGTCAAACATGTGGGAGTCCAGTGCGTTAACCACCACGCCACCTGCTGGCCCCAGAATTCTGTTGATGTTGCAGAGGGCACACGAGCTCATTGGGGAGAGACAGACAGAAAAAGAAAGCATCCCCCCTACCACCACCACGGGGCATGGTCACACCACAACCCACCTCTCCCGCCTTTTGGACTCTTGAACACACATGCCCAGGGTGTTTTTCAGGCCACTGGGTCCAGGACTTGAGCCACATACTCAGCTGTGTGGATCTAGCCACCCTAACTGCCAGGCCACGGGCTGGTTCCAGATTTCTTCTCTAGATCCAGATTCTACGTGGAATCACTCTCTAATTAAGGTATCTGCACGGTGGCAGGGACAAGAGAAAGCACTGCTCCCCCAGGGCTTCCTTGTTACGGAGAGACAGTTGTGAGTACACTGCCCAGGCTCTGCCGCTAGAAGCCATGGGACCTGCAGCACGCGATGGTAAAGTGCCCTCCGCACTTGCTGTGTGGCCTGCTGTCGACGGTGCACCAAGTTCTAAGCGGGGGACGCAGCAGGGTGGAGAACTCGTGCAGACGTTCATCGCCCACACTGTCTTACTCCCGTGTTGTGTTGTTTATCAGATACGCCAAACTGCTTTGAGCTCTGTCATTTATTCCCTCCGCATGTCCCTGAGCTGACATACCAACGTGCAAAGGAACAGGTAAGCCTTGGAGACAGAAGAGAAACAACAGGCTTCAAAAGACAGCCGCGGTCTGCTTAGAGTACCACCTCTGAATATCATCAACTGCACCTCTTACATATCTCAATATCTAGTCTTAAGTGGATTCTCAGTTACAAAACAAAATTCAAAACCAGTACATCAAATTAAGAAGATTTTAAATGTAACTTACTTTTGTAGTGGGCTCTGGCTTTGAGCCATAAACAGCTCCTTCCTAAAGAAGTAATTAATCTTCTGAGAAAGGAAAAATCAATAGGGACGTTGTTTGAAATCATGAATTCTGCCACAGAAGATGACATACCAAGACTGTTGCTTTCTATACAGGCATCTAGAAGTTTATTGAAAAGAAGGCTATACTGTGAGACTTCCACTTTTTCTGAAATGAAAAAAAAAATGATAGAATGAAATCAATCTATTTTAAGGTCAAACATCTATTTATTTTTCCTTTTGTTTTTGAAAAAGATTCATCTAATTTTATTATTATTTTTTTTAACTGGCTACAGGATACACACACTCCCGAGAGAGAGAGAAAGCAAGCCGCCAGGTTCGAAACTGGACTGTGGTCAGTCGTATGGGAGTCCCGTGCCTTAACCATCATGCCACCTGCTAGCCCCTTCTGTCTGCTTTTTAATTTTGCTAGAGGGTGCATGTATTTGGTCAAGATGGACAGACAGAAGGAGAGGGGGAAGCACTGCCGGTGAACATGGTCAAGCCACAACCCTTTCTCCTCCAGAGCTCCCTCCTTTCAGGATTTTGGGCATGCAGGCAGATGCACCTGGTGTGTTTCTCAAGCCACTGGTCCGAGACTCAAACCACGCATGTGGCACGTGGGATCCATCTGATACCCAAGGCCACGGAGCCAGCCTCATACTTCTATTTCTTACTCCTTTCCCTCTGCTCCCCTAGGCCCTTTCTTACTGCCACAGAAGTCACAGCCACTAAAACCCAGTCACTTTACACATTCCCCAAGAAACAAAAAAGCACCGGGCGAGAGCTAAACCATGCATTCCCAGGTAACGGGGATGCGAGGGGCTGGCCGCGGCTCTCCAGGCCACGGGCTCCAGGTAACGGGGATGCGAGGGGCTGGCCGCGGCTCTCCAGGCCACGGGCTCCAGGTAACGGGGATGCGAGGGGCTGGCCGCGGCTCTCCAGGCCACGGGCTCCAGGTAACGGGGATGCGAGGGGCTGGCCGCGGCTCTCCAGGCCACGGGCTCCAGGTAACGGGGATGCGAGGGGCTGCCCGCGGCTCTCCAGGCCATGGGCTCCAGGTATCGGGGATGCGAGAGGGCTGGCCACGGCTCTCCAGGTGCCTGAGCCCCTGCTCTGAGCCCCGGTGGCTCCGTCTCTGCAGAGTTGACAACTGCATGATTCTGTCTACACAGAGCGCCAGCTTAGACCTCAACCTTCTCTGTCCCACGGACGAAAACCAACCACCCCCTAGTAAGAGTTGTTAAAAGAAAAATAAACCAGCCAATTTAATAGAATCTAATTTTTTTTCTTTCTTTTTTTTTGGGGGGGGGAGAGGTTTTTTTGCTATAGGGTGCGTGCGCTCGCCAGACAGACAGAGAGATAGAAAGCAAGAAATCACCCCCCAGAGGGGATGGCCACGCCGCAATCCCTTCTCCTCCATTCTCCTCTCGGGATCTTGGGCACGCACGTACAGGTGCCCGGCATGAGTTTAAGCCACTGGGTCCAGGACTTGGACCGTGGTCGACTACGTGGGAGTCCAGCGACATAGCCATTACGCTAACTGCTGGTCCCTAGAACAGAGTTTTAACAGGGCCAATCTTAACACTGGTTACATTGGGCAGTTGTCCTCGGACTCCCCGACAACCCTGGCCGGCCTGGTGGTCAGCTCGGCATTTCCACTGGCCAAACAGGAACGGGCTGTGCGAAATGAGAGGGGGGGTGGGGCAGACCATCGGTTAGTTCTGAAGTCTGTCTGTAGATGCGGTTAAAAGGTGGGATGCCTGGGACTGGCTGTAGCCTAGCAACCAGCTCAGAAAGACAGACGGACATGTAGGATCTCGGCTCTCGTAGGAATCCAAGCGTGGGAGAACAGCGCCTGTTTTAGGCCAAAATAGTTTAACAGAAATTTACTCTCAAATTAAAAAACCAAAAAATCCTTTGTGGGTGTTTTCACTCCTTCGACCACTCTAAGAGCGTGAAGCCATCCCAGAGACTCTCGGCTCTTTGACGCCGTACATCCAGTCGGCTGGTCACTGCCACTTCGGGATCTTTGGTGACCTAGGCCTTCCTTGGAAACGATCCTTTGTCTTTATTCTCATCCTCAACACTGTCACCAAGGAGCCTGTCCTCACACTCCAGCCTCACTGCACGGCTCGCGTACTACAGAGAAGGAAATGCCTTCGGCCTCCGTCTAGGCTCTTCCAAGGTGGGCGCAGCTGTGCCCCATCTCCTCCTCGCTACTCTGTCTTGTTACTGTAACTGCGTGTGAAGGGCCTGCTGGGGAGCAGCCCCTGTGCAGGGGTACCGGGGGGAGGCGTGGGCCCAGAGGGGCTGGATCGCGTTCCCGGTGGCCTGAGCATGCTGGGCGCAGCTGCGTCTGCCTGTGGTCCTAGCTAACTGGGAAGCTGGGGCAGGAGGGCTGTGGGTGGCACGGTGACACCTGGATATAAAGCATACCGATGTCTGTCCGCCTCTTCCCCCTGCCTCTCTCCCTTCCTCTCCCCCTCTCTCTCAGAAGGGTAAAAGCAGGTCCACACGTGGGTTACAACACCCGGCAGGTGTGGGGTAAAGGGGAGAAGACCTGGGGGCTGGGAGGCAGCACCACGGGAGGGCCTCAGAGGCCCCGCACAGCCCCCTCCTGACCCACAGCTTTCACGCAGGGACCTCCTTCCCACCCACGCGTGACTCTGGCTCTAAGATCCCAGACCGCTGCCTGCCAGTGCCTGCACCGCCATTCTGAACTTGTCACCCCGCCCCACTGGCTCCGCCCACTCCGAGTGACTGACGTCCCAGGGAGAGTAAGCAGTGGACGAGGCATGGCATCACTGGGCGTTCCAGTGCGAGGATCCTCCGAGCCACGGCACCTGCCATTGCCAGGGCCTTCGGGCACATCTGATGACGGCATGACAGGGAGGGAGAGGGGACGATGCCAGTGCTTCTGTGAGGGGCTGCTGACAAGCACCTGATTTCTGAAGTCACTAGGAAAGCGTATTTAATATGCAAAGAACACATTTTACAGAAAACTGTTTCATTGGGAAAATATGCAGGAATATAAAATTCAACCCAAACAGATAGAGACTGTTTCTGGTTAACACTTAAACACCAGATGGGAAGAGAGAATTAAGCTGGACTCTTAAGAAACATACCTTGGGAGTTCTGAAAGCCCGGCAGGTTCTGCAGAACTTCGAACGTCTGCCTGTACAGGCTCTTGCCGAAGACCTCGTGTGCGATCGTGCAGAGCAGAGCACGCCGGCTAAGCACGTCCATCCTGCCGCACGGCCACAGGGGCGTGCTGACGGTCCACTGCGACTCTTCCGAAAGGAAAATACGAACACTTGACTCCAGGAAAACCACAACGATGTAACCACAGCTAACGGGTTAAGATACATTTTTTTTTTTGGGAGGGAGAGGTTTTTGCCATAGGGCGCGTGCGCTCGCCAGACAGACAGAGACAGAGACAGAAAGTGAGAAGTCACTCCCGAGGGGGATGGCCACACCGCAATCCCTTCTCCTCCATTCTCCTCTTGGGCACGCACGCACACACACCCGGCATGAGTTTCAAGCCACCGGGTCCGGGACGCGAACTGCGGTTGACTACATGGGAATCCAGCTACATAGCCATTACACTAACTGCTGGTCCTCAATATCTTTTGGAGAGGGGACAGCAGGCAGTGTGGTAGTTAAGGCACTGGACTCTCACACTGTCGACAGCAGGCAGGGGTGGGAGCTTGCTTTCTCACCTTCCTTTCCTCTCTCTCTGTCTCTGTCTCTCTCTGGTGAGTGCATGTACCCTACAACAAATTAAAAACCGATAATAATGGGGCCAGCAGATGGCATAGTGGTTACATTGCTGGACTCCCAACGTAGTCAACCGTGCTTTGAGTCATAGACCTGACAGCTTAAAACTCACACCAGGCGCATGTGCGTGTGTGCCAAAGAACCCTCTGTTCTCGTTGTTAAGGAAACAAAATTAGCCTAGAATGAACACCCCCACGTGCAGGTATAAACGTGTGTAGGGCAAATTCCAGAAATGGAGTTACTAATCGAAAGGAAATAGGCACTTTTAACTTTTGACAGCTATTTTGTCAAAAAGCCCCTAAAGACAACCTCCGTGAGTATGCATTTCTCTACACCCTCGTGAGAAGCTTCTCCTCGACGCTCGACCTCCGACAGCCTGCCAGGTCCAGATGGTGCTGTAACTGAACTGTGCTTTAGCTTCTTACAAGGGAGATGGAGCCACTTAGATTCCCCCTTGCAAGGCAGGCCTGCTCACTGCACAACCCTCTGAAAAACCAAACAGTTCTTGGGACAGCCAGGCAAAGCTCCGTGGGCCCCCTCTTTTTGAAGAAATAAAAATTTACTTAGGAAAATTACTTTCCATTGAAATTGTCACTGCAAAAGAGAATCCCGTGTTTGTAACTGATAGAATCCTAAAGATCTTCTCAAAATTGAAAATCCAACTTGGAATCTTCACGGCCACTCCACATTCCCTCACGAACTACCCCGCGAGTTTGAGAAAGCCCAATGTCACAGGAGACCTCTAGGCAGAAGGCTCCTGTCGAAGCTGGCCCTCCCCACTGCTGCCAGGCCTCCTCTTCCTCAGCGTGGGAGCTCGGGCCTGCGCTTCGCTCATTTCTACTTCTGTGTCTTGTTCACGCTCCCACTTCGGAAACCTTCCCCAGCAAGCCTCTGACCAGAACGCCGACTTACAACCTGTGCCCCCTAAGCTCTCCGAACCTGACGAGTAAGAGGCATCCCTCCGAGGGCGGGCGCACAGGTGCCAGTCCTCGTGCCAGTGTCATGGAAAGCTGTCTGTGCTAGTCATGCACAGTCCGTCCTCTCACCCGAACTCAGGCCCCTGAGGTGTCTTCAATCGTACCTCACTTCCTCGGTCCGGCATCCAAGCAGCCAGCACTATCGATGAGGCCGCACTGTCCCTACTGTGTGCGCCCCGTTCTTATCCCTTCACACCAAACTGGCCTAGGTGACTTCTCTGGCTGCATCCCTGCGGCAGGACAGCCCTGCCAGGAGAAGGGAGCTCATGTCCCGATGCAGCACCACTGTCTCCGTGCACCACACTGTGCAGACCGTGGTCAGGACCGGCGTCCCTGCTCCGAGTGCTGACTCGGGCTCTGAGGCAGGGCTGTGGCTGGCCGTGGTCCCCACTCTTTACCTGCCAGGCCGTCTGGGGCAAGTGCTCGGTATCTCTGACATCTCAGCTACAAGATCGGGCCTGTAACATTAGGTCCCTGGGAAAGTCAGGACGTATTTTCCCATGGTTTTCTATGCAAAAGTGCATTGTTACTTCCCCGAACACCCCACAGCTGCAAACTCGGAGTTCCTATGAAGACTAATTGGGATAATCCAGGTTGAACGCGAGCAGGGCACCCCACCACGTCAGGAGCTAGTTGCTAACAGCAAAGGCTCACACCATTTCTCTGAAGTTACCCCCTTTCCAGTTTACGCGACAGCTCCTACACGTCCACCAGGGTTTTGCCAAGTCACACCCCGAGTCCGGCATCGGTCTGGGGTAGCTCCAGACAGGAGCTGATGGCAGGTAACGAGTCATTAAATACTCACACGTATCAGGACTTACCCCTCAGCACCCACACGGCACCGTCTAGGCTTCCGCTCTTCAGAAAGATCTCAGCGGCAACGTTCACAATTTGACACCTCGGGGCGAATCTCTCGGGCCCTATTAGCCCTTTTAAACTTGTGAAGTGTATTTTTAACTCATATAGTTTATCTAAGACCTTCCTTCCCTAGAGTAAGAACAAAAAACCATGGATTGAGTGGAGGAGTCCGACCCGGCGAGGCCCCAGGATCTGTCTGAGCCCCCAGACCTTTGAGCTCCGCTTCCGGTCAGATCAACATGCTGGCAAGGCCACTGTTGTGCACCCCCTGACCTTGGAACAAAGCTTGGGTCAATTAGCATGTCAGCAAGGCTGCTTGCTATTTGGTGCAGAAAACTGGTAGCCTTGCTGGGAAGCGACCCCCCCCTCTGACTCTCCAATTTACTACTATAAAAGAATTGCATAGCTCTCTTATACATCCTGAGTATATGATAAAATTTTCCAGGAACTCCCCCGACCGCTCCCCTTTGCTATAATCACCTACTATTAATTACAATGCTTTATCTCCATGGTCACAGTAGAGAGTGGGCTGAAGTTCTATCTAGGCAGAAATAATCTTGACCTTTGGAAGGCCCTTCAAAATACATTTAAGGTAAACTTAATCCTTTCTTTACTTAAAATAGGATTAGGCCAAAACTGGCCCAGGACACCTCCGCCCTCACCAAGCGAAATACATAAATATTTTAGGACTCCTCAAATCAAGTTTTAGATCCCTATAAAACTATGTAAGTATCATTCTTTATTAAGATCCAGAGGAACTAATATCTGTTCTTGAGATTTTCTTTTTTCAGAGCCGTTCCTGGTAATCACAAAATGGCTGCTGCGCCGCATCAGCTGATAATCATCTCTGCTTACCGGAACCGCCTTCCCAAAACTGCATTCTATGAAGACCCACCTACAATTCCATGGAGACCCACCTACAAATGCGGAACTGCATGAGACCCACCCTTAATCCAACCCTGAACTGCACGAGACCCACCCTTAATCCAACCCTGAATAGAATCTATGTTCCCTATTGTTAAAAACTTTATGAGCTGATAATTGAAACACGTAGCCCCTCTCCCTTTACTTGCATGTAACACATTTTCAATAAAAAGGCACGATGATTCCTAGCAGTTGTCACTCCTCAGAGAGCGATCTTTGAGGGGTGTCCGGCATAGGACGTGCCTAAAAAGGCACCGAAACCTCTGTCTTCTGTTCACCTGCGCCGCCTCCGTCGAGATAACCCACCCACGCCGAGGCTGGTCCCCGGCAATTGAGTGTCGGCCCTTTGTGGCTTCACAAACACCGAGGTCCTGCCACCACACCACCACACCACGGGCTGCTGGGCTGCTCTGCCCAGGGCTCTTCCCCTCAGCCCTTCCTGCCCCGCCACAGAGGAGCAGGGGCGGGGCAGGGCAGGAGGGGCTGGGCCCACGTTACCGCACCCCTCGCTGGCCCTCTGGCAGCAGTCTTACTCGCTGTGCTGCCCCCTAAGGCTTCCTGCCATGAAAGGCTCTCTGCCTCGGTGTGGAAAACCACTGATTCTAAATTTGTGCTCAGCTTCTGGGGAGAGGCTAACGAAGGTAGCTGATTTTCAATTCACATAAAGAATGCCAGTGGAAATCCAGCTACAAGTATTTCTACATCAGTGCTGAGCAAGTTGTGCAGGGGATGAAGGAAGCTCAGGAAAGGCTGACGGGCGATGCCTTCAGAGAGAAACGTCTGGAAGATGAGTTGTAACATGACTATATCCCTTCTTTAATCAAAGTTAGTATTCTGGAAGGAAAGCTGCAGTGGAGGGAATATTTGAGGAATCACCAGGACAATTAAACCAAC
Source organism: Tupaia tana (assembly GCA_026018925.1). Lineage (NCBI taxonomy): Eukaryota > Metazoa > Chordata > Mammalia > Scandentia > Tupaiidae > Tupaia > Tupaia tana. The sequence goes on from JAKSZU010000025.1 coordinate 31,330,871, forward strand.
CAGGAAACTTTGTTCTACCTTCGCTGGAAGGATCCCTCACTGTGGAAGATTTCTGCTAACAGAAGCTGGTCTCCATGTTTGGGCATCCAGCAAAGTGTGGCAGACTTCCTTCTCCTTCTCCCTCTCACCTACAGGTTGAGTTGTCTTTAAAGTCAGGAGTGAAACCTTTGATACGAAACTTGAGCCATTTGGAGGTTTACTCCTCAAACTTAAGTATTTGAGTCTTTTCCCATTTCCTCCCACTTACTCACCTTGGTGATAAAAGGAAACCATTAACACCTTTTATACAATGTTAAAATTGCAGAAATGGCTTATAAATCTAAAAAAAAAAAACCAACCCTAAATGTAAATCAGTAATTTACCCCCTATGGAGGAGACCAGTCTGTTTTTGCTCCTGGGAATAATCTTGAACTTCTTCCCGAATCCCTGCAGCCTCCTGCCTCTACTCCTGCTTGGACTTCTGTTTGCACAAGCACGTGTGCAGGACTGGCTGTGTCTTTGGACTCAGCCCCAGCTGGAAGCATGCTTTTTCTTGTTACTGTTGGAGAAACTCAAGCCTTCAAGCCCTAGGTGGAGCCATTTTTGTCAAGTCATCAACTGTATTTTTGTACTGGGGTCAACAAAGATAAAATATTAATTGTTCCATTAAACTTTAATAAAACTTTAGAAGGAAAAAAAAAAAAAAAAAAAAAAAAAAAAAAAAAAAAAGAATGCCAGTGGAAAAAAGGTACATCCATTGGCTGACGTTTTTTGGGGGTATTTAACAAATGAATTATTTCACATGATGTACATGAAGATAATCTTTGGTCTAGACATCACAAAGTGGATATGCTGTTATTCTATACGAGGGTTAGTGAGCCTTTCTGTGAATAGCTAGATGCTAACGACTGTCGGTTTTGCAGGTCACACTTGGTCTGCCGTACGCTATTTTCTGTTGTCTTGAAACGTATCATTTTAAAGTCCAAGAACACTCTTGCTTTCATGCCGACAGAAACGGCATCTGGCTCTGATGAGATCTGGCCTGCGGCCTCAGCTGCAGACCGTGGCTCATGTCCTACACTATTTTGATTCAGATGCTTATTTGTCAAAGTTCGTTTTTGGGCACGTGCACTCGCCAGAGAGAGGGAGAGACAGAGACAGTGAGAAGTCACCCCCTGAGGGTGGCCACACCACAGCCCCTTCTCCTCCATTCTCCTCCAGGATCTTGGGCTTGCACACGTTCCTGGTGCGAGTTTTAAGCCACTGGGTCTGGGAGTCAAACCGTGGTGGGCTATGCTGGAGTTCCATGATGTAGCCACTACACCACCCTGCTGGTCCCCAGCGTGCTTTCCATTTAATTATATAAATGAGTGCATTTTTCAAGGGATGCCTTTAGTTTAACCTCAATAGTTTTACTTTTACGTTAAAAAAGAAATAGGCTTCATTAAAACATTCATACTAAATAAGGTGATAAATAATCTTTCCAGATAAGATCATTAAATTTTTTTTTTTTTTTGAGAGGTTTTTCGCTATAGGGCGCATGCGCTCGCCAGACAGACAGAGAGAGACATAGAGACAGAAAGCGAGAAATCACCCCCCAGGGGGGATGGTCACGCCGCAATCCCTTCTCCTCCATTCTCCTCTCGGGATCTTGGGCACGCACGCACACGCGCCCGGCGTGAGTTGTAAGCCACCGGGTCCGAGACGCGAACCGCGGTCGACTACGTGGGAGTCCAGCGACATAGCCATTATGCTAACTGCTGGTTCCCAAGATCATTAAATTTTTTTTAAGTCAGATAGCTATTCACCAATCTCTTAACGTTTTAGGAAATAATGACCAAATAAAATTAATCTACACTCTAAACTTTCAGAAAAACCAGTCTGAGTTTTCAAAAAGGTCACTCTAGATTGTCCTCAAATGGGGCCAGCAGGTGGTGTGGTGGTTGAGGGTGCTCTGACTCCCACATGGCTGACTGTGGTTCGAATCCCGGACCTGAGGCTTACTTTCTCGCTTTCCCTTTCAGTCTGTCTGTCTCTGGTCAAATTAAGAAATAATAACAACAAATGTAATTAAATAAATAAATCTTTTTAAAAAATTCCAAACTATTAAATAGTGAAGAAGTTCCTGCTGTAGGGACCAGCAGTTGGCATTAATGGCGATGTCGCTGGACTCCCACGTAGTCTACCGCGGTTCGAGTCCCGGACCCAGTGGCTTAAACTCACGCAGGGCACGTGTGCGTGCGTGCCCAAGATCCCGAGAGGAGAATGGAGGAGAAGGGATTGTGGCATGGCCATCTCTCCCGGGGGGTGATTTCTCACTTTCTATCTCTCTGTCTTTCTGAGGAGTGCACGTGCCCTATAGCAAAAACCTCTTAAAAAAAAAAAAAAAAAAGAAGTTCCTGCTGTGACCAACCGTAAGCCAGACTGTGAGCGCAGGGTAAGTCCCGGGACCAGCGCAGGGTAAGTCCCGGGACCAGCACAGGCTAAGTCCCAGGACCAGAGCAGGCTAAGTCCCAGGACCAGCGCAGGCTAAGTCCCGGGACCAGCACAGGGTAAGTCCCGGGACCAGCGCAGGGTAAGTCCCGGGACCAGCGCAGGGTAAGTCCCGGACCAGCGCAGGGTAAGTCCCGGGACCAGCGCAGGGTAAGACCAGCGCAGGGTAAGTCCCGGGACCAGCGCAGGGTAAGCAGCGCAGGCTAAGTCCCGGGACCAGCGCAGGGTAAGTCCCGGGCAGCGCAGGGTAAGTCCCGGGACCACGCAGCGGGCAGCGCTAAGTCCCGGGACCAGCGCAGGCTAAGTCCCGGGACCACCAGGGTAAGCGCAGCGGGCTAAGTCCCGGGACCAGCGCAGGGTAAGTCCCGGGACCAGCGCAGGGTAAGTCCCGGAGCCGCAGGGTAAGGGACCAGCGCAGGGTAAGTCCCGGGACCAGCGCAGGGTAAGTCCCGGACCAGCGCAGGGTAAGTCCCGGGGCCAGCGCAGGCTAAGTCCCGGGGCCAGCGCTAAGTCCCGGAACCAGCGCAGGCTAAGGGAACCAGCGCAGGCTAAGTCCCGGGACCAGCGCAGGGTAAGTCCCGGGACCAGCGCAGGCTAAGTCCCGGGACCAGCGCAGGGTAAGCGACCAGCGCAGGGTAAGTCCCGGAACCAGCGCAGGGTAAGTCCCGGAACCAGCGCAGGCTAAGTCCCGGGACCACAGGCTAAGTCCGCAGCGCAGGCTAAGTCCTGGGACCAGCGCAGGTGAGTGCTGTATTTTCTGGAGAGCTCACAACTTGGGGACCTCTGTACAACCATCTCAGGTGTAAAACAAGTTTTTTCATTGATTAATTTTTGTATGTATACAAATGACCATGTACTTAAATGTGTTTCACATTCAATTGTGAAATAATTTCTTTTAAAAAGTGGCAAGTAATAGGGCCACATGGTGGATAAGGAGGTGAACTCCCACATGGCCAACATGGTTCAAGTCCTGGACCTGGTAGCTTGAATATCACACCAGGCACATGTGTGTGTGCATGCTAAAATCCCGAGAGGAGACTGGAGGAGAAGGGATCGCCACTCCTCAAGGGGGAGATTTCTCTTTCCCCCTCTCTGACATGCACATGAACCCTATGACAAAAACCTAAACAACAAAACAAAACAGGAGCAAGTAACCAAAGATGTCCCTTAATGGTTAGCTCACAGCGTCCATACTTTCAACTAATCGACTCTACAGCCAAGTCCACCCTGCAGCCCCTCCTCTGTCCTGGGTGACTGCGACCTCCGAAAGTGAGGAGAAGAGTGAGGACTACTGTACTGGCAAACTCCTAATTTGGAGGTTCATGACTTTAAAGCTAACTCCCGTTATACCAAAGCCAAAACAAACATTCAACCAAGTACCTTGGGCCACTGGGACAGCCTGTGACAGGAGTACAGGGCGCTGATTCCGATCCTTCCCAGCAGGGTTCGGTCTACTTCGCTATTGTGTGGGTCTTTGCCAACTGCAGCACAAGGTCGGGGCACGAAGAAGAAATGGAAACAGTCACTTACAATGAGGAAAAGGCAAACTGAACGGGAGCTGCCGACACTGTTCCAAAGATCAGGTGTCAGCAAACTGCGGCCACTGGCCAAATCTAGCGGGGGGCTTTTCCCTATGGCCTACGAGAAACAGTTCTGTTTTAATCTCCTATTTTTAACAGAAAGGAAAAGGAAAGTATGTGCTGGAGCTCACGTGTGGTGTGTGCGAGGCCTCAAATGTCTACTGCCCGGCCATCTCCAGAGGAAGTGTGCCGGCCCGGCCCTGGTCAAGACTGCTAGTGAAGAGCCACGCTAACAAGCGCCAGACGAACCAGCCCACCCGTAAGACCCAGGAATTCTGTTAACGAGACAACTGGGGTAAGGCAGAAATGCACTCCCCCGTGTAATCGGATACAGCGGTTTCATACTCTGATGAACAGAATGGGAAGCACCTGAGACAAGAGCCATCCTTTGCTTTCCCTCACTGTGATCCAAGGAGCAGATGGAAGCGCTCCTAAAGAGCAGCGTGGCTAAAAGCCGCGGCGTTTATGCCCCACGGAAAATCTGAGGGGCTCTGCACTCCTGTTAAGAGCACGGCAGTGCACTCACACACAATACTCAAGACTACGACAGTAACATTTTACCTGTTTCAGCAAATTCACAGAAAGGAACGCATGGTCTTTCTTCTTGAGAGTCTTTTGTTAGTGTTTCAGCAATACAAGCACAAAGTCTCTGGAAATCTACAAAATTTTCACAGCCCATTTTTATGTTAATGTATAAATTTCCCAATTTGGTCCAGTCACCTTTTTCTTTACAGTGCTATCAAAATTATTAAAACAAAACAAAATGTAAAAAAAAAAAAGAAGGAAAAGGAGACAAGAAAGAAGGAAAACCACGTCACTTATGCAAGCATTCACGGGGCTGGGCACGCAGGCGCTGACGTACAGGGACAGTAAGGCGTGCTGCCGAGGCCCTGCAGACTCGCGGCGCCCTCCACAGCACAGCCCTGCAGAGCAGGGAGGACTTCGCTTTCTGACTGCAGCCAGGCTCCGGCCGGGCTCCAACGAGTCCCGGAGGGCCCTGCGCGTCGTCTGGTTACCTGGTCCCTAAGGAACCTCCTGACGGCACCCCAACCTGAACTGACGGAGGGGTGCACCTGGAGAGCGGAGGGGCAGCCTGCAGCTCACAGGCGCAGAGACCACATCCACCCCAGCCCGGCCCTGTGTGACCTGGGCCCACACCTTAGTTTCGAACTTCATATTTCTACAAAAGGGGTTGCAAAGCAAAGCTCTGCAAACCGTCTTCCTGCTGTTTCCTACTATGAACTAAGACATGGGCTCTGCTAAACTGTCTTCCTGCTGTTTCCTACTGTCAACTAAGACATGGTTTACTCACTAACAAAAAGTCATACCAAGGATATAAAAATAGGAATGAAGCTAGACTGAGATTAATAGATGAACAGAAAAACAACATGAGGGACCAGCAGATGGCATACTGGTTCTGTCACTGGATTCCCATGTAGTCAATCCCGGTTTGAGCCCCAGACTCAGCAGCTTAAAGCTCATGCTTTGCGCATGTGCCCAATACCCCAAGAGGAGAATAGAGGAGAAGGGACTGTGGTGTGGTCACCCCAGGGGCTGATTTCTGACTTTCTGTCTCTCTTTGTCTCTCTGACAAGAACATTCACCCTATAGCCAAAATCTCTCTCTCAAAAAAAAAAAGAAAGACGATGCAAAATTTAGAAGGACAAGTGCTCCGACTGCCCTCTCGTGTGCTCTTAGCTCCTGAAAAGCGCAGTGTAACCCTGGCTTCTGTGTCACACTGTCCATGACCACAAAGCCAGCTGCTCTAAAGACGAAGCTCTGGATGACAGAGATGATTTTACTTAACAAAATGTGTTTTCAAACTGAATAATTATTTAAAGATTATTTTCAGAATAGTCCACAACTCTGAAATTGTTTCCTTTTCAAAACATAAACTTGTTAAAAAAAAAAAAATCAAACTTCTTTCCCTTGAGCATTTTCTCTGGGTAACGGCTACATTTCTAGGGCAGTTCCCACGATGGGGTTATTCATATTTTTTGGTTTCTGAGTTCCAAAGACACCAGCAATGCACTTTTTTTTTTTTTTAAAGTCATACCTCTATTTCAGTCAAGGCCGCATCTAAATCCCACTCCCAGGTCTTGGTGAACTGCCTCATCTGTAACCTTGAACAGAAACAGGAGAGTTACGCGTTCAGCCGTGCCCTTGAAGTCACTACTGCTCCTGGTTCATTTGTGTATGGTGTATAACTAGGAGACTTGGGAACAGAATGCATGTAACACGCTAAAAGCTCTCCGGAGCTGGAGCAAGGGCCCTGCACAGGTGCAGAGCCTCCTCCCCAGGCCCAGGCCACGGAGAAGGAAAAGCGAACCCCACACAGAGGCGTCCTGTCCTGCTGCCCGACGTGAAGCCAGACAGCACCACGTCCAAACGCTGCGACTGAGAAAGGTGCAGGTCTGGCTCCGCCACCTCACTGCTCCTGAGGTCTGCGCAAGACAGAGCCAGGGCTGGGGACCCCAGCAGGTCCGTGTGCGCTGGAGCAGGCCCCGCCCAGCCGCCGGGGCGACGGTCAGTGCTGCTACTCCGCAGGCTGGGGCCACGCGGGAGGCTGGTGTGTGCCTCCTGGCGGACCCTGAGAGCCTGGCGTCGTGGTTATTCAAAGGCTGAGGCAGGAGGGTCGTGACACGGGGAGATCTAAGACAAAACAACAAAACAAAACAAAGCAGAACCCAAGGGTGCCCGAGCTCCCAGCCACTTGGGAGCTGAGACAGGAGGCTCACGCCACAGGGAGACCTGAGCCCTGTCTAAAGAAACAAGACAGAGCAAGAAGCCCACAGGGGGCTGCGACCTCAGCTCCTCAGGAGGCCGGGCAGGACCATCGTGAGTTTGAGGCCAGCCTGGACAACACAGCAAGGGCCTGTCTCTAAACACAAACCAGCCACAGCCACGAAAGCAGCACCAAGAACGAGTCCATAGTAAGTGCGGGGGCGCGCACAGATGGTGCCTGCGTGGACCAGAGTACAGACCACAGGGAAGAGCATGCAGTGTGTGTGACTGAGACAAGGCAGTCCTGGGCCGGCTCGGTGGCCACACGGCCACCCTCACAGCTTAAGTGCCGGGCCCAGCGGCTTGAGAAACACACCAGGTGTGTATGCTTGGGCCCCAAATGCCAAAAGGAAGGGGAGATGGGGAAGAGACTGTGGCGTGCCCATTGCCCACTGGGGTGCTTTCTCCATGCACCGCCCCCCCCCCACTCTCTCTCGTTCTCAGGCAAAAGCACAAACCCTCTAGCCAAAAAAAAAAAATAAAAAACCAAACCGCAATCTTTGAAATATGTATCTTTGGGGAAAGAAGAAAGACAAAAATGAAAGAAGTACCCTTTGCAACTGGAAAAGGGGAGGAAAGGAAAAGGGGAAAGGAGGAGCCGATGCCCCAGGAGTACCTACGGTGACACCCCACGAGGGGTCAGCTCGGTAACTGTGTCCGTGGTTAAATCCTCCCCAGGGCATCACCTCATCCCCCTGCTGAGTGAGTGTGACACAACCGCAGACAGGACAGAGAAAGCCGCAGACTGCCGCTGGGGCATGAGCACGGTGGAGACCCAGGCCGGAGCGGCGTTACCTCTGCAGAGGCTGGGGTGAGGCCGTCGTGCTGTGTCCCAGCGCCTCCTGCTGCTAGCAGAGAGCACCTGGGTCTGGGTAGCTCAGGAGCTGAGGCTCATTCGGCTCAGGCTGGAGACCCCAGGCCCACAGAGGCTGTCACACCGTGACAGGACGGAGCGCTGTCTGTCTGAGTGTCTGTATGTCTCCGTCCCTCTGCTCACAAACCCACCAGGACTCAGCCGTGGGGCCGGCCCTGCTGACCTCGACCCTAGCCTCCTCCCCAACGCCATAACTAGGTCAAGTTTCCACCTAATTCAGTCCCGGGGCCTGATGCCGGAATCTCAGAAAACGCAGACCACGGCGTCCTGCCCCGGTCCCCTACATCCACGTATTGATATTTCTGTCCTACCAAATCATCCTGAATAGCACTCTAAATTGATCATGCACAGAGAAATTCCTTGTTCTGTTTTACCCTTGTGAAGTGCTCCAACGTGGGCTAGACAAAGGTGCCCAGCTCACACCCAGGCAATTAGGCTGCTCCCAATACTCCACAGCCGTGCAGGTGACTTTGTGCCGAGAGAGACGTACTTCCGGGGGTGCATTCTGGACTCCAGATCGCTAGTCCAAGGGGAGTGCCTGGGACAGCCGCTGAAAACTGGGAGGGGAGGTGCTCACACACTAGCCACTCCCAGCCAGAGCGAGAGGCGTCGGAAACGCCCGAGACCATCCAAAGCGGATGCCCATGGCGGCAAAGCACAGGGAGGCAGGCGGCCCAGTCACACAGCACACCCCTCTCACAGCAGCACTGCCAGGCCCCACCGAAGGCTGACGTGCTCCGAGCGCGCAGGCACACAGGGAGGCTTCACGGCCACCAGCCTCCCCGGCGCGGCGTCGGCGAGCTAGACGGCGTGTCAGCGCTCTGCCCTCTGCGCCCCAGCGCACCGGGGCAGCCTGGGCAAGGAGGGCTTCTCACCTGGACGTCACTTCCAGCACTGCACTTACTTCTTCTTTGGAAGCCTGTACTTGGTACAGGAGCTGCATGATGTAATTACAGTGCTCTGGGTCGAGCAGCATCCCAGCCTCGACAAGCTACAGGAGAGAGACAGGGCAGTCCTTCTCATAAAAACCAACACACGAAAACAAGGAGACGGTCAGGGAAGGGAGGCCAGCCGCAGGGAGGGGCCGTGCAGTGCTGCCCGCTGCATGCCCGAAGTGCACACCCCAGTGCCTGTGGACACGCCCGAGTCCCGGCGAGATGAGACTGGGGTGGCCTATGGCACGGTCCACCCCAACGCCAACTGGGGCTCTGGGTGACAAGGGGTATGAGGGTTGGGGCTGACTCAGCTGAGGGATGTATGAAACGCAGGGAGAGACATGTCTGCTGAGAATCTATGGTTTCGGGGAATGTCCCCTCTGTAGAAATCACTTAAATTTTACCAACGGTTTTGAATGTTTGGAAGAGTGGATGCCTTACAGCCCCAGTGGGGCTTTGGAAGGAGTGCCAGGAAAGAAGTTTGGGGAGTAACAGAAACAGTAGGGGAGCGGGGAGGAGCTGCTGCCGAGGGAATCCCGGGTGAGAAGGCTCAACGGGGTGCCACAGTTTGGCTGTTAGAACCTACGGCTGGGGGACCAGCAGTTAGCGTAATGGCTATGTCGCTGGACTCCCACGTAGTCGACCACAGTTCGAGTCCCAGACCTGGTGGCTTAAACTCACGCCAGGCGCGTGTGCATGCGTGCCCAAGATCCCGAGAGGAGAATGGAGGAGAAGGGATTGTGGCGTGGCCATCCCCCCTGGGGGGGGTGATTTCTCGCTCTCTGTCTCTCTCTGTCCGTCTGGCGAGCGCACGTGCCCTATAGCAAAAACCTCTCTCAAAAAAAAAAAAAAAAAAAAAAAAAAAAGAGAACCTACGGTTGGTGCCTGTTTTGAGAATTTCTTTAGTGAACAAAGATAGTGAAAAGTTGCTGAGAGATTGTCCCTATCTTTAGACTCTCGGGAAAAGTCTCGAATCCAGTAGCACTAGACCCCTTTAGGATGGGTCCTAGAAACTCCATCCTAACCGTGCGATCAAACAACTGGAAATAAAAGTAACTTTGGTAAAAACTGTAAAACTGTAAAACTGACTAGATTAAAGCCTGTTCTAAACATTAGGCTCGAATCTTTGGACTCTTTATATCAGCTCTCTGGCCTCAAAGCATGCTCAATTTTACCTCCAACAAGGGAAACAGCTCTCCTCACCCCCCAGCTACCTTCATAGGTGTTTTCTAAACTTTGTGAAGTAAGAGAGCAAGCACCGAGGTCATTTACTGGTACGCTCTATGCCACCTGGAAGTACCGTGCCAGGTTATCTGTGGTCACTGACCACGTGGTGACTTCTAAGTAAAAGGAGGGCCCACTGCAAATGAACCTGCAAAATGATGAGCTGGCTGGTCACTGACTCACTTCTGAACATCTGCCCGTGAACGCTGCTCAGTAGGCTAGACTAACTGCTCTGGACAAGCCAGGTGACGCCCAATGCAGTAATCAGCAGGGGACTGTCCCTGTCTCAGTGACGGTGTTAATTAGACGGGATATGGTACAATGCTAGAGGAAGGAGCAGGAACCCCCTCCACGATGCGATCTGGTCTGCCATCGCTGAAGTAGTCCCAGCAGGGAAACTGGCACTAGACAGCTTCTAGAAAGGAGGCTCTGTATGAACCTGAGGTCACTCTCTTGGTTAGAGAGTCTCCATTTGGACAATCACTTGTACAGTAACGAAGGTACATTTTGCAGAAAGCCAAGTTATTCAGTAAAAGGCCATTTATTTGACTCTTACTGAGGTTTTTTACAACTACTAAAGGTGATCAGTAACTTCTGATTCAAAAAATTTCCAGGGCCAGCCAGCAGCCTGGTGGTTAAAGTAGCTGAATCCCACACAGCCAGTGGGTGATTCCAGTCTTGGCCCTGGTGACTTGAAAAACACACTGGGCACGTGTGTGTGTGTGTGTGTGTGTGTGTGCATGTGTGTGTATTCAAACTCCTAAAGGAGAGAGAAAGAAGAGAAAGGGCTGGGGAGGACCGTGCCCGGGGTGTGGGCAAGGGGTGCTTCTCTCTCTCCCTCTGTCTCTGTCTCTCTCTGGTGAAGAAATGTGCCCTTCAGGAAAAAAACCCAGGTAAGTCATTCTGCCACATTTTGTAACGTCACACTAGAGTCCCTCACACAAGTGTCTGTTCACCTGCTATGGCAGATCCAATGTTGCTTCTGAAGGAAGAGGCGAGACTTCCCTACCATCAGGCCTGTTCCGACATGGCTGACTGGACAGCAGCAAACACTAGCATGTACTCAACCAAAATGAACATTTTAACTTATTTTATAGCAATTTCTTTTGCTTTTTGTTTAGTGCCCAATTTAAACTATTCTTAGTTGCCATCTTTCCGTTTTCTTTGTCCTGTTTATATACTGATTTATTTTTGTTGTGAAAGACCTCGAATCTCCTGGAGAAAGAACAGAACCGTCACCCTCGAGGAGTACAGGTAAAGACTGCTCACGATCAGAAAGAAGGCCCCAGAGGGCATGCAGCTATCGACAGCAGAGCAAGGCCTGTCGGCCTGGGAGTCTGTCTATAAACTCTACTTCAAGAGAAAAGAGACTTGTCTGAAAATAGCTTTGGCTTCCAATGCGTGAATCAGAGGCAGTTCAAAGGCACAAGTGGAAACAATCACTCTTGGTTACTCACTGTCAGAAGAGGAGAGAGAAAATGAAGGCGTACCTTACAGAAGACATCGATTAGAGCAGGTACCATATTCCTTAATTTCATAGTTGCCACATGCTCAAATACTTTTAGCAATATTTTCAGAGCAGGCTGAAGAAAAAAAATGACACCCATTTTCATGTCTTCTTTTAGGGCATGTTAGGTTTCTCAAATTCATTTATGCTGGAAAACAAGTATTCTCTAGGAAGTATTCAACACACAGAGGTTTAACAGCTAAACTCAAACCTACCCCAGAGAAGGGAACTTAACATACACAGCGCGAGTGCCCGGCAGACTCACCAGTATGTTAACCGTGATGCCGAGGCTCACCACCTGAAGCACTTCTTTCAACAAGCAGTGTCTGAGCAAGGCACTCAGAAGGTCATTGAGCACTTGGACATCAAAGTGCACGCCCGGAGGGAACTTCCTGTAGTACTCCAGGAACATGCTCACTGAAAAGCAAGTACAGGACAGTCACTTGCTATTTTTAAGATAGCCAACTTTCCAAAATGAACTTTTCTATATCTAAAGTCATGTGAATTCATTTCTTAAAAGGCACAGTTCCAGTACTAGAAATATTTAATAAAAATGAAAGCGAAAGTCAAAATGGTAGTAATACTTCAGCAGCATCTCACGGGCGTATTCCGCGCTACACTAGGAGCTGACTCACACGCTACCCACAAAGAGCAGGCCTGAGCCGCTGGCCGCCTGAGGTCTCGCAGGAACTCCTGGGAAGTCAGGCTCCCAGGGGCCTTGAGGCCGGGCCCGGCTATGCAGGAGAGCGGTATCGCCGGTGACGACTCTGCACACACCCCTTCTCACTTCACCCCATCATGTCACCCCTTGGGCGTGTTTCTGGCTCCAGTTCATGATTAGGGACACTGATACACATTACAATAATGATTCATTTCTTTCGAAAAAGTAATCCCTCCAATTCCTTAATCTATTTTTTTCTTTCTTTTCTTTTTTTTTTTCCACAAGAGAGACCCTCAACAGGGTCTCATGCCGTCTTCTCTACGCCACTCCCAGAGCCCCAGCTCCGCCCTGGCCCACCTTCTCCACCAGCCAGGATGATGGGTGCATGTTCAGGCCGACCACAGGACTGAACCCGTGAGCCTCGCCCTATGACCCAGTGTCCCTCGGGCAGCACGTCACCGCTGTGCCACTGAGCCAGCCCCTTCTACTTTCCATACAAAGCTTAAGCCACTTCCAGCCATCCCCACCGGTTTCACTGAATCCCTTGGTCACATTTCCCCCATTCCAGAATTATGCGCATTCAGACTGTGTGTGTGTGAGTGTGGTGTTCTGGAGAGGGTCTCAACGTACTGCACCCTTCCTGCCTGAGCCTGCAGGGTGGGCTGAGAATCATACCCAGGCCTCCCGTGGACCCGGATCGTGCCGTGAAGCTGCACCCAGACCCACAAGAGGAAATGATGTTCATGCTTTTGTAAACAGCTGCCAGAACTCGCTTTCCTTACAAACTGGAACCCTTTGTATACTATTCATGGTAAATCTAGAGTATTTGAAGGTAAGAGGTTTTTAAATTTTTTTAGAGAGAGGGATTTTTGCTATAGGGTGTGTGCAGTCCCTGGAGAGACAGAGAGGCGGAAAGTGAGAAATCACCCCAGGGGGAATGGTCTCACAGTCCCTTCTCCTCAGTCTCCTCTCGGGATTGTGGGCATGCATGCACACGTGCCCAGTGTGAATTTTAAGCTGCCAGGTCTGGGACTTGAACCGTGGTCGACTACGTGGGAGTCCAGTGACATAACCATTACACCATCTGCTGGTCCCAAAGGTAAGAGCTTTGTATAGTTTAAATTTACATGATCCAAATTAATTTTCTGTACTTTCTTTGATTACTTTAAATTGCAAAAATGATCACCTTTCCGAAATTCTGATTTTAAAAACCTAAGTTTTTCAACTGAACTGCTAATATACTGTAGCATTTAGTATATGCTTAACAGTTGTTTCTAGAATGTTCAGCCGTGAAATATCCAGAAAAGGAGTGTGCTGTGGAGTTCAAGTACAGAACGGACACAAGCGGTCCTGCGGCTGCACTCGGGGACGGAGCACCCGAGAGGGCTGACGCAGAGGCTCGAGCACTCGGGCGTCAGGGCTCACTCGCTACTTGGCCATCAAAAGGTGCACACAGCCCTGCTGTCCATCATCGGGGGGCGGGACCCACAAGACTCGGGACGCACACAACGGAGACGACACGTGTTATAACACAGGCGAATGTGCAGACAGCCCTAAGTGAGACACAGACGGAGCTGGGCGGGGGGAGAGCAGGAGAGCAATAAAGAAAGGATGCACGAAGGAGTTTTTGTTTTTGCAGTTTTTTGTAAATGTTAAATTATTTGTAGATAGTGAAAACTTTTAGAAAAAGAATCTCGTGTGAAAATGCAAATAGGAATGAGGTCAACATGGATGGATGGTTAGTCAGAGTCCAGAACCCCACCCATCCAGCTGTGCCCCAAGCAGTCCCGGAGGCTCCCTCCCGGCAGCGCCCGCACAGCTACACCCGCCCCCCCCCCCCTTTTTTTGGAGAGGTTTTTGCTATAGGGTGTGTGTGCTCGCCAGGAAGGCAGAGACAGAGAGACAGAAAGCGAGAGATCACCCCTCAGGCCCACACCGCAATCACTTCTCCTCCATTCTCCTCTCGGGATCTTGGGCACACGTGCCCGGCGTGAGTTTAAACCACCAGGTCCGGGACTCGAACCGTGGTCGGCTACATGGGAGTCCAGCGACATAGCCATTACGCCAACTGCTGGTCCCCACCTGCCCTTTACACTGGAGTGTCCACACCTCCTCCGAGTTGACCCAGCCGTCCCATCATCCCTCACAGTTCCCCACTCAGACCCAGGTCTTTCTCAGCACCTACGCCCTTCATGCATGCCGTCAGGGCTCTCTGAGCTACCCATTCCGCCCCGCCGACTTCTGTCTGTTTTTACATCAGACAATTTCCACGGATCCCTGACACCTTCCTGCATTTACTGTTTGCTGTAGGTCCTTCCTTTCCTTTTGCTCATTTGTTGTTTTGAACTAAATTTAGGCGTATTTTCCTGTGGCCATACTGGGTCTTCCCACTGTCAGAACCCCACCGTGGGGAGAGGCGCACCTTTCCCAGGCCGTCCTCTTCCTCCCACACCTCACGTTACGAAAGGCCCGTCAGACGGATGTAGCGGCTAATTAACAACAGCCTTTCTCTATCTTACAACTCTAAGTACAATGTCCAAGCCATGAGAATATTAGCATGCAAGGGAATCACAGTGGCAGACAGACTGCACTTTTTTTTTTTTAGTAACTAAAATACTTTATTATGTATTTATTTAGAGTCAGGGTCTCTATTACAACCTCCTGCTTCAGCCTCCCCAGCTGCTGGGATTAAAGGCATGCACCAACTCTAGGCCGGACAAGGAGTTGACCCTGAGCCTCTCAAGTGGTCCCGGATGCGGAGCACCAAGCAGTGTGTGCCACCCACCTGGGCCCCATGTGGACTTGCAACCCTTTCTCAGGTCAGAGACAGTGGGAGACACCCGGCCTCCTAGTGGCAAGCATTAAGCTGGCCTGCAAACTGTAGGACACAGCGTGCCCTGTCTGGACACCCACGTTAACGGCTCTGAGCCGCTCAGCTGTCGCATACCTGCACGCTGCAGCAAACACAGCTCATTGACACTTATATATTTCTTGAACACATCCATGCACACCTGAAAAAGTTATGGAAAAAACTATCTTTTTATATTTCATAAGACTTATATAAATTTCAATTCTTTTTGCTTATTTAAAATTTTTAAAATGAATTTTAAACATTGGAATAAGGAAATGGATGTTTGGTTAACTCACAGATCTGAAAAGCATGTTGAATTTGGTACAAAAACCTTACTCAGGTTATTCTGAAACAGCCACTTCCCGGGTTGAGGACAAACACACCAGCTGGCGCCGGGCACAGTAACGCCGCAGCGCCCTGGGGAGGGATCTCCGAAGTAAACCGTGCTGGGTCACCTGAAGATCCCATGTGGGGGGGGATGTATCCTGACCCTCTTCTCATATCCTAAACAAAACCCCATTCCTGCCGGATTAGTTATAAATGCAAAAGGTAAAAAATGGGAATAGCTTCAGGATCTTGGCAAAGGTACCTTAACAGGATACACAAAGTTAACACCACAAAAGGAAATAATTGACAGACTAAACTATGTAAAAATTAAGAAATTCTGTTACTCAAGAGGTACCTTTAAAAAGGTGATGGGGGCTGGCAGTGGCACGGTTGTTGAAGCGCTGGACTCCCACATGGATGAGCATGGTTTGAGTCCCAGACCCGGCAGCATGAAATTCATGCTGGGTGCATGTACATGCATGGCAGAATCCCCAGGGAAGAATGGAGGAGATGACACAGCAACATGGTCAACCCCAGGTGATTTCTCACTCTCCTCCTCTCTGTCTTTTTCTGGACACAAATGCCCTAAGGCAAAAATCTTAAAAAAAAAAAAAAAAAGAGGGTGAAAGGCAATTTGTAAAGTAGTAAAATATATGTGCCAGACACACATCCGACAAAGAACTGGCATCAGAGTATATAATGAATTCTTACAGATCTGTAAGAAAGAGATGATCCCTACCGAGATGAAGTAAACAGTGATGAATACCAGATTCAGTGTGGGAGGAGGGCGGGTAAAGGAGTAGAGTCTGAGGAAGCACATTAGGGAGAGAAACAGAGGCAAGGCATGTATGGGACAAAGAAATGGACTATTTTTTTTTCTTTTTTTGGAGAGATTTTTGCTATAGGGCGCGTGCATTCGCCAGCCCGACAGAGAGAGACAGAGAGATAGAAAGCGAGAAATCACCCCCCAGGGGGGATGGCCACGCCGCAATCCCTTCTCCTCTGTTCTCCTCTCGGGATCTTGGGCACGCACGCACACGTGCCCAGCATGAGTTTAAGCCACTGGGTCCGGGACTTGAACCGCGGTTGACTACGTGGGAGTCCAGTGACATAGCCATTACGCCAACTGCTGGTCCCAAGAAATGGACTATTATCTATGGAAGGTAACTTTCTAGAATGGTAACCTGGACTGGTAAGAAACGTGTACCACCTGGTACCCATGCTGGGATATTCACTTTGTAAGCTAAGTACTGTGACTGAATGTATAAAAGAAATAGAAATAAAAAGAAATAAAAATTTAAAAAAAAAAGAAAGAGACGATCCCATAGCGTACAGGAAATATTTGGATGCTTCTGAAAAGCACATCCGAATGTCCACTAAACATGTCAAAAGATGCTAACGTCACCTACCAACAGGGACAGCACCAACGCCCACCTGCCAGAACAGGTCAAATCAAAAGGCTCTCGACATTAAGAGATGTGAGGGCGTGAAGCTGCCAGGCATTGCTGAGAGCGGACGCTGGCACCGGCACTTCAGAAACCCGCTTAGCAGCCCTGCCAAGGTTTAACACACATGGACCCTGGCCAAGCAATTCCTGAGAACGTATAACCTAGCTGCATGTTTATATGCTCGTTCACCAAAAGACGTACAAAGAAACGCCTCCAGCCTCACTACTGCAATATCCAAATCTGGAAACCATCCAAGTACTCATTAACAGTGATACTAGCCACAAATAAAGTTTCACAGTCACATAATGTAACATCAGCTAGTATGCAGCATTGAGAAAGACATAGCTACAGTTAAATTTAAAATATACAGACAGAACTCAAAAATACTGAGCAAAAAAGGCAGACACACATGAAGACACACCACGACTCCACTTTCACAAAGCACGCCTGACACAGTTGCCAACACGGCCTGTTTCTTACCTTCTCATCGCCCTGCTCAGGCACGTGGGCAAACTTGCACGGTGATCGCTCACAGCCACGGAATGTATTAAAATGAAATTTACAGTATCTATGGGGTATCATCAATCCTAGTGGCTTCTGGAATACCTAGAACATTAGAAAAATTCCCTTTCTGTGTTAACTGTGGAACACTTACTATAATCAAGTAAGGCAGCATCCGAAGCAGCAGAACTATTATACGCCCCAAGCACTATCAAGATAAACTGCTTGCCAATTTGATAAAAAACATAAAACTCCAAACAATTTATCTTGTTAAAATAATGAAAAATTAGAGTGATTTGTCTGTGAAGTTTCTCAATTTCTCTTAGTGTAAAATATTCCTCAAGGTTATTACTATTTTACATTATACTTTTCATTTTTAGCATTTTTTTTTTTTTTTAAGTTTTTGCCATAGGGTGTCTATGCTCACCAGAGAAAGACAGTGAGAGGGAAAGTGAGAAATCACCCTCCAGCAGGGATGGCCACGCCACAGTCCCTTCTCCTCCATTCTCCTCGGGGTCTTGGGGATGCGTGTACGTGCACCCAGCATGATTTTCAAGCCTCTAGGTCTGGGACTCACGCTGCACGCTTGGTTATGTGGGAGTCCAGCACCTTATCTACCATGCCATCTGTTGGCCCTAAAGACTTTTCACCAATCAATCAATCATTTGTTGTGATTTTTCAAGCTACTGGGTCCAGGATTTGAACTGCAGTGGGCCATGTGGGAATCCAACACCTTAACCACCATGCCACTGGCTAGCCCAGCAGACTTTTGTAAAAAAAAAAATCTATTTATGTATCTATCTACCTATTATTTGTTGTGATTTTCAAGCCACCAGGTCCAGGAACCTGGTGGACCACAGTGGACCATGTCGGAATCCAGCACCTTAATCGCCATGCCATTCGCTGGCCCTGAAGACTTTCTACAAAGTGTTTGAGGTTTACAGCAGAACTGAGAGTAAGGGCAGAGAGAGCACATGCCATGCTTTAACTCCTTACATTCCTCCCTCCCCTCCTCTGCGTCCCTCCTGTCACAATGCTAAGCTATTATTATATGCATCACATTTCAGATGCACTTATCAAAACCAAAAGTTTTAGTTTTTCTATTTAAAAATAAGGAAAATGAGAATTAAAACTTTTCACAGCAATGTTTTCCCACAAGCTGCTTTATGACACCAGCTGTCTGTCACCACAGGAACTCCTCGCAGTTTCTGTCTGGGACGTCCCTCTTCTGTCATCAGTGAGTATTCTCCGAGCCACTGCGCACTTTCTGCCTCTTACCCTCCAGCCCTCAATTCAAAGCCCACAGCCGGCCTGGAGCTGCTTGAAGGTAACAAGGAGATACACCCATAGGGTCCAAGGCACGTGTTTCATAAGATCATTTTTAAGAAGTGGAGGGCTTACCCTTACATTTTTTTCTCTCTTAAATACTTCTTCACAAGTTTCAGGATTCTGTAGCTTTATGATGGAATGTTTTCCTGGAAATCTGAAATCTGGAAATGATTTAGAACAACATTAAGCACCAATCTGTTACAATGTATTTCCTTCTAACAATGAAACACAAGATTCCTCCTGTCTGCTTCCAAGTTTCACTCCAGGAAGTTCCACTCCATGTTCAACTCAGACTGTGCTGCCCTTGGGGTTAGGCGATTTAGACGCCTGCAAGTACTTCTGGACCTGAATTAAAGTCAGGCTCACCATAACTGCAGAGTACTATCCTGCAAGTCTTACAGGGAGCGGTGAGAACTGCACTCAAACGCTACTCTCTTACGGGGAGCAGTACGCACAGCAAGTCTTTCTGAGGGAAGAAAACTACTGACAATCCAGGCACTACTGAATGACTTGTGCCCCTCCCCACTTACATTTGGAGCCCTAACCCCCAAGGTGACTGTGTTTGCAGAAATAATGACAGATACGTGTGGTCAGGAGGGCAGGCCTGACCTGACAGGATCAGTGTCCTTACAGGAGGGACAGGAGGAGACGATCAGAACACGCCTCTCCCTCTCTGGCTTGCCCTCATTTAAAACCACAAAGATGGCGAAGAGCTCACCCTCACTCTCCTGGCCCACACTGAGGAAAGCCTAGACAGGCCTGGGCACGGTGGTGGACAGGGTGCCTCAGAGACCAGGCCCTGCCCGGCTGACGCCCCGGCTCCGTGCATTCCACATCATGTAACACACACTGCTGGGGCAGCCGTCGGGTCTGCAGGGTTTGTTAACAGAGGCCAGAGCTGATGTGCAACACCAGGAAATACACCCTCCATGTTGATAGTTATAAACGAGAACTACTCTTTTTTTTTTTTTAATAATTATTTATTTAACTTATTCATTTATTTTAATTTGACCAAAAAGAGATACACACAGAGTGAGTGAGGCAAAGTGAGAAAGCAAGGCACCAGGACTCAAACCGTGGTTGGTCACGTGGGAGTGTCCAGCACCTTCACCATGCCACGGGCTGGTCCCCTAAAGCATTTTAGAATGTTCTTTACTGGGACCAACAGTTGGCATAATGGCTATGTCACTGGACTCCTATGTTGCTGACCGTATCGAGTCTCTGACCTAGTGGCTTTACGGGCGTGTGTGCGTGCGTGCCCAAGATCCCGAGAGGAGAATGGAGGAGAAGGGATTGCAGCGTGGCCATCCCCCCTGGGGGGTGATTTCTCACTTTCTCTCTCTCTTTCTGTTGAGTGCATGTGCCCCATAGCAAAAACCTCCCCAAAAAACATGTTCTTTACTAAAGAAAGACATAACAAAGATAAACGTTTTTTAAAAAATGGCTTAGCTTTTACTTTGGCAGCACCCAGACATAACCTGGAACAAATGGAAGTGCTTGCTGCCATCCTGCCCGACACCGTGCCGGCACCGAGGGCACAGTCGGCCGTGCTGCACTGAGTGACCAGTCTCCAGACCCGCTCTGAGTGCTGTCTGTTCTGTGCAGAGCACGATGCATCGCCAGCAAGGCGGCATGTACACGAGTTCTAAACTACATGCAGAAGTCACTCAAAACCCGGCTACTTTAGGCACAGCCTGGTGCGGCCTTGGTGCCACACCACCCAGAGCAGACATCTCAGCGGAGGCACAGAGCAGGGCCCCGTACCCACTCAGAGCCACTCCTGCCCGCCTCCCTCCTGCAGAACCCCACCTAGCTCCTAGCCTACCAGGGGCCCACAGGGCTCCGCCAAGGAAACCCACGGTACCGTGCACCCAGGGCTGTGTCACTGCGTCCTCCTGACGGCCACTCTGACTGGGCGGGGCCACCAGCACGCGCAGAGCCTGGGCCCCCCCTACTCGCTGGTACCCGCCAGCCGCCATCTCCACGTGTCTGGCGTTGTTGCTGTATGAGCAGAAAAAAAACAGAATTCCAATTCATTTTAAAAACATTTTTAGAGTGCCGAGAATCAGAGAAGCTGACACGTTCACAAAACTCTGTCTGTGCCCCAGCCTCCGTACCACAGCCCTTCGACATCTTCAATGGCCGTCTCTGCCTTCTTGAATAGAAAACCAAACCTGCAACGTGGTCGGAGGAGGCAAAGGGGGCGGTGCAGTAAGAACCTGAATGAAACATTTCTGACCATGTCAGACAGAAGGGGCACGGAATGGGACCAGCAGTTGGCGTAATGGCTATGTCGCTGGACTCCCACATAGACGACTGTGGTTCGAGTCCTGGACCCAGTGCTTAAACTCACGCTGGGCGCATGTGTGCACATGCCCAAGATCCCGAGAGGAGAATGGAGGAGAAGGGATTGCGGCGTGGCCATCCCCCCTGGGGGGTGATTTCTCACTTTCTGTCTCTCTGTCTCTGTCTTTCTAGAGAGTGCACGCGCCCTATAGCAAAAACCTCTCCAAAAGAAAAAAAAAGAAGGTGCCAGGAATTATGCTAGCAACTCTTACCCAGAAAAGCTCATTCTGTCATTCCACTGAGAGGGCAATGAAATAAATGAATTATACATTATTTTTCAGGACGAGAAGATATACTAAACCTACCATGTCTTTGAGAGGTTTGTCTGGGGAGAAGGTATTTAAAATTGTATTGTTCCAGGACTGCTGATCGAAATGGCTTTCACTGTATTTGAACACATAAGATCCTATATACCCGGGTTCATAAACACTCAATCTCGAAGTTACTTACCTAGAAAATAAATATGTTTTACATGTTTTTAAAGGGAGTTTTGCTGTAGGGCACATGCCGTCACCTGAGAGACGGAAAGCAAAAAATCACCCCCAGAGAGGATGGCCATGCCACAGTCTCTTCTCCTCCACTCTCCTCTCAGGATTTTGGGCATGCACGCACATGTGCCCAGTGTGTTTAAGCCACTAGGTCTGGGATGCAGACCGCAGTTGATTACAAGGAAGTCCAGCCACGTAGCCATTATGCCATCTGCTGGTCCCAGAAAATAAATATCTTACGCAAGGAGGAAGGGGTGAAGTGCTTCAAATACAAATAAACTTATTTTTTAGGAGAGCGACTTACACCAACCCCAGATAAGATCATTTTTTACCTTAACAACAATTCTTTTTTTTTTTTTTCTTTTCTTTTTTTGGAGAGGTTTTTGCTATAGGGCGCGTGCGCTCGCCAGACAGACAGAGAGAGACAGAGAGACAGAAAGCAGGAAATCACCCCCCAGGGGGGATGGCCACGCCGCAATCCCTTCTCCTCCATTCTCCTCTCGGGATCTTGGGCACGCACGCACACGCGCCCGGCGTGAGTTTTAAGCCGCCGGGTCCGGGACTCGAACCACGGTCGACTACGTGGGAGTCCAGCGACATAGCCATTACGCTAACTGCTGGTCCCCTTAACAACAATTCTAATAAGCTTTTTGCTGGGGTCTCCCGGGCCAGAGGAGAGTAAAAATAGCAACAGGAGGGGCTCACACTTATAATGGCCAAGACTTAGCAGTACTAACTTTTTTTCCATATGAGTTTTGGCAAAGAAAGATAGGGAAAAAGAGAGAGAGAGAGAGAGAGAGAAAGAAAGCAAGCTGCCAGGTCCGGGACTTGAACTGTTGTTGGTCATGTGGGAATTCCAGTACCTCCACCGTCATGCTGGCCAGGCACTGATGAACTTTTAAAATTCCTCAGGAAATAACCCTTTCTCTGCCCAATGTGGGATATGACGACGCAGTCACCGCCCTGGATAAAACAGCAGCAGTAACGAGAACAAAGACATGAGCACCGCGGCCCTCCTGACACCGGGAGAAGCTGCTTAGCTCTCCCGTCTCTGACTGTGTGGCCGAAGCGCAGGTGCCGTAGCGACCTGCCAACGCCACACTGGGTGACAGCCACACTGACGATATGCCTTTGCAAGGTCCAATGACCTTACTTCACTTTCAATGAAGAACTGTCACCCTGTTACTCTTCCTTTCCCTTGAGGATGTCTGAAGGCCCCGGCCGCACTGCCCTGACCGCTCTAACTCTTACCTGTCCTCCCTCACACGGTGGCTCTCAGCTGGGCAGGGGCAGGAGCAGGTGTCGGCCAGCAGCCGCCCTGAACAAGACTCAGGGCCCCGTCCCCAGAGCTTCCGACACAGGCCGCCCCTGACAACCCCCTGTGATGCTGCTGCTCCAGGGACCTCACGGTGGAAACCACACCTCGTCACGAAAGGACCGAACACGCTCACCACCTGACCTGGCGTGAGGGCTGTATGTTCAGGGCGGTCACCACACCCACGGGACACACCTGCACGCCACAGTGTCCGTCTGATACAGCCACGCCCACGTCACAGAGGTCATAGGCACATCCCTCTTTACCCTACTTACGCTTCCTCGAAAATACGTTAATGGCTGGGAACTCTTCGTGACAGGGACCTTTAAATCCTGGCACACCAGACCCACTAATAAATGACACCCACTTATGGTATGGCTAATGCACAGCGACCCACACAGATGTGAGCAGGGCTACAGAAATGTTATGAGAAAGGAAAACTTGGTGTCCCCCCAAATCAAAGTCCATGCACAGCCTTTTCATGATACGTACTTTCCATGAACTTTTTGAGGACCCCCACATGCAGCACAGAACAAAACACACTCTAGGCACAATGAATGACTACTATAAAGTTATGTCACTAACAATTGTGTTACAGACCTTTTGCAAGCTTCATAAGTATGTCCTTTTCCTTCCTTATTAGTCACTCTGTCTGAGAATCTACACTGTAAAGAGACCATGGGTAAGTAAATACAACTGAATATTTCTGTGTTATATATTAAGTTCTGACACTTATCAGAGTTCCTAGACTATATTAGATATTAAGCAACTATGTTCACAAAAGATGGACAACCCTGAAAACAAGTCTATGTAATTTAAAATAATGGATACGCACTTAAAAATTCCCAATGCTGCATGAGAAAAATTAATATGAATCAATATACTTTTCAAGTTTTGATAGCACCTTTAATTATGCAAGCCACTATTTCAAGTTTTCATAAACAATTAATGTTACGTTTCTTTTTAATTAGGAAAAAGAAACTTTCAGTGATTTTTATTTTTAAGTGGTATTTAAGAACATAAACTCTTATTTTTCACTAGAGATATGTGAATGCATTCTAAGCACAGCTGTATGTAAAATATTTCAAAAGTAGCTTATTGGGGACTGTGATTTCCTAATTATAAGAAAGTTACACATGCTCAAATATTAAATTTTTTTGGGAAATATAAAAAAGAGGAACCAAGAAAATTAGCTCTGAGAATATCTACTGCTCCTGCCGTCAGCAATCACTACTTAATATCTTAGCGTATATCTTTCAAGTCTTTAAAAATACATAATAATTTTGTAGTAACGGTATCACACTGTGTATCCTATTAAAACTCTTACAAAGAAAATAACAAAAAACAATTAAGAAAGTAACACATTAACACATGGGAAGATACCATGATGCTGAATAACACAAAGAGTAAAGACGTTAATTCCCCCTAAATTAATTTGTACATTTAAAATAACTACCTCCCAATGTGAGTTTAAAGCACTCTTGGAAGAATACATGAAAAAGAACCAAAAAATATTTTAAATTTATAATATGTTACCTTTTCTTTCTTTTTTTTTTTTTAATCTGCTAGAGGGCATGTGCATTCTAGACACAGAGGGGGAGAGTGAGAAGGCACCCCTCACGTGGGATGGTCACGCCGCAGCCCCTTGGCCTCCACCTCTCCTTCCAGGGTTTCGGGCGTGCAGGCACATGTGCTTGGCATGTTTTCAAGCCACTGGGTCTGGGACTCAAACTGCTCAGTCAGTCAGCGGGGCCCAGCTGCTTTAACCACCAAGCTACCAGCCGACCCTATAATGTATGTTTTTATCTTTTAAAGAAAACTTACCTTACTATTCTAATTTTTTGACATTATGCTATTAGTACAAGAACTGAGAAATCAATAAAACAAAAGACACATAAAGGAACAGTTCTACCCATGAAAATCTGAAAATATTAAAGATGCCATTTGAAATCTGTGAGGAAATAATTCAGTAAATGGTAGTAGAACTACCTTATTAACTGGATAGAAAAGAAGCATGCTTCTAACTTGCCATATGCTAAAATATCTTTTAGGCTCATTAAAGAAAACACTTCAATGTTTTAAAAGTAGCAAAAGTAACAAAAGTAACTAAAGAAAATAAAGCACTAAAAAAATACAATGTATGGCTGGGTATTTGCATAATTTAAAGGGTAGGGAAAGCCGAAACATGACACTCAGGCAGAAATGACGAAGTGTGATAGCAACAGGTTTGACCACACACGCGTCTATTTTCTTATATAAATATACACATGCGCCATGTACGCACACAGGCCTCCCCCGTAAGGAATGGCGGTACTACGATCCTTCTCCTCTCCCTCGCCCTCTCGGGAGTCTGGGTGTGCACACACAGGCCTCCCCCGTAAGGAATGGCGGTACTACGATCCTTCTCCTCGCCCTCGCCCTCTCGGGAGTCTGGGTGTGCACACACAGGCCTGACGTGCTTCTCAGTCACTGGGTCCAGGACCTGACCCACATG
Source organism: Tupaia tana (assembly GCA_026018925.1). Lineage (NCBI taxonomy): Eukaryota > Metazoa > Chordata > Mammalia > Scandentia > Tupaiidae > Tupaia > Tupaia tana. The sequence continues at coordinate 31,356,007 of JAKSZU010000025.1, forward strand.
GTTGGCCATGTGGGGTCCTGCCACCTTACCCACCAGGATACAGAGCCAGTCCCAACTTCGAACATTTGAGATACTGTCACATGTTAAGATTATAAAAAAGTCCTCTTTCAAAATTTTAAAAAGGCTAAACTTTTTCTACATTTTTCTCTCCTAAGATAAATTTTAGCTTAATTTAAAAAAAAAAGTGAACATAATAAATAAAAAATGTGGGAGAGAAAAAACGGTTTTTAAGACCTCTCTCTGTCGTGCTTCTCCAGCCTCGGTCTCCAGGAGACCGCGCTGTGCCCAGCTCTTAGGATGCTGGGAAGTGCAGGCTACCCACCGGGCCGCGTGGCGAGGCAGAAGTGCCCACCCGTGTGCACCATCGTGTGGGCCCTGGGAGAACCGTCTTAATCCCAAAATGGGTCTCCCTAACAGGACTCGTACCTGCAACCTTGCAAAAGAAAATGAATATATTTGATGAAAAACAAGAGGCTTCGGCAAGGTAAAGGTGCTAAACAGAGTTTGAACAAACGGACAGCGGGAAAGCACAGCGACGTGTTAGCAAGGACACACTGTGCAGGTGAGGCGTCCACGGGCACCGAGGGATGGACGTCCCAGGAGGAAAACTGCTCACGGAAAAAATGGAAATGACTCCTAGACAGGCTAAAAGGTGCTTAAGTGAACTCATGAGAAATGCAGATTAAAAGTCATTTGTACGGATAAGCAGATGGACGAAATTTTTAAAAATTTAATGAGTTGGTGTGCATGTGGGGAGAAAAATGTGCACTCATGCAATGTTGCTGAAAGTAAAAATCAAAGCAATCTCTATGTAGGGTAATTGATGACTCCACTTCTAGGAATTAATCCAGAAATACTCACACATATGCAAAATGCCTTATGCTCAAGGATACATAATGCAGCAATATTTAAAAAGCAAAAAACTGGAAACACACCAATGGTCCGTCAGCAGCAGAACGTGCTGTGTGGAGCGGTGTGTCCGTGCAGCAGAAATCACACAGCTATAAACCTAAGAGGACACGGGGCTGGCTCTGATGCAGGGAAGTGTGGCTCAGAAGCTGGACCCCACACGGTGATCGTGGTCCGGGTACCGTGACCAGCCCGCGGAGCGACATGTCTGAGTGCAAGCGCTTTCCCTGTCTAGGTCAACAACTACTAGGGCTGTGTCACCGCTGCCCACAGGACTCGGCAGTGACGTGCCGGACAGGTGTACAGCGCCGGAGCAGCAGGCTACCCCACACAGGCTGGGTGGACAGTGGGCTGTTCTGCTGAGGTTTATGTAAGTGCGCTCCATGATGTTCGAACACTGAAATAAAAACCAGCTATCGACTCTCTTCTTAGGCTGCATCTCTGCTGTTTAACCAGTAGTACTGTAACCAACAAAATCATCTAGCCGCTTCCTAGTGTGGTAGTGTTCCTCACTTGAGGGAAGGAAACTAAACATTTGTCTTTCTAATACAGCGGACTGCAAAGAACCAGTTCTCTAAAACATACATGACCCAGTCGGTTACGTTTTTATCTGGGCCACAACGGTGGGGATTAATAAACTGTCATCCACATGCCTGGCCTTTGTCTTTCCTGCTCTCACGTATGCAGCTGAGAGCTTTTAGACATGGTTCATCATTTATCTTTTATTTCCATGTATATATGTCTCTTCTACAAAAGATGCAATGAAAATATGGTAAAAAAGACAAAAAATGCTCTATACACCAGTATAGGGCACCTGCCGTGACAGGTCTGCAGGCCTGGGGACGCTTCAGGTGAGTGAGTGAGTGAGTGGGGACGAGTGTGAAAGCCCAGAAAGTTACTGAACACCACTGTAGACTTCATGAACACCGTGCCCTTAGCTACACTAAATGAAATTTCTTTCTTTCCTCAATAATATACACTGAGATCAAGAGAAACCAGGAACTAACTGGGAAGTCACAGACAGAAAGGCAGAAAGTATATCAGGCAAGTGCATTTGTTTTGGAAGCCAAGTGAAAAAAGCGTTCCAAGGGAAGGGTGGATGACGACAGTCAAATCCTTGGCAGTAGGTTAAGATTCAGCTGAGTTATGTCCATTGATTCACAAAGATGTCACCTGAGAGTTTAAGAAGGGTAGATGAAGGACCAGTAGATGGTGTAATAGTCACATTGCTGGACTCCCACATAGTAAACTGCGGTTCGAGTCCCAAACCTGATGGCTTAAAACTCACACCAGGCATGTGTGCCCAAAATCTCAAGAGAAGAACAGAGGGGAAGGGACTGTGCAGCGTGTCCATCTCCCCCCCCCCCCCCCCCCGCGGGTGGTGATTTCTTGCTTTCTGTCACTGTTTTTCCAGCGAGCGCACATGCCTGATAGCAAAAATCTCTCTAAAACAAAACAAAACTATCAAGCTTGTACGCATATGTGCCCAAAATCCTGAGAGGAGAAGGGATTGAGGCATGATCAACCCTCCTGGGGGGTGATTTCTCATTTCCTGACTCTGTGATGAATGGATGGACGCACCCTATAACAAAAAAAACTCTCCAAAAAAAAAAAGGCAAAAAAGAAAAAGAAAAAAAGAAGGGTAGTTGTGGAGATGTAAAGGTAAACCTCTTCGGAACGTTCTCCCTGTAAGAGAACTACAGGAGAGAAACTGCAGACAGGAAGTACGGCGTGTTACCCTCCTGAGACAGGATAACAGCCGAAAAGACCAAAGGGACCAGTACAAGGTTTCTGTTACATCTGGTTTTGTTTCAAGACAGGAGTCAAGCAGGTTTCTGCATTGATAACGCAGAACGACGCAGAACGACAGGAGCGTCCTAGAGCAGCATCTCGGCACTGGGAAGAGAGAGGGTCTGACACAGGTGGAAGGAACAGCCTTGACGGCTCGGCCCCTGGAAAAGGACAGACCAGGCCGGCTGTGCTCTGCGCAGAGGCAGGAGGCTGCTCCGGGGGATCAGCGGGAACACACGACATTCTGTTCTAATGCGATTTTCTTGACGCAGCTGAAATCAGGTTGTTAGCTGTGAGGATGAGCGGAGGGAAATTGGAGATTTGAGAAGAAAGTATGAAATGTATGTCTACGAGTCCAAGCAGGCAGAGGTTCTGACAATTACATATACCTGGCAGATAATTAGGGCAAAACTCGATACCAAGATTTCCGCCTATGTCGTACACTAGTGGTGTGTTCTAGCACCGAATCAGGGTTAGCTCTGATTCCATGTCTTCTATCGGTCCATTTGTGGTTGAATAACTTACATATACATTCATAGCCCCCAGATACGATGACACTGGAAACTTTCAAAGACCAAATGATATTCAGTGCTCTGTGTTTAAATAGGGAGGAAAATGAGTAGTGTTTTATTCAGAAAGACTTACATGGGATTGCCATGAACTGCAGGATATTAAAAGGCTAGGTAGGGAATTAAACCGTGCATCCCCTTCGCCCAGATAAGGGAAACTTCGTACTGTCTTCACAAAGCCTCAGGGACACATCTCACAGAGCAATGCGATTCTCTGTTCAATAAAAGGGGTGACACTCGTCACCTGACAGCACTGTGGCGGCGGGGTTCCGTACTTAGATCAAGAAATAAGAAAATGCGAAAGATTCCTTCTTACCTTTCCATCCAAGGCTGAACCTTTTATTTGTCCACTGAAGTCTCCCAGTGTTTCATTTTCGGAGGTCTCATTAGTAACTTCTAAGGAAATGTTTGCATCTTTAGAATCATGTTTTATCTCGTGTGCTGAAGAGAAATAATATTCAATTATGAAACTAAGTGACAAAGAACCAAGTCATTCAAAGACTGTTCTAAAAACCAACTTAGAGTTCAGAGGCTCTTTTAAAGTAGAGTTTTCAACAAATTATACAATTCCTTCCTCCCTATAAAAATAACTCCATTTTATGGTATAAAAAGTACTGGAAACCAGCAGTTAGCGTAATGGCTATGTCGCTGGACTCCCACGTGGTCGACCGCGGTTCGCGTCTTGGATCCGGTGGCTTACAACTCACGCCGGGCGCGTGTGCGTGCGTGCCCAAGATCCCGAGAGGAGAATGGAGGAGAAGGGATTGCGGCGTGACCATCCCCCCTGGGGGGTGATTTCTCGCTTTCTGTCTCTATGTCTCTCTCTGTCTGTCTGGCGAGCGCACGCGCCCTATAGCAAAAAAAAAAAAAAAAAAAAAAAAAAAAAAAAAAAAAAAAAAACCTCTCCAAAAAGTACTGATAGTAAGATATTTAAGAATTGCATGTTCCTCTTGTAAGAGGCCTGAGGTGATCTTTGAAAATGGTTCGCTATTCACTTGACCCAGAGAACCCCACAAAGTCATGCAAGTCAAGAGGTTCAAATCTTCGTGTTCACTTTAAGAACACTCGTGAAACTGCCCAGGCCATGAAGGGTATGCATATTCGTAAAGCCACCATCTGAAGGATGTCACTTTACAGAAGCCGTGTGCCATTCTGCCGTTACAATGGCGGGGTGGGTAGATGTGCCCAGGCTAGACAGTGGGGCCGGACACAAGGTCGGTGGCCCAAAAAGAGTGCTGAATTTTTGCTGCACAAGCTTACAAATGCAGAAAGTAATGCTGAACTTAAGGGATTAGATGTAGACTCTCTGGTCACTGAGCACACTTAGGTGAACAAGGCGCCCAAGATGCACCATCGTACGTACAGAGCCCGTGGACAGAGTAACCCACACATGAGCTCCCCCTGCCACAGCGAGATGATCCTCGCTGAAAAGGAGCAAATTGTTCCTAAACCAGAAGAGGAAGTCGCACAGAAGAAAAAGGTATCCCAGAAGAAACTGAAGAAACAAAAACTTATGGCACGGAATAAGGTCAGAATAAGATAAATGTAGATAAAAGGAAAAGGGGAAAAAAAGAATTGCTGTTGACCACATCCAGCTATTTTATATATATATATGTGTGTGTGTGTGTGTGTGTACGCTCTCTGAAAAAGCTTTTCATTGACTAGGAAAGCAGAACTGCAAACAATTTTACACGTTCCAAGTTCAGCCACAACAGGGATGAACGACGTTCGTAACGTGACTATTATTACTCATGCAGCTGATGCCATTCGTCAGATCTTACACCAGTTTGTAGATTATTCTATGATTGGAAGTAGCCCAAATCTCCTAACCATGAGCTATTTCAGTGGGTCTCCTCCCCATGATAACATCTTAACATTACTTCTGGTATTGATTCCCTTGCCGAATGGGATCTATGAACTAAATTGTTAAAAATCGTTAAAGGATGACGAAAACGCTGCAAACCAAGCAGTTGAGTTTACAGAGAATTCTTCCAGAACAAGTGAGATTAAGTACATGAAAACATGCTCCCATTTTATTTATGGTTTCTGACACAAATACACTTCCAAAAAAGGCTGCGAAAGTTGATCTGCTGGGTACGAATAAACCTTGAGAACCAAACTCTTTGTAACTGCTCTTTTCCAGATGTGGCTTACATAAGGCTGGTCAGATGTAATCTACTTTCATATATATTCTCCAAAAGATCTAGTCTGTGCCAGAGACAACACAAATCTGGAGGGAAAACACTGGAAGTTGGTTACTACTATTTACCAAATACCTTTCCACCCTATTTTAATTTTTTCCTTAAGATTTCTGTTTTAAACACACACCAAACCAGAACTCATATCAAAACTCCGGTCTTTTCAGATACCAAGTGAGTTATGTTTGTTTGTTTGTTTGTTTTTGCTATAGGGTGCATGCGCTTACCAGAAAGACAGAGAGACAGAAAGCGAGAAATCACCCCCCAGGGGGGATGGTCACACCGCAATCCCTTTTCCTCCATTCTCCTTTTGGGATCTTGGGCCCACACGCACATGCGCCCGGCATGAGTTTAAGCCACCGGGTTTGGAACTCAAACAACAGGCGACTACAGGGGAGTCCAGTGACATAGCCATTATGCTAACTGCTGGTCCCCACAAAAGGAAGTTTTGTTTAACAATAAATCTTTGATAACTCAGTTTCAAAGAAAATTTATTTTTATGGCCACTATCTATTTTCCACTGATTAAAGAGGAGCCAGCAATAACATCTTCTTATTAAATACCACAAGCGACAAGTCTTGGCTGAGAGATGTCTTATTTTGGTTAAGTTTCAAAAAATTAAAGTCCAGGTTGCTCTCACAAGTGATTAACTATTAAAATTGCTTTTACAAGTGTGAAATTATTTTTTTCCTTGTGGGAAAAGAAATGTGAAGGAAGAGGCACTGACGGAGACCAGTGCTGGAAGCTGTGCATGCAGTACCCGGCTGCAGCCGCTTTTCTACAAAATGCTGGTTATTTGCTTGTGCATCCTACCAAGCCTATGCTAAAACACAGCGCTAACCCTATAAACCAAAGCAAATTCGATAAAATATTCATCAGCTTTCATAAAAATATGCGATTCTAATTCTGAAGTCTCTACATTTGCACGTTTTCAGAGTAACATAACACACAGACTCAAGGACACCTCCCGCATGCTGTTCATTTTGTTCTAGATCTGACATTATCTTCACAAAATATTCAATGAAGTCACAATCCAAAGTACTTTACCTACTGGAATCTATCCAAGTTTTAAAGGAAAAAAGGCCAACAGCAATTCCATGAAATATAAGGGAAATCAATCCCCTACGTTTGCTTCTTCTGTCAGTTTGAAAAACACTAGAAGCTGACATGAGGTTGTCTATACACTGTCTGAGAACTCGCTTTTGATTTTTAGCTTGAGGTTTGTTTTTTTTTTTTTTTTTTTTTCCTTAACTGTATCTACTCTTGCAGACAGAGCTTTAAGCATGTGTTGGAGTTCCAATGCTTGATGATTAAGTCACGTATTTTCTTCTGGTTCCATTTACTTTTCACACCAATTGCATCCAGGTTAGCATTCTTCATCGTGTGTAGCAAACTTTAGGGCATTTGATTCAAAATTCTTGAGGAACATGTTCCACTAGGGGTGGCAGGAGGAGGGGTGGGAAGGATGCCACAGGCCAAGAGACTAGGACCAACTTGTTATTTTAAATATATTTTTTAAATTTGAAAGCCAAAATAAAATTAACTTTCATATTAAGTTAAGGCCTGTGAAGTAAAAATCCAGGTATTTAATTTAAAATTAGCTGTTAGTTATAAACAACAAATCAGATTCACGGCCCAGGGAAGTCAGGTGCAGGGCCTGGGCCTGAACCCAGAGACTCAGGCGGTGGAGGCAGGAGGATCATGCCCTTGCCGCTGGCATGGGCAACCCAGGGGACCCTGTCTGGAGGAGCCAAGCCGGTGCGTGCACCTGTGTCCCAGCTACCTGGGAGGCGGAGGTGGGAGGGGTAACCTAGCCAGACCTTTTCTTAAAAACGAAACAAAACCCCACCATGCATACACATACATACCGAAGACACAGACTGAAAATGTGATAAAGCTTAAGTACATAATTAAATTTTAAAATAGAGCTACAAAAACTGCTGAAGTCACTTACCTATCCTTCGTAGAGAAAGACTAACAAGTTACGTATTCAATAATCAAATGGAAAATATCTCAACATCTGATCTGCCGACCATTTAATGAAAACTGAGAAAAGCGGACAAACTGTAAAACAGTGAAACAGACTTAAAAATGACAGTCTTCCTAGAGTAACCAAGTCATGTGACTAGGCCTGAATGAAGATACAAAAAGATACTTGAGGGCTGCATATTTTGAAAATGTCAAACTTTACCTGCTGACAAGGGAGCACAGATCTTTGACTTCATCAGTCCAGGACCCAGTTCAGGAAGTTCTCTATTATGAAGCAAAAAGAGCTTAAACATTATAACAGATTCTAAGTGGAACCAGCCGCTTTTCTAAAAAGTCTATACTACTAACTTCAGCAGCGGGTAAACATCAGCGGGAGTTCTCTAGGACAGGAACTGCCCTGGGACTCCAAACGCAGTGTGCCCACAGTCCCCCCAGCACCTGATCACACGTGCCTCAGTTACGAAGGGGCACGGCCACCCAAACCCTGCTCCTCAGAGAACCTCATGGCCATGCCAAGCATTTAAAAAGTTTAAAGTATTACACCAATACAAGACGGCGTCTGACGTCTACACTTACGCATGCACATTATGTGTTACCAGCACTCTTTAGGAAGACAGCCGGTTTCAGTCTTTAAACCTTAATTTCATTCTGGAACTACTAATAACTCTTTGTGAAACTACTGACATCTTCTGATTATCAAGCCTTCATTTTCACAAAGGTTTATTCTAGCAGTGCAGCTGTCTGAAAACTTATTTCCAGTGCAGAAAAAAAAATTAAAATTAATTACTGAGAAACTTTTCAAATTTACTTTAAAACGGAAACTTCAGGGTCAGCCAGTGGCATGGTGGTTAAGGTGGCTAGATCCCACATGGCTGACTGCATGCTTGGGGCCTGGACCCGGCAGCCTGGAAAACATGCTGGGGACTTGTGCATGCATGCCCAAAATCCTGAGAAGAGAATGGAGGAGAAGGGCTTGTGGGGTAGCCATCTCCCCTGGGGGGCACATTTTCACTTTTCCTCTTTCTCTCTCTCTCTGGCAAATGTACATGCTCTATGGCAAATTAAAAAAGGAAAAATAAAAATGAAACTTCAGAAGTAGATATGAAAGGTAAAGAAGAGCCAACAAAAGTATAAATTGGTGCTTTTGAAGCGAAGGGAAATGAAGTTCAAAGAATACAAACATTATCGAAAGTAAAAATGTGATGCTATAAAACAAAAAGGTCTGAAACGGGTCCTGCTCCTTCGCAGCAGAGAGGACTGGCAATGCCCTTCCTTCTCTGAGACGAGCAAACCAGGTATTGTCCTCAGCTTCTCACTGCCTCGTCGACCTGTTTACTCAGTCTTTACCTCCTAAACCTGTCTCAAACTCACTCCTCTCTGAAGTCGCCATGTCCTATTGGTCTAAGGATATCATCATATATATATAAATAAAATGATCAATCCCAAAGTGCAAAGCAAGAACAGGGGAAAAGGCAGTTTAAAGAGGAGCAGTGGGAGTACTGGTTCGGCCTCAGGGTCCCCACCACAACACTTAAAGCCAGAAAGCAGGGCAGACTCTACAGAGTTGTGAGGAGGGAGACTATAAACTGAAAGTTTTATATCCGGGAAATGTGCTCTTACACAAGTCATTCTTACGTACCCTAGACCTGAGGGAACACAACAGTCACGAGCTTTTCTTAAAAAATAAAACCAACGAACAAAAGGTCACTCCAAAATTTAGCCAGCTAAAAGATGAAGCAAAATAGACTAAGGAAACAAAATGGTAGAAGGACAAAATCAATTTAAATAAGGAACTAAATATAAAAATCTTAGGAAATCAAGATTATTGAAGAAAATGTAGGTGGCACAAGGCTTAACTATATAAACTAGAAATTTACCAAAACATGAGGGGCAAGACTGAGAAAAAGTGATGGTGATGGATATGTTCACCTTCGTATCAGGAAAGCAAACGCTACTCTCTAAAGATAAAGCAAATATTTCAATCATCTTCCTTATTAACTTGAGAGAAAACTTTTAGGAACTAAGTTCTTGTATTAAAGAAGCTTACTGATTCAATTAAGCCAACTCAAGTAGAGATGAGGTAGCACTGTTCCACACAGTTAAACACTGATGGACCCCAATTTGTAGTGAATTCCACAACAGTGTTTAAAGTTCAGGTACTACAGTTAATAATACTGGGCATTATCAATATTTGCATATGGAATGTGTGCACAGGAATTTTAACAAAATTTATAAGCACTATATTGTAAGAAGAAAACACAATGTCTTGGGACCAGCCAATGGTATGACAATTACGTCACTGGACTTCCACGTAGTCGACTGTGGTTAGAGTCCTGGCCCTGGCAGCTTACACTCACATGTGTGTGTCCAAGATTCTGAAAGGAGAATGGAGGAGAAGGGATTTTGGTGTGGCCATCCCCCTTGGGGGCTGATTTCTCACTTTCTCTCTCTCTCTCTCTCTCTCTGTCTTTCTGGTGAGCAAATGCGCCCTATAGCAAAAATCTCTTAAAAAAAAGGAAAATGTCTTAAGCAATGTCTTAAACAAAAGTGTTTAAAATTGGCACGACCAAAAAGTTTACTGACTCAGCAATTCCTTAGTTTCACTTTAGTTCCTCCCCGCCAAAAAGAAGTTTACTGATTCAGGAACCCTTTTAGTTTCACTTCAGTTTCCCCACCCCTTCTAGTTAAGTACAAATAAAATTATTATTTTTACGGGAAAACGGCACACTCCAGTTTTTCTATTATGTTCATACACATGCATGGAGGGATATCTGGGATGATATAGACAAATAATGATTTACTGTTTTGGGTGGTAAAAATGTTTCCCCTTTTATACTTTATATGAAAGGCATGTGCCGTTATAGAACCAACTGTTCTTTTTTTTTTTAAGGATAAAGCTCAACCTTTCTGTACTTTAATTTACATTTCTCTCTTTCCACCTTTGGCTGGAGCTCTCTGTTAACATCTTACTAGCCAACAGAGATGTTTGCTCTTAAATGCAGGATTTGTTTAACTTTCCTTTAGGATCCTCAAAGGAATCATGATATAACAATTTAAAAAAAGGTCGACAACTACTCCTTATTGAGCCCTATTACTCAGGGTGCCATGTGAAAACTTTTTCCAGCCATTCTTTGATCTAACCCTCACAACCCTGAGGCAAGTACTTTCCCTTTTTAAGATAAATTGAAAGGATTTGCTTAAAAGGTCACAGAACTACTGGGTAGCAAAGACTCAAAACCTGGGTCAGACTATAAAAGTCAAGCTTTTCATCACCAGTTTTAGAGTAAGACAGGCTTGGTTCAAATACAGACTGTTACTAGCAGTGTGATCTTGGGCAAGTGATATTTTGTCCCTATCTTCAAAATGGGCTAATTAACATCCTACCTCAATACATTATTAAACAACTGGGTCGCCGGAAAAGTATGATGCATTTTTGCATAGAAAAATAAATAAAAATAACAAAGTTCCTCCCCTTGGCACCCAGAAATAATTCTATCTGGTGGTAAGTTCTAGTAGCACTTAGAATATTAAGAAGAGGATATCCCAAAGGTAACTAAACTAAAAATTCATAAAAACCAGAGAAATTTAAGTCACGTATCATTGGATCTTACTGGAAAGTGTTTTCACATGAATCTGTTCACACACCATTCCAATATTCAAATACTGTAACATACAAATTTAAATCTTGAAGAACTACAAAAGTTTAGTAAAATATGACTTAATATTAAATAAATTTTGTGCCCCCAGAATAAATTAAGTTCATAAACATGAAGTTTACTACTTGGCTCCATTTAAAATAGCCTCAGACAAACTGGTCTTATCTGGGAACAAATCATCATTTAAAACCACCATCTCTAAAGTAAAACCACACAAAATGTTATGCTTTTTCCCTCTGAAAGTAAGTTTAATTTCTGATTCTATTTTCAAGCCCTCATAACTCCTAATGAAAATTTCTAAGGCTTCTCTGTTCCTCCCAAAATAAATGTTTATCTAACAAGAAGCCACAGAAAAGGGTCAAAATATATAGCATTGATCTTTAATCAGCGTAACCTGGCTGAAATAAGTTTATCTGATATTTATAAAACTTATAGAACATATGAAAATAAATTTAATTGACTTGTGAAAAAAGCAATCTCTATAATTTAAAAAAAGTCATTTCATTTTCTGAACAGCTAATCTGTTCTTTTATATGTTGCAAGATATGTATAATCCTTTATTTCAACTCTAAATTTCAGCACAATGACATTTCCAGGTATCAGAAGTAACATGCTATATTAGTTAATAACTCAGTTTAAAAAATAAGGGAGCATAAATGAACACTGAATAGATTAATGACACCTAAGAGCAGAGTGTGCCTTTGAGACCCCCCAAAATACTCTGTATCAAAAGGCATACTTGAACATGCATACCTTGAATCATAGCTTGGTTCCTTTTCCCCAGGAAGTTCCATGTGCTTGGAGTCTGCTGATTGGTGCTCTTCAGCAACAATGGGCTCCTGGCTTATTATGGGGACCTCTGAGGTAAGTGAGAGCTCCCCATCACAGGAGACTCCAAAGAGATCTGGGTCATCCTGAATGACATCAATTAAAAGGACATCATCTTCATATGCTTTAAGAACATCTGGAAACCCGACTTTGAGTTCTGAAAAGCTCTTTGTCATTTTTTTGCCCACTTCAGAGGAAACTGGTTTGAATGTCGCTTGTTCATTAGAGCAGAAGGAAAGACTTTTCTCTGTATATCCAGGATCACAAGTATTATCTTCAAGTGGGAGAGAAACAGCTTCTTTATTAGAAATAATATTGCCTGGTTCAGAGATGTGCTTAGATGGTTTGTTATCATTACCTTGCTTGGTAAAGCTTGGAGAAATGCTACAGGAATTCTTACTGCAGAATGTATCAGAAAAAGCTTGCAATGGAGTTACACTATTACGTTTGCTCAAAGATTGGGATCCTGAAGTTGCCATGGAGACATTTTCTTTACTCCTGTTCTGTCTTACATCTGCTCCTGGTAAGCTGTCAAGAAGTTCTAAGGGGCTATAAGCATCTCTCTCTGATGACTTAGCATTTACTTTTCTTTTTTCTGTCTTATTCTTAAGTAAAGGAATTTTAAAATTAGCCAGCCGTCCTGTGTTCAGTATTTTAACCAAGTCTGGATCCACAAATGTTGGCTTAGCAACGCACGCTTTTCGATGAATGTTTTTGCCCATAGAGCTACTTGCTTCCTGGCCATCCTGGGAAGCCATTGTCAATTTAAGTTTTGTTAAATTCCCTCTATCTTTTTTTTTACTTCCTGTTAAGCTTTGAGTCATGTTACCTAGCTGAATATCTTCAGTAGTACTAGAAACTACCTCTGACCCACTTAGGCTTGGTTCTTCAGACTTTACCTTTTCATCATCATTGATTATAGATTCCTTCATAACCATTAAGGCTGGTTCTACTGCAGACACTGAAGACAGACTATTTATCAAATTTAATTTTTCTGTACCAGAAGAGTCAAAGTCTGCTTCTGCGAAGGAACTTCGTGACAATAATCTGGCATCAGTTAAGTAAGTCTGGTCTGTTTGATGTTTAAGAAAATCATCTTGTTTAAAACTTTCCTGAGACCCAGGAGGAAAATCTGATTTGGACAAAGCAGACTTTGTCCAACAATAGGCAGATACCCTAGCACATGAATAATAAGGCCAAGTGCGTTTGCCAGTCATTGGTATTGTTCTGCGACAGCTTAACTTTGCTGCTTCAGCTTCCTTTCTCAAGTCTTCCCGTGAAGGTCTTTTATCAACCTGATGGCAGTCACGAGATGATTTCGCTATGGGGCTTTTCATCAACCTCAAGCACTCGTCTGGCTCTTTGCTTTTACATCCTAAGAGCTCTGAGGCACTCCTTGTTTGTTCTTTCAAAAACGTCTCACGGGTTTTTTGAAACATGGCATCAACATGATGGCCAGGACTTGGCTTTTTCCCTACTGTTTCTGGGACACTAAATAAATGATCCATTGGAGAGAGTGTGTCATGGTTTGCTTTCCTCAAAACTTTCAGAGGACTTCTTTTAGCCTCTAAAGTCTCTGTTTCTTTACCTTCTCCACGCATTTGGTTTTCTTGCAGCAACAACTCAGACTTGTTACACACATTAGAGAAATTCATCTCAATAACCATTTCGTTTCCTTTTTCAGACAACCTCATCCTCTTTCTGGGTTTTCTCCCAACATTACTCTCCTCTGTTGGATATTTATGTTTTTCACTTTGAAGGCAGGAAAGCAAGCCATTATTTTTGTATACATCACTTTCTTCAAGCAGTAACTTGTTTATTTCCACTAAATTTTCTTCAGTTTGTAAGAACTGAGGAATACTATTTAGGTCACTGTTTTCTGCCAGACTCTTAAGGTTTTCTCTCTTTAACTTTGAGGAATTTCCTGCTACATGAATACATCCACCATTGGGTTTATATGCAAAGTTGTTTTCATCATTACAACCCTTGGAATGGGGGAAACAATTGCAATCATGTAATTTTAAAATGGAATTACTTTCTACTCCAGGTGACAAGCCATTACATGAATATTTTGGAGCATTCTTGTACAGTTCTTCTTGGAATTCAACCTTAATATTTTGTGTTGCCTCATTTTCAGTTATTTTGAGAGGTGCGCTTTCTACGCTTTTACATTTTCTTATTCGAATTCTTCTCTTAATACCTTCTAGCCAACCTTCCTTACCCAAAGACTGCAAGAAGGCCATACTTTGAAATTCACGGCACTCCACTGTTTGGGAAGATTCCAAACTAGTTAACGATTCCTTTCTTACCAGGGGCATTCCTGGCTGTGGAGCAGCACTTGAGGCTTCAGTGACTTTTCTTTTTCCTTTGGCTGAGGAAAACAATAAAACGTATCAGGAAAAGTTTCCTATTAGGAGGGCGGACCAGAAACACTTCACAAACCATGAAGACACCCCCCATAACTGTATGGAAACAGGCACTGTCTCTAGTGAAAGACCGCATTCCCGTTAAGGAACCTAGACGCCCGCAGCTGGGCGCCCTCGGCCTCGCCACCTCGCCCTGCCCCGCCTGGTCCTCCGCTCCCCCGCCTGGTCCTCCGCCCGGCCCCGCTCCCCCGCCTGGTCCTCCGCTCCCCCGCCTGGTCCTCCGCGCCCCCGCCTGGTCCTCCGCTCCCCCGCCTGGTCCTCCGCCCGGCCCCGCTCCCCCGCCTGGTCCTCCGCGCCCCCGCCTGGTCCTCCGCTCCCCCGCCTGGTCCTCCGCCCGGCCCGCTCACCCGCCTGGTCCTCCGCGCCCCCGCTCCTGCCGCCCCCGCGCCGCCCGGCCTGGGCCTCGGGGCCGCCGTCGGGGCCCGGCCCGCCTCGCCTCCGGCCTGGCGCGTCGCCCTGGCTCCCCGGCGCCGTGGCGGGGCCCGCAGGTGGCAGCGGCCTCCGCATCCGCGCTGCCCTCGGGCGGCCGCGCCTCACGGAGCCACGGAAGGAGCCGCGTCTGCCAGCCCGCCGGAAGCGGAAGTGGAGGCGGAACCGGAAGTAGGCGCGGCGGGCCGGGCGGGCCGGGCGACCCCGCGGGGCCAACCGGGCGGGAGGCCGACGGGCCGGGCGCAGAGGCCATCGGGGGCTCCCCGCTGTCGGGGCTCCCCGCTGCCCGCCCCGACGGCTGCCCCCGAGCGGCCTCCGTCCCCGGGCCGCCGGCCACCGACCTCGCGCCGCCTCCGCCGGGCCTCCCTCCGGCGTCGCCTGTACCCGAAGGCTGTAAAAGCAGCAGAGGAGAAGCCCAGCTGCTCTGAGTGCCGTTTCCGCCGTCTGATGTGCCCCCGCGTGCCTGTGCTTCAGAACTCGTGCCAGCGTCGAAGTCGGTCTGGCCCTACCCGATTCCAGGCGGCTTCCACAGCCCTGCAGTTGGTAAAGAAGCGGCCCTAAGGAGTGGCCGGTAGACTGCATTTTGTCCAGAAGTCGAGTTGCCTTCCCACTCCCGCGTGGGAGAAGATGGTCTGCCTCCACTCTTGAATCTCAGGAGCCTTCCTGATGGTGTCATTGCATCGGAAGAACTCAAGGACTCCATGTAATAGTCAAGTGGAACACCATAGGGATCGTGAGCAGAGCAGGACTTGGAAAGTCATCTAGGCCAAGGCCGAGTTACTGCGAGACGCACGAGCGAGAAAGTACCTGGAATCAGCTACTTGCAGAGCATTTGCTCTTCTCGCTGCTTCGTGGCGGCTCCTGAGAAGCCATTCCCCAGGAGACAGGACCTCTGTCCTGAAGGGAGACAGAGCAAGCACAGGTTCACCCTGCTGCACCCATACTGGCCGCACACCTGACATTGCGAAGTGGGTGTAACTGCTCTGGCATCCGGATGGGAACTTATATTTAGCTTTGTGAAAATTTTGAGTCTGCTATATTGTTTGCAGAGAGGAGACTCCCCATTTCACTATCCAGCAGAGGGTAACCTTACGATCCTGCTCCAATACGTGAACAAAATTGGTATCTCAAGTGAGAGCAACTTTCTGGGAGCAAATTTCAAAGGCATTCTCACTGCTGTAACAAATTACCAAAACCTTAGTGGCTTAAAACAATTCGTGTGTCTCTTACATTTATGAATGTCAGAAATCTGAACATATGGGTGTCACTGGGCTGAAATCAAGGTGTTGGCAGGACTGTGTTCCTTTCTCAAGAGTCTAGGGCTGGTTCAGTCAATTTTCATGCCTTTTCCAGCATCTGGAGGCTACCTGCATCCTGGACTCACAGCATCCTTGGCTTACGACATCCCGGGCTCACGGGCCCACCCATCTTCCACGGCAGCAATGGCCAGTGGGGAGGACTGGTTGGTAAACATCGAGCAGCCCACCACTGGGTATGTGCCTTCAAATTGATCAGATAATTCCAAGCTGTTTTCCAAAGTCCTTGTCTCAATTTTCACTGCCGCCAGCAATTTCAGAGTTCCTGTGGATCCTCACCAGCCCTCCCATTCAGTTCTGCTGCAAACAGCAGTGTCTAATTGTGATTACAATTTGCATTTCTTTTCCTATTTGGATTTCCTTTCTCTGGGAAATGCTCCTTCACATCTCCAGCCCAGGTCTCTGTGAGGTTGATGCAGTTTTATTATTGCATTGCAGATCTTTTCTCTTACCAAGGTTATACACCCCATGTTGGGCGTGTGTACTGCAAATACCTTCATGACTTCCACTTTCCCTTTTTTGGTTGTAAACAAAACTAGGAAAAAACACGTAAAATATGGTTTAGTAAATTATTATAAAATACCCTAGCAATCACTAGCAGGTATGAAGCAGACCTTTGCCAGCGTCTTCGGCGGTGTGTTCACACCGTGTCAGTCACGTCCCTTTCTTTCCTAAAGTAACAGCCAGATACTGGTAGTCACTGTGTCCTCGCGTTTTCTCTATCATCTAATTCCCAAACGTGCATCCTTAAATGCAATAACTTAGTTGTTTTTATCTTTAAGATCTTTATAGATTCATCTTTCCTTTTATTTTTATTCAGTTTTACAAAATTGAGTCATTTGCCTGTAAAGTTTCCCATAGACTGGGTTTTGGGGATTAAATCTCTGTAATGTAACTTACTGTTTTCTTCTGTTTTCTGACTTTTCTGAGACTTGATCCTAGTCAGGTCCATTTCTTTAAAAAAATAAGTTTCTAAGTGGCAACGTGTTTCTGCTTACGGGGCACATAATGCATGTTTATCTCTCCTGCGGTGTCGCTAGACCTGACACTCAATGCGCACGTGCACTAATTTATTGGGGAGTGCAAAGAGGGAAGATTCGGAACCTTTTGTTCTTTCCTGTACCAGTTGGGCCACTTTGCACAGAGAAATGCCTCATCTATTAGGGTTGCCTCGTGGCTCAGTTTATGAAGGAGGAGGCGGGAGGAGCCATATGGTAGCACAACAATGAAACACAAAGTTCTGAGGCAGTTCCACATGGGAAGGTTGCTGGTTCAAGTGCAGAGCCCTCTCTGAGTATTCTGAGCACACATGTTCCCACAATCTGGGACTGGCCTAGACTGGGAGCGGACTGTGGTTTCAAGACCCTGTTGGGAGTGTTCTCTCTCTCTCTTTCCTTGCTTGTGGAAGAAATAAAAAGAAAAAGCAGGGCAATTGTTTGGTTCAGTTTGCTTCTTTTAAAAATTTCTTCTCTCTCATACTTTAGAAGTAACTTTTTCTTTCAGTAACATTTCATAATGTGTTTACTAGAAATTTACATATTGGAATATCTCTATTACCATTATCTTTTTATGGTGGTATACATTCTTTCCTCTCTGGCCTGTGAGAGTCTTACTAAGAAACAGAGCCCTGGGGGCTGGCAGGTAGCATGGTGGTTAAGGCTCTGGATTCCCACGTGACTGACCATAGTTCTAGTCCCAGACTTAGTGGCTTGATTTCTCCCTCTCCCTCTCCCTCTGGAAAGCTGGGGCTGCCTGGCCAGGGATGGCCTGTTCTACCCTTCCCCTCCTGCCCCCAGGGCAGAGGCTGTCCCTGCGAGTTTAAAGGTGAAAACCCGTGGAGAGCCTGTGTCCCCACCCCCAGGGCTACCAGGACTGAGGCAGGCTGCCTTTGGGCCTTCCCTAGGTGCTCTTCCTGGCACAGTAGCTCAGGTCCCAGGGAAAAAGTCCCCAGATTTGGTGCTGAGACACTCGAAGAGTGGCACTACATGAACGACCACGTGACGGACAACACACCTCTGAAGCAGCTGTTGGAATGTGGAGACCAGGCTTAAATGGGGTGACTGATCAACTTGAGATGAGGAATGGTGTTAGCAGCATGGAGCCAGAAATCCAAGAAACCAGTGGAAATGTGGAGGGTACAGATAAAGATCATATATAACGTGCAGCAGAAGGATGGGGTAAGGGATCAAGTGACAGGGACACAAACAGATACAGGCAGCATGAAAGGAGGTGACATGAAAGCTGGCTTTGATGTCTGGGAGACAGAAGGGCAAGGTGGGGACTGCGGCTAACAGAAACAGTGTGTGGTCATCCACAGAGGCATTGTTTGGCCTGCATTGAATTTAGGAAAACAGACTAGATTATAAAGAGGAATTCAAGCTTTTCTGGAAGGAGAAAAAACTCCATGTACCTCCATTCACATCACTTCCCGTGTGGCCTTGTGATCTACTTGTGCACGCGATACGTTTGACCTTGAAAGGGCTGTGCGCTCGACTGCACTTATCCCGCACCCGGACGACCTGAAGCTGTGTGAATCACTTTATTTTTATTTATTTATTTATTTTTTTGGAGAGGTTTTTGCTATAGGGCGTGTGCACTCGCCAGCCAGACAGAGAGAGACAGAGAGACAGAAAGCGAGAAATCACCCCCAGGGGGGATGGCCACGCTGCAATCCCTTCTCCTCCATTCTCCTCTCGGGATCTTGGGCACACACGCACACGCGCCCGGCGTGAGTTTAAGCCACTGGGTCCGGGACTCAAACCACGGTCGATTACGTGGGAGTCCAGCAACATAGCCATTACGCTAACTGCTGGTCCCTTGTGTAAATCACTGTAAAGCACGTCCTCCATCACGGTGAGCCACATACGCCTTGTGTGGCAAACACACATGGCCATCCCACAGCCAGCCATGGTGGCCCTGTGGCTCGCAGTGGGTCACAGCGTGGGCCACCCCTGATCTGGGTGCTTCTTGAACAGAAGGTGAGGCTTCCCATGGGGACCTCGGCAGACCTGGGCTCCTTGCTGTTTAGAGCTGAGTCCCCTGGGGTCCCCTAGCAATCCGTCACTCTCCTCCCGGACAACACGCCTGCGTGTGGTCTCCACCCTCTGACTGCAGTAAAGCTCTCCGGGTTGCTCTGGACATGCCGGGTGTCTGGAGGAGCAGCCCCCTCGCCGGTGGAGGTGAGGGATGAGTGCGTGTGCCCGGGCAGGCCCTACACTCCCGCTCGTTTCCCCACCCCAACGGGCGTCCCTCTTCCAGCTGAGGCCTGGCCTCTGTCCGGCGACGTGAGCCTAGCAGTCGGTGGGAATAAGCTTGAGGCTTAGCGGACCCAAACCAGGGCTCTGGTGCACTTTTGCTATGTTTTACCTGATCCCCAAAAGTGTGTGTGAACCCCAAAAAGCTCAGACTACGGCTGTCCTGGGGGTCAGGGAGAGAATAAAGGTCCTAGACACTGGAGCCCTGAGGTTGTTTACCCATTCATTCTGACCTTGTGCGAGGGCCGCAGGGCTGTCCCCTCAACCCCGCAGGGCTGCACCCTCCCAGGGCTGCCCTCACTGCTGGGGCCGCTGCGTTGGACGTCACCCCACAAATCTGGATGGGTGGGTTTAGCTCCAAGGAGTGGTGAGGCGTTTTTAGTTTTTTTTTTTTTTTAGAGGTTTTTGCCTTAGGGCATGTGTGCTAGGGGAAGGGGAGTTTGCAGAGACAGCGAGAGGGAAAGTGAGAAATCACCCCATGGGGGGGGTTGGGGGGATGGGGGTGGTGGTGGTGGTGGTGGTGGCCATGCCGGAATCCCTTCCATGCCTGGTTTGAGTTTCAAACCCCCATGGCGGTGGGCCCTGTGGGAGTCCAGTGACTAACCCGCTACGCTGTCGGCCCTGGGAGTGGTGAGTTTTAACGCAGGCATGTCAGTGGCTCTAGTGCTGCTGGTGGCGGGACGTCTGCTGCCCGCTAGGCCCAGTCTCCGCAGTCGGGGGTCGCTACCTTGCGGGCACCCTAGAGTAGGTGCTGTTTCCTCCCCGCGCGAAAGGGGCGACGTGCACCGCCGCCGTTCTCCCGCGATTTCTAACGTCACACAGCAGCTGTCGTGCCTTGTGTCATGCCGAACTGCTGGAGTGGGGCCAGGTCAGACGGCTAGACTGCAGATGAAAAGGCTCCTTCCTGGCGGGCGAAGCGTCCCTTCCCTCCAGGAAACGAGAGGGCCCGCGCGCTCCCGGAGCACCGCTAGATGGCGCTGTGCCGAAGGCGATCTCCGGCCCGGCCGCCAACCGCGCAGGAACGCACCTAGGCTTTGCTCTGGAGTGTGAGCATTTGCCTAAGAGCTAGAAAGAGTGTGGGAGGGGGCTGGGGACCTCGCCCTCACACACACCGCCTTGTTTCTGAACAATCCGAGAGGCTTGGCTTTAGTGACACGTGCAGTGCCCCGTGCGTCCTCCTGCCTCGTCTTCTGGAGTAATTCCGGGATTTCTCTTGCAGGGCACCCAGGTGCCGAGGCACCGTGGGGCTTCGAAGTGCCGTGACAGACGTCGCAGACGGTAAGGCCTTCCCCTAGGGGTCTTTACGGCATGCCCCGAGGGTGCAGTTCTAATGCACTGACAGCTGCGACAGCCGGCAGAGTCCAGTGCTGAAGGCCTAGCCCTCCGAGCACCGTGACTGCGCACTTGTCAGTGAGACTCTGCTGGGGCCAGCTGGTGGCCTGGTTAGGGCGGCTGGCTCCCGCACGGCTGATTGTGCAGCTCAAGTCCTGGACCCGGTGGCTTGGAAGACACACTGGGCGTGTGCGCGTGTGTGCCCCAGACCCCAGCAGGAGAGCGAGCAGGAGCAGAGGGGATGTAGCATCCCCACGAGGAGGGGCTTTCTTACTCCCCACCCCGTGAGCACATGTGCCCGCTAGCAAGTTTAAAAACAAAACAACGAACCTGCTTGGATAGTCCCTGCTGTCAATAGCTCTTAGACACTTCTCCAACCGGAAGATGTAGGCGAACAATGAAAATAGGCGAAAATAGGCGTTCCTGTCCCCAGGAGCTGGCCCTTTCGAAGTCACTGAGAGCGACCGTGAGGCCAAAGCGATTGCATTCCATGAAGCGATGCTCTGTCACCAGCACTGCGACTGGAACGCCCATCGCTGCGTCCGTGGGCTGCAACCTGCTTTCAGTGCACCTTCCCAGCAGGTAGGCGCGAGGCCCGTCCAGCGTCGCATACGATGCACGTTCCAGACGGCTCACCTGGAACCGCACCTCCTCCCTCGTAGAAAGCTCACACAGTAGGACCGTTCAGGGACCAGACCCCTTCCCTTCGCCCACGTGCCAGGTGAAGACGCCCCGCAGTCCTGAGCTGTTTCCACGCGAGCTCGGAAGGCCAGGTAGGAGTCCTCCCACGCGTGTCTGGGCAGGGCTTCCTCGGCTCCACGGCAGACGCACGGCGGTGGGGGCCGGCCGTGGGGTCCGCATGGCCACCGCAGTGACCTCGCGCTGGCAGATGGGCGCTCTTCGCACGTGGCAGCTACGCGGCTACCTGACAGCGCGCCGTCTCCGGCAAGCGCTGCGCGAGTGTCAGTGTGCCCTCATTAACTCACCAGTGCTGCGAAGCCGGCCTCCACGGGCCCGATAGTGCCGTCGCGAACCTGCACACCCTCTCCACACGCCTGGCACCCTCCCGTCTCAGCGGAGGGCCCCGGCAGTGGCTAGGCTGAGGACCATGTCACGGCCACACGCTTTCCTGCCCCGTCCCGAAACCCGCTCTCACTCCACGCCGGCCGCTGCAGTGCGCTTACTCGCACGTCCTGGCCACGCGAGTTCCGCAGGCCGCACGTGTCCTTCCTGTGTGCGCGTGGGCGTGCTGTCCGCTGGCTGGCTGCAGCACGGGCCGAGGGCTCCCCGTGACGGTCGCTAGTTCAGCTAAGTAGTCTTCATTCAGGAAACCCAGCCCCGTGGCCGCCTCCACCTCCAGGCCGAGCCGCCAAGGCTTCTCATGGTGACCAGGGAGGGGAGAGGCCGAGGGGGGCACCCGGAGGGGTGCCGCTCTCCTTCTCTCACGCTCTGTTCACTACAACTGGGTCACAGCCCGCACCTGAGGTGGGGCCAGAGGGGCCAGGAACGCTGTCGTTAATGGTGTTGCTTTTTCAATTTCCATTTGTGATGAACAGAGATCCAACAGCTTAAGATGTTTACCATGCCCCCTGTGACCTTGCTAAATTCGCGAGTTGTAGTAACTGATTTAGAGATTGTTTAAAATCTTCTCTGCAAACAGTAGTGTCGTGAAGAGAACTCCGGCCTGTCCCTCCCTGACTGTCGGGGCTGTCCTTTCCCTGGCCCCGTCAGAGCTGGCGTCTTGCGAACGTGGCTGAGCAGAAGTGGCGACAGTGGACACCCTCCCCGTTAGCAGCTGCCGGGCGAGCCTTCGGCACTTTGCTGCGTGATGTTGGCTGAAGGCGGCGGCTGGTGCCTCCCATCGGACAGGGGCGTCTCTTCTGCCCCTATGCAGATAGCCCGTTAGCGGCTTGTCCCATCGGACAGGGGCCTCTCTTCTGCCCCTATGCAGATAGCCCGTTAGTGGCTCGTCCCATTGGACAGGGGCGTCTCTTCTGCCCCTATGCAGATAGCCCGTTAGTGGCTTGTCCCATTGGACAGGGGCGTCTCTCCTGCCCCTATGCCGATAGCCCGTTAGCGGCTCGTCCCTCGGACAGGGGCCTCTCTTCTGCCCCTATGCAGATAGCCCGTTAGCGGCTGGTCCCATCGGACAGGGGCCTCTCTTCTGCCCCTATGCAGATAGCCTGTTAGTGGCTCATCCCATCGGACAGGGGCCTCTCTTCTGCCCCTATGCCGATAGCCCGTTAGCGGCTCATCCCATCGGACAGGGGCCTCTCTTCTGCCCCTATGCAGATAGCCCGTTAGCGGCTGGTCCCATCGGACAGGGGCCTCTCTTCTGCCCCTATGCAGATAGCCCGTTAGCGGCTCGTCCCTCGGACAGGGGCGTCTCTTCTTCCCCTATGCAGATAGCCCGTTAGCGGCTCATCCCATCGGACAGGGGCCTCTCTTCTGCCCCTATGCAGATAGCCCGTTAGCGGCTCATCCCATCGGACAGGGGCCTCTCTTCTGCCCCTATGCTGATAGCCCGTTAGCAGCTGCGGGGCGAGACTTCGGCACTTTGCTGCGTGGTTAGCTGAAGGCCGGTTAGCTGAAGGCCGCTGCCGGTGCCTCCCATCAGACAGGCCCGTCTCTTCTGTCCCCATGCTGATAGTTGTGGGTTTGTTTTTTTTTAAATCATGAACAGCTGTGGAGTTTTGTAAAATGCTGCTTCTGAGTATAATTGGTTTTCAGATCTTTTTTTTCTTCTTCTAAATGAAGACGAAAATGACTTAGAGGTTAAGGAACAGAGTAGAGGGCTCCCCAGTAAGGGGCTTTCCTCTCGCCCTGGCTCACCGTATGTTTTGGGGTGGCTTTGGGGATGTTCAGGTCCTTGGTGTTTTGGACAAAAAATTAAACAACACATGCCAGGAATAAAAGCGAAGGGCTGTCGATGAAGGAAAAGTGAAACTGCCCCTGGGAGGTAGGACCCGCGAGCAGGGGGGGAGAGGGAGGGAGGGACACAAAGGGGGGGGCAGGCTCAAGGGTTGGTTTTCAAAACTTCACCCAGCTTTGCATTCTGGCTGTACGTCCCGCGTGTCCAGTGCACGCGTTATTAGTGTTTTGCCGAGGGTTATGTGTGCGTCCGTGAACGATGCTGGCCTGCCGTATCCTTGCATCCTCCACGTCTGGCGTTGGGATTAGGAGAATGCTGGCCTCGTAAAATAAGCTGGCCTCATAACACCTTTTTCTGAAAGAGCTCGTGTAAGAGGAATGCGAGTTTTAAATATCCGTTAGAATATACTGACGAGCCCATCTGAGCTTGGAGACTTGTGGGAAGGATCTTGAACGTTTCTCTAATAGATGTCGGTATTCTTATCTTAGATGGAGTTCCTCTTACATAACGTATTTTGCCATGGAGTTTTTCCATTTCATCTAAATTGCCCAACTGGTATTCATAATGTTCCTGTCCTTTCAAAGCCTTTGATTTCTGATACTGGTCTACAGTAAGCGTTGTAGGTGTGATTCTCCTGAGCCTCGAGGCCTGCATCCCACACATCTAAATTTTATTTCAATTATTAATCAGTTCACGATACTTTCTAATTTTCTTTGATTTTTTTAGCTTATGAAAGGTGTGGTTTCATTTTCAGATACTTGCTTTTTTTAATAGCTAGCTTCTTGTGACTGATTCCTAACTCCATCATGGGCAGAGGACACAGGCTGTGCGATGTCAAACTTCCGGGTTTATTGAGACTCGCTTTATGGCCGAGCACATGCTCTAGTATTGATTTATCTCTCTAATGGGAGGCAGGGCGGGGGGAGAAAGTGCCACAGGCAAGCGTGGGCACCATGGTTCAGGTCGGCTCCGGATCCGAACCCGGACCTCCAGGGTGGCTCCAGTGTGGTGCGGGGGCGCCCTGCTGCTGGCACCTGCGGCTGGGCCCACACAGTCGGTCTCCACGAAGGCCTCGCGTGTTCCGGGGCTGTTGGTGGAGGCTGGGCCCACACGGGTCTGTCTCCGTGACGGCCTCGCGTGTTCCGGGGCTGTCGGTGGAGGCTGGGCCCACACGGTCTGTCTCCACGAAGGCCTCGCGTGTTCCGGGGCTGTTGGTGGAGGCTGGGCCCACACGGTCTGTCTCCGTGACGGCCTCGCGTGTTCCGGGGCTGTCGGTGGGGGCTGGGCCCACACGGTCTGTCTCCGTGACGGCCTCGTGTGTTCCGGGGCTGTCGGTGGAGGCTGGGCCCACACGGTCTGTCTCCACGAAGGCCTCGCGTGTTCCGGGGCTGTCGGTGGAGGCTGGGCCCACACGGTCTGTCTCCGTGACGGCCTCGCGTGTTCCGGGGCTGTCGGTGGGGGCTGGGCCCACACGGTCTGTCTCCACGAAGGCCTCGCGTGTTCCGGGGCTGTCGGTGGAGGCTGGGCCCACATGGTCTGTCTCCGTGACGGCCTCACGTGTTCCGGGGCTGTCGGTGGAGTGTTCTACAAATACCCTTTAGGTCAAGCTCGTCAATGGTATTTCTCAAATTTCTGCTTCAAGTTTTGATCAGTTTTCTAGCAGTGATGGGGAGGAGTGGTAAAAATCTCAGCCGTGATTGTGGGTTTGTGTTTCTCCCTCATAGTTTTGTCTATTTTTGCTTCATGTACTTAGAAATTGTTATTTGGCTCATGCATATT
Source organism: Tupaia tana (assembly GCA_026018925.1). Taxonomy (NCBI): domain Eukaryota; kingdom Metazoa; phylum Chordata; class Mammalia; order Scandentia; family Tupaiidae; genus Tupaia; species Tupaia tana. The sequence continues at coordinate 31,381,355 of JAKSZU010000025.1, forward strand.
TATGGTTTTGTCTCCTAAGTAATTGACCCTTCTATAATTGTGAAATGTTCTTCTTTACTGATGGTAATTCTTTGTCTTATTTTTTTAAGAGAGATTTTTGCTATAGGGCACGTACACTCTCTGGAGAGACAGACAGAGAGACAAATTGATAAATCATCCCCTCCTCCCTGGGGAAGTAGCCACGCTGCAAGCCCTTCTCCTCTGTTCTCCTCTTGGGATCTCGGGCACCCACGCACACGTGCCTGGGGTAATTTTTTGCCTTAAAGAGTACCTTATTGGGGCCAGCAGGTGGCATGGAGGTGAAAACGCTGAATCACACAGAGCCGGCCACCGTGATACCTCAGAGCGGGGGAGGGACGCACGAGCCATTTTCGAGACAGATTCACGAGACCTCCTGACCTGAGGTCTCCAGTGGCGTGGACCGGTCCCTTTGTCATCGAGTGAGAGACAGAGGTGACTCTGATCCTTCGTGATGAGCCCGGCTCTGAGAGGATCAAGGCTTTGACAAGGCCTCTGTAGGATGCAGGCCGGACTCCGGGAGTGGCCGGAGCTGGGAATGCAGTGGCCCGGGGCCGGCCTCCCAGGGCCCGGAGCAGAGCTTTCGTCTGAGGGCCCCTGAGAGCCACGCCCCACGCTGCCCTGAGCCCTGGCGCAGCTGTGTGCAGGGTGTCATCGAGCTCCTACTTGTCCCACCCGTGCTGCGTGCCCACCGTGGGTGCCCAAGCCCAGGCCGGCAGAAGGCTCTGTGCACCCGCCTCAGTCGGGAAGGAAAAGCCCCGCGATGTCCGTGGACAGAGACGGGGTGGGCTCGGGGAGGCTTTGTGTGGACTGCCAGCTCTCCCACCCGGACACCAGCAGTGCCCGCTGTTCAGAGCACACATGCAGCGCCTCGAACTTCCCGTTTGCAGATGAGAACTCGGGATCGAAGTCCGTCCCTCGTGAGTGGCCGCCGGGTCACAGCGGGCCTTCAAGGGCCGGAGCATGACGGTGCTGTGGGTGCTTGAGAGACCGGGCCGCTCAGAGGCGCCTCTCGCCTCGGGGTCCAAGGTGCACGTAAAATGGCGGACACTTCCAGTGGGACAGCGGGGCAGGCCACCCGCTCCCGGGGTTAGGGGCGTCGCAGATGTTCCGGAAATGCCCGCCGGCAGCCTGGCTCCCAGCACAGAAGGGGGTGCTGGGCGGGAGACGTGGGGGAGCCCCAGGGCGGGCTGACTCCTTCCCCAGCCGCCCTCCGGGCCGCTGCTTCGCACCCACTGGCTCTGAGCGTGGAGAAAGGTGAGGACGCTGCAGGGAGCGGTTGGGCGAGCCCCACCCGAGTCATTAAGGCTACTCGGAAATCGGCAAGGGCAGTGAAGCAGGTTCCCGAGTGACGAGGGGGCAGACGCACCCAACAGCAGCACGTGTTCCCTTCTGTGTTTGCAGAGTGGGAGGAGACGCAGCGTGCGAACATGCCGCTCTCAAGAGCTAGTCTTCACCTTCAGTCACCCAGCACCCGTTCCGTGCGCCCAGCCAGGGGCTCCGGCCTGGCTGGGGGACGGAGCTGCCGGAGCCCTGGGAAAACCAGGCTTTCCGATGGCTCTGGGCTCTCGTGGCTCTCCCCTCCACCCACACAGGTTCCTACCAGGTGGCTTCTGTCCGATGGCCCCCTGACTCCCTCTCCCGGACCCCCTCGGCAGAGGGTCAGAGGACGTGCCCTTAGCTGGCCACACAGGCCCGCCACGCCGCAGCCTCGCGTCCGGGCGCGCAGCGAGAGGCCGTTTAATCTGAATCACTCCCACAATGGGGCCAGTTGAGCAGGAAGCCAGCGGGGCAAGGACTGCTGGGAGCCACTGGAGGGCAGCAGACCCCAGGGCTCCCGCCACCACACACTGCAAGAATGCAAAGCCCGCTGTCAGCTGGCTGGGGGGCTGCCCCGAACGGAAGCCGAGATGCAGTCCGATGGCGGCCGGAGGGGCTGGCCGGAGGGCTGTCCCTAGGGCTCGGAACCTCCAAATAGAGACTGCCGGTCTGGCCCGCCCCCTTCACGCGTCTCCTGTGACATCACTGACACTCTTCTGCCGCCCTCTTCCACATTCCCATGAGAGTGGTCTGGGACAGTCTCCCTACCTGAAAGCCAGCTGACCAGCCCGTCACAGGACACGTTCGTGGGCCCTGCAGGGCAGGATGGCCTCAGAGGCCACTGTCCCCCCCACCCGGGCTGCCTTCCCTGAGCTCAGTGACCGCTGGGTCTGGCATCTGGTATCTTTCAGGAAGTCGCTGGAAGGACTTAACCAAAGGACCGTGGAGAGCTTTGGTGTCAAGCGCGTGACAGACACTCCTGCCTCTCCCCGCGGGAGGCCTTTCTCCCGGCGCAGCGCCGCCCTGTAATCACCACATTCCCCAAGACCGCCTCCACTGAGTGTGAGCCGAACTTTGTCCTCACTTCTGGGGCACACACTGGCTTCCCTGTGACACCGTGACTGCCAGCACAGACACAGTTCCGTCCCTCCCCGGGCCCTTCGGCATTTAGGAGAAAGATAGAAATTATGGTAAGACAGCACCGGGAGGGGGAGAATGGGGGCCCCCTCGCGGCCCTCCAGTCCCTCTCCCTGGAGAAGGACCTCCGTGGCCAGGAGGCCAAGTGCCCGCATCACAAACACAGCTGCGGGGAGGTGCCCCGTTCCCTGGGGAGACGTTCCAGCCCCACGAATGCCATCCAGCCCAGGGCCGCGGCCCGTCCTCGTGTGTCCACTTGTTAGCAGCGAGAGCCTCCCTGGCTGCTCTGGATCCCATGACAATGCCTGTTTCTTTCTTTCTTTCTTCTTCTTTTTTTTTTTTTGGTAAGTTTTTGCTATAGGGCGCATGTGCTTGCCAGAAAGACAGAGAGAGACAGAGAGACAGAAAGCAAGAAATCACCCCCCAGGGGGGATGGCCACGCCGCAATCCCTTCTCCTCCATTCTCCTCTCGGGATCTTGGGCACGCACGCACAAGTGCTCGGCGTGAGTTTTAAGCCACCGGGTCCGGGACGCGAACTGCGGTCGACTACGTGGGAGTCCAGCGACATAGCCATTACGCTAACTGCTGGTCCCACGATGCCTGCTTCTTGCTCTCCGTCCCTCCGGTGTCGCAGGCAGTCGTTGCTCTTTACCGCCCTGTCGGCCCCCACCTGCTCCGCTGTGGCGTGGCTGTCCCTGACTGTCCCAGGTCATGCCCGAGGGCCCACACCCTGGCCGAAGACCTTTCCGTTTCTGGGAAGTGCGGAAGGTGACTTCCGTGCCGTTTTATAGAGTGGGTTTGCTTTTCTTTTTCCCTTTTCTTCAAAGGTACTTTAAACTCTTCGGCCGGTACTTTTCCTCATCTCCCTCAGACACAAGGTCAGGGACGGTTTTCAGCCGTTGTCCTCCGCGGGGCTCCCCCAGGCTCCCTGACTCCTGCTGCACGTGCATAGACCCTTCAAGGGCTGTAGCGGGTCACGCTCATTCATCTTCCAAAGACCCTTGGCCGGCTGAGCGGCCGCTCGTTCTTGAATAAGAGTAGCCTGAATGAGAGTAACCGATGGGAGGGCTGAGAAGGAAAACGCCAGCTCTGGTGCTTGGAGAGGAGTTCATATTTACCAAGTGTTCCCTCGGCCACGTGCTCACTGCGGACGGAAGTGAGGGAGCCCCTGAGGGCCAGGGAGGCAGGACCCTCTGTGAAAGCCAGGACAGAGGGACTGGCTGCTTGACTTGGGTGTGGGAGAGGAGGGCGTGGAGACGAGTGACAGGGAGTAAGAGAGAGAAGACAGCAGGAGGCGGAAGGCGCGCGTCCCAACATGGCCCCTTCTCCGTGGAGAAGCAGAGTCGGCACATGCTTGTGAGTGGGTTCTTGCAGGCACTAGTGAAGTCAGGTGGGTGCCGAGCAAGCTCGGAATGACTTGGGCTGCTGCTTGAAAGCCACGAGAGGGAGGAGGATGTGCTCTTTAATAGTTTAATCATGTTAAACTACTTTGGCCTAAAACAGCCACTGTGCTCCCACGCTTTGATTCCTCTCAAGTATTTGAGAGTCATAAGAACCCACAGAAATAGTGGACAGGCAAACATAAAATGAGAAGCAGAACCACCTCATTTCCCCAAATCCCTGAATGAGAAATATTGTTAAATACTGTTCAGGGTTGGTTTGTTACACCTCAGTTGTGTAGCGATAGCTGGCTGATACAACTCTCCTCTTGGGATCGTAATTCATGGCTCAGCTCTGCCCTGCTCTTCAAAGAACCCTCCTATACAACTCATGTTCTCAATGGTGCTCCTCTCCCCTAAAACCTACCACTTTATTGCCTCTGATACATGATTTAGTGCTTAAAATTAGTATCTTATGTAAAAAAAATAAATTCAAAGGCACGAAGTCTTCAGTGGCCTTGTGGGAGCGTTACAGAGGAGACGACTATGAATGGGTCAGAGAGGAAGAGACAGATAGGAACGGCAGATTGTCCTCGGGGGTGATGCTTGAGTGTCAGAGGTGGAGAGGTCCATTTTCTGGAGGTGGTGATTGGCATCCAGTGCAATTTGACATGATGGGATGTGGACAGTGATACTGAGTCATTAATTCATATGTACAGCATGAACTTGGGCGTTGTTCCAGGCTATGTAATCTCACCTTTCTTAGTATTTAAAAAAACTACTCACTGTCTCTTTGAAAGCTGAAATCAGGGAACAGTAGGTGGCATAGTAGTTAAAGTATGGGACTCCCACATGACTGGCTGCAGTTCAAGTCCCAGATCCGGCAGCTTGAAAGTAAAAATTCACAAACTATCAAACCTCATTTAAGATAAAACTGAGAACATAAATAGTCCTGTATCTATTGGGTCATCAGAAAAGTAATTTTTGCATAGGAAAACATAGAAAAATAAGTCTTTTCAGATAACCCTATGTTAAGAGAATAGAATCTATAGTTAAAAGTCTTCCAAACAATAGATCTCTAGGCCGAAACGGTTTCATGCACAAATTCTATCAATGCCAATTATGAACACTTTCTTCCAAAAAATAAGAAGAAAAGGACTGTTTTCAACTAATTTTTTTGAGTCCAACATTATCCTTATACCAAACCAGGCAAAGATAGTACAAAAATAAAACTACATGGGCCAGCAGGTGACATAGTGGTTACAGCACTGGACTTCCACATAGCCAGATGCAGTTCAAGTCCTGGACCTGGCAGCTGGAAAACCACGCAGGGTGCATGCGCATATGTGCCCAGAACTCCAAGAGGAGAATGGAGAAGGGGTTGGGGTGTGGCCATCCCCACTGAGGGGTGATTTTTCACTTCTCCTCTCGCTGTCTCTGTGTTTTTCTCTGGTAAGTGCATGCACCTAATGACAATAACCTTAATATACATATATATAACTAAATACCAATTTTGTCCATAAATACTGATGCTCAATAAAATATTAGCAATTATAAAAAGCAATATATTTGACTATTGGAAAAGTCATGTTTTTTTTTTTTTTTTTTGAGAGGTTTTTGCTGTAGGGCGCATGTGTTCACCAAAAAGACAGAGACAGAGAGACAGAAAGCAAGAAATCAACCCCCAGGATGGCCACGCCGCAATCCCTTCTTCTCCATTCTCCTCTCGGGATCTTGGGCACACATGCACATGTGCTCAGCGTGAGTTTAAGCCACCGGGTCCGGGACTCAAACTGCGGTTGACTACGTGGGAGTCCAGCGACATAGCGATTATGTCAACTGCTGGGCCGACACATTTTTGCGTAGGAAAAAAAATCATGATTTTTCTAACAACCCAATATATCAGAAGAACAAATACATTGTTACTAAGTAGGATTTAGCCTACAAATACAAGATGATTCGATATTCAGAAATCAATCCATGTAACTCTCCATATTATCTAAGAAAAACTGTATAATGGGTACAGAAAGTTTTTGATAAATTTCAACATCTATTCCTGATGTTTAAAAAAATCAAACAGAAAAGATTCTCCTCAATCTGAAACAGTATACCTACCAAACAAACAAAAAGCAAACACACAACAAAACAACAACCAAAAAGCCCCACAGGTAACATCATATTTCCAGAATAATTTCCTCCTAATATTAGAAAGAAAACATTGATGTCCAATCTCACTACTGCTATTTTATGTCCTACTAGAAGTAGCTAGTGCAATCAGGAAAACAAAATAAATACAAAACAAAAACCATACAGGTTGCAAAAAAAGAAAGAATTTCCTTTCACAGACATGATTTTCTATGTGGAAAATATCAAGGAATCCCCAGAAAGGCTCCTAGAACTAAGGTATGAGGTAAGCACGTTTTCAGGATACAAGAGCAGCATATAAAATTCAGTTGTGTTTCTATACACTATTAATGGACAATTGGAAGGCAGAATTTTAAAAAATTGCAATAACTCCTTTCCAAGTAGAATACTTATGTATAAATCTGACAAAACATATACATGATCTTTGGGTTGAAAACTACAAAACACTGATGAAAGAAATCAAAGATAACCTAATGAATGGAGCTACATACTATGTTCATGGATTAACAAACCCAACTGACTAAAGATGTCAATTTTGTTCAAATTAACTAGCATGTTTAATATAATATCAATAAAAATCCCGGTAGGGCTTTTATTAGGTATAGACAGAAATTATTTTATGAGAAATAAATTAGAATAGCTAAAACAATGTGAAAAAAATAATATAATTGGAGAAATTACATTACAGGTTGAGCATTCCTAATCACCCAAATCTTAAATGCTTCAATATCTGAAACTTTTTGAGTACTGATATGATGCTACAAGTGGACAATTTTTCAGTTGACTGTATATGTGAATGAATGTAAGAAAATGATGGATTATTGGTAGCCTATAAAGTCAGAGTCAGGAATGATGGCAATGCCAAACAACACAGATTGTCTACAGTCCAATGAGGTCCTCACATTGCTGGTGGCCTCTGTCCTGGGACACCTGTGCTTTATCCAAAGCTCTAAAGAGAGGGGTGCTGGGCACCTGACTGGGACGTAGTCTCTGCTCTGGCTCCAGCTCGTTCTCACGTAGGCCCTGCAGGAACGATGAGCTCCTGAGTGGGGCAATGAGCCTTTAAGTAAGGAGGCCTTTTCTGGAAGTGTAGAGAACTTGGGCTCATCACCCACCCAAGGTAGAACCTTTACTGCCTACTGAGAGCTCACAACCCTGGGTATGAAGGGTTAGGGTGGGTTGACCTAGATGCAGTGTCCCCCCCGGAAGGATGAGTGATCAGTGAAATGCGAGGGAACAGAGTAGGACAAGGAAGGGGAAAACTTTCAGAAAGAGAGGACTGGAGAAAAGTCGTAACCTTGCCGGGACCTCCCCCTGCCCCCGGAGGTCTGGAGCGTCCGTTCTGCCTGGGCAGGAGCAAGGAGCTGAGCTTTGAACTCTTGCCACTTAGGCGAGAACAAGCACAGTCGTCCCCAGAGAGCTGGGGGACAAGCTCGGGGTGAGGTGCATAGAACCAGGAAGAGGTCTTGCGAGATCTGGGAAGAGCCCCAGTCGTGCCCGCTGCAGGTGAGGTCTGCAGTGAGCCTGGCAGCTGCTTAAGGGGTACCTTCTTGGAAGGGGTGGCCTCTCTGCTTCGTGGGGTTGGGACCAGACAGCCATTCTGACCCCAGATCAGGGCCTTCCCCAATACTCCCCTGGGTGTCTCTCTCTCTCTGTTTTTTTTAAAAAGCATTTTTTATATAATTTATTATCATTTTTAAATTTGACTAAAGAGAGACAAAGTGAGAAAGCAAATTGCCAGGTCTGGGTCTTGAACTGTGGCGAACCATGTGGGAGTCCAACACCCTAGCCACCACGCCACCTGCTGGCCCCTTCCCCCAGGCCCCTCTTGCCCACATGGGGACAGGACTAGATGACGATGAGCCATAAGTGTCAGAGCCATGCAGGTGCTGGGGCGGCTGACTCACTGTGCACATGGGGCCGAGGAAGGCCATGGCCCTGAGCTCCCAACCGGACACACGCGGTGGCTGATGCTGCTCAGGCGGCCCTCCTGCATGGCTGCTTCGAGGTGCTTTTTCAATCAGCCGTGCTTAAATTAGCGCTGTACTTTTGCCGTTCCTCTCCTGAAGCAGCCAGCACTGTTTCATCAGGAGCCTGATTAATATGCAAAAAATGATTTGTTTTGATTTCAGTCTGTTTTCTTTTCTTTTCTTTTTTTTTTTTTTTTTTTTTTTTGCCAGAGAATTTCTTTATCACACGCTTCTGCTTTTAAGGGACGAAAGAAAGGATCACCTTAAAGTGAGAGGGTACAGTTTCCTTAAAAGGCGCTGGGGCCTGTCTGGGAGCCGGTCTGAAATCTTAGCGGTTTGGTGGTTCCCAGCCCGTGAGAAGTGCCAGCCCGTCCTGAAGGCGCATCGGCTCCCTGCCTGTGCCACATGAGGTCTGCTCTGCTGGGAGCCAGAACTGACGTCCGGCTCCTGTGGCCGTGCGAGTGTCCTGCTGGCTGCGCCACTCCGGCAAGGCCTGCCGTCTCTGCAGCGGCTTTGTCACCCTTAAGTGAGCGCGGCACACGGCCAGCTGGGAGCTGATCCAGACGGCCCGCGGGCCTGGCTCCCGGTCACCTGTCCCTGACGGGTGCTCACGGGACTGACTGACAGTGGGCAGGCTGGGGAGGGAGCTGCGCGGTGAGACCTGTGGAGGGTGCTCGTTTTTCTCTGCCTCTCTCGGAAGAAAGAAAGGGGCTTGAAGAGGGAAGCTGGCCGCCATTCCTGGGGGTCTGTGCCGTGTAAGTCCGTAATCCCTTATCCGATGGGCGTGGTTTGGGTGCACAGTCGAATGGACTTCAGGAAGGCAATTCCACATGTGTATTGTTCTTAATAGCTTTTCATTTTGCCAGAGGGTGCATGTGCTTGTCGGAGAGAGGGAGAGGGAGAGGGAGAGAGCACCCCCCACGGGCACGGTCATGTCCAGTCCCTCCTCCATTCTTTGTCCCGTTGGGATCTGGGGCACGCATGCATACATGCCTGGCATGCTTTTCAAGTCACCGGAGCTGGGATTTGAACTGTGTAGTCAGCCGTGTGGGATCCGACTCCCTTAAGCACCAGGCCTCGGGGCTGACGTACGTGTCATGTTATGACTCTCCCTCGTGGATCTGGGCAGCCCCCCAGCCCCGTCATCACACGCATTAATTTCTCTTCACCCAATCTGACGCATGTTTGCGCTGCGTAGCGCAGAGACCAGAAACCACCTTCCGGCAGTCAAGGGCAGGGCTGGGGACAAAGTGAGGCGAAATCAGTTTTCAGAGCTTTGGGACCTGGGGTTGGGAGCCAGCGGCTGTGGCTGGGCCTGTGACAGGCAGCAGCTGTGTGCACCCGTCCGACTGCGGTGGGGACAGGGCAGACCCGAGGTGGCGGTGATGCGCGTGCAGAGGCTGACGCCGGCATGCTCCGTTTTCCTCTGGCTCATTCCAACCTGTGTCCTTTCCTGGTAACTCACCGTGAAGGTCACAGCTTCCGTAAGTCCCCCAGACCTCCCCAGGCCGCTGACCCGCAGGGTGGCTCGGGGACTGCTGGGTGGTGTCCGAGTGAGGGTGGCCTTGTGTGGAGAATCGCTCCCCTTGCCTGCACAGCGGCCTGTTCAGAGCACCCCAGTCCAGACGGGCAAGGACCAAGAAGGGGAGCATCCCAGCCCCCGGGCTCAGAAAGGGGGCAGCTGGTTCTAGCTAGAGCTAACCCACGGGGGACGGTTCCAGTGACCCTCGGGGCGCAGGGGCATATTTTGGCATGACTTAAGTAGGTGTTCTATTGCCGAAGGTGTGCCAAACCACAAATGGCACGTGTCTCGGCGATCAGCCAAGTTCTTGGATTTCTCTTCTCTTTCATTGTTTTGGACTCGTGTACGTGGTGTGACCACTACGTAGAAACTTGGGGAATAATATGAACGCGAGTAGGACTCACCTCTCAGAGTGCCTGGTGCTCCCGGGCCTCGCCACGCCCAACTGCAGGCAGCCGTGTTTTGTGCCGGGCGAAGACACGGCTGAGCCTGATCGGGTCAGAGGTGGGCAGGGTCGGTAGCCCCTGTGCTAGCCTCATCCTGGCTGGATGAACTAGATCTGCTGTCTGGGATCTCTGAATTAAGAAAATCAGATAAAAACGAGGCAGACAGCAGCGGGAACGGAAGCCCGAAGGTCTGATGGGCCCAGTAAGCCTCAACAGGCTGCTTGAAAGCTGAAGGTACGTGGGTGGCCGCTCCGGGGAGGTGGAGGGTGCAGGCGGGGCCGAGCGCGGGGCAGGACACAGAAGAGCAGCTGCCAGGCCACCTCCGCTCTGGACATGCTGCTGTCTGCAAGTCCGATAGCACACTGCCTAGCAAACGTCGCTTCACCTTACGTGTATTTCATGAAGAATTCCGACTTCTCCTGCGTATTGATCCTCCGCTCTTTTCTCTTTTGTGAATGACCTTATTTTCTTACCATGCGTTGCTGGTGGGCTTATCTTTGATGCCAAATGACCGGAACTGTGGAAGGGTATCAAAGAGCCAAAACGATGTGTGCGACTCTGGCCTGGGTGGGCTTTCAGATGTGGGTCAGGGTGTGGACAAATGAGTTTAGGGCCAGCTGGTGGTGTGCTAGTTAAGGTGGCTGGATCCCACGTGGCTGACTGTGCCATTCAAGACCTGGACCCAGTAGCTTGAAAAACACAGTCACGTGTACTTGCTTGCCCCAAATCCCAAGGAGAATGGAGGAGAAAGAGTTGCGGCATGGCCTTCCCCCCGCTGTGCTTTCTCACTGTCTGTCTCTCACTCTGTCTCTGGCAAGCACCTGTGCCTTCTGTCAAAAATTTTAAATGAAAAAAAAGTGTAGGTCGGAATGTTTTAGACAAGTGAATTTAGGGCCAGCTGGTGGTGTGGTAGTTAAGGTGGCTGGATCCCACGTGGCTGACTGTGGTCGACCCTGGACCCAGCGGTTTGAAGAACATACCGAGTGCATGCGCGTTGCTTGAGATCCTGAGAGAAGGGATTGCCGCGTGGCCGTTCCCCGAGGGGTGCTCTGTTTCTCCCCCCTTCTCTCCCCCTGCCCTTCAGCAGGTGCACGTGTCCTATGCCAAACGCGAAGAAATATTAAAGGCTAGAATAATTTAGCCACGCTACAGCTACCTTAGAGACGTCTGACGCACATGGCGTGGCGCTGAGGAGAGCGGTCTCCGGCCCGACCACGGGAGCGGCTCAGCAGCGGTGCTGCCCGGCTTCCCGGGACCACGGGCCAGCCTGCCGGGCCCACAGCTTCCGGTGTCCATGGAGGGGCCCTGGCTCCTTAGAGGCAGCTCTTAGCTTTTCCGTTTGTTCATCTTTAAAGAAAAAGGTCAGTGCAGGCCTTGGAGAGTCTTGTTGAAAAGCAAGAATGCTCTTCGTGAATGGTAGCGCTGACGGGCACCCCGGCCACCCCCGGCCACCCCGCGGCAGCTGGAGATGGGAGAAGGATGGTAACGAGCGGGTATAGCACCTCACATCTGGCTGCTAGTTCCTAAGATGGGAGATGGTAGCAGGGACAGAAAGGGCGTCACCTGGGGTCCGCGGTGCGAGGTGGCCAGCACCCAGAACACTTCACTTCTTTTTCTTGTTCGTTTGGAGAGGTTTTTGCTATAGGGAGTGTGCACTCACCATAAAGGGAGAGACAGACAGAAAGTGAGAAATCACCCCCCAGGGGGGATGGCCACGCCGCAATCCCTTCTCCTCCATTCTCCTCTTGGGGTCTTGGGCACGCACGCACACGCGCACGGCGTGAGTTTAAGCCACCAGGTCTGGGACTCGAACTGCAGTCGACTACATGAGAGTCCAGTGACATAGCCATTACACTAACTGCTGGCCCCACAGAACACTTAACTTCTAAGTAAATACAGAAGGCGGTGGTCGGAGGAAACGACTGCGTGTTGGAGCAGCGTGTGCGGAGGCGGATGGCACCCGTGGATCCTTCCCTGCTCCTGTCTCACTGGCCAAGGACACCCCCAGGGGCGTTGATTCTTCCCTGCTCCGGGGAAGCTGCAGCTGCCCGTGCCCAGGTAGGGCCCAGGCCTGGCCAGCCTCTCCTGGATGGCCATCTTGCCAAGGGGACTTCTCCCACCGGTACCGAGGGCAGCAGAGCCAGGCCTGAGCCTTTACAGGGTGGGCACAGCGTGAGCCATGGCGAGGCTGCTCCAGCCAAGAGCCAAGGCAAGTGGCCCAAGCCGCAGTGGTGGGCGGAGGCAGGGCCCAGCGGGTCGGCTATGGCACGTGAACCGGGTCCAGAATAAAGGACAAGTGAGGACTGTACCCCCTGTGGACAGCGGTTAGAAGCCAGAGCCAAGACCAGCAGTTAGCGTAATGGCTGTGTCGCTGGACTCCCATGTAGTCGACCGCGGTTCAGGTCCCAGACCCGGTGGCTTAAACTCACGCCAGGCGCGTGTGTGTGCGTGCCCAAGGTCCCGGGAGGAGAATGGAGGAGAAGGGATCGCGGCGTGGCCATCCCCCCGGGGGGTGATTTCTCGCTTCCTGTCTCTTTCTGGCGAGCGCATGCACCCTATAGCAAAAAAAAAAAAAAAAAAAAAAAAAGAAGCCAGAGCCATTTTACATTGCACTCGGGAGCCGCTGGCTGGAAGTTGGGGCCACTGGGTGGGTAATTCCGACGGGGAGATGGGAGAGTAGTGGTCCGCGTCACGGCACGCGCGTGTGGAACATTCCTGTATCCGTAGTCTCGCTCGGCAGAGGGCCGCAGCACAATGGAAAGGAACAGACGGGGGCCCACTGGGCACGGCTGCCGAGCCGCTGTGGTAGGTGACACGTGCCACTCAGCGAGCCTCAGCCTCCTGCACTTGAAATAGGGGCACTGAGGGCACCTCTCAGAGGAAGGGTGGGGGAGAGGGGCGTGTGCAGATCACCGACTGCATGATGGCCTCGCTACTTACACACGAGAAGAACGTGTCAGGCGTCCGCTGTCTCCCCGAGGTCACACACTCATGCGTGGTGAGACCGGATTTTGACTTGAGTCCCATAGACTTAAGAAAGAGAAAGACAGAGAGGACCTTGGAGATAGTCTGGGCCACCGTCTAAGCATCTATTTTAAGCTTCGAAGGGAACCCTGGACACCCCGAAGTAGGAGGCAGACAGAGGAGTCGACTCCTTTGCTGGATCCGCCCTGTCTGTCCCCCCGAGCTGCTCGGTGACCCCGGCAGGGGCTGTACCAGGTTTCACTGTTAGACCGTCTCCGGTCTCCTCCCAGCCCTGCTTTACCAACGAGGCGGAGAGGCAGAGGAGAGGTGCATTGCTTATCCCAGGTGACGACCGGGCCGGCGGGGTGGGACTGCAGCCGGGCTGGCGAGAGCTAAGCTCAGAGCTCACCCCACCCCACCTCTGCAAGGCCGACCCGGCCCCACGTGGGGCAGTGGCTGGGGAGGACGCTAACGGGCAGACGCTGTGCATCCCAGGAGGGTCCTGGGGGCCTGGCTCATTCCCAGTGTCCCCTGCAGGGGGCGCTTAATTTTGGGCAGGGAGCTGCATTTCTAGTGGCCATCCCCAGTCAGGTGTGTCAGGCTTTGCCGATGAGTCCCCTGTAAGAGGCTGGAGGGCAGAAGGGCCGGAAGTCACTCTGCTCTTGGCTTGGGAGCCGTGAGCAACTGAGGACGACTGCTCAGACCTCAGCGGTCCCCGTGGACACCACCCTGCAGGCTGAGCCCCTGGGGCATTTGAAGATGTTTTTTGACAGCACCAGCTGCCGTCCCTGGCTAAGGAGATCCTTGGGAATAAGCCACCCCATCGGTGGCTGCGCAGCTGGGCTAGGAGCGCAGGTCCGGTTTGTACCGTCTCGTCCTGCCACCTTCTGATTTCAGCACCACGGCGGAGGACAGCTCCGGGCCCGGCAGGGGTGGGATTGCAGCCTGGCTGGCGAGAGCTAAGCTCAGAGCTCACCCCACCCCACCTCTGCAAGGCAGACCCGGCCCCACGTGAGGCAGTGGCTGGCTTCCTCTGCTTTGTGCCGGTGCAGGGCCTGCCACGGGGGCTCAGCCAGGGTTGGGTGCACAGCAAGTCTGCTGGGGAGACCTCGTGAGGGCCAAGGGTGCGGGGGCAGGAGTCTGCGGGGAGAGCCTCAGACGCAGGGCAGGTCTGACTGGGACTGCAGAGGCCCGGGAGGGTGGCGGAGACCTGAGTAGTCCTGAGACCTTCTGGGTCAGGTTGATGGGGAGCCCTGGGCAAGCACTGCCTTCCACACGTCTGGGCACCCCCACTCCCCCCCACTCTCGCTGCTCCTGACCCTCCAGCCTGGCATGCGTTCCAGGTCTGGCCGTGCTAGCAGGTGCGTGGTGGTTTCGGTGTTTTTTTTGTTTTTTTTTTTTTTTTTTTTAGGTTTTTGCAAGAGGGCGCGTGCGCTCACCAGAAAGAGACAGAGAGACAGAAAGCGAGAAATCACTCCCTGGGGGATGGCCACACCGCAGTCCCTTCTCCTCCATTCTCCTCTCGGGATCTTGGGCACACACGTACACACACCCGGTGTGAGTTTAAGCCTCCGGGGCCAGGACTCAAATTGCGGTCGAGTACACGGGAGCCCAGCGACATAGCCATTTTGCCATCTGCTGGTCCTTGGTGCTGTATTACTTGCGTTTCCCCACCGCCATGGAGTGTGGAGCCCCTTTTCTTGTACCACCCACTGTGTAGGTTCTGGTGAGGCGCCGCTCAGGTCTGTGGCTCACTTCAAAACTGGGTTGTCTCTCGCTGTTGAGTTGTAGGAGCTTGTGCATCATCTGGACAGGTCTTCATCAGAGGTGGCTTCCGCAAAGCCTTGTCCAGCCTGTGGCTTGCCGTTCCGTTCTCCCGGCAGCGTCTCCCACAGCAGACACCCCGTCCTACCGAGGTCTGACTCACCAGCCCACCCCTCCTTCCGCGTTTGTACCCTGCCAGGTGTGTGCTTGCAGGAGAGGGGGTGGAGGAGCAGCGAGAGCCCGCCCTCTCCTCGGGCTGGCGTGGCCATGCCTGTTTCTCTCCATCTCCCTCCTGGGATTTCAGGCATGCGTGCACACGTGCCCGGTGTGTCTTTCGAGTCGGCTGGTCCAGGACTCAGACCTTGTCACGTGGGACAGTCCGAGCACCTCAGCCACCTCTGGCCGGCCCCAGTTCTCTCTTTCTTGGGTCGCGACTTTGGTGTCCCATCTGAAGTCACCACCAAACCCAAGGTCATGTAGCACCATCCAACCACGAGGCACGGGAGACGGGAGTGTCCGTTATGTGACTAGCTGATCTGAGCGGCCACACTCACCCGTCAGTTACCCCGTCTGGCCCTCTACAGAAAGACAAAATGAAACCGTAAATATCAGTGATCACCAGGGCGGGGGGACGACAGGACACAGGGTGTTCCGGGCCGTGAAGCCACGCCGCGTGATGCTGTGACAGACAAGGCGTGTCCTTATACATGAGAGCCCGTAGAATGTACGCGGGAACCCAGCGTGAGCCAGGGCCTCGGGGGACCGCACCGCGGCAGCACAGACCAGTCAGTTCCGAGATGTGCTGCTCCGTGGGCTGTCGGTAACGGGGTTTGAGCACGTGGGAAGGGGGACACGGAACCCTGTGCCTGCCACACAGTTTTGCTGTGAACCCAAAACTGCTCTAAACAGCGTCTATTGGGCCAGCCCATGGCCTGGCGGTTAGGGCAGCTGGATCCCATGTGGCTGACCGTGTAGTTCGAGTCCCAGACCCAGGAGCTTACAGAACATGCCAAGCGTGTGTGTGCATGCCCGAGAGGGGGGCGAGAGGAGGGGAGGGCCGTGGCCCGGCCACCTCTCACGGGCGCGTCCTCGCTCTTGCTCCCTGTGTCCGTCTCCAGGGAACGTACACACCATCTAGCAAATTAGAAGTAAAATCTGGTCAAACCAAACCGAAGGACAGCTTTCTTTCCCACTGCTTCGCTTGGGCTCCCTCAAAGGCAGATGCTGAGACCGTGGCTGAGAGGGCATTCCGGAAGCAGGGTGTGGGTGGGGGTGGGGTCAGAGGAGAGGAGGGTGGAGGGGCGGCGGTGAACCTCAGCGTGGGCGGCGGGGGCCACAGCCCTGGTCCCCCGGTCGGTCTTCTCGGTGAAGGTTCGTGGGGGTTGAGCTCTCGCACCTGCTAGAGGGACACGCCAGCTAGGAAGCGGTTTGGCAGGGCGCCTCGGGCCCTGAAGCCGCGCTCCTAAGGGGTGCTGTGGGTGGAGGCTTTGTCTAAATGCCCGTCCCCAGGGGCCTGAGCAAGCTCCTCACGGCATCTTATTCTGGGCCCGGGACGCTGGCAAGTGCACACTGTGATTTGGGAAGACGTGTCACAGAGCCGAGTGAAGGCCTTGATGGAAACCCCGCAGCACGGCTCCCTCCGTGTTGAGAAATATGAAGACCTGCACGAATGACAGACCAGCTACAAACGGTGGCCACTTCGCTGGGACGGGACGTTCTGAGTCTTTAACAATGTGTATCTGTGGCTTTGTAAGAAAACCCACAGAAGCGCTTGCTAGGTTTAAAAATCGTCTGTAGGGACCAGCAGATGGTATAGTGCATTGCTAGATTCCCACAGTTGAAGGCAGTTCGAGCCCTAGACCCGGCAGCTTAAAACTCATGCCAGTGTGTGGGTACCCAGGATCCTGAGAAAAGAGAAGGGACTGTGGCATGGCCATTCCCTGGGGGGTGATTTCTCGCTTTCTCTCTCTCTGGTGAGTGCACACACCCTATAGCAAAAATATCTAAAAAAAATCGTCTGTATAGTTCCCCTGCTAGCATGGACCCGTTCATTCCTTACTGTGTCACTGTCCCCCTCCCTGTAGCTGAAGCATCACTCTCAGCCTCCCGACTGTGGGGGTGACTACATGATGGAGTTCTGGCCTTTGGGACAGAAGCCTGCTGGGTGGAGGTGTAGGGTTCTGGGAAACCTACATCTCCCGATAAAGGAGAGGATGTTACTGTTCCCTCCCCCTCTCCTTTCTTCCTCCTACAACATGGAGGTGATGGCTTGGACAGCAGCAGCCTTGTTGTGACCCTGAGGTGCTAAGGGTGGTAGAGCAAGTTAAAATCTGGGCTTCTGGTGGCCTCCTCGGATCACTGCGCCAGCCCTGGGTTCTGCCTCCAGGCGTCTCACCGGGAGTGACAGTGCTAATCTGAAGTTCTACTCGGGCCAGTCCCGAATGTTGTTGGCCACAAGGAGCAGAGCTGAGGTCTCTTCTGTCCAGTGTGCCATCCGCAGGACACTCTCTGGGGTGGGGGTGGGTGGGGCGTCGACGTCTACCCGGCCCTTGGACCTAACGTGTGCAGTGGGTCTCAGAGAGAGCCTGGTACATGTTCCCAGCACAGCCGGGTGGAACCGCCTGCATGCCAGCCCCGCAGCGCCAGAGACGGGTCAGCTGTCCCTCCGCGGCGGGCCTTGCGCCAGGTGCCGGGGCGGCAGGAGCCAAGCACCACACCCTGTACTCCCAGAGCAGGTACTCCATGCCGCCTAGTGTAAGTGACCATGACAACAGCGAAAGGCAGCCTGCCCTGCCACCGCAGAGATGCCACCTCCAGGCGTGCACAAACCACTCTCAAGGTGACCGCCCGGCGTCTAGTCTTCATGCAGGCACAAGAGCGGGCCGGGTGCTTTTGTGGCTTGGGTGACCCGGGGCTCTGAGAGCCAGCTGTCCACTGAGGGGTGGCAAACCTGCAGCGGGTGCGGGGACGCTGCTGGCCGCGGGTCTGCTCCGCACGCCCACACAAGTGCCCCTTAGTCCTCTTCCTGTGCTTCTCAAAACGGGCCGTTCGAGCTCGGGTTAAAGCAGCCTTTAAAATGCACCCTGTGCTGGCTAAGAATTCTGAAAATCACAGCTAAAAACCCGAGATATGTCAGAAACAACTTTTACACCACCACCCCCCCACCCCGCCCAGGCGAGGCAGGTTTTCCGAGCCCAGGACACCCGAGGGTTTCGTTTTACAATTCGGAACAGTGAGTTAGAATGAAATGCAGTACATGCTGAGCGCTCGGAGCCCCCGACCTGTGCAGACGGGGCGGGGCACCCCACACCCTCCCATTGCTGGCGAGACTCGCGCAGGGCTGCTCCTCCCCTCCTCTGTCCGGCGGTGCGCAAGCTCAGGTGAGGGGCTTTATCAGAGTGCCGGCCTCCCCCCACCCAGCCCCTAGTGTCCCGGTCACGGGGCTGGGGGCGGGAGGACCTGCGTGTCTAAGGGAGCCCGGGGACCAGGGCCACGCTTCGAGGACCACCGGTGCACCTGACACCGACCCGTCACCCCACTGGACACGCACTCAGACTTACCAAACCCAGCTGTCCGGCTGTGCGGACCAGGCCGCATTCGGAGCCTGGCTGGAGGACCGCGTGCTGGGCACCGCGGCGTGAGACTTTGGGCTCTCGAGCGTGCTAGGGCTTGGGGTGCGGCCAGCTACAGAGGCGGGCCCCCAGACGTGACCACACGCTCACCTGAGGGCTTGGGGCTTACCAGACCCGGCGGCATCAAGTCTACCTGAGTGGTGGGTCTGGAATGTTCTGGAGGCGGGAAGCTGGCGTAGGCAGGATGCGTTTGGGGAGGAAGCCCCAGGTGGACAGAGGTGTGGTCTGGGCCGGGCTTCGAATGGAGCTTCCGGCTCAGGCGCCCGTGGGCTCGCGGAAGCACTTGGTTCTGGGGGGGCAGATCCGCCTTTGCAGCCTCTCCTTCTGGAGGTCACCTTGGAGACCCCAGTGAACTCACCAGCTTCACACCGCATTAAGCAGGACTTCCTGTGGCTCTTAGATGCTTCTCTCTGCACTTGACCCCATTTTCAGTTTTATCGGGTTTAATCAGGTTCCCTAGGAGGTGCTTTAACCAAGGCTGGAGTGCCACGTTTTGCAGAGAACACTGTCGGTCTGCCTGGTTTAAAAGCCGGAGTGGAAGCCCTGAGGGCGGAGAGGGCTCTGCCCAATCGGGAGAGGCCTGGGCCAGGTCCGAGTCCGTGTCCAGCAGGGCTCAGGGCACGCACTCGGCCGCTGTGCTGGGGGCGCATGGCAGTGACACTGATGACCTGCGGAACAGAGGGTGGACTTGGGACTGACGCGCGGGGCACGGCCCACCTGCCGGACGGCGGTGCTGGCGGTGCTGGGCACGCCGTCCCTACGCGGCTGCCTCTGCTTTGATGAGGCCGTGAAGGAAACCAAGGTCCAGGCCTGAGGGAGCGCGAGTCTGGCCTTGCAGGCCCTGGGCTCAGGCCGCTGCTCACTTATTAACCAGGGTGCTAACTGGGGTGCCACCATGCTGTCACTCCCTGCCGGGACCGAGCCTGGCTGGCTTGGGGTGCAGCTGCTGTCCCTGCCCTCCAGGAGACCCGTCCTCACGGCTGGACACGTGACGGGAAAGGAAGGGCTGGGGCTGGCCGAGTGCACCCGACCCCGGCATCATCCGGGTCTGGAATCTGGAGGACAGGGTACCCTGGCATGGCAGGGCTTTCTGGATGCAGCCGAGTCACACGAAGGCACTGGGGTGGAGCGGGAGGGTTCCGGGACCAGGGGCCGAGCGCAGGCGCCCCGCAGTCACTCCGGTTAGACCCACGCCTGCTTCGCTGGCACTGCTCGACAGGCATGGAGGGAGTCACGTGACTGAGCCCGACAAGACCGGTCTGGCCGTGGCGTGCAGAGATGGATGGGCTGGAAGCTGGAGGCGTGGGGGACTCAGAGGGCTGGCCAGGGCGCCAAGGAGCCCCACGGGGGGCCTACTGGCACACAGCTTGAGCCCAGCTCGCCACACCCCAGGGACTGCGGCTCCAACAAGCCGCCGCACTGCTGTGGACCACACTGTGGGGGCGCCAGCCTGGGCCCGGGTGGTGAGAGGGAAGAGGGCGGATGCTCAGACGGACAGATCTGTTTGGGTGCGAGAACTTTTGAAATCCATGCAGAATCGTCATTATCTGCACTTTCTGTGAACTTTGAGACCCCCCCCTCATACGCTTCAGGCAGGAAGCCCCTCTGAAAGCTGGGACCAGACTCGCCTCTGAAGACGCTTGTCCCCAAACCTAACTTAGCACCAACTTCGGAGATGGCCCAAGCACCCGGGATGGGGTGAGGGATGGAATTCGCAGCGTGGCAGATGGCCTGCCAGGAAGCCCGGGGTCGGAGATCCTCGGTGCCGTCACACGGGCCTGGGCTTGCCTTGTTCAGCTCCGGCTTTCGAGGGGACAGCAGCAGAGGCGGTGCAAACAACGCTGGGGTTAGGGCCACAGGGCCTGGGCCAGTCCTGTAGAAAGCCAGAGCGATGGCCACCCTCTCCCCTCCCCGCCCAGAGCGTCAGCAAGGACTGGGGCTGGCCCAGCGCCGGCAACTCCTGCCCGGGCTCTGGGAGACAGGTGTCGCAGCTAAGGTCCGGGTTAGGCACAAAGACGTGCAGACCCTGGAGGCCCGGTGACTGCGGGGTGGCCAGCTGTGGGGACCCAGGGAAGGACGCTCACCCATCAGGTCATGCTAGCATGTGTGACCCCTGCCCAGAGTGACTGACAGCGCGGTGCCCAGGGACGGCCCTGTGCTTGGTTCACCCAGCCCGCACGTGCTGAGAACGTCACAGAACATTCCCCGTGAAGAAAGGCGTTTGCTCTGGGGGTCCTGGGGCCACCTAGGAGGTAGGAGCACTCTGAACGCGTGTCTGCAGAGTGTCGCCCCCCCCCCCCCCCAGGCTGCGTCGCCACGTCTGAACACGGATCCCACTCTGCCGTGTGGCCCTGGCACCTGGTGGGGGCAAGTCCAGCTTGGTGGTGCTCACCACCCCTCAGAGGGCCTGTCCCTCCATTTCCACGCCGAGGCTGGGAGGCACCATTCTCAAGCTCAGAGCCATCCGTGTTGGGGACGATGGCGGCGACCCTGCCCGCAGGTGCCCTTGCCGGTGGCCGTCTGCTGTGCTGCCTGTGGTGGGGTGCGACCCTGGTGTTGTGAAGTAGCCGTTCTCTGATTGGCAACGGCCTGATTCACAACACCAGCTGCCGCACCGCACCGTGCCCGGGTCTCTGCAGAGGCGAAGGTCCTGGTGTCACCTTGGTCTTGCAGCTGGGGTCAGAGAGAGGACAGAGCGACCCAGGTCGGACGCGTGCACGCAGGCTCGGCGGTCCGTCTTCCACCCACCCACAGCCGACACAGTCCTTCTCTGTCTTGCACCCCTCCCTAGTCCCGTGGGGCCACAGGTTGCTGTGGGTGTTCAAGGCGCCCGGGGCCCAGGACACAGACTTGCCCATGTGTTCATACTTCCTTCGGAAGACCCTTGAAGGGAAACAGCCCCCTGCAGCCCGTGCGTCTGCCCCGAGAGGGCAGTGTGACCGATGACTAAGGCCCGTCCGTACCCTCTCCCCACTGCTGCGTGGGGACGTGCAACATCTGTGCCTGGAGGGGACGGCCCACAATCCCCTCTTCCATTCTCCTCCTGGGGTTTGGGGCACGCATGTGCGCACACACCCGGTGTGACTTTCAAGCTACTGTGTCCGGGACTAGAACCTTGGTCAGCCGGGTGGGAGTCCAGTGTCAACCACCATGCCCCCTGCCGGCCCCCTCGCTGCGCTCAGTGCACTTCCAGCCTCGCACATGGCCACGCCTCACGCGCCAGGCCCCTACACAGCTGCCCCCACCTGGAGCGCCGCCTCCTGCCTCATCCCCAGTCACGCCGCGCCCGCAGCCCACGTCTGGCGCCTCTGCCGGTTGCTCTCAGGGATCTGTAAGGCTTTGGCGCACTGACCACGGAGCAGACGCGCCATCTCCTCTGCCGACGCCACCCTCGGCGCCAGCCCCCAGCACGGGCTGCGTGCAGCTACGAGAGCGACTGACAGCAAGACTCTGTGGCCCCTTTCCAAGCACCTGGAGGGGTCCTTCGGGGGCGCCGAGAGGGCACCAAGCGCGTACGTGGTGCTGCTCCGTAATGACCGGCCTCCGACACTCAGTCCTCGCCGCTCTCCTCCCCCTCTAGGCCACCCCAGTCCGACCCAGAGGGAGCGGGACTGTCATAAAGGGTCGGTCCAACCTACCCCCCCCAAAGCCCCCCAGTGCCCCAAGGGGGCCATCCTGGACCTTCGGCCGGGGTGCACCAGTTTACCCAGCCCTCTGTCCCTGCTGTGGCCTGTCTGTCCCCCTCCACCACGGCTCAGCTTATTCTGTGTGCTCTCCAAACATCTGAGTGACCACAGCTGTGGGCAACAGCGAGGACGTGGCAATTATCTAGCTTGGTGATGTCGGAGGTCGGGGACCCAAAGCCTTCTCTGCCCTTCGTTCCAGGAGAGATGGCTGTACCAGCAACTCCTCAGCCTCCCCAGGCTCACTGTGGCCGTCACGGACTCCAGCCAGGGCCTGCCTCGGCCACCGAGTCTGGCGGCTCGGGGTGGCCAGCTGCAAGGTCCAGACTGAGCTGGTTTGGCAGTGAAGCCCTGGGCTCACCCCTCCCCAGGGAGCCCGACAGGCCGGACGGGGAGGTGCTCTCAGACCACGGTGTTGGAAAGCCGTGTCCCGAGCGAGCCTCAGCCAGCGGCTTCACGTGGCTCCTACCTCCCGGGAGCACAGTCGTGCCGCCTGGGGCGGGCTGGGGCCCAGCACCACCCACCACCCGGGAAGCAGGGCTCCACGCTCAGCCGGGTCAGGAGTGTGCATCCGGGTCAGGAGTGTGCAGTCGGCCTGTAGGCGGCTGGCGCCAGCGGGAACTAACATGCCGAGCGGCCGTCCACCAGTGAGGGCTGCACTTGCTGGGTAATCGCCGTTGTTTGCCCCCTGGGTGGGATGACCCTGAGGTGACCAGTTCCACCAAACTGACCCTGGGGATGGTTACCAGCTGGACAGCCCGGCCTCTCCTGGCTCCCCTCCCAGCCCTCACTGGACATCACGTCTCCCGGCCGTGCCGTGCAGGTGGCGTCTGGTGAGGTGTGTGCAAGCGTGCTCACGTTTCCAGGGGCCATTTCATGCTGTTCTGGGGGGCTGCACGCTCAGGCACTGACCCTGCACGTACAGGCCCGGCGGTGGGCACTGCCGTCCTGCAGTTGGGCCCCTTGCTCGCTCTAGTCCCCGTCGGACCTTCAGAATCAGGAAACTCCGACAGGGCAGAAGGCCCATGTGACGCTCCCTGGGGGGCCGCAGCTGTGCTCACCCCACGGAGGGGCACACGGCATGGCAGGGCCGACCCAGGGCCCTGAAATGCCCGCTCACACCCTCCAGCCCAGGCTGGCGGAGCCTTCTAGGTGTGCCTCAAAATAAAACGCCCGGGTCACAGAGGCTGGCTGGCCGGAGCTCATTAGCAGTTAATATCGCAGGCAAATGGATTTCCCGGCTCGGCCACGCCCGTCCGTTACCTGGGCCTGGTCTGCTGCATCTTTATCCTTGGCAGGTTAATCCTGCTGCGTGCCTCTGCGGTTCATGCCACACATGCCTGCGCCCAACAATGCGAGTGGTGGCCCGGTGGTCGCAGCTCTGTGCTGGTCTCAAGCCAGCGGTGGAAGCATACAGAGGTGTCTGCCAGGACCGCTCCTGCTCTGGCACCTGCCCCCGTCTGCTGGTTTGACAGTCAGCCCGTGTCTGGACACCTGCCAACGCCACATCTTTCAGACAAGGGCGTCAGGCCCCGGCGGGCTCTGGGTGCTCGCGGGCAGCCCCGGCCTGCCGTCAGCTGAGCAGGCTGACCGGGGAGGGCTAGCAGCTTTCCCTGCGCTCCGCACAGTGGTGGCTGGAGACGGCCGTGCTACTCGGCGCCACCCTCCAAGGTTTGGTGGGATGGGTCACGTGCATTATTAGAAGAGGTACGACTGTCTTGCAGTTCCCTGCAGGGAAGAGAGGTGTCTTCAGGCCCCACACTCTGGTGGGCCCCACACTGGTTGGTAGGTTAGTGGATTTAAGAGAATGGGTGAGCCTTGTAGCTGAATTTGCCCGGGTTCTGATCCCGGCTGTACCACGTTCTGTGGACACTTAGTTGGATTTGCCGGGGTTCTGATCCCAGCTGGACTGTCTCCTGTGGGCCTCATGGCTGGGCGGCCCGGGTTCTGGTCCCGGCTGGACTGTCTCCTGTGGGCCTCGTAGCTGGGTGGCCCGGGTTCTGGTCCCGGCTGGACTGTCTCCTGTGGGCCTCATGGCTGGGCGGCCCGGGTTCTGGTCCCGGCTGGACTGTCTCCTGTGGGCCTCATGGCTGGGCGGCCCGGGTTCTGATCCCAGCTGGACTGTCTCCTATGGGCCTCATGGCTGGGCGGCCCGGGTTCTGGTCCCGGCTGGACTGCATCCTGTGGGCCTCGTAGCTGGGTGGCCCGGGTTCTGGTCCCGGCTGGACCGTGTCCTGCCTCTGACCCAAGCATGTCGCTGTACCTCCTGGTCCCGCCCTGCTGCTGTGAGGTGGGCATAACCAGAGCACCTGCCACGTATGGCCGCTCCTGGGGTCCAGTGACACACATCGGTCGCTCAGGACGCTCCTGGCACACGTTGGGACAGAGATCGGGGGTCTGCTGGAATCTCTGTGGTGCCCTGCGGGGTGCGCTGTAGAGTCCCACATGCACATGTCCCCAGGAATGTCCCCTGTGAAATGCAGCGTTGCCGCTCGCACCACAAACAGGGTGTGCGGATCCCTGTCTCCCCACGTGACCACTGGTCTGTCGCCGCGGCGCCTTTGGGGGAATCGGCGCATTAGCACGGACGAGAAGCTCGGGGTCTGTGATTAGAGCCTGTGGGGCCGAGTTCAGGGCCTGTTATGTGACTCTGGGCAAGTTCCTTGGGGACTCCTAAGACCCCCACAACAGAAACAGGGAGCCTTGGTTCCAAGTTGCAGGGTTATCCCGAGGGTCGTGGGGAAAAGAATCACGTTCAAGGCGCGCAGCTAGGACCTGGGCCGGTGTTCCGACTCCTGGCTGTGACGGACCGAGGCCCTCCAGGTGCCTGGGCGTCCCCCCGCCCCCACTTTCCCATCTATCTGCCGCCTCACACGCCCGTCTGCACGGAGATGCCCTGAGTTCCGTGGGCTCGGGACACCTGCCAGCACAGGCCTGGCTCCTAGCACTGCGGGCTCAGGAGGTGAGGCGGGGAGCCCTGCCCTGTGTCCTCTCTGGTCCCCGCTCACTCCATTCGGGCTGTGGTGAGGCGAGTCTGACCCCAGCGAGCGTGTGTGGACTGGAGCCTGACTGCGCTGGCACAGGGCTGACAGGCACCCTGAGGGCACAGGGTTGAACCCAGTTGGCGGTCTGTTCCTGCAGCCTGGCCACCGGGGGCGCCCTGCTGCTTGGCTGGGATTCGGCAGGCTGGCACGCGTGGAGCTCTGGCACCCGCGGGACACGCACTGTGCTCGCGCCGCTGCCCCGTGTGGCCTGCACCGCAGTGGCCCTCCTCGCAGTTTCCCACCGCAGAGGCGGAGGCGTGAAATGGCAGGGAGCGTACCAGTCACTGCCAGGAAGTGGCCAGAGCCGAGGTCAGAGCCCCGCCGCTGGCTCTCCAGGCCCCACGGCGCACCCTGAGGGTGAGGCCCTTTCCTCCCTGGGAGCGGGTCGTGGATCAGCAGCCCCGTCTGCACGGGGAACACCTCGCTGGCTATTTGGCTGAGCCCTTAGGTAGGTTCTGAGGAGCAGGGTAGGCACATGACAGGCAATGTTCCCAGTTCCAGTAATCTAGCACGCTTCCGTGACCACAGACACCTTACTCCAGCTCTGCACGCCCCCCTCCTGAACAGAACCTGCTGCACGCAGTTAGGACATGGCGGAGTGGAGCTGCGTGCAAAACCAGGAGTCCTGCCCTCCGTCCTCGCGGCCAGCTGAGGTCCGCAGGGCACAGCCGTGTGCCCTGGCAAGCGCTCGCGCTCGCGCTGCACCTGGAGGGCCGCTCACCGGCAGGATGCCAGCGTCTCTGCACTTTGCCGGGGGCTGAAAGCCGGCGTTACCCGCCCCTCCCGTCCCCTCGCACTGCAGCCACCTGGGAAACGGCTCCTCCATGAGCAGCCGGCGCGTGCGCGGCTTCGGGGGTGGGCGCTGCGTCCGACAGCTGCCCTCCCCTTGCTGCGGGCGGCTCCTCCCCAGCGGCCGGGTCACTGGGGGAAGTCCGCTTAGTGTCCACCCCGAGGGGTTTCGTCTTTTCCACAGTGCGAGCGCCGTGCCTTTGTGTTACGTTTCTTTCTGTCCTCTTTCAGCCAGCAAAGTTGGCTGAATCCGGTCTCCTTGGCTGTAGGGATGTGCTTGAGCTTCTCTTCTGGGAAGGATCTTGTGCAGCTCAGAGACCTGCCCCTGCCCAGAACTCTGCCTGATTCTCCGCTGCGTCTCACCGTGCTGGGGGGCCGGGTCCCCCGTGTCAGGGTGGCCACCCCGGCTGCTAGGCTTGCGGAGGGAATACGGGCAGGGAGGCTCATCGGTCCCAGCTGCCCGGAGTGGTGGACCCCCGCTGTCTTAGAAGCCAGGCGTCCGGGAGACCTGACGTGCAGACTGAAACCGCCCGGGGCGACCCCCTCCAGCGCGGAGGGGGACTGACGCACAGGTCCCCTCGCTGCTGGCTGGCGGCGCACACTGCTGGGGACGTGCCCACGTGAGGCACCTTTGTCTCCTCTGAGAAGGCAGCGAGCCCCGGAAGGCTGGCACCGGGAGGCTGCTTCCTGGCCTGCTGGGGGCCGAGGGCCGACCCGATGAAGCCTTTCCTCCCAGAGGCACGGCCTCCTTCTGGGCAAACCTGGGCTCCCCGCCCCGGCAGAGGCGGTAGTGGAGGGGCCCTCGGGCTCCATCTCGAGCAAGCGGGCTCTTCTTCCTCCCTCCCTGCCCTGGTTCTTGGCATTCCCACTGCCCGACCCCGATGGCCTTGCTCAGCAGACATGACGGACAGCGGGAAGCTGGCCCAGGAGCTTCCTTACTGGAGAAAAGGAGCGTCTCCTGCGCTGAGACTGGGCAGTTCTGGGACGCAGCAGGGACTTCGGTTTTCCTTTGGGAAGTTCTGCTTCCTCCTCGCCATGTCCTCCCCACGCCAAGGCCTCTGTCCACATGCTGTCACCAGCATTTCTCACAAATTCCCCTTTGAAAATGCAGTGACTAAGGCTGGCGAGGAGGCACGAAAACTGTCAGTGAGACGTGGTCTTGTGGAGTGGCTGGGGGCACTGCTGTGTCGGACAGCGTGGGCCACGGCACCCCGAGGGAGGGGACCCGCTGCGTCGGACAGCGTGGGCCACAGCACCCCACGGGAGGGGACCCGCCACGTCGGACAGCGTGGGCCACGGCACCCCGCGGGAGGGCACCCGCCGCGTCGGACAGCGTGGGCCACGGTGTCCCGAGGGAGGGGACCCACTGTGTCGGACAGCGTGGGCCACGGCACCCCGCGGGAGGGCACCCGCCGCGTCGGACAGCGTGGGCCGCGGCGTCCCGAGGGGCTGGGGAGAGGCAGCCGGGAACCGGCTCACCATGGTCCCACCGCTATGCTCTGCAGCCCTGAGCTGGGGCCACACGCACTCACACCACGACGGCCTGGCCTGCTTCAGACTCACTTGGGTCTGGCAGGAGCTCACCTGGTGGTCGCTCGGAGCAATCACTAGAAAAGCCCCGCTTCTGGGGACTGGAAACAGTGGCCCCAGGGCGAGTCCTCTCCCTAAATCCAGGACACACCTCCCTTACCTGGCCACCCGGGGGTCGGGGCTTGCTCAGGTGCACAGAGGGGAAGCTCCGGAAGGAGGGAGGGGCCAGACAAGCTCCTTCAAACACCATTTAACACACTGACCTCGGAGAGTGCCTGGGCACACAGCCCGAGACTCTGACCCAGGTAAGCCCTCTGTAGCCCCGATCCCGGCACTCAGGACCGCGTTCCGAAAGGGGCTCTACGGCGTGGGGAAGGCCGAGGACCCTTCCCTGTACTGTGGACGTCAGGGGTGGACAGCTGCAGGGACAGCCCGTGGTACTGTCCGAGCTCCGCCACGCCTCAAAGCCCATCATGGGCTTGGCCCAAGGCCATGGCTGCAGCTGCTCGGGGCCCAGGGCATGGTGCAGAGACCGCCCGGCCTGTGGGCACTGCGCGGCTGCTCCTCCGGGTTCTGGGCAGTGATGGCCTCGTTTTTCTTTCTGCAAGAAAGTTCCAGAACTGTCACTCTGGCTCCAGGGCAAGACCTCTCGGACTCAGCTAAATTTCAGAGGGACCTCCTAACCCGTGGGTGGTGGGGTTCTGCCCTGCAGACGTCCTTTGTCAGTGTGGCAGGGGCAGCTAACGCCGTCGCAGTGCCACCAAGCGCCCCTCGCTGCCTGCCCCTGCTTCAGTGGCACGCTCTCTGGGTTCGGCGGCTCACACCCCGTGGCACCTGCACCAGGCGCCCGGCCTCCAGAGCTCGGCCACACGGGTGCTCCGGAGCCTTCGTACCGGGGAGGCCCTCTGGCCGCTCCGGGGATGGGGAGGAAGTGGGGTGCGGGGTGCAGGATAAACCTCCGAGGTCCCAGCACTTACAGCGTTAGAGAAGCTCTGGAACCTCACTGAGCGGGGAGCCATCGAGGCCTCGCAGGGCCGTTTCCGGCCACTCCTGGACTGACGGTCACATCCGGAACCGCTCTCGCCGCCCCCCGGACCCCGTCCTCGGAACTGTCACCTCCCCCAGGCCGTCACCAGCGTGAGCTGGCAGACTGTGGGCTACTCTGGGAGGAACGCCTCTCCTGGTCTCACCACTGTCCCTGGAGGAGACGCCACGGGACCCCTCCAGGCGGGTCGTGGGCCGGCAAAGCACCCACTCCCCGGGGGGCACGGGTGTCTTCCTGGGAACGGCTCTCAGGAGGAGGACTGTGCCGACAGGGCCCACAGGGCCACTCAGCTGGCGGTGCGTTGCCGGGGCCTTTGCTGTGGGAACCAAGACTCCTGTGATGAGGTCCCAGGGGACGAGCTGCAGGGACGTGAAGTGCTGTGACCTGCCCGAGCTCTTCTCTCTCCGACCTCGCAGGCTGGGGCCAGGGATGACAGCCACCTCCTCCCTCACCCCCGTAAACACCCCCGTCTGCGCTCCCTCCCGACCCAGACGCCTGGAGCCGCTCACCACAGCCTGAAGAGTCCGCGCTCCCTGGGTTCAAGCCTGCTGTGGGCTTCCGGAACGCTGCTGGGACAGGACCACCCCTCAGCAAGTCCGAATGCCCGGCGTCCCGCACGCCGCCTCCCCGAGCCTGGCAGGAGCCCTGGGATGAGGTGTCATCGTCCCCACTTTACAGGGGGCCATGGAGACGCAGCCTCCCCGGTGGACCCCTGGGTGGAGCTGGGAGACAGGGAGGCTGCTGTCATCCCCACAGGACACGAGGAGGCTGCCTCTGCACGGGGAGTGGGGGAGTGGGAGGGCGTCAGGCGGCTCAGGAAGCACCACACCCCTCCTTCACAGCTGCTAGTGCTGTCCCCGGTGCAGAGACCACACACGCCACCCCTGCTTCTGCCTCAGAACCTCCTGGAGCCTGAGCCGGGTAGGGGTGGCCCTTCCCGGCCATCAAGGTGTCTACCGCGCTCTGCCTCAGAACAGCCCTGCACGGAGCAGCGTCTGCCGAGGCGCCTGGCCGTGTGCGCAGGGTCGGAGTGGGACGGGGCGGGACAGCCTCTTCTCCCGCCGCTGCTGGGTGTTGTCGGCCAGCAAGTGGCTCACTTCCTGACGGGCCATGCCTCTGAAAGAAGGAGCAAGCTTCGGGGAGCGAGCTGGACTTGGGGTCGCCGTGCCTCCCTTGGCCAGAGGGCTTGCGGGGTTTGAGCAGACCGAGAGCGCAGCCTCCCCTGCCGGGGCTGCCGGGGCACCTCCCCTGCCGGGGCACCTCCCCTGCCGGGACATTACTGCACCATCAAAGCGGATGGAGGTGGAGGGCGGAAACCAGCAAAGGTCACGTGAGCCGAGCCTGGCACGCGGCTGCAGTCCCTTGGTCCGCGGGATTTGCCCCGAGAGTTCACACAAGTTGCTTTCTTTTTTTTTTTTTTTTTTTTTTGGAGAGGTTTTTCGCTATAGGGCGCGTGCGCTCGCCAGACAGACAGAGAGAGACAGAGAGACAGAAAGCGAGAAATCACCCCCCAGGGGGGATGGTCACGCCGCAATCCCTTCTCCTCCATTCTCCTCTCGGGATCTTGGGCACGCACGCACACGCGCCCGGCGTGAGTTGTAAGCCACCGGGTCCGAGTCGCGAACCGCGGTTGACTACATGGGAGTCCAGCTACATAGCCATTACGCTAACTGCTGGTTCCCCACAAGTTGCTTTCTGATCCAGCGTCTCAGATCCGACAGAAAATCCGGCCACCCAAAGCTCCAGGTGAGGAAGCAGGGCGGCTGGCCTCCCAGGCACGCTCGGGCGGGGCAGGGCGACGGGGCAGACAGGCGGTGGCCTGCACAGACGTACAGCTCCCATCCCCACGGCGAGGAGACGCGGGCACCGAACCCACCGGTCGGGCTTAAGAACAGGACAGAAGAGTAAGAGCCTCACACACGCCGTCGTCGGACGTGAGGGCTTAAATCCGGGGGACTGTTCTGCCGGCACCTGGGGCTTGAGGACGACCCCACGTGGGGGTTCCGGGTGCGCGCCGGGGGAGGCGGTGACACACAGGTCGAGGCCGGCCCGGCGTGGGGTCTGCGGGGTCCGGTTTCTGGCCACAGAAGCCCCACAGGCCGAGCCCAGGTTCTGCCCGAGCAGGGAGGGGCCTCAGCAGCGTGCCTGTCGGGCGTGGGCAGCTTCCCAGCTGAGACAGCGGCCGGCCTGCCCTTCTGCCGAGACACGATCTGCCCCACCAGCACCCCAGGTGTGAAGAGATACCCCTGCAGGGACCCGGCTCTCAGGAATCGCTCACGTACTCGGTTTACGAGAGGAACCCTGGGCAGGGTCTCGCATGGTGCAATCCCCTCTCCTAGCCCTCCAGCCTGGGTGCTCCGGGCAAACATGCACAGCTGAGAGTTCGAACCTGGTAGGGGACATCCAGTCTTACAGGCTGACAGCCACCACTGCACTACCAGAGCTGGGCCGGAGCGGCCTGCTTAACGGCCCAGGGTCCTCTCCTCTCGCACCCTGCCTAGCGTGGGGCTCGTTTTCAGGGTGGATTACGACGACGGCACAGGCCTCCCCGCCCGCCCCTCATACCCTCCACTCTGTCCTTGCTGCAGAACTGGATCCATGAGAGCATGAGTGCCGCCAACTGAGGGTCAGCACCACTCCCCGCTGTGCGCAGCCGCGGGCCGAGGGGGCCGCCCGGCGTTTCATCCTGATCTGTGCTGAAGCCTTGCCTGACAAAACGTATTACGTGTAAGAGCTGCCAGCTTGGGAGGGAAGCTGTGTTTCTGGCTTGCCCCGTGTTTTTCCTTCCTCGAGGAAGGGAAGCGACACGTTCCCTGGCCTTCCCAGCCCTCCATGGCTCTCCGCCCCACCCCTACCATCAGCACGTCCGAAATCGGAACATTTGATTTTCCTTGGAGAACGAAGCTTTTGTTAGCAGTGTCTGTGCCTCTGCACGAAGTCTGAGAGCAAAAACAAAAGCCACCAACTCTGCCTTGAACACGGTGTCACCCGTGGCGTCCCCGAGGAGGGGCGTCCCAGCCATCTAACTGCAGGCCACACGAGCTGCGTCCCTCTCTGGAGCGAGACTGTCAGCAACTGCTGACAAAGAACGGACGCCATGCTAATGGCCACGCAGAGTCACCGAGCCGGCCCCGGGGTCCCCGTACGCTCACTTTTCTCTTTTTGGTTACTTCGCGGTGGGGAAACCGCGCTCCCGCAGGGAAAGAGGCTCATGGTCTGCTTGTGTGCCTGTCTCCGAGGGGGCTGCTGGGCGAGGGCCTAGCTTAGGAGCAGGGGGTTCTAGAGAGGGAGAGGTGGGGACCTGGCACAAAGCGGGGCGGGGACACCCAGCCTGGGCCCTCTCCTGCTCCCTTTGCTCAGGAAGCACCGTCCGGGGGAGGTGCGGGAGGGACACCTGGCCTCGTCTCACATTGCCGTACTGTGATCAAATCGGCCGCTCAAGGTCCTGCCCGTTGAACTTTGTCTCCAAACCCTGAGATGATGCCACAGTCCCTGAGGGCGGGACGCTGGCCCTCGGGGTCTGCCTGGTGACCTTGCTGAGCCACGGTCTGCAGGGAGGCCTGTTACCCCTCGGGCCGGAAGGGCCAATCCTTTCAGCTCTCCCGCCGGTTCTCTGCCCCGGCCAGGGTCCGCGGGACCCAGACATGAGAGCGAGGGAAGGGGACAGAGGGCTTCGGCCACTCCGGGTGGAGCATGCGCAGTCCCCGGGAGGGGCCTGGCTGGGGCTGCCCACCTAGCCTGTGGTTCTCACGACAGGGGAGTGCACAGGGAAGGTCGAGTCTTGTGCTGGAGAGGGGCTTGGTGGGGACCCCATCTCAGATATGGGGGTGCTGCTGCACCTTCTCTCGTCCTCACGTGTCTGTCTGACTACTCCTGGTGCGCTCTGAGTCCCCGGGAGCATTCACCTGGGGGGGAGACACTCGGACCTCTGGGGCGGAGGACAGCGGCGGGACAGTGTGTGGTAGCTGCTCGATTAACACTTGAAGGAAGGACGGGAGGTGCCTCCTTGTTCCCTCATGCTGCCCCCGCCCCTCCCCAGGGCCGCAGACAGCGGGGGACAGGGGTGCAGGGAGGAGGAGCCAGAGACGCTGAGGAGACCGAGACAAAGGGTCGGGATGAAGTCGCAGCGCTGTGGGAGACAGCAGTTACAGGTACCACGAAAGCCCGAGACCCCGGCCTCTCAGCTCGGCGCGGCGGCCAGGGTACTCCGCACCTGCACTTTATTTCATCGGGATTTTTGCCGTAGGGTGCGTGTGATCTCTGAAGAGAGACAGAAAGCGAGAAGTCAGCACCCCGTGCCCCCCAGGGGGGATGGTCACGCTGCAGTCCCTCCCGTTCTTTCGGGAGTTGGTGTGTGCACGCACGTGTGCCTGGCATGTTTCTCAAGCCACTGGGTCTGGGACTCAAACAGTGGAGTCAGCCCTGTGAAGTCCAGTGCCTTAGCCACCAAGCCACCAGCTGGCCCCGGCTCACCTCTAAGGCCGGAGATAACGCACAGCGCCAGGAAGGAGAGGCGCTGGAGCCCTGGGGAGGGGTGGCGTCGGACGCTCAGAAAGGGGCTCGCACGGGGAGGCTCAGTGCCCGGTGGGGTCCATGATGGGCACATAACAGGCACGCACCTGCCGGGGCGGAGCTCGCACGGGGAGGCTCGGTGCCCGGCGGGGTCCGTGATGGGCACATAACGGGCACGCACCTGCCGGGGCGGAGCTCGCACGGGGAGGCTCGGTGCCCAGTGGGGTCCGTGACGGGCATGCACCTGCCGGGGCGGATCCACCATGCCGGGACTTAGACACGGAGCTCTCTGAGGACAAGAAATGGGCCTTCGGATTGTTCCAAATCCAGACACACACACACATTTCCTACAAAACCCCCAACTTGGACATGGGTCACGCCGACTCTAAGACTGCAGGCCACAGCTCGCCGGTGTGGGCCTGCACGTCCCTCTGAGGCTTTGCTCACTGACCCCCCCCCCCCGTTGCCAGCGACATTCACTCCGAGTTCTCGGCTCTTCAATTCTTGGCTAACCTTTTTCGTGGAGGGGTGGGTTTCCTGCTATAGGACGAACGCGCGTGCCCGAGAGAGAAAGTGAGAAATCAGCCCGGGGGAGTGGCCATGCTGCAGTCTCGTCTCCATCCCCCCCTCAGCACTTGGGGCACGCACACACCCTCTCGGCGTGAGTTTTAAGCCTCCAGGCCCAGGACTTGAACCAGGGCAGACCACGTGGGAGTCCAGTGATGTAACCGAGACGCCATCTGCTGCTCCCCAACTTCTCTGAGCAGTGAACGCCGGTGCCCGTTTAGAAACCTGACTCGTCACCGGCTCGCAACAGCACCTGGACAGCCCAAGCATGTTCCTCCGTGGATGTGCGCCACCCCGCCCCGCCCCGCACCCCGCCCAGCTCTTACATCCCCGAGGGAGGCAGGTCCACGCTCGGACGGCTGCTTTCCTATCCGACCGCGTGCGTGTCAGCAAACACCCGCTGGGCCTGGGCTGCCACGGCGGCCGGGCACCCCCGAGCCAGGCCTGACACAGCCAGGCAGCAGGGCTCTGAGGGAGCCCCCACCTCCTACTCCACGACTCTCTCAAGGACGCCAGGATGTGCCTTCCAAGGCCCAGACGTGCTGCGGTGCTGACACGGCCCCTGTGAGCTGGCCCACACTGAATGCTCTGGGTTCGCACCCAGGGACCTCCCTGAGCACGCGGGGCATGGGCGCCCAGCATCAGGGCTGCCTGAGTTGGGGGTGGCTCACAGCATGAAGACCCTGTGGGGTGCTGCCTCTGTCACTGTCTCTCTCACTCACGGAAGAAAGAAAGAAACTTAAAGTATCTTCATCTGATCATGAAAGGAGATCAGAGAAACCCCAAATGAGGGACATTCTCTGTTCTTCAAAAAAATCAGCGTCATGAAAGATGTTATGGAAGATCAGAGAGACCCAGCGGCCAGATCAAGGCACTCCAGGGTGAGTCCCACGCCGAGGGCAGACACGTTCCCCAGAGGACGTCGTGCGCCAGCAGTGCATCACCCCGCCGTGCGTCCCCTGGCCGCCTGCACTTGTCGGGACAGTCAGACGAAGCCACTAGGCTGTCCGGAAAAGTCGTGACACATTTTTACCTAGGAAAAGTCCTTCATAACTTTTCCAGAAACCC
Organism: Tupaia tana; assembly: GCA_026018925.1. Lineage (NCBI taxonomy): Eukaryota > Metazoa > Chordata > Mammalia > Scandentia > Tupaiidae > Tupaia > Tupaia tana. Next base: position 31,415,891 of record JAKSZU010000025.1, read on the forward strand.
AACGACTCTTCAAGTGGTTTAGGAGAAAATGTGTGTGAATACGTGCACCTACGTGTGCCCGGGTCAGCGTCGACCAGGCACACGGGGACCGTCCTGCTGCTCCTACAACTCTTCCCTGCAGTTTTACGTTACCTTCGTTTGGGGAGAAACGTCGGCCGTTCTCTTTCTTTCCTTTTGAGACGCGCCGTGTGTAAATACAGGCGGGGCTCTTATCCCTCAGGAGACAGACAGAGCTATGTGGGGAGCAGCTCGGCCTTGCCGTCGGTGTATTTCTCTGACTTCCAATGTCATGTGATCCCAGCAATTACTTCATGTACCATATAATCCGAACCCATTTCATGCCTTTGTCTTGTTGAAAAGCTGCTTTTAATTTTACATGAGAATGGGCAAAGCAGACAGTCTGTGCTTCTCACGATGGCGTGATGTGGCTGACATCACTTACTGCTGTTTGGCCTTTTAATTAAGGCACAGGAGAACCCCGAGGTGTTCAGGGCTTCTCTCGGGGAGTCAGGGCCCGGAAGCCAGGCTGCTCTCAGAGCCAGCATCACAGGGTCCCCACGGCGGCAGGGGCACGCGCCCCCACACTGCCCTCTTCCACGCCAGCTACCCTTCTCCCAGTCAAACTGCAGATGATCAAAAGGATAGAAGGAAGAATATCTGCCTGGCACGTGGCCTGAAAGTTCTAAATTTATGTCTTCTATTTTTGCTACTTTCTCACGGTGGGCTAGTTACTAGGCAACCGAAGTATTTAATTTCATCTGCTAATAGTTACTTTATCGGAGTGGCAGCCCGCGTACGTGGCCGTCACTGCCAGCACGCACGCACGCACGGCCTGGCCCAGCCCTGTGGCCAGGAGAGCTCCCAACTTCATTCTCGTCGCAGACGCATGCGGCCCACGCTCCTGCGCTGCGCTTTATTTACTTGGCTTAAGTACACAGGAACGGGGCTGTCTCTTGGAATTATTTGCAGAAAGAACATCCTGGTGATTTTTCTCATTCACAAAGCTGCGTGTGTGTAACTCCTCACCCAAGATGGCGAAGGGACACAGGCTCGCCACGGCGGTGAAGGGCTCCTCGGGGCTCCAGGCACAGACAGAAAGGAGGGCAGGGTGATGGGAAATCCTGCAGCAGGGAGAAGTGCTTCCCCAGACCAGCCGAGCTAAGAGGCTTCCCAGTGGGACGGGCGCTGTGGAAGTGCAGACTTGCAGGGGGTAGGGCACCAGCCCCTACAGGGAACTGAGTCAAAGAGTGACCCGCGCTCACCTGGGCCAGCTCTGTCCCACCACCCCCGAACGTGGAAGGCTGGCGCAGTGCCAGCACGACTTCACCCAGCAGAGCGGCTGTTAGGGCAGGAGCTGGTCTGGGACGGGAGGAGCGGTTCTGGGTGGAGGAGGGCTGAGGGCCCCCCAGGGGGGAGAGGGCGATGTGGGGAAACTGCTCTCCTGGGGCGGGCCTCCCTCAGTGCCCAGCTGCTCTCCCCTGCCCACCCTGCAGGGGCTGTGCTCACGCAGCCACACCCGCCCCATGGCTCTCAGCCATCCTCTCATCCAAGGGAGCTCTGCAGGGGACAGGAGGGCAGGCTGCGGGGCAGACAGGCCAGGCCAGCACCGACTCCCACGGGTCTGTGAACAGGAATTAGCAGACATCCAGGAAGTGGTCTGCAGGGAAGAGCGAGGTGCAGGGAAGCAGAGGACGCAAGTCCCAGCCTCTGTCCCCCGCGCCCCGCCAGCGACTTCAGAGGGTCCCCACTGCACCCGCACTGTGGCTCAGTCTCTTGGGAAAAGGCACCAGAGAAGAGGACAGTCCTTGGGAATGAAAACGTGGGAAGTGATAAAGACGGGTCTCGTGGGGAGGGCAAGTTTAAAGCTCGGATCAGTGGTTACGGGCGATGGATCCCACACGGCCGTCCACGTGTGAGTCCTGGCCATGGTGGTTTGCAAACCCCCGGGTGCGTTGCACTTGCGCCCCAAATCCTGTGGGCTGGGGAAGCAGAGGAGGAGACGGCAGGTGACCATGCCCCGCAGGGACCCCACTCCTGGGAAGTGCTCATGCCCTCTGGCAATCACGCAGTTCTAATTAAAGAAATGCTGACTGCAGCTGGAGTCCTGACCCAGCGCCTAAAACTCACGCCGGGGGTGGGGTGCTGTGCGTGCCCAAAATCCCGGGAGGAGGGTGGAAGAGAAGGGGCTACGGTGTGGCCACCCCTCGGGGGGTGATTCCTCACTTTCTGTCTCTCTGGTGAGCACACACACCCTATAGTAAAAATCTCAACAGCAGCAAAGATCGCCAGGGGGTGCATGCACGTGCCAGAGAGAGAGCCCGCTGATGGGAGAGGTCCCCACGGTCCCTTCTCCACTTCGCTGTCCCGCTGGGCACCCACACCTGGTGTGCTTAAGCCACTGGGGCTGGGACTCGCACTACAGTTGGTCAGGTTGAGTCTGGCTTCCCTGAACCACTTCCACGAGCAAGGCAGAGACAGAGAGGCGGCACCCCGGAAGCCCCTTCGCGTGCAGCTCACCCCACCTCAGCCAGTCGGGGTCAAGGCACGTGTGTGTGCCTGGAGTCCTAAGGGAGGGCTCAGGACCCACCCCACGTCGGCCCAGGGGCATTACTGCAGGGCCAGTGCCCGGCCGCTTCGTATTTAAACTCAGTTCTCAGCTAACAGAAAACGTGCACGGCCGCCCCGCCTCGTCCACAGGGCACACAGTCAAGACCCCTGCGGACCCGCAGACGGTGCTGTTTCCTCTAACACGCCCACCTGCGACCAAGTTGGATGGACACAGTAGACCCGGTGAGACCGCCAGCCGTGCCATGACAAACCGGAGCGACGAGGACAGCACTCTGTGATGCGCTGTCGGGAGCGTGGCCCCTCTCGCTACCCTGTACTCACCTGTTTTCAGACCGTGGAGGACCGCAGTGACCGAGGCCGTGAGCAAGTACTCGGCCGCCAGTACAGTCTTTAAAGAAAACGAGGACAGTGGGTCGCCCAGGGGCCCGGTGGCGGAGGCAGCTCAATCACACGTGACTGGCTGCGTGCTTCCAGTCCAGGACCTGATGGCTTGAAAGACAAGCCAGGTGCATGTGTGTGTGACCCCAAAGCGCACAGAGGAAAATGAAGGCGGGACTACAGCATGGCCATCCCCTCTGGGGGTGATTCTCACTTTTCCTCTGTCTCTCTCCAGGAGTTCACATGCTTCCATAGCAAAATCTAAAACCCAAACCAAGCAGAACAAAGAACTAGAAGGTAAGTGTACACGAGTGACGAGGACGAGGAGCATGGTCCGCGAGGTGTGGCCTTGTCACAAACTCCCTTCCCCCGCCTGCTCACCTGCGAGGCCCCTGGTGAGCATGCACCCAGGAGTCGTCTGGGGACACAGTGGGCCAGGTGCTTGAACCAGGGTGGGCACGGGCGTTCAGCCCTGCCATCAGGAGCACTGGCTGTGCCCTAGACACGGGCCACGGCTCGTACCTGAGCGGGGACACCCCGGTCCCTGGGCTCTGACCCAAAAGCAACTTGGCAAAGAAAATCAGGGCAGAAACTAAAGACCACGCCGCCACGCACAGTCACGTGAGCACGCCAGCAGGCCCAGGGAGCGTCAGGGAGGCCGTGGAGTTGGAGGACAGGGAGACCGAAGATTCGTGGGATATGTATCTTTAAAAAATATTGTTTTAAAAGAAAAATTGAAAAAAGAGCTAAACAAACAATAGGGAAGACAAGGAAAAGGAGCAGGGTGAGAGCGACAGCGAGCTGGCCTGGCCGCGAGCCCAGGTGTTCAGACAGACTCGTCCGAGAGGGTGGAGGGAAGGTTAGGGTCAGTCGAGTATCATGCACAGGGAGCTAGAGTCCACATGGGCGACGGTGCTTCAAATCCCGGCCCTGGCATATTGGATAACATGCCAGGCACGGGTGCCCGCAATTCTGACAGGAGGCGGAGTGGAGGAAGAGGGCTATAGCGTGACAACACCCCTGGGGTGCTCGCTCCTCATGCTGGCGAGCACACACGCCTCTGGCATTAAACCCGACCGACCAACCAACCAACCAACCAAACAGGGCCGGCAGGTGGCGTGGTGGTTAAGGGTGCTGGATTTCCTCATGGCCAACCGCGGGTCGAGTCTGGTGGCAGCTTTCTCACCTTCCCACTCTCTCTCTGTCCCTCTTTGGTCAAATTAAAATAAATAAAGTTAAATAAAATAATTTTTGTTCTGGAGAGGTTTTTTCCTACAGGGTGTGTGTACTTGCCAGAAAGACAGAGACAGAGAGACAGGAAGTGAGAAATCACCCCCCCGGGGGGATGGCCACGCCGCAATCCCTTCTCCTCTATTCTCCTCTCGGGATCTTGGGCACGCACGCACACGCGCCTGGCATGAGTTTAAGCCACCGGGTCCGGGATGCGAACCGCGGTCGACTACATGGGAGTCCAGCAACATAGCCATTGCACCAACTGCTAGTCCCATAAAATAATTCTTTAAAAAAGTTAAAAACAAAACAAAATCAGGAATGGTAAAAAGGACATACAACAGACGTGGATTTGATTTCAGAGTTCCTACAAGATGTGATGTGCAAATACAAACACGTTAGGAAAAACAGATGTGGAAAAAGAAGTATTTTCTAGAAACACACAACTACTGGAACTCGGGAAGAGGCGAGACCCTGGAAAGGTGGGTAACCACAGGCACAAGGGTGAGCAGGCCGTCAGAGAGGCCGCCCCAGCCCCAGGCCCGGTGGTCGACGGCTCGCTCCCTCCTGCCCCTCTCAGGACGCAGGCCCGCCTCGCTAGGTTCAGGGCTCCTCCCCGCCCTGCACGGAGCTGCCCACGGTGGGGAGGGTGGCACCACCATGCAAGGTTCAGACCAGGGTCCCACAGCGCAAACGCCTACGAGCCGGCCAGGACATTTAACGGGAGGAATGGAGAGACAGCGAGTGGCAGGTTGACGGGGCCATCGGGAGGCCACAGGGCCGCCTGAGGGGCCGGCGGTTTGCTGGACAGCAGGGCGCAAGCACGGTCTCGCCTACGTGGAAGTCGCGATGGGACATCCTACATCAAGAGCAGCTGTGTCTCAGAGCGTCACACGTGGCCTGGGAGGTCGACCTCAGGGACGCAGGGTGACTCGACGCTGGAGGACTTCCTGTGACTCCGTCCATTGGTGGAGCGGGGAGAAGCACCCACAGCCGCTCGCTAAATTCAGCAAGGACGCTTGCTAAAGCTTCTCGTCCGCCCCCGCGGAAACCCGCAGGGATCCACTTAGTCTGAGACGGAGGGGGGGTCGGCACCGTGTGGCTGCGCCACGTCACGCCAGTGGTCCCGGAGAGGCGGTGACCGGGAAAGGGAGAAGGAACGAGAGGAAGGGGGAGAGTGTGCTCTGGAAGGTTCCGGACGTCGGCCAGCTGCAGTGTACGAGGAGGAGGATGCCTGGAGGCCCGTGGCCACGTGTCAGGCCCAGGTTCAATCTGCTGAGTGGCAGCGCCCAGCACTCCCACCATGTCTGGGCCTTTGTTCATCGAAGTCCCTGCACGTCACAGTACAGGTGACCTGAGCATCGCCCGCACCTAAACAAGGCTGGCCCACATAGGTGTTCAGTTAGCGCCGGGCCCGGACAGACACGCGCACGCACACGCACGGCTCAGCACCGGGCCCCTGGACGGACACACGCACGCACACGCACGGCTCAGCACCGGGCCCCTGGACGGACACGCGCACACACGGCTCAGCACCGGGCCCCTGGACGGACACGCGCACGCACGGCTCAGCACCGGGCCCCTGGACGGACACACGCACGCACACGCACGGCTCAGCACCGGGCCCCTGGACGGACACGCGCACACAGGGCTCAGCACCGGGCCCCTGGACGGACACGCGCACGCACGGCTCAGCACCGGGCCCCTGGACGGACACGCGCACGCACGGCTCAGCACCGGGCCCCTGGACGGACACGCGCACGCACGGCTCAGCACTGGTTCCCTGGACAGACACGCGCACGTACAGCTCAGTTAGCACTGGGCCCCTGGACGGACACGCACAGCTCAGCACTGGATCCCTGGACGGACACGTGCACACACGGCTCAGCACTGGGTTCCTGGACAGACACGCGCACGCACAGCTCAGTTAGCACTGGGCCCCTGGATGGACACGCACAGCTCAGTTAGCACTGGGCCCCTGGACGGACACGCACAGCTCAGCACTGGGCCCCTAGACAGGCATGCAAACACAGCTCAGCTAGGGCCTGTCCTTAAAGGCACACGGTCACTAACACAAAGGTCTGGACCCGTGGACTACATGGTGGACGGGGCGATTTCCAGAGATGGGACAGAGATGGGGAGAGGAGTGGGAGGGGGTGAGGGGAGAGGGATCTTAGAAACGAGCAAAACACAGAGAAAAAGGCTGCTTGTCACTCACTTATTAACTCCCTCATCCCAAGGAGGCGCCCTACCTTCACGGTTCTGAACAAATCGCAGCAGACGCTTGTCCACAGAGCGAGTCTCGACGTGAGCAGAGGGCTACCCGTGCCTTCACGCCGTTGCCCTCCTGACGCAGCCCGAGTGGGTCACGACAGCAGCCAGCCCTGGTGCCCGCACTCCGTGTCCAGGCTGCCTCTGACGAGTGGCACGTGGTCGACCTCGGCGTGGAGGACACGCGGTCCATCAGACACGTCCAGGCGGCTCCAATCCAGACCCATGCTGTTGTGTAAACTCCCGCCTGCCTGCACAGCCCTCTCCCCTCTCCCAGGAGCCCCGAGGACAGTGGTGCAGGTCACAGCGTAAACTCCCCCGGCCACGGGGAGGCAGCTCCGACGTGAGCAGTGACGCGACGCCGTCTTCTAGAGAATGATTTAACTTTATTTGACCAGAGAGGGATGGGGGCAGCGGCAGGGGAGTGAAAGCCAGCCACCAGGTTCAGGACTCGGACCGCAGTGGACCCTGTGAGAGTCCAGCACCTTCGATCCCCACACCATGTTCCTCCTTAACCTCCTTCTGCTCTGCCGTGCGCGGAGGGCCCTACGTTAGACCGTATCCATGTACTAGCAGGGTCCTGCAGACAGGCGCGTGTGCTTCAACTCCCGGGAGACCATGCCCGTGTCTCCTCCTGCGAGGCAGGCAGGCTGGAAGCCAGCTCAGCGGGGCAGCGACGGCCCTCACGGTGCACCTGCAGGCAGTGGGAGTCGGAGGCAGAGCCCGAGAGCGCCGCCTGCATCATGGGATGTACTCGTGTTCCGGAAGGCAGTCGGGGACCAAGCACGTGCGTGCCGCCCGTGAGAGGAGGGGCGGTGCGGTGACCCACTGCCCTTCCCTCACCCCATACCTCTCCCCGTCAAGATAGAGCTGGAGGGACCAGCAGATGGCGTAAGGGTTACTCCGCCAGACTCCCACAGAGTCGACCGTGGCTCCAGTCCTGGACTCAGCAGCTTAAAACTCATGCCGGGGGCGGGTATGTCTGCGCGCAAGATGTCAGAGGAGAATGGAGGAGAAGGGACTGAGGTGTGGCCACCCCCCTTGGTGGGCAATTTCTTGCTTCCTGTTTCTCTGTCTCTCCAGAGAGCACAAGTGTCCTATACCAAAAATCTCTCTCTCTCAAAAAAAAAAAAAGATAAAACTTAAAAACCAGTGGATGTGGACGTGGATGTGGACTAAAGGCCTGCCCTGACAGTTTAGAGACGCCCAGGTTCCAGTCCTGCAAGGGCCTGATTTCGTTACGGCAGACACACTAATAGGAGAACCCTAGAGTTAAGGGATCTTCTGGGGGCAAAGGCATCCTTGATTTAAAAATCACCATTTAAAAGCAAAGCCAAAACCCATTCTTGTTTTTAGAAAAAACGACGGAGAAGTACAGGGAAACAGCCACGCTGCAGCTGCGAGTCTGTCCTCGCTGTACCGAGACGGCAGGTCACTAAGCCAGGCCAGGGGGAGCCCACTGCTCCGGGCTCTGACGCACCCTCTGGGTGAGAAACAGGACTTTAAAGGCTGTGTCCGAACAGCTGTCGCAGGCAAAGGAAGCCACAAAATGCAACACGTCAGATATAAACCCAAATGAAAAGCAACAGGCACGTTATGGAAAGCAGAGGCCGGGCTGGCTGAGTGGACGAGGCGCCTGGCAGGCCTCAGCCTGGTCGGATCCTTCCCCAGGCTGCCGCGCGGGTCCTGAGATCAGGAGTTCTCAGACACGGCTGCAGACGGCGGACCGTCTGATGGGTGTCATGCCTGTGTCTCCCCAGAGGTCCATTTATTTAGTCAAGGAGCCCCAACCCAGGGGGCTCTGATGGGCAAGGTTAGCGCCTGGACACTGCGTGGGGTAGGGGGGCGGCAGCGCCCTCCACCCCTCCCCGTGCTGCAGTTACCGCACACCTGGGGACGGTAGAGCCGGTGCACCGGGGAGTGGAGGGCAGCCCGCCCAGGGCAGGTGAGCTGGGCGCCAGGCATCTCGGCAGGCCCGCACGTGCACACTGCCCCGGCCCAGGTCCCCTGCACCTCTGCTTGGCAAACCAGGGGTCCCAAGGCAGAGTGGACACAAGAGGCCTCTGGACTCATGGTGGCCAGTGCACGGTGATGTGCTGACGGTGGCTCCTAATGGCCTCTCTCCAGTTTTTAGAGGCCCACTTCCATTTTCCAAGGAAAAAAAAAATGAAGGAAGACCGAGCGAGTGCAAATGAAGGGAGGGGACCAACGCTTTCTCTCACCTCACTCAGTGAGTTCTGACAGTTCTGGCTGAAGAAGAAGAAAACCGCACATCCCAGAGACTAAACGAGGCTCGGTTTGCTACGCAGAGCCGGACAGGAGGCAGGCAGAGCCGGAACGCCGGCACGGCCAAGCAGAGAGGGCTGCCGGCCAGCTGCCCCACAGGGAGGACTTCGAACTCCTCAGGCGGCACTGCTCTGCGGTGTCACCCGGACCCGCCCCACGGGCCTGGCTTCGTGCTCTGGGGGGAGCCGGCGGCTCTGGTGAGGACGCCACGGGAAAGGCGGAGGTCACCACGCTGTCTCGGGCACAGCGTCCCTCCCTCGTCTCCGGCGTTGGTTGGGAAACACTCGGATGCACGGTGGTAGCCGTGGCCTGACCACTGGTCACCGTCAGTGGGGACGAGGCCGCCCTCCGTCCCCGCCAGGTGGCCTGGCATCCAGGCAGCACCTCGGGCACCGCGCCTCACGCCCCCTCCCGTGGCGCGCCCTCCGCATCTTCCCGGTGCGCACTGGCACTAATCCCTTCCAATTGCTCTCTGACGGAAACCGCTTTGTAAAACCCAGCAGGCGTTTAATCAAGGGGTCGGGCCCAGGGACCCGAAGGGCGGTGGCCTTGAGAGGCGGCCCTGGCCGCCTGCGCCCCCGCCGGCCCGTCTCCACTTGGCGAGCCCCATTTTCTGCTCTCCCGGCTGATACTCTGCGAAATGGAGGTTAATCCTCGGGCAGCGCAGGGCTACACCGCCCAAGGAAGAATTAAATATTTCAGAAGAGAAGGTGCTAAAAAACCGGCAACTGCTATTTTAGGTTCGTTGAAAATTTAAGTAGAAGAGCAGAAAATAGAAGCGGCTTGGCCTTGGGACAGCGGCTGCGAGCTCCCTGCCCTGCAGGCCCTGATGGCGAGCGACGGCTGAACACACCCCGGGCGGGGCCTGGCCTCCGGTCAGCGAGCACCTGCTTGTGTCTCAGGGGCCCGGGACCGTGTGCCCCCCGAGGTATGGAAAGGAAAGGGGATGTGCAATTGCACAGAGCAGAACTTGGACTCTCGGGGGACGGGCAGGGCTCCGGGGTCTGACGCCCGGGCCGGAGCGCTGGCTGCCACTTGCCAGCCACGGCTGCAAACCTCGCCTGGCCTCTCAGCGGCTCAGCGACTCACGTGGGAAGTGGACACGCCGGGCGGCCTGCAGTAGGGGAGGTGGCGGGTTCAAGGTGAGGCCTGCGTGTGGTGAGCGGGAGCGGAGGCAGAACTACCAGCGACGATGCGTGCTTACGGTGGGCAGAGACCACGCCGCCTCCTCTGTGGCCGAGGACGGCCAGGTCACCGTCGACACTGCCTCGTTTCTGGCCTGTGCTGTCACCGTCCAGCTTCCTGCTCTGCTCCCTGAGCTGCTTCTGGGCCCACGGATTGTGGCTCAGACACACCAGCTGGACCTGGGACAGCGGTTCAAGAACCGACGTCCGCGGTGTCCTCGCAGCCACGGGGACGTGAGAGCCGACGTCCGCGGTGTCCTCGCAGCATGCACACTTGCTGGTGGGGTTTGCACACTCGGCACGTGGCTGGCTGGAGAATGGCTGTGGCCAGTGAGCTGGCACTAGGACGGGACCTTCTTGGCGCCCCGCCCCCGTGGTGGGGGCTCTTTCCTGGAGGCTCCTCCACCCGGCGGGTCTGCGTGGGTCCTGAAGGTGCCGCCTCCTCCACGCTGCGGGCTGTGGGTGCAGAGGCCGCCCTGGCTGGAAACCCTGCGTTCCCGGTGTGGAGGGCAGTGTCCCCCCACCCCTACACGCTGCAGGTCTGCGGGCCAGGGCTGGTTCTCCAAGACGGGTCTACAGGGAGGCGGACCCCGGGACGGCCTTGGCCTCGAGGTTTCACCGCTCACTCTGCCATCTCAGCCCCGCGGCCTCGAGCAAGTCCCTCAGCCTCTCGGGGCCTCGGTGTCTCCATCCAGGACATGGGGACAGTTAAAGCACTGAGGGCGCCGGAAGACCCAAGGGAAGCCCTGGGCAGCCTGGCTCAGACGCCGTCTCCATTAAAGGGCCTGGACCGACGACCCTCCTCCTTCCCTAGCTACAGGGCACGTGTGCTTGCCGGAGACGGGAAGTGAGAGCGGGCTGGGGTGAGAAGTCATCCCGGGAGGACGGCCACGCCACGAGGCCTTCTCCACCCTCCTCTCGACTGTGGACACACGCCACACGTGCCTGGTGTTTCTCTAGCTGCTGGGTCTGAGACGCAGAGGTTGCCCATGTCAGATTCAGCCACCTTAACCACCACGCCACCTGCTGGCCCCAAGGACACTGGGTTCTTTCCAAGCCCACATGGCAATGCAGTCCCAGGCCCTCGGCTGTCTCTGACTGACACTCTTCAGGGCTCTGAGCGGGGCCTCCCTGCCACTTCCTACGGTGCTCTGTCCCCTGGAGCCCTGGCTCAAGTCCAGTCTGGTCTCAAATGCCACCTCCTCCCTCAGGCCTCTCCAGCCCTGGCCCTGGCCCTCTTGTTCTGTCCCTGCCGTGTGCCTCACCTCACTGAGACACCGTGGCGTGCACTGTCATGTGCACCACCAGTGTCCCGGAGGCCCAGGCACAGGGCTGGGACGTCTGTGTCCCCGTGCAGTCTCTCTGCCCCGTGCCTGGCTTGCACTTAGTCAGCACACAGCATGCTCTGGCCAAAACGTAAGTTCGCGCTCCCCAACTAAGCCGCCCGCCATCGAACACCCGAGTCAGGGCCTGGAGGAGTCACTGTCACACATCCGACTTGATCAGGTGAGGGGGGACTTGCCAGATCCAACTCCCACTGGCCGTGAGACAGTCCCTGGGAACAGAGCCGGGAGGGCACTGGGGAAAGGCGTCTAACCGGACTCACGGGCTCTCCAGAGGCACTTCTCCAGAGGTCTGTGCTTGGAACACGCCCAGGCACGGATGTCTGTGCAACACAGGGAGAGCAGGCGACACCTAGCTGGGCCGGGTCTCGCCGTCCCACTGGGCGTGCTCGTCACCAGGCCGCCCACACTTGGCACCCGCTGGCCAGGCACGAACGGCTCCAGCTGGCTCCACCAGAGGGCAGCGCTGGGCGCCGGGCAGGCGGTGGACCTGTCCGTCTGAGCGCGCGCCCCAGCCCCTGGCCAAATGTCTCTCTCCCCTCCTCTGAGGTAGGAAAGTGGCTATCCCCCTCATGGGGACGCCTGCACCCTGAGCCCCTGCAGCGGAGAGCTGGTGCAGTCTCGGGGACCTGGCCACACTCAGTGATGCCCCTCACGGCCGGTAGGGCGCGCCCCTTCAGGGCTCTGCGCTGGACCGACTCCACAGTCCAGCAGGCCTTGGCGAGGGCGGGGGCTTGTGCTTTTGTTTTGTTTTCCCATGGGGTGTGTGCACTCGTAGGAGGGGCAGAGAGAGACAGAAAGCAAGAACTCTCTCCCCGGGACGGCCAGGCCCCAACCCCTCCTGCACTCCTTTGAGGGCTCTGGGCACACATGCACATGCACCCAGTGTGCGTTCCAAGCCGCTAGGTCCAGGGCTAGAACCGTGGTAGACCACGTGGGACTCCAGTGCCCCAACCACTGCACCACCGGCTGGCCCAGAGGAACTTGTCTTTTTTAATGCCAGAGACCGTGTGGGCCTATGAGAGAGCGAGAGAGAGAGAGAGAGAGAGACACCCCATAGGGTGCAGCCACACCAGTCCTGCCATTCCTCCGTTCACCAGGATGTGGGGCCTGCGGGCGTGCACGTGCCCCTGGCGTAGTTTACAAGCCTCCGGGGCCGGGTCCCCACTGTGGCTGGCCGTGTGGAGTCCAGTCCCCTCTGCAGACGCTAGCAGGCCAGCCCTGCTGAACTTGTCTTGCTTGGCGAGTTTGGGCACAGAGCAGTCAGAAAAGGGGATAAAATAACATAAGACCGGGCGTGTCTAGACCACAGCCCAACATGCGCTACATCCTGCTTTTTAAAAAGAACATTCAAGAAGAGGCGGTGGGGGAGGTGGGGGCGGGGAGGCGCTTTTCCACCTTTCGGACTTGGATCTTCCAAGCAGACCGCCCGGACTGCACGCCCCGTTCTCAGCTCGGCACCCTGGGGTGGGAGCCAAAGAACGAGAGGCAACCGGTGGGAGGGCCGCAGTGGCCACCGGGGACTGCGTGGCCCCAAGGTGGCCCGTCCTCCTGCCTGGCGAAGGAGGCCTGAGAAACGGCCACGCTCAGACGCCTGTGCTACTGCAGCCCGGCTTCACGGCCACAGCCTTCGGGAAGCGAGTGACGGGACCTGCTTTCCGGGACGCACTTCTAAGCGTTGGGGGCAGGGAGGCCAGCCTTGCGGTCCCGGTGTGACAAAGGTGTTTAAAGGCGCTCGAGAAATGGCTGCCTTATTCATGAACTCAAATCACCACAAGAGGTTGAAGGAAGCCACTCTCAGTGTGCGCTGTGGGGCGGGGAGGGCGGCCGACAAGGAGGGCTCTCTGGAGAACGTTCCAGGAGGAGGGGGGCTGGCAGGTACTGTGCGAGTCTGCTCTGAAGCGCAGCACGCACGCCCATGGGGCACCTCCTGGGGCACAGGCTTTACTGATCCAGCGGGTGGCAGAGGGCGATGCCAGGCTTGAGGCGAGCTGGCCGCGGGCGCGTACTGGCAGAGACGTCCGCCATCTGGTCCCCCTGCCTGCGCCTCGTCCTGGTCATCGGGAAGTCTCCTGGGACCTTGCTGCTCGCCGGGCTCCAGAGGCCACCAGCAAGAGCCAGGCGGGCAGGGCAGCGCTCGCCACTCTAGACCCTGGGCAGGGCGCGGTGAGTGCCCGAGCCCCGCCCAGGGCACGTCCCTAGGGCCTCCAGCACCCCCGGGTGGTCCTTCTCACCCCTCAAGGGACCCAAGAGGAGTGTGTCATCTGCCACGGGCACAGCCCAGCTGGCCGACACGGCTCAGGCCCGCAGGCCCCTGGGCCTTCTCAAAGACACACCCCAGCCGTGCTTGCCCTCGGGCCCCCGCCTGGCCCAGCTCCTCACGGTCAGGATGTGTGAAGTGCTCTTCCTGCTCCCGGTCCCTCCCAAGGGCATCACCACTGCCCTGCCCGGCCTTCCTCCTGCCTTGCCCCGCCCCTCGTCGGACCGTCTCAGAAATGCCGTAGCCCTCCTGGGCCACGCGCACCGGCCCTGGGCGTGTGCTCAGTCTGCCCAGCTCGCCTGGCTGGATTAGGTCCCCGGCTCGCCTGCCCTGTTCCTTCCACCATGCCCACCTCGAGTTCCTGATCCTCCCTCCACCAGTCACCCCGTGGGAAACACCGTCTCAGAGCGACGGTCTCTCGGGGAGCGCAGAGGAAGGAACACGCTGTCTAGACCTGGTCTCCACCAGCTCGGAACTGCCCCAGAGTCCCATCTGTGCCACCCCCAGCCCCGGGACAGCCTCCGGTGTCCTCTCACTGTGGAAATGCAGCCTCGACTGCGCTGCAGGGACTGCCTGGGGCTGCCCGGCCCGCCCAGCCTGGCCTCCCGCCCCCGCTGAGTCCTGCTTCGCCAGTGTAGACAGAGGACCTGTGGAGGCTCCGTTCCATCCCAGGCATTTTTCTAGGGTCCAGATCTGGCTCAGGAAACCCTGGGGGGCGGGGGCTCCCTTCCCTCATTTCCTTTTCTGTCCACTTATTGTCAACGTGTCATGTCCCCCATGTGGCCGCCTGGGACGGCTGACGGGCACGAGTCTGGCTCCACACAGCTCCTGCCCACGGCCCTTCCCCTGCAGAGCCCCGACAGGGCGTGAGTGAGCGAGGAGCGGCCAAGGACTCTCTGGGGCCGTGGGGCGCCGAGTGAGCCCGAGAAGGCCCATTCCCACCGTCACTGCCCTCCGAACAGCCCAGGGAGGTCCCAGCGTCTGGTTCCTGTCCTCTGGATAACCTGCCCCCGTTATGACGGACTCACTGCACTGCGAACGCCACCGAGATGTGGGTTACGGCCTACAGATACTCCCTCCAAAGACGGAGGCACGTTTCCACACCCCGCCTCTCGGGAGACCCTCGGGAGACCAGGAGCCCCACCTCCCTGCTGGCGCTGCCTCTCCTTGCCTGGCCCCGCCTGGGGCTGGCTCCCTCCCCACCGCAGCAGGAGCGACTTAGAAACAGGTGGCCAAGACCTTCTTCCCCTCCCCCTCCCCCCGCCCCGAGGCGGGAGGACACCCCTCCACCAGCCGTCCCTTCGCCCGCCCTTCCCACGTCTGCCCACTGCCACGCAGCCCCGGGACACGCCGAGGGAGGGATTTGCGCCCTGTACCTGGGCCCAGGTCCCATACAGCAGGCCTCCGGCTGTCACTTTCACTCCTCTCACGAGAAAACGGAAACAAGGTGGACTCAGGGCTCAGAAGGTTCACTCCACGACACCCCAGAGGGCTTCGTGGTCACCTTGAATTCCCCGACCATGACACCCAGAAAAGTGTGTGCGGGGTCTGCTCCACCAGCGGCAGCAGATGCGCCCCACGGGCTCCTGCACTCCGCGGCACGTGGCTGCCAAGAAGCCGGCCAGGCTTCCCCCTGATGGTGGCTCCGGCGCCCACAGGGCCAGCCCAGGTCTCTGTGTTTGCCATTTTCCCGTCTGAGCCTCAGACAGAGCTGTCCTGCTGTCACGGAAGTCAAGCCGGGAACAAGCGTCTGCTCACCTTTCTGCGCACGCCCTCTGACCTCCCCGGGCAGCTGCATGAGTAACGGCTGCAGGAGGGTTTGGATGGAGAGCGCGCGCAGGTGTCCTGGGAGACGGTAACCAGGTTGTCAGGGGGCTCGGGGTTTGACGAGGCCTCCTGCCTGCCAGGGCGGCCCCAGATGAGGGCCTGCCTGCTTCCTGAGCCACCAAACAGCCCCGTCCCTGTGGCTAATCACAAACATTTCTGTGTGCAGTGTTCAAAGTCGCATGCGGCGCACACGGAGAAATGCCTGTGCACACCTGCATGCTTGCACGGCTACCACCTGAGCCGCCGGCACACGGGGACCTGGATGTCCTCGGCTGTGGACGGAAGATCAGGCACCGGGCCGGGCCCTTGGCGGGGGACACGCGTGGTGAGTCGGCCTGGCCTCCGACTGGAGGTTCTGAGTCCAAGACAGATGCTGGGTGTTTGCCTGAAGACGCCCTGGGAGGAGCAGTGGTCGCAGTGAGGAAGGGCCTTCGGAGCCGGCAGGACCGGGCGGAGGTGTCAGGATGGCGCGCCCCGGGGGAGACTGCTTCTGGGGCTTGAACACTAATCAGGGGTCGCTCACAGCTGACAAAGGGGAGAGGCAGCCGTGGCCTGCTGGCTAAGGGAGTGGGGTCCCACGTGGCTGACCGGGCATCCCGAGGCTCAGACCCGGCGGCTTGAGAAACATACCGGCACGTGTGTGTTCACGTGCCCAAATCCCGAGTGGGGGAGAGAAGGAAGAGAAGGGGTTAGGAGGTGACCACGCCTGAGGAGGGCGTGTCCCCTCTCTCTCTCAAGCCCATGTGCCCTCCGGCAAGTCTTAAAAATAGTGAAAGGAGAAAAGGCAGGAAGGGGGTGACGGGAGGGTACTGCCGCTCCAGGGCTGTGAGCTGGGGAGCTGGAAGGCCCAGACCTGGGCCCACCCCACCTGGGCTCCCTGCGTGCTCCCGGCCTCCGTACTGTGGGTCCTCCAGCTGTCGCCACCGCCAGCCCGGCTTACGAACCTGCTATGTGGGTGCCCAGACCAGCGGGGCCTGCCCGGACGCCTAGCCATGGCTCTCTTCCGGACGTTCCGTGGTGCCTGCACTTCTCCAGGCTTCCTGGTGCCCTGCCTCGGCACGGAAGGACACGAGGCCCTTTGCAGAGCGGTGCTGGCCACAGAGGGCCGGGACCGGATGGCCGTTGGGGCGGGAGCTGGACTGCAGGACGGTCCAGGGGACGGTGGTGGTCTCCAAGGCCCCGAGAACAGTGCTTGTCCAGAACGCATTTGCAGTCTGTGAGGGTACGCACACTTACCCGAGAGGGAGGGGAGAGAGCACGCACCCCCGCAATCCCGACTCCCCACCCATCCTGCCTGGGTCCTGGCCACGCACCCCACCCACGTTTCTCGAGCTGCTGGAGCAGAAAATCGAGCCCCACGGTCAGCCACATGGGATCCAACTCCCGTAAACACTAGGCTACGGGCCGGGCCAGGGCCCCCAACTCGGAGTATGTAGGCCACCTGTGGCCCCACCAGCCCGGCCGCAGGCGTTTCTAAGGAGCCCGTGGACTCTGTTCTGAGCACTGCCAGCGACCCAGTCCCGCCGTCTCACTTTTCCATGAAGGCACGGAGGCCTGAGTGGGGACGTGCTGAGTCTCCAGGTGGGGTCTGTCACGCCTGGTCACAGCGTCCTTGCAAAAGAACTCTTTAAATGGCCACGGGGGCCAGCTACGGCAGGGGAGGCACAGGGGGGATGGCGCAGGCAGCTCCTTCAGGGGCCCCAGCCAGGTCCCCACACGACTGCTCTTCCGGGCTGAAGCTGCCACTGCACCGGGTCGGGAAGGACAGCCAGCCTGGGAGGTGCCCCACGGCAGCCATGAGGCTCGGGCGCCCTCTGGGGGTGAGGGGAGAGGACGCGGCAGACGGCCAAGGAGGGCCTGCCCAGGCAGACAGGTGAGGACAGCTGCGACCGGCTCTGCCTCTGAGCAGGGACACTTAGGGGGAGGGCCGGGAGCTTCCATCCTCATGTGGGAGTCAGCCTGCACTTCAGAATCGATCGGAAACAAAGGAGGCAGACGTGGGGCTGCCGTCTCGAACCGTGGAGGGAGGCCTTTCTAGGAAAAACACTCCTTTGAAGAGGTCTGGAGAATTGAATGAAAAGCATTTCCCGTGGGACAGGTTTTCTGCACAGCAGTGAGCACCTGCTGCGGATCCTGCACTGAGGGGGCTGCGTCTCTGGGGACAGCGAGCTCTCCCCTGCTGCGTGGAGCAGGGACAGAGGGAGGAATGTCCGCTCTGCGAGCCTGCAGGGGTGAGGGGCATTGTCGCCCGACCCGGCCCAGCCTTGTCACCCGCGTCGGGGGTCTGCAGCCCCTCCTGTTAAAGCTGGGAGGGGCACGTACCCCTCTGCCCCCAGCTTTAGCTGATCACGGGGTTTCCTTGGCCGACAGAAAGGCGCAGCCTGGCGGTGTACGGTGGGAGTCTGGGTCCGCCCACCCTCTCGCTCCTCTGCCCTCCCTGAGCAGAGCTCGAGCTGCCCCGCTGCTCCATGCAGGGTGAGAGCTCCCCGAGGCAGAGCTCCCGCCGGCTGCTGGACCTGGGGCTTGGGGGCCCGGCCTGGCTGGCTGCGGTGGGCTGGCCCCGAAGCCCTGCAGACCCGGAGGACACGAGGGCATGGCTGAGGCCCCCACGTTCAGGGCAGTGGCTCGTGTGCAGGGCCCGGGGAAGTGGCAGCCGGCCCTGCCCAGGCTCCCTGCCGAGTCACACCAGGGCGCCCGCCCAGTCCAATGTCATGGTCCCTTCTGATGCTCGGTCCTTCGCTCACATTCCCGCATGTGACAAAGCAAGAAACTGGGCTTTGACTCACGGTCAGAGGCGGCGAAAGCAACACTTCTGCTCATAGACTCCTCCCCAGCCAGCAGCTGCCCGGCCCTCCTGGCGCTTCATCAACTCATTCGTCATTGGAGGCCTGAGGCCCCCCGCACACTCAGCAGGGCAGCCACTCCCGGCCTGAGGCCTTTCCCCGGCTCCCCAGGTAGGGTTTCTCAAAGAGAAGAAAGACAAGGAGCCCGTGGCCTTGCAGGAGCAGCGAGGCAGCGGCTAGGAATCGTCCCGTCTGCACCGCCTGCCACAGCACAGCCTGGCGTGGGGCTCGGCCTGCTCGGCTCCTTTCTGAACATGTCGCCTTGGGGAAAGCCCGTGTTCTGAGCCTGGGTTCCTTCAACAGAAAACCTGAAGGGCTGCTGTCCGAGTTACAGAGGACAACTGCGGGACAGCCTGCCCGTGTTCGCACACGGACGAGCTCGCAGTAGCCGACATGCTCGCAGCGCAGAGCGGGAGGCTGGCACGTGCGGCTGTGCAGGCTGTTCGCTGCAGACTGGCCAAGGAGCAAGCGGGCCGAGCCCCACGGGCCAAGGCTCAGCTCCCGCGTGGCCCGTGGCTCCTGGAAGCAGGGCCCGTTTCTACCCCGTGTAGGGAGGTGGAGGGCAGCTCGGGGGGAGGCCCAGGGCACGGACGTTAAAAATACTTCGTGCTGAAACTTCTGCGAGAACGTGGGAGGCCATCACAGCCCCTCTTGCAAACTATCACACAGCTTTTAGAAAGGAGCCAGTTAATTCCCTTCACTGGGGATGACCCAGTGGCTCTGTGGCGAGCCCTCGGGATCTCGACTTGGGTCAACGTCCTGGGCGCTGTCGGCACAACCCAGGCTCCAGAACCGCTGCCGTGTCTCCGGTCTCTGGCCCAGGCCTTCGCTCTTGGGAGCCAAGGGCAGAAGACTCAGAGGCACAGACGGGGGCGGTCTGAGCAGCTGGATTTAAACGGCAGGTTAGAAATCTGGAAACGCCCACTGCGTCTTGTTAGGAAAAGCCTTCATCGACAGGGGCCTCCCGGTGGCTGGATGGAGAGAGGCTGCTGGTGGCAGGGGCTGCATGGCAAAGGGACAGCGTGGGGATGGCCGGGTCCCTGACACACAGCCTCTGCTGCATGCCAGCGCCGGGAAAGGGCTTGGCCGTGGAAGGCGATTACAGAGGACGAGACGCCGCACAGGCCAGCGAGCCAGGGGTGCAGGGGACCACGTTACCCTGTCTTGCCTAGGAGAAGCTAACGGCTGGACGAGAACGAGAGGGTGGTGTATGAGGCGCGGTGCCAATACAGTCTAAAACGCATGCTATGCTTCTATTTCAGGGAGGATAAAGGCCCAAATTTTATACTGAAAACAAATGTTAAAAATTAATTATAAAGAAGACACCAGAGGGCCTAGAGCCTGTTCCCCGGGTGACTGATTAAATGCCTGCCTCATTTAGACTGGTATAAACCCGATCTCTTGGACGAAGGCCAAAACTATTTGCCAACGTCCACAGAGACTCTCCAAGAAAATGATCCTGATGCCAGGAACAGGAAAACACTCGCCACGGTTGCCCAGGGCCAGCCACGGCCACGGGAATCCGTCCTGGGCAGGGCAGGGCCGCTCCATCCCCACGTGGGCGAGCCGGGTGGCGAGGCCGCCCAGCCCCGGCCCAGCGGCTCCCTGCTCTCTGCGGGCGGGAGGCCCCGGGCTGCCTTCTCACCCGTGGACTTCGCTTGGTTTCAGAGAGTATCTTCTCAATTTTCAGAGAGTGCCAGCTCTAATTGAAAATCTCCGAGCTAGGAAGTAAGCCAATGCTTCCATTATCTTTAGAATTTTAAAATTGCATTTTAATGGCAAGCTAACAGTTTCCGTGTTCAAATAAAACTAGAAGATTACCCGAAATGCTGACGTCCCCCTTCCACACTCCCCACCCCAAACCCGGGTTCTCCGTTGCCGTGAGCAGTCTGGTGTGCGTTCCCCGAGGGCCTTGGGAACACAAACACGTACAAGCGTTTTGTGTAGCATTTTTCCACTGGTGATTCCACGTCGGGCATATTTTTCTGCAATTCGCATTTTTTGTTAAACAGCAGGTCTCAGAAGTCGATTCATGTTGGCGCATATGCCAACGGCGGAGTAGAATTCCAAAGTACGGGGATGGCGACGCCTGTCCGACAGGAAGAAGCGTCTGCGTCTCAGACTGATCTCGGGGCCGTGCGTCTCCTGCCTCCTCCCTCCTCTTCCACAGAAATCACACCCAGACCAAACGGACTGCCTCGCGTTCCCGGAGCAGTGCAGGTGCTTCCGGAGGACCGATGGCACCCCAAGTCCCTCCCGGCCCTTACAGGCCGGCTCCCAAACTTCTAGACATGCCCCTGTACCGGCCCCTTACCATTCTACCAGCTGCTCCGTAATTGGTGGGTTAGTCTCTGCGTTTTTATTTACCAGGGTGCGTGCGCTTGCCAGGGAGACAGGGAGAGCGCTCCTCCGCGGGTGTGCCCACGGGCAGTCCCTCCCTGTCTCCATCCTGTTGAGATCCGGGCATGCACGCACATGCACTCAGAGTATTTTTTTTTTCAAGTTACTGGGGCCAGGACTCGAACCGCAGGCAGCCATGAGCAGTCTGGCCTCATAACCACTAGGCTACGGGGCCAGCCTGCAAATGGATTATTCCCGGCTTCCCTTTCCAGAGGCGGGTCTCCTGAGGGCAGGAGCGTGTAAGAAGACATAGCCAGTGATCAGCACAGTTGAACTGAGAGGACAGAAGGAATGAAGTCCTACGGGGCCTCTCCCGCCGTGGGGAGGAGCAGCCCAAGGTCAGCCCGTGGAAGCCCCTCCACCGTGACCCCATGTCTGCCTCTCTGGCGTGTGGGCAGTTTGAGTTAACGGCCACTGAAAACCAGCAGAAGCAGGAAAAGCACTAAAAACGGGCCACACGTTTTTCCTTACCATTTACAAGGAAATGAACAGGTGTAAGGCAGGTTTCCACCTGTACAACGTGTCTCTCCCTCGCAGGGACAGGAAGACTTTTCACAGTTCCTATTAATGAGGAAAACCACCTCGTCTAGTATACGTGCTCCGGTCACCTTCCCAGAATTCTAAGTCCCAGACTTCCTCTGCTCCGCGCGGCCCAGGCGTGCACCAGCCCAGGTCCCAGCCCGCCCTCCGCACTCGCCGTGGGTGCCCGGCACGGTGTGAGCCCACACGTGGCGGCCAACTTCCTGCTTTCTCCCGCTCGGCTGTCTCCCCAGTGATTACAGGGCCACCGCTGGAGAGCCCAGGACGGGTGGGGGAAAATGAACCGATCCTCCTCCCTCCGCGGCCCGCCTCACTCCCCGCAGGGAGCTTGTGGCCGACCTGTGTCGGGGCTGGGGGAGAGCAGGCCGCGTGCCGGGCACTGCAGATGGGGTGTGGCCAGGGCAGCGCGAGCGTCGTACGCAGGGACGCAGCCCCTGGCACTCCGTGGTGGCTGGCCACAGTCCCCGTGTGCCGTCCTCTCCTATCAAGGCCCGGATCACAGAGGGGACCACAGGAGCCCACGGCGTGCTAAGCAGCCACCGTGGCCACGAGAGCCGTCAAGGCGCTGGCCTCTGTGAGGTCCCCGGCGGCAACGGTGGCCGAGAGTCCCTAGAGCAAACGGGCTCCTGCTTCCCGACACCCGCCGCCTCTTGTCCGGGAAGCCGCAGCGCTTGGCGGGCACCGAGAAGGCTGGGTTTGTCCCCTTTGGAACCAGCCTGTGGCTAAATGTGCTCTGGCCTCCTTGGGGCCCCCTCAGGCTCTGGGATCCCACAGCGTCCTCGCTTCCTCGGGTGGTGACAGCCGAGGGCTGGTCCTGAGCCCTGGCTGGAACGGCATCGGCCGGACTCCAAGGCTGTGCCTCAGTGGCCCCACGGCCCCCACACCGGGGCACGCCCACCCCTCACCACAGCTCCCTGCGCCACCTCCTTCCTGCTGTCTCCCTGGAGGGGCGGGTGTGCCCGAGGGCCATGGCCAGAGGGGGCACTGTCACAAAGGGGCTGAAGAGGACGCCTGTGGCCGCTTGCTTGACATCGGGCTGGGTGCTTGGGGCAGCCACTGGAGCAGATGGGGCTGCGTGGACGGCCACCCACGGAGTCACCTGTCACCTCCGTGCTCAGTACTCGGGCTGCTCGGCTCTCAGCCCGCCGACCTGCCCCTCCAGGTGACGGTGCCCAACCCCAGGCTCTGCCCACCTGTCCCATTTCGCTCCTGCCACCACCATTCATTGTGGACAGCCGGCCTTTCCAGACGCCGGATTATCAGCCCCGAGCAGCCACGTCTCAGCTCAGCTGTTCTGTCGTCTCCCACGTCCTCACAGCTCTGCGCCGGGACCCCGCCCTGCTGCCCACTCGGCCCTGGCCCTCACCCTGCTCTCCCGCCCGGCCTTCTGCCTCGCCCCGCTGTCCGCCAGCCCTGCCCTTGCCCTGCCTGCTCTCGTGCCCCTCCACACCCCTTCCACCCTCAGCCCCCCATCCTTGTCTTGCACAGGGGACAAGTCCCATCTATGGCAGTGCTGCCCTCCGGGCCTGGCCCAGCCCCTTGGCGGTCCCTAATTCACGCTCTCGGGGCGCAGTCTGCATGGTCTGTCAGCAACCGTGGGTGGCCAGCCCAGGGGTCACTGGGCAGGAACCAGGAGTTTGAAAGGATTGAAACAAACCCAGACCAGACCGTCCCGCCACATTTTTGCTGATTAAATTGGCATATAGCGGTCTGAAAATGGAGAGAAAAATTAATTTTCATCGACCATGTTTTTCACAGCACGAGGAACAAGCCTGGTGCTGACAAGGACGGTGCGAGGGACGGAGGTGGGGCCGGCAGGCTCGCTTCCTGACAGGCGGACGGACAGCAGGCGCGGCCGCCCGGATGCTGGGAGGGGTGAATCCGGGACAAGGACGGCACGAGGGACGGAGGTGGGGCCGGCGCGGCCGCCCCGACTGGGAGGGGTATCCGGGACAGGGTCTGCAGGTAAACTAATTTGTGGCTATTAAAGAAAAAAAAGAAAGAAAAAAGAGGAGAAGAAAGTGTTTTAAATAGAAGCAGGGACATTTCCCAGTTGGGTTACTTAATTAACCGCTCTCATCTTTATCCCGAGTCACTCTGGCCCTGGACGCGGAGAAGATCGATTATGTTCAGCTTGGCTTTGCCATCCAGGTCGCTCCGTGGGCCCTGCGTAACTTAGAGGGTGCTTGGGGGACACCCACCCCCAAACTGACCGAAGCTACACCCAGCCCTTTCCTCTTCCCGGAGGTGGCGAAGACGGCACGTGGTCCCCCTAGGGGCCGAGGGTGACGGCGACACCGCGGCGACCTCCACCCTGCCTCGCTGTTGTTTCCCACACATGGCCCTCTCTGTCTGCTGACGAGACCTTCGAGTCTCCCCACCGAGAGAGGGACAGCCCCAAAGCCGCTCCAGCACGCACTCCCGCGCCCGGGCGGGCCTAGGACACTGGCCTCGGCCCTGGGTGAGCGGCCCGACCGCACCAACCCCATCGTTCCCCACACAAGACCAAACTGGCTCTCCTCTAAACACGGCGGCACGGTCCTTTCTTCACCGAGTAAGAGCTGGACCTGTCCACGGGGCCTGTCACCAACGCGTGTTCGGTACCTGCGTACGCTGTGGAGGAGCGTCAGCGTGACAACCGAGTCGGGTGGTTTTTAATGACAGAGAGCTGTGTCTGTGCATGTGCGCACCCACGAGTGTACGTTCGTGCATCTGCCTGTCCACGTGTGCATGTGTGCGTGTGTGTGTGCCCATGTGTAGACAGGGCCTTGTCACACCACGGCTGCGGCCCTCCAGCTTCCTGGGGTCCTGGGTGGCCTACGCTCATGCTCAGCACATTCCCAGGCTGACCGGGGATCTGAACCCGGGATCACCGTATGGCCGCGGCCTCGCAGAGCACCCGTTTCCACCATGCCACAGCGGCTGGGCCGAGTCAGGCAAGTTTAAGCTCCCATTCCCCAGGCCCCAGGCTGTCTCCCTCCAGGAATTCATCCCACAGGGAGCCCCAGAGAGCTGGCGTTCCGAGAGGTTTCCCGGGGAAAGCACCCCAACTCTGGAGCCCCCGCTGACGAGACTGCCGGCAGAGCACGCCGGGAAGGTGGAGGCCGCAAGCACAGGCCTCCCGCCTACCGCGCCAAACGCAAGCTGGCCGACAGGCAAGAAGGCACGGACGCCTGGCCCACGAATCACACTTAAGGCGCACGGCTGAGAATGCTCTCTGCGCTCCCAGCTCCAAGTCTCTAACTGGGGCACTTTCCCCAGAGTGCGACTCGGGCTCACGCGCTCTCTCCCAACCTCCTTTGTGCTTCGGAGTTAGAAAAGCGGTCGCTTCTTGGAGGTGAAATATTCTCAAGGTCGATGGGAAAGAGCAAAGCAGTTAACTCCTGGGTGAGCCGCAGTCCGGTGTTCCGCCACCGCACCTGGGGGAGTGGTTACAGTAAAAGCCTTTCCACACACGTTCCCTCGTTTAGGACCGGGAGGACGCTCCTGGCCAGCAGACCTCAGGTAGCGAGCTGAAGCCGGCGTCCCCTCCCTGCCGGCCACCTGCCAAACCCGCTGTCACGCGCCCATGCCGACCGGCCGTCTGAGGAGCAGATACGGGCTGGTTTCTTTGTTTTTCTTCCTCTCCTCCCGTTTTGATTCCTGCTTTCAAGTTCTTTGCAAGTTCCATTTCTGAATGGCATGAACTCTCCACGCAGACTAGAGCCAGCGACCTCTGCCACTGAAGAGCAGAGAGGCGGGCCGCCTGCACACCTCTCCGCGGAAGGAGACTGGAGGCAGCTCCACCTCACCCCCACCCCATCTGATTTTAAAATGGAGTTTGAGGTTTGCCACCTCCTTTCGCATAAAGACAAACGAAATACGTTTCTCTCTGCACATCTCCTTCCCGTCGGCACCGCGCGCTGGAGGGTGAAGGGGCCTGCTTCCTGTACCTGCCGGCCTGACCCAGGCCCACACTGGAACTCTGGAACCAGGAGAGGCAGGCCGTCGGACCCGCGACGCCCCCAGGCGGATTCCTCCAACACATTCAAGTGCATTTGGCGTTCTCGGGGTCCTGCCTCAGATCGCAGCCTGCGCGCGTGCAGCGCGGCTGCGCCAGACACCCTGGAGTGCCCCGGGACACGGTGGGATGGCACAGCTGCTCCGAGCGAGCAGCCCTGCCCTCACTGCACAGCACGCAGCCTCGGAGCGGACGGTGGGGCACGCCGGCTGGCCGCGTGATGGCCGCAGGTGTCCCTGCAGCTGTGACCCCGGCTCCTGGGGAAGACACGCCTGTGGTCGGGATCTCCTTTCAGTGAAGGCCCTTGAACTGGCTGGCCGCTCTCCCGGGCACGGGGGGCAGAGTTGGGGGTTCCGAGACGCCCCACTGCTCCCTCTCCGCACTCCCCAGACACCCCTCCCATGGATGTCCACACGTGCCAGCAAGCTCCCCCTCTAAGTCTGACCGCACCGTGGAGCCACGTTTCCTAAATCAGCTCCGAGCACTGTGGACTCGAAAAGCAGCAGGCTCTGCAAACACCCCGGCTTTTCCCACAATGATGCCCTCATCCCTTGCTCCATGGAGGACTGGCACGAGTCCCCACTCCCCCAGACGCAGAGACATCACTGCTGAAAGGCAGGGGCGGCTGTGGGGACCACCCGGCACTGGCCTGGATGGGCTACGAGCAGCAGGCCCTACCGTGAGCAGGTGCGGTGCTCCTGGGGGCCTGCACTGTGGGCCCCTGCCCCGCGCTCCCCCACGGCCGGCACCCTGCTCTGCCTGGCAGTCAGTCCTCGCCACTGTCTGCACGTGCTTTTCTACTCTCTCCGGCCGTGGGGCCACACTGCCCTGCTGCCCCCTGTGCTGGGACAAGCGCTGCAGGTGACAAACAGCGGCTCGCAGCCCAGCTCCTCACCGGGGAAAGGCAGCCCGCCCTGGCTCCCACGGCCCAGCTGGGGACCCGGGGAGCCCGGCAGGCGTGCGGTGGGAGGCGTGGCGGGGGAGGGGTGCCGGGGGGGAGCGCACACCCACCTGAGCCCCACCCCGCAGGAGGCAGGCGCACCGCGGAGCCAGGACTGGCTGCAGCCCGCAGCTCTCAAAGGCTCTGGCAGGCTCTTCCCTGTGACTCATCCATTTCACTCGCAGGACTTTGAATGCCTTTTATCTGCCGTGAACGTTCCTGCCAGGGAGCTGGGAGCTGTTAGATGTTCAAGCAGGCTCAGGGGTGTAAGCACACACGCTGAGTCTTCTGAACAGCGCGTTTGTCTCGCTAACAACACAAACAACACACCTGCCCCCTCGAAGTGCTTCCCGGGAAGGAAGAGCCTTCCTCTGGCTCCTGAGCCCCCACCGACTGCCAGCGAGGACCTCCCCAGGAGGAAGGCAACGCAGAACCGGGTTGGAACCTCACGGGGCAGGTGTGTGGGCCGCGGCGGGGAAGCTGAGGGACAGAAACGAGGGACCGTGGACGCCGGCCGAGCAGAAGCCCCAGGTGGTGGGTGTTCCTGACGCAGGGCCGAGGACCCGGGGTGACAATGGGATCTTCTCTAGAAATGGCAAAGCAGGAAGGGGTGCCAGTGTGGGCCCCACATAGGGGAGAGGCGACCCGCGGGTTCCTCTCCTCTCGTTCCTAACAGACACCGCAGAGAGCTTCCTCGCGTTTTCAAGGCACGGTCTCAGCTGCTCTCTGGTCACCCCGATCCAGGAGGTCGAAGCCATGCCTCTTGCCCGCAGAGGTGGGACCTGACCCAAAGACCAGATTAGACCCCAGACACCCAGGGAGCCAGGAGTGGTGCTCCCGACGGGGCACGTGCCGAGAGCACTACGTATGAGTTTCCGTTATTTTATTTTATTGTACCAAAATAAACTCGTACCTTAATTCCCTTTCCCCACAAACTTTCTGGAGTCCGCCATACGGCTTTATGTGTCCTGGAGTCACTTGCTGTTCTAGAGGACAGCACCCGAGGCAGGGCGGCCGTGACACCCGAGCTGGTGGGACCATGCCTGCCCAGCCCCACTGAGGTGGCACGTCTGCGACCCTGCGCCGAGGTACAAGGCCCCGGTTCCCGGAGGCGTGCCTGAGGCCCCCAGCCCACAGGTTCTGTTGTTCACCTGCCTGAGGGTGCCTGCACTTGCCCCAAGGGACAGAGAGGGGAAGGTGGGGCACGGGCACGGCAGGCCTGTCACCTCCTCTCCCTCCTCTGGGACTTGGGCACACACCCACACTCACCCGGCGTGTTCCCCAAGCTGCCGGGTCTGGGATTCAAACATGTAGCTAGCCATGGAGGGTCCAGTGGCCTTAACGACTGGGCCACCAGTCGACCCAAAGTTCTTCTAATATTAAAAACAGGAAAAGAAGCCCACAGCTTGAGAAAGGCAGGTCCGAAACACAGAGCAGGGGCTGACAGCAGAGCGGTGCTGGGAAAGTTCTGGAACACAGGGGAGGGACTGATTTGCTGG
This sequence comes from Tupaia tana, assembly GCA_026018925.1. Lineage (NCBI taxonomy): Eukaryota > Metazoa > Chordata > Mammalia > Scandentia > Tupaiidae > Tupaia > Tupaia tana. Next base: position 31,443,460 of record JAKSZU010000025.1, read on the forward strand.
GGAAAATCAGGGCAAGCCCCTGGGTGAGGGGCTGTCTGGGGCTTACAGGCGGGACAGGGAGGAGTGCCGGGGCAGGGCGCGTCTGGCTGGCTGGGGCCGCCATGGTTGGCCCAGAGCAGAGGCCGGGCAGCATAACCGTGCACTACCATCCATCCGACAAGGGCGGGCGCAGGACGAGGGGCTGACAGGCCACCCTGAGACCCTGTTAGGAGAAGACGCCACCGAGCGCTTTCAGATGGGCGGGGTATGGCCCTAGTGCGGGAGGCCGGGGGGCCAGGGTGGGCTAGCAGGGCGGGCAGGGCCATGGACGAGGGAGCTGGGAGTCACTCGGAGGCAGGATCAGCACCAGCTCCGTCTCTCGGCCCGCAGCAAGGCCGGTGGCTTCTGGGGTCTGCCCTGCACACCTCGGCACAGAGGCCGGGGCCCAGCGAGGTACACGAGACGCCGAGGGAGCTTCCGCAGGCCGTGTGTGGGTCAGACGGGACACGGAGACCATCGCCAGAGCAGAACAAGCCGAGAACCTGTGGACTTCCTGACCCCCAGGCCGGGCCCCCCACGGTCTGAGATGGGGGCCTCACCCCACAGCGGCAGAGGAAAGCAGGTCCTCGGTCCCCAGGAGGGATAGCTGGGGGCTCGGGAATGGGACCTGTCCTCATAGACAGAGCTGTAGATTAACACGCGGCTGCTCTCAGCGTCACCGCCTCCTGGGCACGTGTGCGGCCTGCTCCCTCCCGCGTCCTTCGCTGCCTCCCGAGACGGTCCCCACTTCTCTGTTTTAAAGCTACGGCTCCACAAGGGACCGGACAGCTGGACCACCAGACCTGGCCCACGGGCCCTGCAGAGCACTCGGAGTCGAGCAGCCCTCTCGTGGGAATCGCGGCCACCACGGCAGGTGACTACACAAGTCCGAAGGCCAAGCTTTTCGGTTCACACCACAGGGGCGACTTCAGGGACCGCCCGAGGGCCATCCCCTGCGTGCTGGTCCAAGACCACCATGTCACTTCACGAGGCAACGGATTGTCACAGACAGGGGCCAGGGGCCCGCGGGCGGTGTGTCCTAGCCCGCGGCCGGTGAACGCCGCCTGTTGGAGGGGATGAGGATCACTGAACGGACGAGGGCCGCCTCTCCTCCAGCTCCCAGGACACAGGACCGCCGTCTCGAGGCCACTCCGGAATTTCAGGTAAAGCCACCACGTCAAAACGAGACTGACGTACCGGGGAGACCTGAGCAGCCCGGGGTCTGTGGAGGCCCCTGTGGAAGGTCTGTGTATCCGGCTCAGCGTCCTCGAGCCTTCGCGACGGCACTTCTCCCTTTCCACGGACACTCCTCGCCGCAGTGCGGGGAAGTCTGGCTGCGTCTCGGTCTCACAGGACGAAGCAGAACGAAGCAGGCACTCACGAGGTCGGGACGGACTCCGCGATGGGGAGATGCACAGTCCCGTGCCTGAGTTCTAGAAACCGCTGAAACGCGTGCTTTCTTGTAATCGATTCTACTTCTTTATTTCTTTGAGAGAGATTTTTCTATAGGGTACATGCACTTGCCAGAGAGGGGGAGAGACAGAAAGCAAGAAATCACCTCCCCCCCCCCCCCCGGAGGATGGCCACACCACAAGCCCTTCTCCTCATTCTCCTCTCAGAATTTTGGGTGCACACGCACCTGGTGTGAGTTTTAAACCGCCAGGTCTGGGACTCGAACCGCAGCCAACTGTGGGAGTCCAGTGAGGTAACCATTACGCCATCTGCTGGCCCCTTCATCAATTATATTTCAAGTGCTTCCTCCAGAAATAGGTGCTGAGTACCGAAGTGGCCCGTCTTCCCAGCACTCACCAGCTCACTCATCCTGGGCTGGATGGGCAGCCCGCGGTGACCTGGTCAGCGAGCGGGGACCGGCCAGGCCCGCTCTCGGCTGGAGCAGGACCAGGTGCATGTCCCTCTCTCACTCTAATGAAAGCCTCCTGGGGTTGGGGCGGGAGGGCGTGTGGAGAAGACGGGGCAGGAAAGATGGCAGATGCACTTGGGCCGTCCTCCTCCTCCTGCCCTTGGCAGACATGAACGATCGATTACGGAACCTTGCTGAGCGCTGATCAGTCTCAGCTTTCGTGGGACGCGAGCCGATCGATGCGCAGTGGCTGCGCTGGGTGCCGTGCAGACGGGCCCATTTGCTTCTCCGTGTTACTACTCAGATGTCTAAAAGCAGCGCTGTACTGAGAAAAGAATGCAGGGTTGTTCCTCTGGTTTGCATGTCACCTCTTCCATTTTCAACCCCTTCTTCCTCCTGTCCTGATTACTCCCCGACATCTCGCCCGCCCTGTCTAAGCAGAACGGGGTCTGGTCCCTGGTTGCCTCTCCGCGCCATCCGGTGCTCTCCGTGCCCGCCTGGTGCCCTGCCGAGTACAATCGTTCATGCACGCCCCCCACGGCTGGCATGCCAACAGCGGGAGCTGGACGGCACAGGGACACGCTGGGCCACTCTCCTGGCCCCACAGCCTCCGCGGAAAAGCCCGGCGTGTCCCTCCCAGCACCCGGCTCAACGGACCCCTCACTCGCTCCCTCGGGCTCCCACCTCCCTGGCCACTGTCACGACCGCAGTCACCCGACTGCTCCCACACATCCTGCTCCCCGGGGTGTGAGGCCTCCGGAGGAGTGGGAGCAGTCCCCGAGGGTCAAGACCCCTTCCAGGGCACCATGAGTTGATACGGAAAAAAAAACAAAACAAGAGCACGGGCCGGGGCTCTGGTGGCAGGGCGGCTGCACCGTAGTACTGACTTGGCCACCCCTGGGGACAAGCGGGAAGCCGAAGGCCTGAGGCCCCTTGTGGTCTGGAGACGGGAGGCTTCTGGTGGCTGTTTTCAAAACTGAAAGGGAAGACAGGGAAGGGTGGGGCCCCTGGAAGACTTCGACAGACAGAGCAGAGATTGGGGGCGGCTCGGGCTGTGTCCTGGAGACCACCTGAGGGGCTGTCACCACGGGAGCTCCAGGGCAGGGGCCGGGGCTTGCCTAGGTGTGCGGAGAAGGCGCTCACACAGTTCAACAGTGACCACGATGCCCCCCCAGACGCTCCGGCTCCCCCAGGACTTGTGCAGCTCCATGAAGGGGAGACTGCCCGAGATGACACGTTGGCAGACTTGAAGCCATATCCACCTCGTTTTTATTTCTTCACCTGGCCCAGTCATGACGTTTGGGGGGGCCCTTTTTACTGTATTATTTAACAGAAATGGATACCCACGTATTTAATTTGCAAGAACAAGATGATGGGCCCCCTGCAGCTCAGTGACTTGGAGCAAGTGGAGTCCACCCCAAGTAGGTCAGCCAGAAACACAGGGTGTTCCGGGCTCCGGGGGGGCGGGGGCGGGTCCCTCGGCCAGGTCAGGAGGGGTTTCTGCAGGAGGGCCGTCGCGTGCAGGGAGGGCTTCAGGCCTCCTGGGCTTGGGGGCGGGAGGGCGTGTGGAGAAGATGGGGCAGGAAAGATGGCAGATGCCACCTTTTCATCACACAAAAATATGAAGTCAGATGGAGGTGTTCTTGGAAGCGCAAGATCTGATTTTGTTTCTGGGGAGGTTTTTTTTTTTTTTTTTTTTTTTTTTTTTGCTATGGGGTGTGTCACTCACCAGGGAAGATGGACAGAAAGAGAGAAATTACCCATCGGGGGGATGGCCACACTGCAATCCCTTCTTTCATTCTCCCAAGAAGGAAACAAGCCGTGCCGGCGGAGGTTCCCCGCAGGCCGGCAGAGCCACACGCGAACACGCCTCGCTACTGGCCAAAGGGAACGTACCAGACAGCGACAATGAGGGTGACCGACAGGAGGGCTCTTGGGCCCAGAGGTCCTGGGGCAGGGACATGCCAGGCCAGTGGCACTGCCCTGGAGGGGGGAAAGGGAGGCCGGCCCCGGCCTAAGTGGTATTCCTTGGAGTGCAGTGTCACCCGGGCGTCTGCAGAGCCCGGCTCCCTTTCTGGATGGGGAGGAGGGTGGGCAGACAGCCTCCGTCCCTGGGAAGGCTGGGTGGGCAGAGGTGTCCGGGGTGGGGCCTACGTCTCCGTCCATGTCCCCGTCCTGTCACCAGCCACTCCTCAGCTGACTTGGGTTAAACATGGCAGCTGCCCTTGGTGAAATGGGGCAGGGGTCCGAGGAAGGGAAGGACAGCTTCTTCCCAGGCTCCAGGCCACAGTGGGGCCTGTGCCGAGCAGAAGAGCCACCTCGGGCGGGCAGAGAACTAGCAGGAGACCCTGGCGGGAGGGATCTGCCCAACACCCAAAGTCCACACATGGCACAGCCCGCGTGGGGAAGCGACTCGCGTGAGGGGCAGAGACGGCCGGGATTGCGCTCTGGGCTCCTCCCTGTGGGCAGCCCGGAGTCCTCCGTGCAGTCCTGTCTTCTCTAGGACGCTGGGTGTGGGATGCGGGCGAGGGCTTGGGGCGCTGCTGCTCCGGCCAGGCAGTCCTCGCTGGGCCCCAGGCCCCTGATCCGCCGACGCCCGAGTCTGGCCTGAAAGCCTGCCGCAGAGTCAGCGCGCCAGGACAAGCAGGTCTCACCACGGGGTCTCCCGCTCACCGTTCCCACCGAGAAGTTCACGGGAGGGTTTCCATCAGGGAAGCTCGGTGCAAAGCCCCACAGGGGGAGGCCAGGCCTCTCTGCCATCTGGCCTCACCCAGCCCCTGCCCCTCCGCTCGTCCCCACCAGGCCTCTCCTTGGCCCTGTGTGAGACCAAGATGCCCGGCTGCCCAGGGCGTGTTTTCCTTAACGAGACCGTGTGCGCACGCGACAGGGTGGGGCCGGGGTGGCTCCCGCAGGGTCTCGTCCACCAGTGCCCCCTCCGCAGGCCTCCAGACCGTCAGGGCCCTGGACGCCCATCCCCGTGTTTTCCAGCCTGACCCGGGACCTGAACTGCCGTCGGCAACTGGGTCTCAGCGCTGCGGGACGCCAGTGTTCCCAAAGCAGAGGGCTCCGTGAGCAGGCGTACAGCGTGTTACCGACGGGTCCAGCTTGCGCTTGCCTGATTTCCGGGACACTCAGAAATGACCTGGTCTTCATCGCATTTGAAAGCAGATTTCGTTTGCGATCGTGCTGTTGGTGTCTCTGCAAGGGGACGAGCGTCCTGCCAGGCCGTCCGCAAGGCCCTTACACTCCCAGCGGGCTCCGGCCGAGCTCTGCCGGGGCTGAGGAGCACAGACACACGAGGACTGGCCTCGGGCTTGGGCTGCCACGCCTCGCAGTGCAGACGCACGCTGTGGGCCCCCAGCGCGGTGCAGACAGTGAGGGTCTGTTGGGGACCCGTGTCGGCCCGCGCAGGCCTCCTCAGCCCTCGCCTTTGTGCGGACGGGTGCAGATGTGCGGGCGGTGCGGGCGGAGCGAGCAGCCGCATCAATGCCAGAGACGCCTGAGATGCCTGTGACTGGTTCGGAGCCGTCAATGGCTCAATGGAAAGCCCTTTGTGGGGCCCCTCCCCCAGGCAGGCGATGAGGACCAGGGATGAAGGACCCATTTCAACTCAACAGAAACGCATTGAGGCTCGGCCAGGTGGGGCCCTGCACTCGGCTCGTGGAGCGGCCAGTGTGGGGGACGCAGGCGAGGCCACGGCTGCAGACGGGACGGCAGCTCCCCGCCGCGGAGTCACCGAGCCCCTGGCATTGCACTGACCACGGGGATGGGGGCTCTTGGCACACATTGTCCCTGCACGGCCACCCCATCCCCCACCACACCCAGCTGGGAGCTGCACAGCCACCCCCTGTCCCCCAGCCCCAGCTGGAGCCGCACCAGGACTGCCCAGGGACAAACAGCCAGACTGCAGCACCCAGGGGTGTCTGGCTGCCCTGTGGCAGGTGGCAACGTAGAGGTCACAGACGTAAAGACACCCTGAGGTGCTTGCTAACGTCCCCACGAAGCAGTCCTCCACCCTCACTCCATGATGCCCCATAGCCTAGGCCCTGAGGGCAGTGTGTGGCAGACGCCCTTCCACGCATGGGCCCTGCCCTGCCAGCACCGGCCTCACACTTCCATGCGTGGGCCCTGCCCTGCCAGCACCGGCCTCACACTTCCATGCGTGGGCCCTGCCCTGCCAGCACCGGCCTCACACTTCCACGCGTGGGCCCTGCCCTGCCAGCACCGGCCTCACACTTCCATGCGTGGGCCCTGCCCTGCCAGCACCGGCCTCACACTTCCACGCGTGGGCCCTGCCCTGCCAGCACCGGCCTCACACTTCCACGCGTGGGCCCTGCCCTGCCAGCACCGGCCTCACACTTCCACGCGTGGACATCAGCAGTTTAACAAGGGCTTGATTTTGGGTGAAACTGAAAGTGACTTTTCAAATTGGATTAAGCACTCCAACCCTCAAAAATTAAATCGCCTTTAAAATGTGAAGACTGAAAAGTGGTATCTAATGAGTTTATAGATAAAATTCTTCTAAGAGTTGGAAAAATCTTTCTGACCTGAGCCCAAAGCGCCTTTAAACAATGATGTATAAAAATATCCATGGCGAAGAAATAAAATTAAAACATCTCTGTAGTGACTCTAGTTCCTAAGAATTTTATGCATGGACACAACTGGACCAAAGTCATAAACTTGATCCCCAAATCAAGCCCGTTACGGAAAGCGGTGAGCAGAGGCCCCGGTTCAGAGCTCTTGGCCCTGGTCAGTTACGACCCAGAGCGTCACGGAGGTCGCTGCTGTGGGCTCTGCCCGTGTTCAGAGTTCTTATTCTGACAGATCTGTGGGGGAAGCCGAGACAGGCTGGACGGCCACCAGCTCAGGTGACCAGCCCCGGAGGGAGCTTCACGGGACCGCAGTCTTTCCGCTCCTGGAAGGCGCAGGGAAAGGCGGGACAGCCTGCGTGGGAAGGCCCCGCTCCCTCGGGGCTCACTCTCAGCCCAGTGGAGCCATTTACAACCAGGGCTCCTCTCCGAGGCATGAGAACCCTAGTGGCCGTGGCGGTGGGCTGGCCCTGGGGTGCGGGCGGCAGTGGGCCCCGGCACGGCCTGTGCCTCTGGTGGAACTCCATACCTCCTGGCACCGCCCTCGGCAGTGGCTGGCTCCCACTCGCCTGGGTAAGGTCCCCACTGTGACCAGGCCAGTCTGCACCCCGGAAGCAGGTCCCTCCCCTGCAGTGTGTGCACCACCAGCCTGTGGCAGAGAGCAGGCGGGCTGCGAAGCGCTGTGCTGTGCTGGAAGGCTCCCCAGGGCGGCCCCCCCGTCAGCTCAGGACGCCAGCGAAGGCGCCGAGGGGGCTTGGTCTGAGCTGCCCCTAGAGAAACGTCCCTCTCGGAAGCACTGATGGGGCTGAGACCACCACCTGCCCTCGGTAACGGCTGCTCTGGCTGGTGGGCATGGCGGGGCTGGGCGGACAGGGCTGAGGAGACCGAGTGGGCCCAGGCCCTTCGTGCCAGGCCGCATTCCAGAGATAGCTGCGGCAGTCCCAGGGAGGGAGAGGCCCACACGGCTCAGAAAGAACCAAGGCCGCAGTAGAGACGGCCTAAGCCCTCCCGCCCCGCCCCTGGGAACTTGCTACTTGCAGGGACAGAAATCCGCAGTGAACCCCACACGCCCCACATGCTGTGGACCCCGGCTGGCCTGTGGACCCCGGCTGGCCTGTGGACCTCGGCTGCCTGTGGACCCCGGCTGCCTGTGGACCCCGGCTGCCTGTGGACCCCGGCTGGCCGGCCGGCCGACACCTGACAGGGTCTCCGTAGCTCCTCCTCCTCGCCGTGGGCTCGGAGGGGCTTTCGCCGGTTAGACGCTCATGGTGGAGGCCGGCAGGCCGACCCCCGCAGTGGCATTGTGGGGCTCGGCGCTGTGCCTCTCACACAGTGACTGGGAACTAGTAAGAGTTCAGGAAGCGTTAACGTTTTAAGAATAAGATCTGCCTTTAAAAATAGCACTGCAGGCCTATCCGTTTAACCACACCCTGCCTTCTGACGAGGCTGCGGCGTGGGGGGCGCTTTCGGTGCCTGCCGGGGACCACTTGCGGCCGGCAGCCGGCTCTGTCCCTGCCACGGCCCTCCGTGGGGACTGAGAGGCTTGCCTGGCAATGACGGCGCCCCACCCTGCCGGGACTGGAAGCTGCTGGTTTTGCCAGAGTGGGACAGCACCCAGTGGCAGAGTTCACACACCCATGCCGTCTAACGCCTGGGTCGCAGTGGTGGTGGGGGTGGAAGCCACGGATCTCCTCGGGAGCGCCCAGAACCCTGTGACGGAGAGCTGGGACGCTGCTCAGCTCGGCGACCCCGAGGTCCATCGGGGGGGCATGGCCAGGGTCAGGTCAAGTCCAGGCCCCTCCCAAAGCCACATCTCACAGAGCTTTTCTGAGGTGGCTTTAGTGCTGGGGGAAAAGGCACGCCCAGCCCCGATGGGTGGCTGGGGGCTGCAACCCTCGCTGCAGTGACCTCGAGGTTTAGAATTTACAGAGGTGTGGTTTGCCGCGGCCTGAGTCTCCGCTGAGAATCACCACCAAAATGACCTTCACAGTCACCAACCAGGCCTTACTATCTTATTTTCATCCTTTCGACAAGAAAAAAAAAATATATTTAGTATTAAAAATTCAGGCTATAAAACATTGTTGAATATAATATAATTGGGTAGACCAAAAATGCATGCAAATGCATCTCAGGACGGAACCAGGCAGCAAAGTATTAGTGGTGCAGTCTCCACCCTAACTCTGCAGTCTTTGCCATAGAGCACAGCACCTGCCAGAGACCGAGACAGAGAGATCTCCCCGGAGGGATGGCCATGCCACGGGCCCTTCTCCTCGCGGGATTCTGGGCACACCCACACACCTGCCCAATGTGATTTTCAAGCCACAGGGCCTGAGGCTCGAACCGTGGTCGGCCATGTGGGAGCCCAGAGCACCTTAACCACCACGCCGCCTGCTGGCCCACCTCCACAGTCCTGCCTCAGTGACAGCATCGGCTGTTCTCCCCTCTAGGAAGTTTTCTTCTGAGTTTATTTGTTTACTCCATGAGCAGGGAGAGAGGGGGGAGAGGGGGAGAGGCAGAGTGGGTGAGAGAGGGGGAGAGAGCACACCCCAGCGGGCTCTCGGTGCTGCGACCCACCCCAGCCCTCAGCCAGCCCCTGCTCACAGACAAGCCTGTGTCCCGTGTACTGAGGGGATCTCGATTCCTGCCGTGGGTCACTTCACAGTGTCCCGTTTTCCCACTGTGCCACCAGCCCCTAGAACGTGCACATTCAGACATGACTGCACACTCTTCGACCTCTGCAGGGAGGAAGCCAGTGCTCCTGAGCCCACAGCACTGCGTCGGGTCCTCGGGCACGCCGGCACCCCTCAGCAACGCCGCGTTTGCAGGCAGCATTTGCATCACTGAGCTGAAAGTCGGCCCTTCCTGCTCCCGACTGATGGCAGCTGGCCACCCAGGGCTCTCCTGACTGTGCTGCACACACAGCCCAGTGGTACAAGAACACCTGTGACCACACTCCTACACCAGCACGTGAGGCCTGTCACCCACGTAGAAAGGGCCCGTTTAGCCTGATCCGTGCCCTTCCTGCACAGAGGTTAGTGCGGTGTACCCCCTGGAGGTAAATATTTAAACAGCTGAGAAAGCCCGGTGGTCAGCACGCCGTAGCCGGCGTCCACTCGCTACCTGGGTGGCCTCCGGGACAGGCCCCTCCCGGCACCCCCGGTACCCTGCCCAGTCCCTGGAAGCCCCCAGATGTGGAGTGGACCCGGCACCTGCATGTGGGGTCACCAGCAGGAACTCCTTCCTCCCTCGGCTGACAGCCCCTGCCCACAGCGAGCCCGGGGAAGCTGCGGCCGGGCCTCAGCGTGCGGGCGGGATCCAGGATGGAGGAACTCCGAACGCAGTAGACTTCTCTATTTCTTCCCATGGTTGGTCTAGGAGATGGGTCAAGAGAAAAACTGGTGGTTCGTTTTATGCTCAGATCTGAAAGTACTGACAGCTGTCAGAACAAGAAGACTGTAGGTTCCCGAATGTTTTAAAAAAATCCGGTGTCCATCAGGACACCCAGGGAAGCCACGCCATGGGATCGTGCGTAGCAGGTCTGTCGTCGGAACAGTGAGGACGTGCGGAGGGACCGTGTGGCTCCCAGTCTCTTCCAAATAAATCCGAGCCACGAGGAGAAATTTCTTTTTTTTTTTTTTTTTTTTTTTTTAGATTTTTGCCACAGGGCACATGGGCTCACCAGAAGCAGAGAAAGAAACAGAGAGGGGGAAAGGGAGAAATCACCCCCAGGAGGGATGGCCACACCACAATCCCGTCTCCTCCATTCTCCTCTCGGGATCTTGGGCACGCACGCACACACACCCGGCGTGAGTTTAAGCCACTGGGTCCAGGACTTGAACCGCAGCTGACTACACGGGAGTCCAGTGACATAGCCATTATGCTAACTGCTGGTCCCTCCTCCTGTACTTTTGAAAACCAGGCTGGGTTTGGAAAAATAAACCCTAACAATGTGAAAACAAGAAATACCCAAAAGCATCTGGTCTGCTGACATAGGCTAAAATACCACTTTTGCTCTTTACTAAGATCCCAAATCATCACCGACTGGTCAGGGAGGCCTCCTGATTGCTCAGATGGACCCCGTGCCGAGTACAGCAGTCGGTGTGGACACACCGCGGACGTGTGCGGTGAACAGCTGGCGTCTGCAGTTCAGAGAAGCCCGGTTTAGGGGGCCCCGACTTTTGGAGGTGTCATAACCACAGCCTGCCTTGAAACCTGGACGCTGATGCCTGGAAAGTGCCGGACGGTGTTCCCGTGGAAACGACTATGCTAGTGAGTTCGACTCCCCGAGAAGGACGTTTGCAGACACAAGGCAGCAAGGCCCACTGTGCCAGGAGCTGAGAAGCCGGCAGGGAGAGCGGACGCCCTGCGTGTTCGTGAAGTCCCGCCAGGACGCGTCTGAGTCCTCCGCCCCTGGGGGGCACCGGCGAGCCGAGCCTGGCGCAGACACGCGGCAGCCTGTTGGCTGGAATGGACTGGCCATCGCGCTGCGTGGCAGGCTCTGGGGACGCTAAGAGGGAGGAGGCCGCATGGTGGGCTGAGGTCACAGGTCAGTGTCATGGTCTGCAGGAAGGCAGCCCCGGGGAGCTCTGAAGATGGGGTTCACTCCATTGCAGAAAGGGATCCACTCTGCGAAGTCCCAAGAGGGCTCAGTCTAAGGCTTGTGGGGAGGCAAGATGGCGGGGCCACCCCACGACTTAATGTGCTGTGGGGCCACTGGCTGTGCTCTCCACCACCCCTTGCTGGGTCTCTGCACCGGCGCTGGTTCTGTGACCTGGGGCAGGTGCCCTCACGGTCCCCAGTCCCCTTCATGTCCAGCCGCACCTTCCTGCCCTACACGGGTCCCCTTCCCCCGACCCCAGGGCACCCATGTCTGCAGCCCTGACGCTGGCCCTGCAGACAGCAAAGGGCTGCTCTGGAAAGGAAGCTCCAGCACCTGGAGCCCGGCCTGTGCCCTCTGAAGAGGGATCCCGAGGGAGGCAAGGGCTCTCTGTCCCGACCAAGGAACCTACGATGGACGAAGACCCGGCCGAGGGCCACAAGCTGACCCAGAAGGGGGGGTTCCAGTCATAGGAATCGCCTGATCCTTCGGGGGTCAGGACCAGGTAGGAGGGAGTCCGAGGGCACACAGAGGGTCCCCAGGCCTGTCCACAGGCCAGCACCAAGTACCGCCATGGGGAAGCCCCTGGTGTGGCCCTTTCGCCTCGCACAGGCCAGCCGCCCTCCCCTGCACCCCGGTTCTCCAGTGCGAGCCCCCCAGTCGAGGGCAGAGCAGTGGGGACAGGAGTGTCGGGAGTCCTGCTTGCTGAGTGACTATTACCAACCCGCCAAGCTGCTTCTGGATACAGACAATCACTTCTCACCTCCCGGCTCGGAGGGTGCCTTTGAGCACACTCGTCTCCTGCAGCCTGAAGGCGTGGTGACAAGAGCCCTCGTTTTGGCAAGAGATAAGGAGAGACAGTTCTCAGCAGTGCACAGCAGATGGCCAATAAGCTCCAGCGAAGATGCCCGACCTTCCGGGTTGTCCGGGAAACGCAATCCCAGCCACTGCCAGCGTCCCTTATCACTCTTCAATTTTACCAACCTGATGGGTGAGCGCCCCCTTCTGGCGGGGCAGACAGGGTGCGGTCCCACCGCTGGTGGAAGTCGGATTAACCCCATTTTGAGAAAGTGATCGGACCACACAGACCAACCTCAGTGCCCACTGCCTGCCACCCACACCTCGCCCTGGGCCTCTACGGACACGGTGGAGCTCTCCTCAGCACCCTCTTCCTCTTCCAGGGCGGAGGTTCGGCATGCGTCTCCCCCACCCCACACACTGACTCACCTGCAGCCCTCTCAAGGGCCAATCAGGTTGCGGCATTAATTCTCCCTGGCACGTGATTGGCTCAGGGACACGCGGGCCTCACAGGCCTCAGCCAGTCAACCCCTGGCGTTCTGCCCCGTGGTTTGGTTTAGGGTTGGACCAGCAGGCCTGAGAGGCTTCCAGGGGCTTCTGGGGAAGGCAGGTCTCGCTCTTAGGAGAGACACCAGAAGCCCATCTCTTGCCATGGCCATGGTCACATTTGGTGGCCAGGCACCCACCTGGCCCTGAGAACAAAGCACAAACATGGGAGAAAAGGCCAGGGCTGGCCTGAACCACAGCCGGACACGCCCACGGCCTTCCGTACCCACGAGCCACTTCCACTGGTTTTCTTTGTGTAACGTTTTATTGCCAGAGGCTGTGTGCACTTGCCAATAGACAGGGAGGGGAGAAAAGGCACCCCCAGCGGGTCCTGGTCACACTGTAGACCCTTCTCCTCCACCTCTCCATTTTAAAGGGACTTGAGGTGTACATGCACTATATGCACACACGCATGCACACACGTGGTGTCTTTCAAGCTGCTAAGACGGAATTCGAACTGTGGCAGCCGTGCGGAGTCTGATCCCTTAACCACTAGGCTACAGGGACAGTCCTGAAATGTGTTTTGAACAGAGAGAGGCAGAAATTACCCAGCTCAGGCGTCATGTGTTCCCGTTCTGCACACCTGCAGTTCCATGCGCTGACCACGGCTGACACACACGCACACAGCTCGGGCTCCCTTGGGGGGTTGTGACATCAGTCTTCTCGCTCCCTCCCCCAAAGCGACCACCACCACGGGGGGCAGGGACCTCCCCACCGCCCGACGTGTCCGGGGCAGTCTGGAACGGCCTCGTTGGCCTACTTACTTTACCCGTGTAGCTGTTTTGTACAGTTTGACGTCATGTATGCAGTTTTTCAATGAACGGCAGCATTCTATATGAATAATTTAGCAACTTTAGTCACCTTTTATACTTCCGAGGCTCACCCACATTAGCCCTGTCATTTTAATTGCCACTCAGAACGGCACTGGAGGGGTAAGCCCACAAGCACGCGGTTTCCCACGGGTGGGTGGCGAGGCTGCCCCCTTCCTTTCTTTTCGATGACAGATATCATGGTGTATGTGCCTCTTGGTGCATTTGGGCTCAAAGAGGAGTTCCTCGGCAGGAGCTACTGGGAGAGGGGTGATCCCTCTGGAGCACCTGGCAGTGCAGCCCCGTCCAAAACCACAATCCGGCAACCCAGGCTGAGAGGTCTTCCTGTGCCTCCTCTCCTCCACAGGCCCAGTGGACGGGAGCGCGTCGGCCGCCCGCGGGCACCATCTCAGCCGACCCACCGGAGCTGCTGTCCGAAGTTCTGCCGTGCCTTCCCCGGTTGCTGAGCCTCTTTTCTCGTGTTTACAGACTCGATTCCCGCTGTGCAGAGCGCTCCTAACTACCGGTGGACGCTCTACCACCTTCCCAGTGGAGGTCCTTACTGAGCCGTGGCTCTCTGGGGAGACCGACGCTGCCCTGTGCTCTCAGTATCTCCCCCCGGGGAGGGGCTTATTCCCCACCTTTTCGAAATGGCCCCCCCACAACCTCACCCTTACGTCATGAAACCTATCTATGACTTTCTTTTGTCACTGGTGCCTTTTCTATCTCACTTCAGAAACCCTTTCTTCCCTGAGGTTACAAAGATATTTGCCTGCTTCTTCTCTAACCATGTGAAATGTTTGTCTTTCACATTTAGGTCTCAGATCCACCGGGAATTTATCTGTGCGAGAAGTGAGAAAGCCAGCGAAGTTCCTGTTCCTCTGCACGGAAGGCCTTCTGGGCGCAGCGTTTGACGGGCTCCCTTCGCCCGCGGGTGGAGGAAGCGGCCTCAGGAAGGTATCTGACGTTCTCCGAGGCCAAAGGGACAGACCAGAGAGCCCAAACATGACATGTGGCTCAGCAAAGACCACGCTTTAGTAACTATATTTAAGATAAAGATCTCATTGTACAAGGTTAAACTTCTCCCTTTCTCTTGGGGTTTCTTGGTCCTTAACTGGTCCACGTGAATTTTTGTTATTCTGTGGGAAACTTCATTAAAGCTCTTATTAAAACTGTACTAAATTAGGGTTTAGTAGTTACGATATTAATTTAGGGAGAAACTCACCATTTCTACAGTATTAGTCTGTTTCTTTTAGCTGCTCTGTTTTTGAATTTTTAATTTGACCTCCAGACACGCCTCACACTTTTATTAGATTTTTTTTGAGTTCCTTAGTTTTTATGGGTTTAAAACTGCTCTAAATTTTGTTTCTACTTAGCAGTTGCAGGTGCTTAGAGGTCGAGCTGGTGCCCAGACCTGTGAAGCCGCTGACTGGGCCTGGTCACTGACTACCTGGGGTTTTCTAAGCAGGCTATGGCAGAGGTCTGGGGAGGGGACAAGGCTCTGCCCTCCTAACCCTAACCGTCACTCCTTCCCCCTGCGTGCTGTCGCTGTCGCTGTCGCTGGGCCGCCGGTCCCTAACACTAGAGGAGTGGGCGAACTGCTCGTTTTCGCTGTGGTTTTCAGTGCATCTCCGAGCGGCGTGATGGAGCGCCTGCACCCGAGGGCCTTCCATGCACAGCCCCTGGCAGCCTCAGGCAGCCCTACAGCCCCGCCCACGCCACACGCACCTGTGCTGTGTCCCGGGAGGGCCACCGCGTGGGTCAGCCTCAGAGCACTGCATCCCCACGAGCCGCCACCGTGTGGCCCTCCATGGGGAGACGTTTCTGCGTGGAACGCTGACTCTCTGGAGACGATGAGGGTGCTGTGGGTGCCCCTTCTGCCCCCCACCCTGGTCAGTCACTGTGAAACCTGGAGACGAGCGGAAAGGCTTCGTCAGAGCACCTGCTGCCGCCCGAACCCGTCTGTCCCCAGGACTGCCGTCTGTCCTGCTCACAGGCTGGACCTTCCCAGCGGCCACTGCGCCCAGCCCCACACGAGGGGAGGAGGACGGGAAGGGGTGGGTAGTCCAGGGGCCCGCTGGCTCATCAGAGCCCTGACTGCCGCAGCCAGGTCAGCAGGTGGGAACCACGGGCAGCCCATGCCCTTCTCCACGAGCCACAGACCAAAGCAGAAAAGCCCGAGCCGGGCCCTGCCTCCCCCAGGCAGAAAAGGGAAAACGGGAGTCCTGCCGTGTCCTCCAGTGACCGGACAGAGGTGTGGGGAAGGACGGGTCAGAGGTCATCATTTTCCCGTCTGCAACACAGTGAAGCCCCTTCTCCTAAGGCAGGACTCTGGGAGAGGCGGCCGGGGGACAGAGGCAGCTGGTGGCAAGGGGGAGCGTCACCACGTGCCTACGGGGTCCACGGGCCACCTCACGACAGCCACGGGCCCCCGGGAACTGAGCTGTTTGTGAGGAAATGTGTGCTCACACTGCACTGGGCCGGGATCTGGTGAGCCTGGGACCAGCAGGGGCGGCGTTCGAGGAGCCTGGTTGGATTAGGAACCTCGGCGTCTACACCATGGTGCTGGGCCCTGGCTCTGAAAACACGATGTCACGGATGCACACACGCCCCCACACCACACATACACACACACACACACACACACACACACGGAGGCTTGGTTTAAAATGCAGCCCCGTGGGCCGGCCACTGTGGCGTGGGAAGACGTGGTGCCCTTTAGTGCTGGGGCCACACGGCCACCTGTGGGCTCAGAGCCCCCCGGTCGGCCTGGGAGCCCCCTGAGGAGCTGAGGCCGAGGAAGCAGGTCGTGGTGTGACGAGGAAGGTCAAGGGTGTTTTCCACCCCCCTTTGCCCAGCAAGTACTACGATAATTACCCAGTGCGCTGACCAGGCAGCTAGGTGACCTGACCTGCAGAAGGACTCAGGGAGAGAGAAGGGGACGGTGTGGAAGGACCGAGGGCCGGGGCAGTGGCAGAGGACCACCCAACCCTGCAGTTTCCACCCCCGGGGGGGCACCATCCCGTGACCTGCCCGTGATGGGCCACACAGCCCTCCCACCTGGTGACCCCCTGATGGGCCACACAGCCCTCCCACCTGGTGACCCCCTGATGGGCCACACAGCCCTCCCACCTGGTGACCCCCTGATGGGCCACACAGCCCTCCCACCTGGTGACCCCTGATGGGCCACGAAGCCCTCCCACCTGGTGACCCCCTGATGGGCCACACAGCCCTCCCACCTGGTGACCCCCTGATGGGCCACACAGCCCTCCCACCTGGTGACCCCCTGATGGGCCACACAGCCCTCCCACCTGGTGACCCCCTGATGGGCCATGAAGCCCTCCCACCTGGTGACCCTCCTGGGCAGATGTAAACCACCATCCCGGGAGCCAAGCCAGCGGTGTCCTCGCGGGTCTGTGTAGGTTGCCACCCAGCAGTTCTGTCCCTCCCATCGTCACGCAAGCCCATTGCACTGCCACCCACGTGAGTCTTGAAGTGACGAGGAGGAGGAATTGGTGGGTTTTAGACCGGCGCGTGCGTGGATGGAGGCCACTGGAGGGGGTGGGAAAGTCGGCCCTTTCACGGGCAAAGTGCCTGTGCACAGAGCGGGCGTTCACCCCACCGACGGAGCGGGAATGAGGAAGTCCCCGGAATAAACCGCAGGGCAGGCCTTGCGCCGTGGTCCCGCGCCGGCCGCACTGCCCAGCGGCCTCCCGTGGCCTCGGCAGCCAGCCCGCCCTCCGTGCTCCTGCTTCCCCTGCCCTCGTCCAGGCCCCTGGAAATCTTAGAAACCTCGCACAGACAGAGGGAGGTCTAAAGCGTCCGATCACCTCCAGGGGGGCCAAGAGGGAGGACGGGATTCCCAGCAAGCTGGAGCGGAGGAGGAGCAGATGAGGAGCGGTCCTGGGACACCGCGCGCTCAGAAGCCATCGTGCAGAAACGCGGCCCCGTGCAAGGTGAGCATCCGGGCCGGCGGGAAGCTGCAGGCCCCACTTCTGAAAACCCGGCCCAGTGCTAACGAGAAAGCGAGCAAGAATCTAAACCACGGCAAGATTTAGATATTGGAGAAGAAAACAGCAGGTTCCGTTTATCCTGGGCAATGGGCCCCCTGGACCGCAGGACTTACAGCGGCTCAAGAGAGGAGAGAGTGGACCTCCCGGGACCCTTTTCTGGGCGCGGTGGCAGAAGACCTGAACGAAGGCTGCTGTGTCACTCTGGCTCGGAGCTGCCACCCTGGAACCTCCCAGTGAAGCCGAGGACAAAAGCTGGAAGACGTTTCTCCAGGTGCGCCTGCGCCCACAGAAGCCGAAGCAGTGGCAGAGACCGAGCCGTCTCCACCGCCTTCCGCCGGCGCGGGGAGAGCCTGGCAAGAAAGGCGCGGTGGGCCCCAGCGTTCCGCCCCCGGGGTGACCCCCCGGCTGTGGGAAAGCACCTCCTGTGTGTCGGAAGCCCTGTCTGTCCTAAGCCCTGGTCTCCAGGTGGCTCGCCACGCCTCAGGGCCCGCGCTGCAGGAGAAGGCCCTGGGATCCTCGGCATGGAACCCCAAAATCCAGTGCCATGACCCCCAACAAGAGAGGGCGGGAAACATCCCCGGCCCTGCACGCGGGCAGCCTGGGAAGGACACGCTGACGGCACCTGTCACCAACGTGTGCGGTCCACCCCTCCACAGCGTGACGGCGAGCCTGACTGGCTGGCACTGCCCCGGTGGGCGTGTGTGTTTCTGCAGAGGAACGGGGGGCGGAGAGCGGGGCCTGGCCCAAGCCTGCCCTTCGCTTCTTCCCAAGGGCCTGACAAACACAACGTCTTCCCGAGACTCAGGCCAGGAATGTGAAGGCGTGTGGCCCACCAGCCCCTGGCCCAAGTGGGTGGCAGGGCCCGGTGGACAGACAGCTCCAGCTCCCGAGCTGGCCCTGCAGGTGGCTGGGCTGCAGGAAGACGCTCAGGCCTGGGTTCTGGACGTCTGAACAGCAGCGGGCTCAGGGCAGGGAGGACAGGACTCCTCCTGGGCCCATGCCTTCCTGAGCCCACATCCTGCCCGGTGGAGGGCCAGGGAGAAAAGAAAATGGCCTTCCAAGGGAGGACAGGCCTCCCCTGGCTCCCGGGCCCTCGCGTCCTATCCGTACCTTGTAGCAACTGCTACGAAAGAACGCGCGGCTGGTAGCTACCGAGCTCGTCCTGGGAGTCGGAGTCCTCGGTATTTCCAAGGTCCTCGCCTTCCGTGCCCAGAACTACCCTGGGAGGCGGGTCCTGCGAGGACAGAAACTGCAGGGCAGGGGAGGAAGGGGCCGTGCGGAGGGGCCGGCTGCCGGCCTTCCGCACCCAGCACAGAAGTGGGCCCTGGGTGGAGGAGGGTCCCCTCAGTGGCCCTGTGTGGGACTCCTACCTGTCCCCTACAGGGCAACCCGGAGGCCAGGGGGCAACATGGCTTGTCAGCACCAGGTCATGGTCCCCTGGCACCTTGGGAGACCCCAGGATTCAGGCGAAGGAATCACAAGGACAGGGACTTTGGAGGAGGGCAGGGGCTGGCAGCGGGGGTGAGGGAGTGCCCAAGGGGTGCTGGGGGCAGGGCAGGCGGGTAGCTGTGTTGGCACCGTGGGAACTGGAGCCGCCACTCAGTCACTGTCACTTGTCCTCGTGTGCCTCAGTCCGTGTACCCCATGGGAATGAAGCCTCGTAAGGCTGCCGTGAAGACTAAAGATTTTGACTTAGAACTGTGGTTCTCATGAAGTCTCAGCCGTTATTGGCTGACGGGCAGTGGGGCAACCTGCCGGCTAGGGGCCTGGTGGGTGGCAGGCAACCTCTGGGCTAGGGGCCTGGTCGGTGGCTGGCAACCTCCCGGCTAGGGGCCTGGCGGGCGGCGGGGCAACTTGCAGCATGAGTTCCCCCCCCCCCCAGGGGAAAAAAGCCCTAAACCAACTGCCCTCTCCGTGTGCAATGGTGTCTGGTTTCATCACCTGGGCTCCCCGAGAAGCTGCCTGTGCCCGGGATCACGGGCGCCCACCGGGCAGGAGTGGGGGCGGGGTGGGCGGGAAGGAGGGCAGGGAGGCCCCGCGTGCGTCACGGCTTGCCTGCCCCGTGGTGCCCGGGCCTGGGCGCCCTAAGGACAGCTGGGTCTCAGATGGCCAGGGGAGGGCGGGTGGGGACAGGGGAGCTCTGTAGCCCCGGCGTGTCCCACCGGCACGATCTGGCTCAGGGTGATGGCAGTGTGGCGGGAGTGGGAGGCAGGGCTCTTCCTGGCGGGCACCCTGGTAGGAGCAGCTCACGCCAGGCTCTGACGCTGCAGGCTGAGAGGGTCTGCGGCAGGTGGGATGGCTGAGGCGGCAGCTCCAGGGCCTTCCTAAGGCAGGGACGGGGCGAGCCAGAGCTCGCAGGGCACGAGTCAGGACTAAGTTCGAGAGGGGGTTTAGGTAGCAGTCAGTCCTTAGAAGGTGAACTGGGTCAGTGGGTTAGGCAGAGGCTCCCTGAGAGCCGAGGACCAGGAGCACCTCCTTGGGGTGAAGTTTACACTGAAGCTGGAGCTACCCGGAAGGAGCCAGAGCAAGGGTGGCGCAAGTGCCCAGAGGGCCGGGGAGGAGTAGGGGCAGCTGGGAGGCGGCCTGGGAGGGGCGGAGGGCTGCAGCCAGGCTGGAGGGAACACGTTGGGGCCTGGGTTTATTCTGAGTGCACGGCTGCCGGGCCACTCTCACGCAATCCTCAGCCTGACCTGGCGGCTGGAGGGTTTCTCACGCTGCCAGACGACACGTGCACGCCCCCGGCCACACGAGGTGGCACTGGAGGGAGGACCCCAGGACACCACGGTCCTCTCTCTAATTTCTCCTACTGGGTCCAGCTTCTCAGGAAGGAGGGAAACCCTCCGAGGCAGGAGAGGGATCTGTGTGCGAGGCGGCCCCGGCGTGCGGTCGGTGTGTCCCACGGAGCGGGGAGTCTCCGTCTCGAGGACGTGGGGGGTTTGTAAAACACAGACGGGTCGGTCCCACCTAAGCCGTGCCTCTTCCCTACCCAGTGCGTCATGCTCAGGTGCGTCTGGCAGCTCGGCGGGGGTGGTGGCCAGCACGCTTCACAACACGGGCACGAGACTGTCAGGCAAGCTTGCCACCAGGATCTGCCAGGCCTGTGTGGAGAGTCCAAGGGGCCACGGTTACAGCCAGGCCTCGTGCTGCCATGTGCTCACTCTTCACACCTACCCCGGAGCGAGAGGGGAGCGGGGTTTACTGCTCGGCCACCGGGAGACAGCTCTGGAGAAACCCTACGGGGACAGTGGAGACTCCCTGCAGGTGAGACCAAGGGAGTCAGTACTGCTGTCAGTCAGTTTGGGCATACAATCTGAAGGAAGGGGAACGCATTTTTGAAGAAAGAGGAAGAGGTGTTCTCTTTAACTCCCCCAGAAACTAGTTACCGAGGGCCTTTGGGGCCTCCCAGAGCCATTCTTAATCTCTGGTTTCTAAGAGATGTCAGCGTGTTAACACTGCCAGTCACCTGGGGGAGAAAACACACCGCTGACCTGAAATAAAACGCTTAAAATACGCAAATTACATAAAGAAGAAAGCCACTGAGGATTTTGCTACCTCCCGGAAGGAGCTCTGCAGGACTGCGCCCAGATCCCGGCGAGTCGAGCACGCCGAAGGTGCAGTTCTTTGGGAGAGCCACCTCGACTCCCAAGTCAGCGTTACGCGGGCCCAGACACGCCAGCTTTGACTGGAGGGGCCAGAAGCAAACGGCGGCTACCAGCCCTGCCAGCAGGCCGGCCTTCCCACCGCAGTCACTTCGTCAGGGGGATCGAGACGTCGTAGTGCGTCACAGGAACGCCCCGGTCCCCATCCACAGGACCCCAGCGCGGACCGCCACCCAGACATTCGTCCTACTCTTAGCAGTGAAGAAACGCGTGTGTCAGCACCTACACAATCGTTTCTGATACTCCTCGTCATCCCACTCCCAGTGTCACCCAGGAGGGACAAGAGCTGATCAACAGCATCCACAAAGTCGAGTCGGCTTCCCCGCGGCCCGACTCCACGGCCAGTGCTCGCCCGCCGCGGCCCGACTCCGCGGCCAGTGCTCGGCCGGTCGTTCTGCCGAGGCTTTCACTCTAAACACTTCCCTTCGCTATTTATCAAGTGAGGACTGTGTGTGGACGTGTGTGAGTACTTGAACCGACAGTTCAGCAGCAAGTAGGCCGCTGTTCTCCTCCGTGCTGCCTGGGGAGGACAGCCCACGGAGCTGTTCTTAAACGGTCACACAAAGGCCCTCTGCAGTGATCAAGCATTTCTGGTAGATAATAGGTCACTTTGTAGGTTAAAAAAGTCGGGACTATGGGGCTGGCAAGTGGCGTGGTGGTTAAAGGCGCTGGACTCCCACATGGCCGACCATGGTTCAAGTCTCGGACCTGGTGGCTTGCTTTCTCACTTCCTCTCTCTCTCTCTGTTTCTCTCTGATCAAACTGAAAAATAATAATAATAAATAAAGTTAAATAAAATAATTCTTAAAAAAAAAAAAAGTCGGGACTAGTAATCAGAAGGATGACGGTTTGGAATGGAACTGTAAACTTGTTTTAGCATCTCCAAATTGAATTTAGAGGTCGCACAAGCACACGCGCTTGTGGGTTACTAGTGTGAGAGTGTATTCGCGTACAGAATTCTGAGGGAGCGCGGCAGAATGCAGACCATCCGTAAAGATTAAACGCACCCTCATGCTCCCCAGGGACGTAGTGCCAACTCCACCTACAATAACGGAAGGCCACAGGCAGACAGTGCCAAGGGGGCTCACTGCTCACTCAGACCCACATTCAAGGCATAATACTCCTTTGCTCACGGAAGAGTCGGCCCAGCTCTACCTCCATTCTCTCCTTCCTTCCATCCTCCCAGGTTTCTGCAGCCCTCCACGTCCTGGGAAAGAGCCCCGAGCCGCTTCCCAAGCTGAATGCGTTAGGTCGCCATCGCTCGCTCACTCCGAGCCCATCCCAGGGCTGTGGCTTACAACGGTAAGGTCCCTTCTCCACACAGGCGCACACCAGCACAGTCCGCGCCAACGGGCCCGGTCCTTCCCACGCGCTCGGCCATCACGGTGGCCTCTCTCCCTTCCTCCCACCTTCACAGCAGCGATTCCACCACTGCATTTCAGCACAATGGAGGCGTTTCCAAGAATGCTGTCGTAAATATGCAAAATAAAACCAGCACACTGCCGGGGAAACGCTGTCTTGTTTCTGCTAACCACCCCAACCTGACGGTAAGGCCAGGACAAGCTTGTCTGAGAACTGAATGGATGAGAAGGAACGCTCCCAGACCCTTTCCACGCGGGGCCTCCTGACTTGTCGATGGGTGGTTTCTCTCGCAGGCGAACGCTCCTAAATCATGTATAGACAGGTGTATGCATGTTCTGTTCACCTAGTTTACATGTAATATAAGTTAACAGTGTATTAGAACATTTTTTAAAACTAGTTTACAGAAAATATCAACCCAGAGCTGACGTTGCTACGCTCTGGTTATTCACGCCGACCTGGCCCCCTCCCCAGACACAGCACGGGCCTTCCTCCCAAGCTGAGGTCAGAGCAGCACTTCAGGGAGTCAAGCTGCTACGCCGTCAGATCAGCCGTTCGTGGAGGAAAGGCACCGGGCCGGGCTCACTAACAGAAGCGTCTCCTGTTAGGGCTGTACTCCACCTCAATCAGAGCCTCTGGGGTTGAGCAAGCTTTGAAAGCATCCAAACTAAAAATAGGTCTATGGGGTCTGTGAAGATATTTTTTGCTACGTGTTCACTGGCCCAAAAATATCTCCTAAAACAGTTTAGATAGTTCAGCTGGGGAGTCCACACGCGGTATGGACCCGCAGGCTGCAGTTTCCCGCGGGGTGGTGACCTAGCCATCGGCAACACAGCCAGGTCAGACGCAGAGGCGCGACAGAGTTCCTGAACACTGGGGCAGACACAGACAGGGTTCTTTCAAAAAATGTGTTTGTGGGAAGTTGGGGAGAGGGTTGTGGAGCACAAAGTTCATGAATAAAACAAGGAGACAGAACACAGCTGACAGTGCCGGCTCCGCTCACGGCAGCACCGTTTGTAATGAAAAGGCGACGTTCGTTTTCCTGTACCTTGGTGAGAAATGCCACATCAGCCTTAGAATCACCCCGACACTGAAATAGCGCGCCAGGCAGTCCGACCTCCACCACACTCCCCAAGTAGGTACCTGTCAGATGTCAGTTATCTTTTCTTAAGAAAGAAGCGATGCACGTTACAAACACGAACATTCAGCTGGCCGATTCCTCGGGGAACGCAGTCCCACTTAGCTTTCCAGAAAGCCACAGAGGTCCGTGGAGGCTGGAAGAGGCAGGGTGGGGGTGACAGGGTAACCTTTGTCCTTCAGCCCAGGCAACCGCCAAGCCAGGGAGTCAGCAGGCGCCCAGGAATTCCAGACTGCTCGGTTACTAAAATAAATGCGCTTTATACGCACACCAGTAAATGGCCAGCAACCCAGAGCGGCTGTTACCAGAATGAGCACACGCCCGGACCACCCCAAGGGCGCTGCTGGGCCGGGTCAGGCCACGAACCCCCAAACAGCATCCCAGGAAGGGGCTGCAGCGTCCCTAGAATGGATCTCAACCCCGGAGGGAGAAGAGCCCTGCAAGGAAGTCCGCAGACAGCCTTACCTTGGGGAAGGGAAGGGCAGGAGCCGGACTCGTCCCCCTGAGCGCACCACCGCCAGCGCCGAGGACGAGGACCCAGGACCACGCTGCCTGGCCGCCGCAGCGCCACGCCCTCCCTACTCCCACCTGGCCGGCCAGCCGCAGCCACGTTATTAATACATGTTAATGGCTCTATCAGATCCAAGAGAAACCTCCTTTTTGGTCAGATGGAAATCCCAAGTTAAAACAATCCCACAGCGGGTGGGCTCCAGATCCTGGCCCAACCAGATCCTCTCCAGGGCCTCAGCCCCTGCCTCGCCAGCCCCCAACTTGCTGCTGCTGGGGCCAAAAATCAATCCGAAGCGAGTGCTGGCGCAGGCAGACAAAGACTTCCCACTGGCAGGCCAGAGAGGGGCTTTGCTTTGAGCATGGTGACCTGCCCGTGGCCTTCCGGAAGGGGCTCCCAAGCACCGATTTCCCTGCAACCCCTAAAATACTCAAGTCCTGACCTTGCCCTAGACACTGTCCCATAATAAGGAACAGTCATCCCCACAACTCAAAAAACGTTCCCAGCCGAGCGGAGAGGCCAGAGAGCAAGCGTCCGCCGCCCCTCCCTGGGCACCCTATGGTCCCTGACATTCCCCTACCCGCCTGCCAGCGGCCTGTCTCCAAGGCCTCCCAAGCCTGGCCACAGAGCAGCCTCCTGGAGCCCCTTGGGTTTGGGGAAGGAGGGAGAGAGGGTGGCAGGGAAGGAAGAGAGGGAGAAGGGGCCAGGGTCAGTCCACCCGGAGGCGCTGGGCCGCTGGGCCGTTAGTGCCCACACTGTGTTACTAAAGGGGTACAGGAAAATGAAATGCTGTAAATCCTTGAGCCAGGAGATCTGCCTGGATACGCTCTAGCAGGAGAAAGAAACTGCGAGTGTGACTGGAGGACCCTGCAGGGAGGGCCTGGCACCTGCTGGGGCGGCCCCAGTGGCCGGCGTCACGCCTCATGTCCCGTTCAGCTACTACCTGCGAACAGTCGGCCAGCCCTTGGAGAATCTAAGATGGATAAACCGTGAGGACAGCTAGGTGGGCGATCTTGACTCCCAACTTTTTTTTTTTTTTTTTTTGGAAAAGGTTTTGCTGTAGGGCGCATGAGTTCGCCAGAAAGACAGAGAGACAGAGAGACAGAAAGCGAGAAATAACCCCCCAGGGGGCATGGCCACACCACAATCCCTTCTCCTCCATTCTCCTCTCGGGATCTTGGGCGCACACGCACCCGGCATGAGTTTAAGCCACCGGATCCGGGGCGCGAACCGCGGTCAACTACATGGGAGTCCAGCGACATAGCCATTATGCCATCTGCTGGTCCCTGACTCCCAACTTTCCTGACACTCAGGGTCCTCCGTGCCTGTCGGGACTCTGGTGCCTCCCGGAGGGCCTTCCTGGCCCCGCTTCCTGCCTGTCTTCCTGCATTTGGCCTAGGGCTGTTTCCGGGCCCTTTGCCGTGAACATAGTCGTGTCACACACGCCTGCTGTGGGTTTCAATCATGTGAACTAATTACCTTTTCCTATGTCTCATTGTTTATTCCTAACTACGTATCTTTCTCAAAGATAATAAACACCAATACAGTGGCTGGTTTTCCATAAACCTTACCACCACAGCTCTCGGTAAGAAATAATGGTACAGGGGCCAGCAGGTGGCGTGGTGGTGAAGGCACTGGACTCCCATGTGGAAGACTGCAGTTCAAGTCCTGGACCTGGCAGTTTTCTTTCTCACTTTCTCACTGTCTAGTCAAATAAATTTTAAAAAGATGATGATGATGACAACTGAAATTAAATAAATAATTCTTTAAAAAAGAAGAACTAATGATAGCGTAACTATAGATGTCGCAACTACGAGCACAAGTGAGGGAAGGTGGGAATTTCACAAGACTCTTAGTTTGCCCAGCTCTTCAGTCTCTTGTCCCCTCTCCATCCAAAGCCACCACACGGGACAGCTAAAATGCGGTCAAGATCCAGGACTACGGCCGTTTGCAGAGCCACACGGGGACTCTACAGCGTCGGTGGACTTTTGTCAAACTGCCTTTTAGTGAGCACCTACTGGAGCTCAACACCACGCTGTTAACCACCTCGGGGTCTGCTCCATGAGAAAAGCCGCCCGTCTACACAGCCCTGCCAATCCGCGTAGACCAGGAGCCGAGCAGTTCTCTCAATAAATCGCTGCCGAAGCTCGGCACTGGGCAGAGGGCGAGGGTGCCGGGGAGGAGGCGGCAGGGGACAGGCACCTTCTGACAGGCAGGTAGATAAAGAGCTGCAGTCGTTTTCTTGGTTTGACCAAAAGAATGGAAAATGTTATTAGTTCTTTCAAAATAAACACAAGCAACTGGCTTTGTGGCCGCCCCTCCCTCCCCTGCAGCTGCAGAGAAGGGCTGAGGGCCTGGACGCACCGAGTCTGGCTGCATTAGCGGCAGCCCAGGCAGCGCCAGGGCGAGGCCTCCGCGTTACAGCTCTAATTATTTACCCAGATCAAGCTCGACTGCTGGAAAATCAGCTCTCTCCAGGAGGTGACCGAACTGAAAGGTTCTTTTCACTGAGAAGTGACGGGCTGGTGGCCGGCGTGGAGTCGGCAGGCCCGCCAGCCCTTGTGGGGAGTGTCAGGGAATAAACACCCACGACCACTCCATTTTCCTCAGTCCTGCCCAGGGAAGCAGGGGTCAGTCAAGAAAAGGAGGCGAGACGAGTCTATCTGTGGTACAGAGGTCACAAAGGGGGGCCCCTAGAAAACAGTGCCCTGACGATTAATTTTGTGCACTGAGGGAGGAGGCGTGGCGAGGCTGTTGGTATCTATAGCAGGGACATCCTTCCGTTTCCAGTCCCCGCACACAGGCACAGCACGCCACTCTCTCTCCCCGCGGAGGGCGCTGCGCCCTTGTGCATGTGGGTCCCCTGAAAATGGCAAAGCTTTCGGCAAAGCTTCGGGAACCCTCCCCCTTCATCTGCTCGTGCTCCTGAAACACGCCAAGCTCCCCTGAAGCGTTGTCACTCCCCAAACTCCACAGAGTAAAACGTTCCGGAAATCAATTTCAATCGATACCATTTATGTGTGTCTATTTTGGAAAGCTTTGTTAGAGGCGCTCCATCTAACGGCGGCCCACTGTCTTAGCTGCTTTCCTGGGACTGCGGCAGGAATGGCGCACACACGCAAATGGTTCATTTTAGCAGGCCACGACTGGGCGGTCACCTCAGACCCCTTATGTCCCACCACCACAAACGAAGCATGGCAGCTGGCGAGGCCCGGCTGTGACGCGCGGCCCCCAGTACCTGCACCGTGAAGGCGCGGCCCAACCACGCGTTCCCGGCACACACAATAGGCTCCGGAAGGCCATCTATGTATTTTGGGTTGACATTTCAAATTATACTGCGTTTACTCCAGCATTAAAATCGATCTGTACTCGCCACGGTACAGCCACCTCTGAACAGTACACTGGAGACTATTTTTCTGTTTCCCAGACAGGACAGAAATACAAAAGCTGCCTTGTTGATTAGCCTGATTTTTAAAAACAAATTTCACTTAAAAAAAAAAAAATCCCTCTCCCTGGGTGACTGATCTTCTCATTTGGAGCTTGGGAAGCTGTGGGATTTTATTCCCGGGTTAAACGTCGAACCAGACTACTTCCTTCAAAGACAACTGGGATTTTTCCTCTATTTAAGATATTTCTACCATGACACCTTTATTATTTTTTAAAAGAGGGATTTTTACTATAGGGCACATGCACTCATGGAGACAGGGGGAAAGAGGGGGGGGAGGGAGAAATCACCCCCCCGTGGGGGTGGCCACACCACGATCCCGTCTCCTCTTAGGATCTTGTGCGCACACGCACCTGGCGTGATTTCCAAGCTGCCAGCTCCAGGCCTTGAACTGTGGTCTGGCCCACGGGAATCCAGCACCTTAACCACCATGCCACCTGCTGGCTCCTACCATGGAACATTTGTATCCACCTTCCGTAGCAGTCAAGGACAGGGCTCCGGAGAGTCAGACTTAGAATGTACCTAGTATGAAGTAGCTGAAACTGTACCAGACTTCCTGTTAGACACCGCGAAAGCACTTCAAGTATCCGCAGGGCCAAGTGTTCACAGAAAACGGAATAGCATTTATTATTTATTTTTGGAGAGGTTTTCCGCTATAGGGCACGTGCGCTCGCCAGACAGAGAGAGAAAGACATAGAGACAGAAAGCGAGAAATCACCCCCCAGGGGAGACAGTCACGCCACAATCCCTTCTCCTCCATTCTCCTCTCGGGATCTTGGGCACGCACGCACATGCGCCCGGCGTGAGTTTTAAGCCACCGGGTCCGGGACGCGAACCGCGGTCGACTACATGGGAGTCCAGTGACATAGCCATTACGCTCACTGCTGGTTCCCGAAAACGGAATAGCATTTTGAAGACGGTGTTAATTCAGCCAGGCGGGACTATGGTGTCAACCCTATCTCCAGTATAAAGATCCCTGCCCAACTGTCTTGTGATACTTCTGAAAGTTTGGGAAAAATTCACCTGGGGAGGAGGAGGAGGAGGAGGAAAAAAATTAAAAAGTAATGACCAAAACCAACCTTACCACACCTCATGTTAGTGAACTGCTCTACAGGAAAAAATGGAATTTTTTTTAAAGAATTGGTTTTATTTATCATTGTTTTAAAAATGGCTACAAGGAGGACCAGCAGTTAGTGTAATGGCTATGTCGCTGACTTCCATGTAGCAGACCGCGGTTCGAGTGCCGGACCTGGTGGCTTAAACTCAAGTCAGGTGTGTGTGCATGCATGCCCGCCCAAGATCCTGAGAGGAGAATGGAGAAGGGATTGCGGTGTGGCCATCCCTCCTGGGGGATGATTTCTCTCTTTCTATCTCTCTGTCTCTCTGTCTGTCTGGAGAACACACGCGCCCAATAGCAAAAACCTCTGAAAAAAAAAAATTGCTACAGGCACCTGCGCTCAGCAGAGAGGGAAAACAATAAAACAAGCTGCCAGGCCACCAGGTCTGAGACTTGGACCACGGCCATGTGGGAGTCCAGCACCTCAACCACCACACCATTTGCAGGCCCCCCAAAAAAAGTAGGATAATTTATATTAAATTAATATTCAGTAGGAGGACAAATACAAGTTATTTTCTATTTGGTATTTTTCAAAAATTAAGTGGAATGTAGAAGAATTTCCCTTTTCTAGGGAAATACAAGAATCTTACCATTCTCAGAACCATTACACAAAATATTGCCCAATGTATAATTCTTAAAAGAAATTTTGCCAGAGGGGGAAACTGCACTTGCTGGGCGGAGAGAGAGCAGTGAAGCTCCCCCGTGGGGCACGGTCATGCCCAAATCCCTCCTTTCGGGACTCTGGACACACACATGCACGCCTGCGGGTCTGGGCCTGGAACCGCGTGGTCGGCCATGTGGGATCCAGCTGCCTTAGCCACCGTGCCACCAGCTGGCCCCAAATTTAGAAATGTATCTGTTACACACACACACACACACACACACACACACACACACACACACAAACCCGAGGATGCTGGGCCGCGTCTGCACAGGAGGACCCCGCTGTCTGAACGTCGGCGCTTCCTCTCGGCCACCTCGGCGGGGCGCACACCAGTGTTGCCGTCTGGGTCCCCGACTGCAGGACAAGCTCCGTGCCCTCCTCAGGGCTTGGCGACGGCTCCGAGCTGGGGTCTCCCTCCCTACTTTAGCCAGCAGGACGAGACATCGAGTTCCTGGAGCACTGGGCCCGACTGGGACAGACAGACGGAGGCAGCCCCGTCCAGGCCAGAGACGCGGGGACCACGCTGGCCAGGGATGCGGGGCACCCGTGGGACAGAGGGGCCACTCGGGACAGCTTCTCTGCCAGCCCACGCCTCGCGCTTTCCTCCGGGCCTCGGTTCACGCAGATGCCCACCCCTCACCCCTGGCCGCGGGTTGCATCACAGCCTTCACGTCCCCACGGAGGCAGTGCGGCCACGCGTGCTCTGCGGGCCCCTCTGCTGGTGTCACAAACACCGACGCTGCCCTACAGAGGTATGGGGGACAGTGGTCTCCTCTCGGGGCTGGGGCTTGCAGGTGGCATAGACGTTAGGGTGCTGGACTCCCACACAGACAGCCACAGTTCAAGTCCCAGACCTGGCAGCTTGAAAACCACACCAGACGCATGTGCGTGCATGCCCCAAATCCCAGAGGGGAGGAGAAGGGATTGCATAGGTCCATCCCCGGGGGTTCTCTCTCCTTTTCCCTCTGTCCCTCTCTGTCTCTCTGGCAAGAGCATGTGCCCTATGGCAAAAAATAAATAAATAAATAAATAAAATAAAAAAATCAGAGTTAGAAAGGACCACGCAGGGACCTGAGTGTGGTCTGCACCTGCCCGGACTTGGCGTCTGGGGTCAGTGGCAGGTGGCCGTTCAATTTTACCGATGACCAAACGGACAGGCAGGGGGTAACACGGGGAGCATGTCCCAGGCCAGGACCAGTGCACTGACCTCAGGGTGACCCCCCTGAGCCGGAAGTGCCGAAGTCCAGCTGACACTGGAGGGCAGAGGCGTGGCTGGGCGGCGTGGACCGCCAGGGGCCTGTCCCGCGGCCGGGGGTGGAGGTCCTTCTCAGAGGCGCCGTCCTCGGCCTGGACTGAGCAGGACAGAGCTGCTCTTTCACAGAAGGGGCAGCTGCGTCTGAGGAGGAGCCGAGAGCCAGGCCCAGTGTTCCCTGGCCACCAAGGGGCAGGCCTGGGAAGGCACAAGCCGCCGCTGGGGGGTGAGCGGCTGCTGAGGGCCTCTGCTGGCCGGGGCTCCTGGCTGTGCTCTGAGCCCCTGGCTTTGTCTGGCTCCTGAGGGGGCAGCACAAGCCCCGGCCCTGCAGGGCAACCTCAGTGCTGCCCCCGCCGACTCAGACACTCAGACATTGTGCCCTGGGCTCCAGTGACACTCCAGGAGCAACGCCGGCCCAGCTGAGGTGGCCCAGCAGGGACAGTGGTGTGCAGAGGCCAGAACGCAAGTCTCCGCAGGGCCTAGGACCAGCCTCCGGCCTCCGCCTGCCCGGCCGCATCTCGGCCACACTGACGAACTTGACGTACTCGCGGTTCCCGGAGAGCTGCCTCTGCTCGCAGGCCTCTGCAGACGCCCACACGGGAGTGTCGGCCCCCAGCCTCGCCCTCCTGCCCAAGCTGGCAATGACCCCTCCTGAGGCCGGCGGCCCCTGCAATGGCCCCTCCTGAGGGCGGCCCACTCTTGCCCCCACAGGCACGAGAACACAGCTGGTTGCCTCGTCCCCACGTCCGTGTCCAGATCAGGGACCTGGGCTCTGTTCCCAGAGGGGTCTCGGGGAGGAGGGATGGCCCCTGGGTCTGGCTCAGCCTTTGAGGCAACCCTGGAAGCAGCAGCCCAAGGAAGTGTGGCCCGACGGCTCAGGATGGGGACGCCACGTTGGGAGGAGCTGGACGCCAGGAGGACAGGGCCGTGCCGGCATCTCTGACTCTCCACGGCACACGCTCGGCAGCTGCGTCCCCAAGTTCCCCTTCATGGAGGGGACGGGAAGCATCAGCCCAGTGCTGGGAGGCTGCAGGGAGGCTGTGAGGACGTGGGGTGGGGGCGGTGACCTCGCGGGAGCCAGGGTCCTTGTGCTGGGGCAGAGTGGCAGGCAGGGAATGACTGTGACACTTGCCCTTGGACGGTGCTGTGGCTGCAAGCTGCCACATGTGACCCAGACAAAGGGAAAGAGGTCAGGGGAGGGCAGGGGCCGCTCTGGTGCCTTTGGGACGGGGCGTGGCCGAAGCCGTCAGGAAACATGGGTGACCTTCGAGCAGCTGGACCATTCGCGGCCTGCCGTGTGCAGGGCCAGAGCCGCCTGGGGTGCAGGCCTGGGCCGGTGACACACTGTCCATCTCACCAGGACGCCCGGGAGCCACCGCCTTCAGTAGCTGGGGAAGGACTGGAACGAGGAGGGGGGAGGCGGGAGTGACCACCTCAGAGCCTCTGCCCGATGGCGTAGCCTGCAGGAGGCCACGGGGGGTGACGGAGAAATGGCACAGCAGGGACAGAGCGAGCGAGGCGGCAGACGCGGGACCGCTCTGGGCTGTGGAGGGCTGGGGCAGAAGGTCGTGCCCGAACCCCGTGGCGGAGCCGGGTCGGGGTCCTCCCCACGCTGAAGGACCCGCCCGATGGGAACCGGAAAGTCCGGTCCACAGGTCGCTGCTGGAGACGACGCATTTGCCCATGGGGAGTGAAGGGGGGCGCAGGGGCATGGGGGCGGGCACCCCGAGACCCAGCACCATCCAGGGCCCTGGTGTACAGCAGGTGCCCGAGACATGCACACGCGCCAGGAGCGGGGCGGGGCGGTGCGGACACCCCCGTCTAAGCACTGTAGCTCCTGGAACTCCGGACCGGGCATGTGGGGAGCACCGGGGCCGCAGCCCCCACAGTGCCCAGGCCTATCCCCGAGGCTCCGCTGAGTCCAGAGCAGGACCGGGCACCGGCGTGTAGCTGTCACCAGGAAGGTGGAGTTGGGAGAACTCCTTCCGACTCCCCAGACGAGGGTGGGGCCCAGGACACCTGGGAAGGAAGGCGGGGTGTGCCGAGGCCTGTCTAGTTCAGGGGTCTCAGATGGGTGGAGGACACAGTGGGGCTCCCAGGGCCAGAGGCCTGTCCCTCCGCCCGTCCTCTGGGCTCCACTCCGCCTGGGGTGACCCTGGGCAGGGACACGGGGAGGTGGTCACAGCAGCAGTGAGCTTTCACCCTGCCCCTCTCCACACCCGTTTTTAAAGTCTTAGGGTGGTGAGGGAGGACACCAAGGTCTGGCAGGGAGAAGCCCGCCCACCTGGGATGCACGTGTGCCCACGAGGCTCGGGAAGTGCCACGGTCAACTCGAAGGCGGGTGACTACATTTGTGGGGGAACCCTGCGGGTTGAGTGTGAAGTGTGGCCATGGTGACTCCCTGATATGGCTCTGACGGAAGCCACCAGCGCCTGTTTTTTAAGTAGATCCGAAGAAAACTCTTGCATATCTGGGGGTCCAAACCTCAGGTGGGGGTGGAGCCCTCTACACGCAGTAGCATATGGGGACAGGGGAGGGGCACGGGGACAGGGGGCCTGCGGGAGGCGAGCCCAGACTGTCCTGAAGCCGGGACTGAGTGAGTGCTCGGGTGTGGACGCAAGGTCTGAGAAACTAGCTAAGGCCTGGGGCCGGCCAGGACGGCCGGGTCTCGGAGCAGCAAGGATGTCTCGTGTGTGTCTGACTAGGATTTGATTCTATTTAAAACGCAAACACAAAACCCCAGCGAGAAACACCAGGATCTGCAAGGTGGCTGTGCCGCGCCCGGTCCGTGGACACCCGCCATGGTCAGCGGCCAGCACCGCCCGGAGCACACGCAGGCCACAATGCGGGCCGGAGGGCAGCGCTGCCTCAGTCCCCGATTCTCTAAGCCCATGCCGTCCCATCGCAGCCACAGGCCACATATAGCTTTTTACACTTCAGTCAAAATTAGAATGAACTGTGATTAAAATCAGTTCTGCAGCCGCAGTAGCCACATTTCAGGTGCTCAGAGCACCACGTGGCTTATGGCATGGCAGGAGACGCCGAACACGCCAGAGTTGTGGACAGTTCCATGGGACGAGCAGTCACCAGAGGGCTCCGTGAAGACCTGGTCAGCTCCACGCTGAGCTCTAGAACTGGGCATGTGTGTGACTGAATCCGGAGATACCGGGAAGAAGCCCCGGGCCCGGCTGGCGTCCAGCACCTGCGGACACTCTCCAGGCAGCGGCGGTAGGCGCCGACCGTCCGTCTGCGCTGCCCCACTTCTATTGCACTGTCTGTGAAACCCTAGCCTTCGAGGGCGTCTGCTGGCTGCAAGAGTTCACGCCCCAGCATTATTCCCAGGGCTTCTATCAGAGTGGCAGAGGCCGACAGTGGGTCTATAGTGGGTGCCTTCTTTGTTTTTTAAAGAATTTTGCCTGAAGGTGTGCGTGCTAGCTGGAGAAAGAAAGCGAGTCAGAGCACTGCCTGCGGGGAGGCTCCCACCATCCCGCCTCCACCTCTCCACCCTCTCAGGATCGGGGGCAGGAGCGCACATGCGCCCGCTGTGTCTCAGGCTGCCAGCTTCAGGACTCGAACCACACAGCTGGCCAGATGGGATCTAGCCACCTTAGCCACACCACCAGCTGGCCCCATTTTTAAGTTTTCTTTTTTCTTTCTTGCTCTTTCTTTCTTTCTTGTTAATGGCCAGAGGGTATGTGCATGCACACGCACCAGAGGAAGAGGCAGAGACACAGACACAGAGGGGGAGGGGGAAGCATCCCGCAGTGGGCGTGGCCACGCTGCATTCCCGCCCCCACCTCTGCATCATCTCAGGATTTTGAGTGCACACGTGTGCACACACACGCACACACGACTCTTAAGCTGCTGCCAGGCTAGGACGCAAACCAAGGCTGTCCATGTGGGGTCTGACTTCCCGTGACCACTAGGCTAGGGGGCTGGCCCTTTAAGTTCTAACTTGAACCCTGTGACCTTTTGTGCTTAATAATAAGAAAAATTCTTTCGAAGAACCTGTGGAAACGCACACGTGTTTGCAGAGTATGGAAAAACGCCAGCAGAATGACACCGAGCAGACACCACCGGCTATGGCTCCAGATTCGCCAGTCCGCAGGGCTGGACTCGGGGCCTGACCCCGGCTCTGCTAGGAGGGGACGTACCAGGTCCTGCCTCGGCTTGTCGAGCTGTCCCGTAGTGTGAGCAGAGCACACCCGACGGGCACCACGCCACACAGGGGAAGAAACTGGACACGCAATGACTGACCATTTTCACTGGGCTTTCTGATGTTTAAAAATGAGAATTTAGTCCCCAAAGCCCCTCCCCACATCCCGAAACAAAAACATACAAACCACCACCAGCGCCTTGCCCGCCGGATGTCTGCATAACCAGCCATGCAGGGTCCCCCTGGCAGGGAGTGAGGATCTGCTGCAACACAGATCACAAACGAAACTGAGCAGAGAAACGGCGAGGCCTGCTTTCCTTAATGTCGATGGACACCTGGGAGGCCAGCAGGTGGCGTGATGGCTAAGGACGCTGGACTCCCACATGACCGACCGTGGTTTGAGTCCCGGACCTGGCAGCTTGCTTTGTCACTTTCCTCCTCTCTCTCCCACTCTCGCTTTGTCCCCCTCTGGTCAAATTTAAATAAATAAATAAAACTTAAATTAAAAAAAATTTTTTTTAAATATCATAGGACATTTGGTCTGGTTTCCGTATTGGATTTCCAACTGGGTGAGTGTGGCTCCTTTCAAACAGCACATACATTCTTTTTTTAAATCTACTAGAGGGTGCATGCACTCATCAGAGAGAGAAAAAAAGGTGAGAAAACATCCTTCATGAGGGATGGTCACACTGCAATCCCTTCTCTTTCTCTTGTTGGGATTTTTTTGACAAGTACACACATGCACCTGGCATGTTTTTCAAGCCACCGGGTCTAGGACTCGAACTGCGCCATCAGCTATATGGGTTCCAGCCACTTAACCACAGGCTACTGGCTGACCTGGAATCCTATACAAATGTAACTGCTGTAAATACAATATAACAAGTATGGCCTAGTGCTACATTTGTAGAGGGCGTGTAACACATTCATGTAATATGATACGGTAATGTATCAAAGATCACGGTCTAATAAATCACTGGGCTGACTTATTTTCTTCTTATACCAAAGATACAGATTCTTAAAAGCAGCAGCAGAGACTCTTAAAAGGCCCAGGAGGCGCGCTGGCCTTTGCTGTGGGGCAGTGCTTCCGTAGCACAGCTCAGGGTTACACGCTGCACACACTCCAGCTTGCTACCTTTCTCTTAGCAAGCGATTAAACCTGAAAAAAACCTTTGTATTAAAGGTAAATATTAAACTAATACACACTGAGCAGCTACTTCACTGATAATTCACTTAATAATGGCTATGTCGCTGGACTCCCATGTATTTGACCGCAGTTCAAGTCCTGGACCCGGAGGCTTAAACTCACGCCAGGTGTGTGTGTGTGGGTGCCCAAGATCCCAAGAGGAGAATGGAGGAGAAGGGACTGTGGTGTGGTCATCCCACCTGGGGGGTGATTTCTCGCTTTCTGTCTTTCTGGCAAGCACACACGTCCTATAGCAAAAACCTTTCAAGAAAAAAAAGAAAAAAAGAAAAAGAAAGAAAAGTGAGAGGTGTACAGTGCCCCGAATCTCACAGGGTGGAGAGATGGAGAAGGCATGGCCCCCTGCAGGGAGGTACTAGTACCCGCTCCTTTCTCTGTCTCTCTCTGGTGAGCACGTATACCTCTCTTATATTTTTTAAATATAAATTATTTTTTAAAAAATGATGTCAGGGGAACCAGCAGTTAGCGTAATGGCTATGTCGCTGGACTCCCACGTAGTCGACCGCGGTTCGCGTCCCGGACCCGGTGGCTTACAACTCACGCCGGGCGCGTGTGCGTGCGTGCCCAAGATCCCGAGAGGAGAATGGAGGAGCAGGGATTGCGGCGTGACCATCCCCCCTGGGGGGTGATTTCTCGCTTTCTGTCTCTATGTCTCTCTCTGTCTGTCTGGCGAGCGCACGCGCCCTATAGCGAAAAAACCTCTCCCCCCAAAAAAAAAAAAAAAAAAAAAAATGATGTCAGGGCCAGCAGGTGGTGTTGTAGTTAAGATGCTGGACTCCAAATGGCTGACCATGGTTCGAGTCCCAGACTTGGCAGGCTTGTTTTCTCCCTCTCTGTTAAGTGTAAGTGTACTATAGCAAACGGAAAAAAATAACAATAATTACAAATAAAATTAGGTAATTCTTTAGAAAAAGTATGTCTAATATATTTTTGACGATTTAAAAGTTTTACCAAGCAAATCAGAAAGTGATTACGAAGAGCCTGCTGGCTTCCTTCCCTCGGAGAGGAAGACTTCCTGACGAGGCCGGGGAGCGGATATGCCGACGGTCATCTTAGAGCACAGCTCCCCTAACCCGCTTTGTTCTCAGTACTCCCTTTCCCATAAGTTTATTCAGATAAATTGGTAAAAGTACCCAAAATGTACGATAACAGCGTGGCGGATAAATGCATGTTTCAAATTTGAATTTCTCTGGGAATTTCTTTCTTTCCATTTTATTTTTCCTGGAGCATGGTCTCTCCCTTTTCCTGGTGACATCCACTAAGTCCTAGTTTTAACATTTGCAGACATGCTTTTCTGTAGGTCAAAATTAAGGACGTTTACTGGAAAGCTAATTCCCGAGTTTAAAGTTCTAGTATCACCTAGCTTTTACCAGAGCCTCAGCAGCTTCCCAAGTGGAAGCTCTCCAATCTGACGGGCTTTGTGTGAAAGCCACACACCACGAGTTTAAAACTCTACAAACTGCACATACGTAAGGGAATACATGGATCTATGTATTTACTTGTAAAATGCATTACAAAAACATGCAGCTCTCCTATAATTACATAATGCAATTTTTTTGCTATAGCACGTGTGTACTCAGAGAGACAGAGAGAGACAGAGATAGAAAGTGAGAAACCACACCCCCTGGGGGGGAGTGGCCACACCGCAATCCCTTCTCCTCCTTTCTCCTCTTGAGATCTTGGGCACACATGCACACATGCCCGGCGTGAGTTTTAAGCTGCTGGGTCCAGGACTCAAACCGTAATTGACTGCGTGGGAGTCCAGCGACATAACCATTATGCCATCCGCTGGTCCCGGTAATTCCATTTTAATCATCGGGCTTTGCATGCCCTCTTACTGCTAAACAGAAACCTTAAAGAATCAGAGGGGCCAGCAGGTGGTGTGGAGGGTAAGGTGCCGGATCCCACTTGCCTGGCTACGTGGTTTGAATCCCAGGTCCAGCGGCTTAAAAATCATGCTGGGTACATGTGTGTACATTCCCAAACCCCAAAAGGAGAATGGAAGAGAAGGGACTGCAGAGTGGCCATCCCCTCAGGGGGTAAGTTCTCATTCCCTCTCTGATGAGTGTACATGCCCTACAGCAAAATACTAAAAAGAAAGGAAGGAAGGAAGGAGGACAAAGTTGATGAGGACAGGCGGAAGTCCCTGCTATGAGAACAGAGAAGGCATGACCCGGGCACCCTGTCAGGCCTCCCTTCTTCGCGGCCTCCCCTGTCCTGGGTTACGCAGACCCTGCTGGCCTCGAATATAACCTGAGGCTACAAATGTAGACTCTGGCAAATTGCCCTTTAAAAATCTTGAATATTGGGTCCAGCAGGGGCATGGTGGTTAAGGTGCTGGACTCCCACAGAGCTGACTATGGTTTCAAGTCCCAGACCTGGAAGTTTGCTTTCTCACTGTCTACCTGTCCATCCCTGGTGAGCACACATGCCATAGAGTAAAATTTAAATAATTTTTTCAAAAAATCTTGGGGACCAGCAGTTAGCGTAATGGCTAAGTCACTGGACTCCCACGTAGTCGACCATGGTTCGAGTCCCGGACCCGTTGGCTTAAACTCACACTGGGCGCACGTGCGTGCGTGCCCAAGATCCCGAGAGGAGAATGGAGGAGAGGGGATTGCGGTGTGGCCATCCCTCCCGGGGGGTGATTTCTCGCTTTCTGTCTCTCTCTCTTTCTGGAGAGCGCACGTGCCCTATAACAAAAACCTCTCCAAAAAAAAAAAAAAAATCTTGGACATTGGGCCAGCGGATGGCATGGTGGTTAAGGTGCTGGACTGCTACATGGCCAACCACGGTTTGAGTCCCAGTCCTCATGGCTTGAAAAATCACACTGGGTTTGTGTGTGTGCCCAGAATCCTGAGAGGAGAGCAGATCCAAAGGGACTGCAGTGTGACCGTCCCCCGGGGGTGATTTCTCATTTGCCCTCTCTCTGTCTCTGTCTCTGTCTCTGATGAACGTATGTGCCCTATGGCAGAAGCACAAAACAAACAAACAAACGAAACCCTTGACTGTTGCACAGGAAAAAAGACATCTATTTAAGGCGTGATTAAGGGGGGGAGAGATGGGAGCACAAAAAAGCAAATTAGAACCTGGTTAACAGAGCCCACTGGCTTCATCCACTTACAGGAGACGAAAACTCCTGGTGGAAGTGGGGCGCCCCACCCAGGTCAGGGAACATGGAAGGCACCCCACGGGGAACCGGGATGAGGCAGGTTGCTGTGGTAGCTGCCCCGTGGTTCCCCCACGGCCAGATCCCAGACAGACCGCACCAACGGTCAGCTGCCTAGAGTAACCAACGTGTCACGTTCCCAGAAAGATATACTATCACAATCCCTCGATCAGAAAAACTGAGTCTTCAGAATTAAAAGTGAGATTTCAGCACATCACTCAGTAGAAAAGTTAGAAGGAAAAAAAAAACTCTTGGCTTTCCTAACGCTTGGCTACTCCTCTGCTTGGTTGTTCTTAAAAATAATTTATGTAAAGCTTTTCTCTGGCTCTGCGTGTTCTCCACGTGCACACTGGAATGGTATTTGCGTACAGCGAGCGTGTGCACTGCCGCACACGGCGAAGCCTGGGGAGGACGGACGGACTGCGTAACCCGGCGGTCTGAAGCGCGCACCGGCGTGAGCAGGTCCGCTTGCCAGCCCCGAATCCCCAGGCGGAAACCTCGCTCTGGCCGGCTGCGGTTCTAGCAGGTACACGGAAATGCCTCCCACATAAACAAAGACAGGCAGGCTCCGGGCCGGTACTCTGACCTCGGTGCTGTCAGACACCCACGCAGCCATGAGATGGAGCCCAGCGACACCCGCTGTCACGCTACAGTAAACACGGTCTTCCGTGTGCCCCAGACGTCGCTCCTCATGCACACGAGGCGCCTGCATGTACTATGAGAGCTTTCCCCATCGACACCCATTACGTACACCCAGTCAAGCTCGAACGAGGTTTCCAGTGATCAATACACTATTTGCGCTGAAAAGTCCATTAGCGGCTCCGGCGGCAGACTTCCGCACGGGGGTAAAACTGGAAGTCATACTTAGGGAGCGGGCTGTGTGGAGACCCGTGTTCTGGGAAGGGGGACAGAGACGGGAGGGCAGAAGAGCAAGGGGGTGAGAGAAGCTAGGAGGGACCCTTTTCCTAATAACACTCTGCTTTTCAGAGGCTGAGACTGACGACTTGCACTGAACGAACGGGCGTTTCACAAACACCGTGAACTGCGCGCTGAGCTGAGGCCTCTGCTCTAGAGCAGCAGCAAGGGGACCCACACTGGGGTCCTCTCCGAGCACAGACAGGTCCCTCCGTATAGCGCCACACTTGAAGTCCCCCAGTGCGGAAGGACAGCCCAGTCCCGGGCTCGCTGCCAAGCCCGGCACCGCTCGGCCTCAGAGCTCCCACACACTTGGACACCTTCCGTGTCTGCACTCACATGGCCTGGAACCCAGCTGCCACCCCTCACGGGCCCAGCAACAGCACTGCGCGAGGACAGGCAGGGCCTCGGCTGGCCCCCAGAACTCTGTCCCCGCCGACTGTGTCCACCTGAGA
The DNA here is from genome assembly GCA_026018925.1 of Tupaia tana. Lineage (NCBI taxonomy): Eukaryota > Metazoa > Chordata > Mammalia > Scandentia > Tupaiidae > Tupaia > Tupaia tana. Next base: position 31,483,729 of record JAKSZU010000025.1, read on the forward strand.
GCTGTCTGCTCGAGCCAGGAGGAAATTAGAACAGGCAGGGCCACCCAGAAAGATGTGACATCTGGGGACATGTCGACTCAGCATTTCCCAGACACCAAAGGTTACATTCTGTTACCAGGGAACACAACACAGGGTGGGGGGACAGGAGAACGCCACTCACGTACATCTGCACCGCCGAGGTCAGACACTCCACCCAGGCCACAGTGACAATGTCACCTCCTCAGAGACTCTTCTGAAGAGGCCGGAGGACAGGGAACCCGGGTGGGAAGAACGTCCTGCCCAGATGTGCAGGACGACCAGTGTGTAATGATTCGGCTTCTGGACTTACACTTGGGACCACCGTCAGGAGGAAGCGCAGAGTCACAGTCCACCGTGTCAAAGGAACACCTGTGAGACCGAAATATCGAGAGGATTAGCTGTCTGGAGAGAGCCGCCCACGTCCACAGAAGGCAGGCAGAGTCACAGCAAACCTGGCCCACCAGGGAGCGTCCAAGCTGTCTGGGCGAGAGCTATTTCTCGTGACATTGTTAGTTCTAATCCTCGAGCCGGGCCACTTTGAAATGAACAAGCTAAAGAGGACACGTCGTGAAGAATGTACTTTACTTACGAGAACCATCCTCCAACACTGCCCCTACCCAATGACCGCACCCAGGCGTGACAGAAGTGCGGCCCAACACCCACCAGGACGGCAGCAAACAGGGGCCCTCCCGCTCCCGTCTCCTCGCGCAGAGCACAATGATCCCGATAGCAACTGCGGCGTGTGTAGGATGTGTGTATGTGGTAAAATGTGCATGCAAGGCACATTCTTCAATTCTGAAGGGATGCGTGTGCAAGTATTTAATGTCACATCAGTTTTTGGAGTGGCAGTTCCCAAGTGAGTTTGTTAAGGGTTAGCCCTGCTGCTTCCACCTAACACTCGCACACCCCCAAACATAGGAACACCCGCATTTTTAAATACGTAAAGCCGGCAATATTACTAGCCAATAACTCCCTGTAATAAACAAACTGCATTGTCTTTCAAATTCCTGGCAAAATATACATGACTTGACATCCCTAGATGGAAAGGTAGATTCTTGGAGGCCAGCTCCGAAAATGTCAGACATAGGGCCCCGTCTTCCACCTTGCAGGCTTTCCAGCGTTCTGCAAAAGCGCCACGCACATGAACACCATCGCTTCGGGGAAACGAGTTTTAGAGGCGGGCCAGGGCCGTCCAGGTGTGTACTCACTTCCCCGGGAGGTGGGTGTTCTCGAATGTTCCTCAAACAATGCTGTGTGCGTGTTTACGGTCAGAACTCAAGGAGGTACTGTTCTAGAACCTTCTCTCACGGAGATGAACTGTGCAAGCAGTCAGAGCTCACAGCCACAGAATAATCACGGCATATCTCGGGGACAGACCCTCTTTGAAACCGGGATGCCAGAGCGCCGGTGTTTGAGCAACGTACCAGAGTCCCACCAGGCTGAGTGGAAGCCGCAGCGGGGGTCTAGGCTGATTTTGGACTGACCCACAATCACAGGGGTTCACCTGATTGCGTGTTCCTGGCGAATCTCGACGCCATCTCAGGTCTGTAGGTGTGGTCCGTGGATTTAGAAGGGGGGAGAGAGAATACAAGGAGAAGCAGGAGGCAGCTTCGAGCGTGCATTATCCACGTAGAGCGACGCGCGGGCTTCATCGGGGTGGCACTTCCGACTGGATATCAGCTGAGACGCGAGCTGGGCACTCCGTTCGGATTAGAGATGCATGTATTCGCCCCAGCACTGAGGGGAAAGCATCATTTCATCTTCTTGAAATGATTTATTTCCCTTAACAAATGGATGGTAACATCCATTTTCAGAAGTAAGCATCTTCTAAGGAAAACAAAATTGTTTTTAAAAATCAAAATACTGCATGTCTTTTCCTTTCGGACCCACTGTCTGCAGCAGACAATGCGGGTAAGCTGTGGTAATAAGGAATTGTGAATTTATAACGCCTCTTTCTGAGCAGCTGAAGACATTTTCTTTCCCATAGCCTTGCCATCTCCTCGCCTTGTTACAGAAATGGCCTCTCGTCTGACGTGACCTGACTGGGTTCCGGTGGAGGACCGAGCAGGAAAAGGCAGGGTTCATTTCCTGCCCGATCATGCCTCTCCATCCTGAGGCGCCAGGTGCCTGTCCGGCCCACGAGCCGATCTATTCCATGCATGCCTGAAAACGACCCTCTTTCTGCGGAACTTACTTGTCTAAGGAAAAGCGACAAGGCTTGGCTTCGCTCTATGCTCTGATGTTTGTCCTTCTGATCCTGTCTCCGAGTTTCAGTGTCTTCAAATCTGGAAGCAGCTCTCTACCTCACCTCTTTTTTTCTAACCAGAGCTCCCTCTCAAAGTTAAACGGCCACGTTAGCAGGCTGCCGGGGGAATGGAACACCGCTGCTTTTCCAGACCTGCTCCTGGATTCAAACCCACGCTCCGGAATGTCGGCAATTATTCAAATACAGGTGAACACCCGAGCCCCGCCGCTGCCTCTCCCTGCACCACTGCAGTCATCCAATCCTTTTCTGGTCTTTCATGCAGATGCTCGGAGACAGGGTGGGGCTCCCTGGTCTCGCGTGCCACGTTAAAGGAGTCTGTGCTGGAAAGCAAACTCCATTCTTCCATCTTTCGAGAGCCTTCACACGTAGCTTCGGACTCCTCATGTAGTTGGGGTGCCACTGCCCCTTATGTCAGGAATTAGATGAAAACCTCCGTGTTGAACCAAACGTGCCGAGCACAAGCTCAGGTGACAGGTACTGACATGAAGGTGACAGTTCAGGGGCTCGGGAAAAACCTCCCTGGAGAAATACGGGGATGAGGCAAGCTCCTCTGTGCATGACTCTCGGCTGAGGCTTTAAAAAATCTTTTTCGTGTATTTAAAAGCAAGTACGGCTCTGTGGAGTCTACCAGCCGAGTCCAAGCCTGCTAATCCATGCTGGCCGTCTCATGAGTCAGCAGGCCGCTGAGCGGGGCACAGTGCGGCCAGGAAAACGGCAAGAGGTGTCTCTGGACACACCCATTTCACTGGCCTGACTCTGATTTTTTAAAAAATCATCTCTATGCTTTTGGGGTCTGACCTCGGAACTTGCATCAAAAATGGTACCTACACCTCGGTCACACGGACTCAGGCTGTGATGGGAGGCAGGGAGGCCATCGGTCAGGGCTCACTGCTTCCTGGGTGGGCAACTCCTGCTCCGTCTCTCCAGTCTCCGCGTTACTGGCCTGACATTCCCCTCGGTGGCATATGACAAATCAAATTGGCCACCACCGTGCTCATGAAAGGAGGGGGTGTTCTATTTCCCAGGACGGCTTCCTGCACTCCTTCCACAACCAGGACACACCAAACAAAATGCCTGGGGATGTTTTTTGGCTTTCCATTTTGTTCGAGGGGCAGGGGAGAGGGTGAGGTGGGCGCTCAGACAGACAGAATGGGCACAACTCATGCCCAGAAGAAAGGCAGCTGATCGGTAAAACCAAAGGCACAGTCTCAAGCCAGGATGAAAACCACCTGGTGCCGGCACGGTCATTCCAAGCACTCTTCCCAAATGCAGGTATTAGCTTTACAAACTTTACCAAAACATTAGGTAAATTATTTTCCACATCTTTTTGCATGATTCAGCACTTTTAATACCAATTTCTACCACGAAGTTAAAAGGAATATTTTCTGGGAGCCTTAAAGCCTCCCAGTCCCCACGGCACCACCTGCATCCCTGCCGCTACGGGGGCGACGCAGAAATCCTGGGGGGGGGGGCACTGATGCGCAGGGGAACACCTAGTGACCCCCGCCCGGCTGCTCACTTCCCTCCCCAGCGTCGGTGTGGCTTTGGGGGACAGAATGTGACTCGGCGCAGAGGCTTCGCCCCATCTGGTCTGATTCTCGCCCGGAGCCCCCACGCGCACACCTCGCAGGACACTCCGCTGCACCTGCTGAACCCCGCCAACAGCAACGCCCCACACCTGTCTTTTCAACCTTCCTCAAGTATCTCAAGACAAGAATTTCGCGAAGCCCTTCCCCCAAACGAAAGCGTTCACCGGAACCCCGACCCGGGTTCGGCCCGAGGTGGCCCAGAGGCGACAGACCTCAGACTCGCTGCACAAACTTGACCCGGACAACGCTCGGTGGGCGTCCGCAGCCGAGGTCCCCGCGCGTGCCCCGCACCGTCTCCGCAGCCTCGCACGCCCGCTGTGCACACTCACCTGCCCGAGGCGAGGCCCCGGTGTCGGCGGTCCAGCGCTCCGCCGCGACCTCCGCGGGCGCGCCTCGGCCCCGGTGCCCGCCGCGCCCCGTTGGCTGGCGGCTGGCGGGCCGGGCCGGGCGGGCCGGGCGGGCCGGGCGGGCGGCGGGCCGCTGCAGCCGCGGGAGGAGCACGCCCGGGCGGGTCCGCGCCGAGCCCGAGCGAGCGGGCTGGCGGCCGGGAGGGGCCATTTGTAAGCGAGCAGACGCTACCACCGCCCTTACTCGCGGGGGGCGGGGGCGGTCAGGTGACGGCGGCCCACCCTCCGCAGCCGAGCCGGGTGGTTCCTGCCCGGGAGGAGCCCCCTGGCGCGCTCTGATTGGACTCCCGCCGCAGTGGCGGGGGAGGGGGACACGTGACCCGCGATGGGCACCCCATCTTCCTGCTGGAAAAGCCGGGGGACACAGGGAAAGCGGGGGAGCGCGGGGCGCGGGGAGCCTCCCAGCCCTCCAGCCGCAGTGCCGGGCGCCCCGGCCGCCGTCCTCCGCCCTGCCCTTGGCCAGTGCCCGCCCCGCCCTCCAGGCGCGGCGCTCGGCGGAGCCCCCCGCCTCTGCGCGGACGCCAGGCCGCTGGCGGGGTCGCTTCCCTCCCGGCGCCCGGCACGCTGCTCGGAGGAGCGCTCGGCGCATCGCAGACCCCGCCCCAGGGCCCGGGAGACCCCCGACCACGCCCCGGGGCGCCCGGCCGCTCCCCGACTTTGACGGCCAGGGACCCGGTCCTGCACCCTCGGGGGGAGGCGGCGGCCTCCCGGGAGCTGCAGCCCCGACCCTCCCCAGGAAGCGGGCCGGGGAGGGGAGGGGAGGGCGGCCGTCTGGGGCGGGCGGGTCCGCGGCCTCAGCGCGAGGGCTGCCCAGGAAGGTCACGCTGGCACCGCGGAGCCGGGGCGGGGCGGCCGCCAGGACCCCCACGCGCCCTCGCTGCGCCAGTGCGGGAGCCGGCGTCCTCCGAGGGCGCTCCGCGACACGCACCCGCCCCCGGCCCCTCCCGGCCGCACCACCCGGACGGCGGGGATCCGGGAAAATGCGGTGTCACGTCCGCCGCTGTGCCCGGTGTGCGCCGGCTCCGGCAGCGCGTGGGGGCCGCGAACCCGGCCCCTGCCCTCCCCTGACGCCCCTGTGGCTATCCACGCAGCCCGACCGAGGAGGCGTCTGCCCCACGCTGGGTTCTCTGAGACTTCGGTGGAGAGTTCGGCCCGATTGGGGCGGCGCCCCCGGCCCCCGGCACCGCGGCCCGGCAGGGGACCGAGGCTCTCGTTCCCGGGCGCGTCGCCGTCGTCCCCACCGTGACCCGTAGGGCTGCACAGCCCTCCCCGGGGATGGGACTCCGACCCGCTGTACCTGGCCTCGATGGCACGGGCAGGGGACGAGCCCGAGCGGGTCAGCCCTGCAGCTTGGAGCGCGCTGAGCAGGGGACCCCGAGGACCGAGAGCCACCCGCACTGTGGACTGGGGCGCGGGGGCTGCTGTAAGACGACCCGGCCTTTTAAATGGGCAGGGAGCGCCTTCGTTCCCAGGTGGAAGGCCTGCCCTGGAGCCCCCGCCCGCCCTTCTGCAAACAGGCGGGGGAGGCCTCAGACTCGGTTAGAAAAACACCTCTTTAATAAGGAAGGCGGGCCAGCGTCCCCATGCCCAGGGGCTCATCTTGCCCCGACGGCCCGTGCGAGTAGGAAGCTGACCACGACAAGACCCCCAACGCGCACGAGCAGTCCCCACGTCCGCAGTCGAAAACGCACAGGCCCGGGCCGCGGGGCCACCTGTCGCCGCCTCGCCAGAGGAGTCCATTTCCAGCGGTTCGGGTGGGGATTCAGTCCGGACGCGGGGCCCCAGGCTGAGGCCGGAGGAACAGCAGCTGGGCGCCCAGAGGAGCCGGTTTCCACCTCGGACTCCCATCTTAGCTGGAAAAGCTTTGTCTTGCACGCCGGGGAGTTACTCTGCGGTTAAACGTAGGACACACACACACACACACACACACACACGAGGGCGCGTGGCACCAGAGCCTCGGGCTTTCACGGGCTCTGCTCTTGGCCCGCGGTGCGAGGGCACAGCCCACGGGGCAGCGAAGTCAGGACAGGTAACGGGCAGGGCGGGAGCCAACGCCGGCGCAGCGGGCAGGGCGCGGCGGGGCGGGCCGGTTCTCGATTCCGAGTTTGCTGTCAACGCGGCCACGCCCTGCTCAGAAAACACGCGACAGACGAGGAGAACTCGACTCCGGCCCAGGGGCCGCGCGGGGCCGCCCGAGGGCCGCCGCAGGGGTGGTGGCCGGCGCTGGTCCCCGCGGGGGCTGCCGCGCCCAGCCTGAGCCTCCAGCGTCCTCCGGGGGCGCCGTGCGGCGTGTGCCGAGCAGAAGCAGAGGCCACCTGCACCTGGCGGTGGCTTGGGGTGACCACGCCTTAGGGCCGCCAGCAGCCGCGGAGGTTAGCCAAGTGCGGCTTGTCCCGGGTTCCACCTGGAACGCAGCAGGGAGCGGCGAGCGCGGACACGCCGGCCCGCGGGGACCCGGGAGGAGGCGCGGGCTGAGCGCGGAGGCGACTGGCCCCACGTGCCCCCGCAACCTCTCCCGCCAGCCCTCGCCCCTTGCCAGCGTCTCTCCTTCCACGCCTCAGGGTGGCCAAGGGCGGCAGGGACCGCACTGCGACCCCCGGGCGCTCGCCGTCCCCGCCGCCTCCACGCCAGCACCGACTGCGGAGCCGCTGCGACAGCGGGGCCACAGCCCTGCGGCATTCCGCACCTCCCCCGCGGCCACACCTCGGCCGCCCGCCCCCGCCCCCGGCCGCCTGCGCTCCCCAGCGGGGGCGGTGGGAGCCAGGGCCGGGAGCAGGTGTCCGCGTGCAGGCGCAGCGGGGCGCACGCGGCAGCGACCTGCAACCCCAGCGCTGCGCCCGCTCGGGGCCACCCACGTGGAACCCGCCGGGGGCGCAGGGCAGTCGCGGGGCTGGGAGGCGAGGCGGATCCCGAAGCCCCAAGGTGCTCCCACTAGCCAGCGTCCGCCCCAGTCCTTCCCGCATGCGAGGGTCCCGCCAGTCGGAAGCTCCCGCCCCCGCCCCGGCCGCCCCCGCACCCTGGCCATCCCCGGACAAAGCCGCCGGCTTCCCGCACCGGAGCGGGAGGAGGCCCGGCCTCGGGGAACAGACGCGGGGAGAGCGCCTCCTGGCGCCGCGCCGCCCCTGGGCCGCGTCCACGCTGCCCGCCGGTCTCCAGCGCGGCCCTGCGGGGAGGGCGCCCGCGGCGCCGGCTGCTCCACACCCACGTGCCGCTCGTGTGCGCGCCCCGGGCCGGCGGATGCTACCGGGCCGGCGCCGCCGGGATTTCCGGGAGCCCCGCCCTCCGCGGCCGCTGCTCCGCGCTCCCGGCCTGCGCCGTCTCCTCGGCGTCTCCGCGGCCGCGGCGGGACCTGGCGCCGCCTCCGCGCGCCCCTGCCCAGCACGCCGCGGGTGCAGCCAGGCCGCCCTCCCGCCCGGCCGCGCTCACCTGGCCCCGGCCCGGGCTTCTGTCCCCGCGCCCGCGGCCCCGGGGAGGTGCGGCGGAGGGCGTTCCCCGAGCGCCAGACCCTCCCGGCCCGGTCCCCGGCTCCGCACGGCGCCTGTCGGCCGCCCCTGCCCGCGGCGGCGAGGCGGCGCCCGGGTCCTCCCGCGCCCTCCGTCTCGCCCTGGCCCCAACGCCCACCGGCGCGCACACCTGAGCGGGCCGGGCCGGGCCGGGGCCGCAGGTCTGGAGCTCCCCCTCCGGGCCGAGAGCACACCGCGTGCGCTGACAGCCAGCTGGGGGTGGATCCTGACAGTGTAAGGAATCATCTTTTGCCTCTGGCCTTTGCGTTCTTAAGAGGAATGTACTTTATTTTTTAAAATACGTAGTGCAGGAGCATCCACACATTAAAGAATAGTATTTGGGGTTGATCGTAGACGACGTCCTAGGACTGGTCTACCCAGGCTCCCGGACCGGCACAGGATGTCTCAGCCGGGGTCAGCGTTGCGGCAATCTGCGCCTCCTCGGTTTCCCCCGGGGCGCACCGCTCGTCACGTGACTCTGTCACGTGGCTAAGCTCCACAGTCAGCATCCTGGGCCAGCGGCAGAGCCACACCTGCCAGCGTCCTCCCGCTGCCTCCTACACCTCACCTGGGGAGGGGACCCCAGGCAGCCAGGGATCTCTTTTCCAATTTGGGCATCTCAAGGATGTTGTATGAATGGAACTGCACAATGACGCAGCCATTTCAGACTGTCTGTACTGACTCAGCGAAAGTCCCTGGAAATTCATCTAAGTTAGTTCATCCTTTTTGACTGCTGGATGGTCTTCATGGTGCAGAGGTACCCCAAAGGTCGGCCCTTTGACATACACTCATGCAGGACTTGTCGAAGGGTTGTTTCCAGACCCAGGCTGTAATAAATAACGCCGCTGTAAACATGTGTGCACAAGGCTTGCGGGATAAATGCCCAAGTGGGCTATGGTGTCATACAGTAAGCACATACTTTGTGACAAACTCAGATCTGTTTCAGGATGTCTGCACCATCTGGCATCCCTGCAGCGATGCGAGCCATTCAGTTTCCCATCGTCCTTTCCAGCATTTGGTGTTAGCACTCATTTTTATTCTTTGCCATTTTGATAGCAAAGTAATATCTCATTATGATTTTAATGTGCATTTCCTTGAATGATATTAGACCTCTTTTTTTTTTAAATAATTATTTTATTTATTCATTCATTTTTTTTTTTTTTTTTAGTTTGATCAGAGAGAGACAGAGGGTGAGAGTGAGAGAGAGAGGAAGTGAGAAAGCAAGCCACCAGATTCAGGACTTGAACCCTGGTCGGCCATGTGGGAGTGTCCAGCGCCTTAACCACCACGCCACCTGCTGGTCCCCTAGACCTCTTTTTAATGTGCTAACTTGTCACCTATATAACTCATTTCTCTTATTTTTCTTTTTCTTTCTTTTTCTTTTTTTTTTTTTTTGTGTGTGAAATGTCTGTTCATGTCTTTTGCCCATATTCTAACTAGAAGAATCTATTGTTGCTGTTGTTTTTAAGATTGATTTTTGCTATGGGACACATTTGCTCACCAGAGAGACACACACATACACACACACACAGAGAGAGAGAGAGAGAGAGAGAGAGAGAGAGAGAGAGAGAGAGTGAGAAACCATCCCTTAGAGGCATGGCCACATTGTAATTCTCTCTTGGGGTTTTGGGCATGCATATACAAGGGCTCTATGTGAGTTTTAAGCCTCTGGGTCCAAGACTTGAACCATGGTCAGCCATATGAGAGTCCAGCACCTTAGCCACAATGCCACCTGCTGGCCACAGAAGAATTTTTTTTTTAACTATTGAATTTTGAAGAGTTTATATACTCTAGAAAAAGTCCTTTGTAAGATATGTGGTTTGCAAATATTTTGTCCCATTCTTTAAGTTGTCTTTTCACTTATTCGCCTCACATAGGCTTCTGAAGAAAAATATTTTCCTTCTTCCTTTCATTTTAATGTCAAAAGATTGTGTGAGTATATGAGAGAGGAAACCCCGTAATGGGGCTTGGTCATGCCACGATCCTTTCTCCTCCCATTCAATGGGCACGGGCCCTGTGTGTTCACTTTATTTATTTATTTTTCTTTTTCTGGAGAGGTTTTTGCTATAGGGCGCGTGCGCTCGCCAGACAGACAGAGAGAGACAGAGAGATAGAAAGCGAGAAATCACCCCCCAGGGGGGATGGCCACGCCGCAATCCCTTCTCCTCCATTCTCCTCCTGGGATCTCGGGCACGCACGCACACGCGCCCGGCGTGAGTTTAAGCCACCCGGTCCGGGACTTGAACCGCGGTCGACTACGTGGGAGTCCAGCGACATAGCCATTACGCTAACTGCTGGTCCCATGTTCACTTTATTTTTGAGGCCAACAAGGCTGGAAGACCAACCCTGGTCAGCCATGTGGAACTTTTAGCAAACAGTTTTCAATTTTCATGAGATTCAATATATTTATTTATTTATATTTTTTAAAGGTTTTTGCCATAGGGTGTGTGCGCTTGCTGGAGAGGAGAGAGACAGTGAGAGGGAAAGTGAGAAGTCACCCCCGAGGGGGAATGGCCACCCCACAGTCCCTTCCCCATTCTCTTCCTGGGATGTTAGACACGCACCCACTCGTGGCCAGAGTGAGTTTCAAGCCGTCAGGTCTGAGACCTGAACTGTGATTCTGTTCATGCTTTGTTAGGGTTATATCTAAGGGTTTCATTTTCTTCGCAGCAATTACCAATGTTATTGTATTTGTAGTTTCAGTTTCTACATGTGTTGTTAATGCATAGAAATGTGATTAAAATTTGTGTGTCGTCTTGTATCCTGCGGCCGTGTTGAATTTTTTTTATCATTCTCATTATTTCTAGTTTTCTCTGTGGATGATCATCTTATCTAGGGCCAGAAAATAGATTCAGTTTTATTTCTTCCTTTCCAACCTGTATGTCTTCTATTCTTTTTTCTTGTCTTATATCAGCTGGATTTTAGCACTATGTTGGATAAGAGTGGTGAAAGAAGATTTCCGCGCCTTATTTATCCCTGTCTGAAGGAAAAATGATTCAGACTTTCCTCTTTAAACATATTAGCTGTCGAGTATATTTTTTTTAAATCAAGTTGAGACAATCGTCCTCTATTCCAAATTTGCTTAGAGTTGAATAAGGAATGGATGTTAGATTTTGTCCAATGCTTTGCATATTAATATCCTCTCCTATAATATTGTGAATTATTATTATTGATTGATTTTTAAATGCTGAATTAGCCTTGTGCACCTAGAATAAATTCCATTTGGTCATGGTGCGTAAACTTTCATTCAATTTTGTTCAGGATTTTTACATCTAAGTTCATTAGAGATACTGACATGAGTTGTACTTTTTTAAAATTTAAGTTTATTTCTTTCATGAGAGTGAGAGACAGAGAGTGAGAGATTCCCCCTCACCGGTCACTCCCACCAGGGTCTGCTCACCCCGGCCTTTCCAGCCATGGAGGACCGTGGGCAGGTATAGCAGGCACGTACAGGTCCACCGGGGAACTGAACCCAGGAGGCTCTGTGTGGATCCAGTTTCTTTAGAGCAGTGAATGGTAGCGGGGCCACCGAGCTAGCCCTGGCTTTCCTTTTATTCTGTGTCTGGTTTGGGTGTCAGTGTCTCCAAATCCCCTGGAAACCGCTCCCTCCTCTACATTTTTTTTTTTCTTTAAGAAAAAGATCATATTAAATTGTTGCCAACTACTCTTAAGATGTTTGGTAGAATTCTTTAGTGAAACTGCTTGGCTCTGGAAATGTTTTAAATAACACATTTAATTTCTTTTATGTTTACAGAACTATTCAGATTATCTATTTAATCTTGATTAAGTTTTGGTCATTTTTAATTTTCAAGAAACTGATTCATTTTTATAAGTTAAATTTTCTTCTTGAGCATAAAGTTATTTGTAGTGTACAATTATTTTTCTTTTAATGACCATAGGATCTGTAATGATATTTCAATTGCATTTCTTTTTATTTTTTTTTAAATTTTTTCAAGAGGTTTTTGCTATAGGGCTCGTGCACTCACCAGATAAACAGAGAGAGAGAGACAGAGAGACAGAAAGCGAAAAATCACCCCCCAGGGGGGATGGCCACACCACAATCCCTTCTCCTCCATTCTTCTCTCAAGATCTTGGGCATGCACGCACACGCACCCAGCTTGAGTTTAAGCCATCAATCCGGGACTCAAACCGTGGTTGACTACATGGGAGTCCAGCGACATAGCCATTACGCCAACTGCTAGTCCCCCCCAATTGCATTTCTAATATTCTACATTAACTTAGAAAAAGGCCAGAAAACATATTGAAGGAAATAATTGCTGAAAACTTCCCAAATTTGGGACAAGATGCCTACATCCAGGTACAGAAAGTGCCACGGTCTCCAATCAAAATTCAACTCAAGGATGGGTTACCAAGACACATAATGAAACCATGGACATTCAAGGACAAATTTTGAAAACAGCAAGTGATAAGAAACTGATCACATTCAAGAGTCCCCGTACGTTATCAGCGAACATCGCACTGGGACCTGCAAGCCAGGAGGGATGAGATGGATATTTAATTCCCCAAAGGAATAACAAAACGAAATGAAATGAAAACGAAAACAACTGTCAGCCGAGAACACTGTACCCTGCAAAGCTGTCCTTCAGAACTGAACGAGAAATAAAAGCTTCCCCAGCTAAAGCAAAGCTGAGAGTGCCTGGCCACCAGACCTACCTTACAGAAAGGACGAAAAGTAGCATTTTTGAACTGATAAGAAAAACTGCTAATTAATACAGAAGCGCACACTTAATGGTGTAGTACTGAGTAGGATTCAGAATTCCTGCATTATCATTTCATTTCCGTGGGCACGCACGCACACGCCCCTTACTGCATTTTACAGATATTGGGTTCCCCAGATTTTTTTTTTTAATAAGTTGAAGGGAGACAACCCTCCCCTAAGGCTGATCACTGAACCCCAGTCAGTGCTCTGTCTCAGCCGACCTGGTGTCTTAGTTATGGAAGAAATAATGTCAACTATTGCGTGGCTCAGAAGTTGGGAACCCCTTCCTGAAACAGAGACTGCTAAGCTCTCGAGAAAGCACATGAGCGAAACGTTGACATTTTCAGAGACGCCGGGACTCAATTTACTAGCCTCACATGCTCTGTGAACAAAACACTAAGTGTTGTACATGTGCATGAGAGAGAATCCAAGAGACAGGAAGGTTCCAGCAGCAATGGTGAGTCCAGTTCCCTAGCGAAATTGATCGCAGCCTAAATAATAACTGATTGAGAAAAGAAAAAGGAATGACCTGGGGGCAGACTGCTGAGTGGTATCAATAGAGCAGGGAAGCCAGGGGGCGGGAGCGCGGGTCAGGAAGTGAAATGCCAAGGCTTCTGTCTTTGTAGGGTAGAGGGACAGTGAGCACTGGGGGCCAGCTGGCACAGGGCAGAAGCATGCGGCTCTGCGGTGCTGACCCAGGGAGGTTCCGAGTTCAGACCCCAAGGCCTCCCAGAGCAAGCAGGCAGGTACACACCCAGCCCTGGACTGGCGGTGTGGGTCAGTGGGTGCTCGTTCTCCGTCTGAGTAATGTTTTTTATTTTTTTTAAAGTTAATCTTGGGGCCAGCAGGGGCATGGTATTTAAGGGGCTGGATTTCCACATGGCTGATGGTGGTTCGAGCCCCAGACCTGGCCGCTTGAGAATCACGTCGGGCGCGTGTGCGTGCGTGCGTGCCTAAAATCCCAGGAGGAGGATGGAGGAGAAGCGACTGTGATGCGGCCACCCCCCAGGGGGTGATTTCTCACTTTCCCTCTCTCGGTCTCTCTCTCTCTCTCTGTCTCTCTCCAGTGGACTCATGTGTCCTATGGCAAAAACCTTAAAAAAAATCTTTCTGAAAATTAGACAAACACAAATTTAAGTGTACATGTTATGATTTAAAAGGAGAAAAAATGGAAAAAGTAAAATGCAATCAAACCAATAAAATAGGGAAACAGAAACAATGAAAAATAGAAGGTAAAGAGAGACATGAAATAAAATAAATCCAAGCCCGGCAGTAATCAAAGGAATTGTGAATGGCTTAAATTCACTCGTTAAAAGGTTATGATCTAAAAATCAAAACTAGAGAGCTGCTGTTCCCAGGAGCTTCACCTGAACACTGAGGGAAAGCTGCCAGGAAGGAGGTCCTGGCTCCAAATCCACAGACAGGAGGCAGGGCAGGGGAGGTCGAGGCAAGGAGAGGCCCAGCCCAGCAGGAACAGGACGAAGCTGGTGCTCCCGACAAAGGGACGCTGGTGGTGGCATTAAGGAGATGGAGTGGCCTTGGCTGCGGGCCTGCGGGGAGAGCGGGGTAGTGGCATGATCCACCGGGCGGGTGGAGTGTGGCAGGACTTAGGAGCCCGCGGGGACTGCTCCCACACTGTAGGGAAGACGTGATTAAGGGCCCTCCTCCGTTGACTCTGAGTTCATCGACAGGGAGAGTCTCACGAGCCACCCTGACCTGACCACAAGGGCCCTTCAACTCGGAGTCTGAAGGACTCACTTTGCAACAGAAGCTTCCTGCTGGCCTGAAGAAGAGGGGGGACACCGCATGGAGCTGACTCCGGGAGGACCCGGAGACGGGACAGCGAGCCCCAGATGGGCCACGCCCTGCCCACACCGACTGCGCACCTTCAGCAGGGCCCAGAGGTCTTCGTCCCGACTCTTGACCCCGAAATGAGAGGACAGAGCCTGTGGTCACCTGCTAAGGCAAAGGAAAACCAACACGTTCGGTGCCTTTAAGGTTCTTCTCTCTCTCTGACTCTGTCTCTCAGGTAGTTTGAGATCTTAAAGTTCTGCTATGTTCAATTAATAAGTACTCATAGGCGGTCTGAGTCATCTTTAAGTAAGTTAATATATTTGATTAATAATATTTATAGAGACAAAAGATATCGGATCAGTTAATAAGATTGTTTTATTCCACATTTAAAAATCTGGCAAGAAAGCAAAGTTTTGGAGATTGTGGGGTGCATATTTATGAGGGTGGGTATATTACAATGTAAGCTTTCTTCCTTATGGGAATTAAAGTTACTAAGAGTTGAAATTGTGGCCGGGAACCAGCAGTTAGCATAATGGCTATGTCGCTGGACTCCCACGTAGTCGACCGCGGTTCGCGTCCCGGACCCGGTAGCTTAAAACTCACGCCGGGCGCGTGTGCATGCGTGCCCAAGATCCCGAGAGGAGAACAGAGGAGAAGGGATTGCAGCATGACCATCCCCCCTGGGGGGGTGATTTCTTGCTTTCTGTCTCTATGTCTTTCCCTGTCTGTCTGGCGGGCGCACGCGCCCTATAGCGAAAACCTCTCAAAAAAAAAAAAAAAAAAAAAGAGCTGAAATTGTGGTTAATATATGGATTTTGGTGTAAATCAGGGATTATTCAAGGCTGTTTCCAAAAAGAAACTTACAAAAAGGGAAAACAAGGTAAAAAGAAAAGAGCAAGGAAAAATGGAAGGAAAGGAAAAAGGAAGATGCCAGAAGAAAACTGTGCTAGGTTGTCGGGAACGTCGGGACATGCTTTTCTGTTTTGCTGCAAAAATGTCCTGACTTTCCCAATGACCCAATATTTAGTGGGTTTGATTACTTAGGAAAACTGAGCTTTAAAGATTAAGTCTTTTAACTATGTAATTTTCCATATTTGATATTAAAATATTTTGATGATCCATTTTGGTTACATAAATGCTATTGTTTCTCAGTGAAAAAAAATCGTAGACCAATATGCCTCATAACAATAGATGCAAATATCCTTTACTGAGATATTAGCAAACAGGTTCCAAAATTATATTAAAATAATCACGTATCAAGACCAAGTAACTGAGGCATGAAAAGTTGATCTAACGTGTTTCACAAAAGCAATCAGGTGTGCTTCACTGTATTAACCAAACAAAGGGGAAATCTCCTGTGGATCAGAATGGATCAGACAAAGCATTTGACAGTTGTTGACCTCCGTTTATAGCGACTCACAGAAAACTAGAAATACAGTACTTTTCTCAGCCTGATGAAATGAATCTGTTAAGAAGCAATAGCTAACATCACACTTCATGGAAGCATTTTGGACATTTTCTTCCAGAGACTGGGAGTGAGGCAAGTGAGGCTGAGTGACTTCCATTCGGTCTTTCTATTAAAATAATTATTTATATAATTTTATTATTTATTTATTTATTTATTTATTTATTTATTTATTTATTTTAATTTGATGAGAGAGAGAGGGAAAGTGAGAAAGCAAGCTGCCAGGTCTGGGACTTGAACTGCAGTCAGCCCTGTGGGAGTTCAGAACCTTAACCACCATGCCACCTGCCAGACCCCATTCAATCTTTTTTTCTTTTTTTTCTGGAGAGGTTTTTGCTATATGGCATGTGAGCTCGCCAGAAAGACAGAGACAGACAGACAGACAGACAGAGAGCAAGAAATTACTCCCCCCAAGGGGGATGGCCACGCCGCAATCCCTTCTCCTCCATTCTCCTCTCGGGATCTTGGGCACGCATGCACACGCGCCCGGCGTGAGTTTAGGCCACCTGTCTGGGACTCGAACCACAGTTGACTACATGGGAGTCCAGCGACATAGCCATTATGCTAACTGTTGGTCTCCCCATTCAGTCTTATAAGGGAGATGATAGTCATTGCCAGAAGGAAAGAAAAATAAAGGCATAAATATTAAAATGAAGGGAGTAAAAATCTCTTTTCATAATTTTAGGTAGAAAGTTCCACGGATTTTATAAAATAACTATTGAAATAAGCAGTGAGTTTATTGGAGTCCTAGGCTACGAAGTTAATTCACAGAGTGAATTGTATTTTTATGTTCCATAGCAAATGATTAGAAATAATTTTCAAAACCTACATTGCTTTTACAAATAGGAAAGTAAAATATGTAGAAAGAAAACATTTTAAGAAAAGGAATACGAGAACTTTATATTTGTAAGAAAATACCACCAGCAGACCAGACCATCTTGATACTGAGAACTACAGAACAGGGTAAGACCTATATTTCGTTCTCTGGTTCCGCTGTGTTGGGAAGAGTTGTGACAGTGTGACAGGCATACAATTAGTCAAAGGGCCGTGAATGATCATTTACGATCTACACACTTTACTGCCTATAAATTTTACATAAAATTAACACCCTTCAACAATGACTCTAATCAGCTATATGCATTCTGATGTGTTTTAGGGGAAATGTACTGGTTTCTCAAATTTGCTTGGAAATTCATCAACAATCAAACAGCTCAACTGATGGGCTGAGCATAGGTACGGGATGCGACGCTGCGCACGAAGGTCTGATGGCGGGTTCTAGGTAGTGACAGGACTTATCACAGAAATTCATTTCATCTTTGCTGTCACGAAATTTCATAATAAAGTCTTGGAGGGAAAGTAGGCACACACCGTGGCCATCTCCTGGGTGTCTGGTAGTCTGTCCTAGAGAAACCCTCCCCAGACATGTACCGAGGGGCACGGACCGAGGCAGCCACTGCAGTACTGTGTTCAGTAGCAGAAAATAGGAAGTGAAGGGTGCAGGGCGTGAGTGTCCTTGGGCAAGTGGACCACACCACATCTACCCAGCGGAAAGCTGCAAAGGGTACAGAAAGGAGTGGGGTAGACCTGTTCATCGTGACAGGTCTCCGACGTGCATTTGAAAGTCGCAAAAGAAATTACATAATAAAATACATAGCACATTCCTCTTTTTGTAACACGTCCAAAAAATGACAGTGTGATGTATGTGTACATGTACATGTATGTAAATGCTTAGAAGGTCTAAAACACGAATCAGCACATCTTTCTGTAAACGGTCTCATAGGCTTTGCAGCCTGAAAGGAAATGACGTGAAGGCAGCCGCGAGACACCGAGCAGGCGACTCTGGTCCCTGTCAAAGCTGATTCACAGTCAGGCGGCAGAGTGACTGCCTGTGGCCCGTACCGGCCACCCCGATCTCAGGTGTGATGACTGTGGGATTTGCCCCAACTTTGCACTCCCTCCCATCCCCGTGTCCTCTCCCTGTCCCGGCTCTGGGCTCGGCTGTGTGATTCCATTTGGTGAGCGCGATCTAAGCAGAGCCTTGAAGACACTGATGCGGTGGGACTGGTTCTGTGTCTCTGCTGTTACTGAGAACACAGCAAGGCCAGCTTGCTGGAGGAGGGGGGAACCTCGCTGCCAGTTACCCCAGCAGAGGCCACCTAGATTGGCCGATAGTCAGGTGGCCCTCAGATTTATGGAAAACCCAGTCAAACTGAGTAGAGCTGCTGAGGTGATCACAGCAGATACATCAGCAACAAACACCAACTGCTGTGTATTACCGCGGTTTTGTTACCTGGCATTGCTGACTGATACAGAAACAAGACACGCCTGACTGAACACAGCGATGGCCTTTGGGGGAAGAGGAGAATGGAGACAGCCTTTGTAGTCAGGCATAAAAGAATACATTTTAACATAAAAGAATCATGTCCTGATGTTCTGGGATTCAGGAAATATAGGTGGCAGTCAAGATTCCTGGGGATGTCAGGTAGAGGAACAGACACAGCTAAGGGACCGCGGCACTTGCCATGTATTTTATCCTTTTATACAAAAAATTATATTGTTTATTAAAATAACAAATTATTTAGCTATAGGGCACATGCTCTCACCAGACAGAGAGAAAGAAGGAAAGTGAACAATCACCCCAGGGGGCGTGGCCACACTGCATTCCCTTCTCCTCCACTTTCCTCTCAGGATTTTGGGCACGCACATGCACCTGGCACGTTTCTCATGTGCTGGGCCCAGGTCTCGAACTGCAGTTGGCCACCAGAGACCCAGCCCAGCCATCTTCACCACCGCACCACTGGCTGGTCCTATTTTCCCACTTGATTTTTAGTATCTAGTTTTTCTCTATTCTCTGCCTATAAATATGTCCAAGTCTCTTCTAAAAAAAAAAAATCAAAAAACAAAAACCTCTCTTGCCCTGGTAACCTAGTTAGCTTTAATCTAACTCTCTCCTTTCGTTGGTAAGACTCGATTTTATTAGAGACGGAGCATGAACACACGCACGTGACAGTAACATTCAAACGGGGCAGAAAGGCCAAAACAAAAAGCAAGGGCTCCGTCCCGTCCCCGCCACCTCTCCGCCGCCACCGCTCCTGGGGGCCGGCAGCTTAGGGATGAGGGCTTCTATTTTCCCTGGCAGTTCTCCATGGTGCTAAATTACATGCCTGTGCCTCGATTTCTTGACACGTATTGTGGTTTGGGTGACGTATTCTCCCCCTTGGCCCTCACCCTGCCTTCACCCGAATTGTGTCTTTTCACCGTCCGAGTCCGGCTGCGATACGACACAGCCTCAGAGAACACTCCCCACCCTCCACTTCCTTCCTCTGTGATGCTGCTCACATTTGTATCGGTCGTGTGGATGTCCACCCAGGAAGAGCCATAGCCAGGACTTCAGTTATCTAGTTCCTACCTTTTAAAAAAGCTTATTTCTTCCTAGAGAGAGACAGAGACAGAGAGACAGGGACCCCCTCAGGGCCTGCCCTCTGAGACCCACTCCAGTCTCAGCAGCCCAGGTGACGGCCGCCCTCTGAGCATGCTCGGGAGGCCCTGGTGCGCCCAGAGGGCCCCCTGCCTGCCGCCGCTCCTACCTCCCCCTTCCCGAGCAAGCACTTGGGGCCAGCCGGTGTGCAGGCGAGGCCCGGGGATCTGCAGACACAGTGGCAGGTGTCCTGGGGCTGAGCGGTGCACTTCCCTCCCAGGCTGCAGACCACCTTGGCTGGCACCCGGGGCTGGCCAAGGGCCCCTCGTCATACGGGCCTGGGTTCTGAGGCAGATCAGTACGAGGCCTGAGCCCTGCCTGTGGACGGGGCGGGCGCGCAGAGGGGCTGACAGCAGCCTCCGGTCTTCCCCAGCCTGGCTCTTCATCTTAGCCGAGGTCTCCAAGTCTTCGCTCTCCCCAACTCCTGGCGAAAGGATCTTGCCCTGAAAGGCTCCGGGAGGGACTGGGTGGACGGACCAGCGCTCGTGAAATGCAGGCTGAGCTCTGCAGTGGCCTTCGCCGCCTCAGGGGAACACAGAGACCGGGCCATGGGCGGCCGCGCTCTGCAGCCACACAGCTCTTCCCCTCCGCCGATCTAGTTTCTCGCCTCCACCAGGCCACGGTGCAGACTCACAGCATACCCAGCGTCCACGCATCTGCCACGTTCCTTGAGGGCTTTCAGTCACGTTCCAGAAAAACCAGCAAGGGCCCCGAGCGGCCACGGCACGTCACACCTCTGACTCCGCCGGGGCCCCTGAGGCCTACCCTGCAGTAGGCACCACGTATAAGTCACGTCTGTGGCGGTCCTCGGAGGCAGTGGTGCGTGAGACACGGAGGCGGCAGGCGGCCGCACGTGGAGGACAGTCACCGTGGCAGTTCCCGGGACCGAATCCTTTCAAGGGGGCTCAGAATTTGTGCAAAATCCACACCCAGGCTCTGTCCCCGCTGAGGGCGAGGGAGCCAGCAGATTAGGGTGACAGCCCCTTGGCCACGGCGGCTCCCGGGCTGTCTTCCCTGGCACTCAGGGCCTGTGAACAGGCAGCAAGTGGCTCTCACAGCAAGGACGAGCCCCCGAGCCCCGAGCCCCGAGCCCCAGGGAAACATTGTGGTGCAGCCTTGACGTCTGGCCACCACCGGCAGTTTTTTGAGGCAACTCCGTCCCCCGGGGAGACCAGCCGCGCCTGACAGGGAGCCCGGGGGCTCTCCTGGGGCAGCGGTCCTGAGACCAGGGGTTGGAGGACGAGCCCTCTGGCCTGGGAGCCCTGGTGTGGCCCTGGGAACCACCCAGCCGCTCTCCTTCAGTAGAATCTCCCTGCAGGTGCGCATCCTCCGATCTCCCCAGGAATATGTGCCGAGGAGAGGACTGGGGCAGAGCGCCCCGAGGGGCCGTGCTGAAAGGAACTATTTAAGGCTGTCCTCCCAGCGCCACATCCTGACATTCGGTATATTTAGCATCACAGACAGGGCTAATGGATTTTCAGTTGCAAATCATTATGATTCAAACCACCGCAGTCTTTATTCTTATTAAACTGCAACAGAGTCACGCCCATCCACACACACACATACACGTAAACACACGAGTGCACACACACATGCTCTGCTCCCTGCCTGTCGGGTGAGGCCCGGGGCCCAGGGCAAGCGTCTGCAGGATCACGGCGCTCGCTGGGGCCCCGGATGCTGCACCCTGGCTTTTCACAAAGCAGCCCGGCACTTGTCCGCTCAGCGTCAGGGTTCCCCTGGGTAATGGGGGCCACGTGTCCCAGACCTGAGCAGTGGCTGAAGGCTGTCCCCAGATGCTGTCTCACAGGTGAAGCACCCTCTGGCCGTGCCAGTCTGGGGTGGCTCT
Organism: Tupaia tana; assembly: GCA_026018925.1. Classification (NCBI taxonomy): domain Eukaryota; kingdom Metazoa; phylum Chordata; class Mammalia; order Scandentia; family Tupaiidae; genus Tupaia; species Tupaia tana. The sequence goes on from JAKSZU010000025.1 coordinate 31,504,815, forward strand.
GGTCAGCTGAAACGGCACCTGCAGCGCCCCTCGGCCCCTGGTGGAGGGGAGACCCGGCCTCGGGGCAGGTCTTGCTCCCGACAGGCCCTGCGAGTCCAGCAGTCTCCGGAGAGGCCGTCCGGCAGACGCTGCAGAGACGAGCCCCGTCCGCGTTGACGGTCTGCACAGCTCACGCCGTCGGCGCTGTTGCCCAAAGCCCCATTCACAGGTGTTGACGGTCAGACCCGCTCAGCACTGGCACGGCCTTCCGCCCACACGACGTTCAAAGAGCATTCAGAATTTGGGGCTCTGAGAGGTCACGTAAAATGTGGATTTGGGTTTTTCTGGGGGGAGCGGCAGCTTTCAGCAGCTCTGCTGTGCTTGCGTGTGGGCTACGCACCCCCAGGACACAGCAGGCGCCACCTTCGCCTGGACGGGCCCCACCCCTGCCCACATCATTCGCTTCAGCGCGGCCTTTGTGGCTGCCCGCCGGACGCCGGGCACGCTCGCACTGGGGCTGGCGATCCCGGTCAGGCCGTGGGCACTCCTGGCGTTCCCGAGTGCCCGTGGAGCTGCTGCCCTCGGGCGGCTGGTAGCAATCCCTGTCTCAGCACAGGTCTCTGGCCAGGGCTTCAGAACTAACTGATGTGCCTAATTTCAGGGTCACGCATTTCACCTTTTGGGGGCTAGCTGAGCTTTCTGTGACGTACGTGCAAGTTGTGGGGTGTGTGCCCAGGCCTAGACGCAGTGGCTGCTCCTCACAAGCCCCGTTCCGGTCGAGGGCCACAGCCTCCCGGCAACTTCCCCAGGGCTGTCGGGGGCGGGGGGCCGCCTGCTTCCTCTCCACCCCCCATCTCTCTATTTGCAACATGAATGCAGCAGAAGGCCCGCGTGGCAGATCACCTCGGCAGGGCCTCGCCCGACAGTCCTGGACGCTAAGCACGTTGATATACGGCCTTGGTTCCAGGCCAGACCTCTCCCTGCCCGGTGCCTTGCCAGCTCTGGGAAGAGACCACAGGCTGCCGCGGCCCTGCCCGGGGCGCTCGGAGCCCCCGACACCCACTCCGAGAAGCAGGCTATTCCCGTGTGTGTGGGAAGGGTGGGAAGCAGGAAGGAAAGGTGAGAAAATGCATGTAAGCAAATATTCCACAGAAAAGAGGGGAAGCTCGTCTTTAAACAGCACTATAAAATAATCGATGCGGTCCTGCCAGACCCCCAGATGAGCAGCAGGCTCGTGCCCTTCTGCGTCCGGGAGGCCGTAGCTGCCTGTCCCAGCCTCGGGCAGCCTGGGTGCTTCCGGAGCAGGAAGCCGGGCTCGGTTTCCTTCCCACCTGCCTGGAGACGACCAGCGGGTGTGGGACTGCTCTCGCCACGTCCAGAAGCCACTGCTGGTTTCCGCCAAGTCCAGGTCGGTGCCTGGACTCGGCGTGCTCAGGGCAAAGCCCACATGCGCTCGGTGTCATCTCCTTATGGGAGCAAAGGGCCTACAGGAGCAGGGAGCAGGATTCGTTCACCTGCAGGAAAGCACCCGGGCAAGGTCGCAGCTAGCACAGGCCACCTCCTCCTGTCCGCCTGTCCTTTCTCATGTTCCACCAGCTCTGACCCCCGTCCCCTGCTCCCCTTCCTCTCCTGTAGGGACAAATGAAAAAGCTCGGCGGGAAGATTCCGAGTGAGTGTCGGTTGGCTGGGACTGGGGAGAAAGCAGACGGCAGAACGGACTCAGGAGCTGATCGGGGACACACGTCCACGCTGACCCCAACCAAGGACATCGCAGCCCCCAACCACAGCCGCTGAGAGTATTTACAGCTCACCTATTCCTCAGACAGAGAGATGCTTCGGTAGGTCCAGCAGGCTCTCGGGGCCGCGACCGGCCAGCCCCCAACCCTGGACACGGGCACATGCGTGTCCTGTGTGCTCAGGGACATCTCGGGCTGTGGACCCAGGACCTCCGGGGACCAGCTCACAGAGTGAGGCGTTTCCCCGCTGTGTCACACGCAGCCCCTGTGAGAATTCGTCCTTGTTGTAGTAGTTTTGTAAAGCACATACATTTACTGAGGGCCAGCAGGTGGGCTGGTGGTTAGCACGCTGCGCTCCCACGTGGCCAGCCGCGTTTGGGTTCCAGATCTGGGAGCTTGAAAATCATGCCGGGCGCGTGTGGGTGCGTGCCCACAATCCCAGGAGAAGGGATTGCAGTGTGGCCAAACCCCGGAGGGTGATTCCTCACTTCCTGTCACTGTCTTGCTCCGTCTCTCTCCGGCAAGTGGACACGCTCTATGGCAAAAACCTTACTTTTTTTCTTTTGATTCAGGCTTTTGATTCACATCCTGGTAAAAGAACGTGACTATGGTTCCCCTTGCTAAGCAAACATTCCCCTGGGTCTGATTCTCAGTGGGGAGGACCAGGCAACGTTTGCACTGGCACAGAAATGCACACTTCTGCCTGGCAAAGCCCACTGCAGCCGAGTGGCCCAGTGACTCAGCCCACGGAAGACCCGGCTGCCACGGCTGGGGAGTGTGGGCTCCCGATTACCCCAGGGCACCGACGTGGCTGCTGAGAGGCTGTTTTCACTTCAAGCTGGGCACGGGCGTGTTAAGCCTAGAGTCACACCGGAACCTCCCGTCACAGAGGCCGGGGCCTGCTCACTGGTGTCCACTCTTGAAGGGGTGCCCATCCGAGGTGTGGCATGTCCTTCAGTGGTGGGGCTGTGAGAAGCCCACACAGACCCTTCGTGGCAGAACTGCTGGGTCCCGCAGTCACAGCGCCTGTCGGCTGCTAACGGCCGGCGGCTGGGCCTCCCGACACTGGCCTCAGCCCCAGGAGCAGGGAGCCACCATGCCCTGGCCCCACCGAGCCCCACAAACCTGACCCATGCGTACCTGACATGGGATGGCTGGGGACGGCCCCTGGGTCTCCCGGCAGGACAGCCTATGCTCCAGGTCCCGTGGGGCAGGCATGAGAGACGCAGAGAGCCAGCACCCCAACTTGATACCACCTGATCCTCAGCCAGGCCACGGGCACACAGGGACTTGAACCGGGATCCTCTGCGTGTGGCACTGCCTTGCGGAGTGCTGTGTGTGCCACTGTGCCGCTGCCGGGCCCCGCGAGAAGTGTGTGTGAGCTACCACATCCACCTGCTCTCTGAGTCTGCGCCTGGAATCCGTCCTGGCCAGACCCGCCCTGTCTAGAAGCCTCGGTTACAACGAGGACAATCCAAAGTCAAACCCGCTTGGTGTCTCTGAGCTAAAAGAGTCCCTTTTCCAGTGCGTCCCCCTCCCCCGCCTCGTACCCTAACTCGCAACAGAAAAACGGAACAATAGGAAATGCCTCAACCCAGCAATTCTCCCGCCAGCTCTTAGCAGCTCTTCCTGCCCCAAACTGCCTTTCTCCTCCGCTCACGTGTGCTCCACGCGGCTGGGAGACGGGGATCGAGGCGGAGGCCACTCCGGGGGAGCTGCAACTCCACGCGCGGCTTTGTGAAGCAGGCCAGCTGCTTCCTGAGCCCGGGAGCTGGGGCATGAGCCCCGTGGACGCTCCATTTTGTTTTGAGGTTTCCAATGGGTGGGAAGGACCCGGAGACCATGGTGGCCGTCCTGTCAGCTAACTCGGTGGACCAGGACGCTGCAACAGCACAGAGCGGGGCTGTGCCAGGGCACAGCAGGTCAGAGGAGAGACCCACGCCGATCCCTCGGGCGACAGGAAGTGCGACTTGATGCCACGCGGACTGTGACACGGGCACAGCGTGGCGCTAGGGCACTCTGTGTACCAAATAAACAACTGTGACCATCTGTGATGCCAGCGGCAGGCCAGGCTGAGCCAGGCCCTGATTTCTGGAGCCCACCTGGGGGCCTTTCCCTTTTCTCTCTAACCTCCCCACTTACGTCCCGAGCTCAGCCCCTAGAAAAACTACCTGCACCCAAGTCCTTATGTTGGGTCTGCCTTTGGGACCCATATAAGATAACGTCCACCCACCTGTCCAACCCCTCCTGGGTCCCAGCAATGGCATTGAGCGCGAGGAGGGCAGGGGGGATCGGAGAGTGCAAAGCCAGGTCAGACGTGCATCCTCCTCCAGGGTCCTCTTGGTCTACACGAACGGGTAAGGACTGTGAGGGGCAGTGCAGCCCCGCTGCACGCCCACACTGCTACGGGAGCACAGCTGAGACAGGAGCCCAGCCTGGGACACAGGGGCAGTGCAGCCCAGCTGGAGGCCCACGCTGCTGCGGGAGCACAGCTGAGAGACGAGCCCAGCCTGGGACGCAGGGGCAGTGCAGCCCAGCTGGAGGCCCACGCTGCTGCGGGAGCACAGCTGAGACAGGAGCCCAGCCTGGGACGCAGGGGCAGTGCAGCCCAGCTGGAGGCCCACGCTGCTGCGGGAGCACAGCTGAGACAGGAGCCCAGCCTGGGACGCAGGGGCAGTGCAGCCCAGCTGGACGCCCACGCTGCAGCGGGAGCACAGCTGAGAGACGAGCCCAGCCTGGGACGCAGGGGCAGTGCAGCCCAGCTGGAGGCCCACGCTGCTGCGGGAGCACAGCTGAGAGACGAGCCCAGCCTGGGACGCAGGGGCAGTGCAGCCCAGCTGGAGGCCCACGCTGCTGCGGGAGCACAGCTGAGAGACGAGCCCAGCCTGGGACGCAGGGGCTCCAGGGGGAGGCCGTGTGCCTACCGGTCTCCAAGGGTTCCTGGTACAGTAGAAAGGGGCCCTGCCGGGAGAGGTAGGGGCCTGCATGGCACAAAGGTGGCAGCTTCCACCCAGCAAAGTACACTTTGGTGCTAGACCCTGCTCAGCTTGGCATCTCTGGCCGTGTCTACATTTCTCTCTTTTTTAATTGCCAGAGACCGTGCGTGCTTGCCAGAGACAGAGAGAGGGAGAGACGTAGAGAGGGAGAGAGCACTCCCCATGGTCCCGCTACAATCTCTTCTCCACCTCTCCATCCTGCTGGGATCTGGGGCACGCACATACACGTGCCGGGTATGGTTTTTTGAGCCACCAAGGCCAAGTTCAACCTGCAGTCACCCATGTGGGACCCAACTCCTCAACCCCTAGGCTATGAGGCTGGCCCCTCTTTCTCTGTTTTAGCAAGACTCTCTTTTAATTTGCCAATTAAATTCTTATGAGCTATACGCTCACTGGTTATTCACAAAACAAGCAAGCAGAGAGGATCTCTAGTTGGGGGGGTGAAGAGACAGGGAGCCCAGCGTGCCCGGCACGTGGTAGGTTTCTGGGGTGTGGATGAGTGGGCTGAGCAGCAGGTCGGGCTGTGTTGTGGGGCCCCCTGGAAGTCACCTGGGGAACTGGCCTTCACCCCATGGACTCGTGGGGGTCGTCGGAGGTTGCTGAGCACAGGAGCGAGGCTCTCGAGTCACCTGCAAAGCGTTCACGGTGGATTTGTTGCAACGACGTGCAGCGGGTGTTTTCGTGAGCCCACTGCGGCAGTCTCACCTTCTCACTGCACGCCCGCCGCTCACAGGCGAAGCGGTCACCAACCTCGCGGGGCGCGGGCCTGGTACCTGTCACGGTTCACTGTGGGTCGTCCTTGTTATTCGGTGCTTTTTGTTTTTAATCTTCCTTTCCTGCCTCCTCTGGTTTTAATTGAGCATTTTATGTGATTCTATATCATCTCTTCTCTTAGCATACCAATTATACTTATTTTTACGCTTTCCTAGGCTTTGCCCGAGAGTTTGCGATACGCATTTATGACGGAATTCAAGCCCACTTTCGAAGAGCACTATACTGCCTCACAGATAGTGCAGGGGCCTTTTTAAAGTGTGTTTATTTATTTATGCTTTTGCCATAGGACATGGGTGCTCACCAGAGACGGGGGGGGGGGGGGGCAGGGAGAAGGTGAGAATCCCCCGGGGTGGCCAGCGTAATCCCTTCTCTTCTATTCTCCTCTTGGGATTTGGGCACGCGCACACGTGAGCCTGGTGTGCTTTTCAAACCACCAGGTCCAGGACTCGAACTGTGGAGTTGGCCCCGTGGGATCCAGCCCCTTTAACCATTCCGCCACTTGCTGTCTCAAGTTTATTTCTTACATGAGAGGGGGAGACAGAGAGACAGAGATAGAGGGAGGGAGGGGGCACCCAGCAGGGCCTCCACACGTGATTTGACCTCCGGCCTCAGGCTGGAGCACACGCATGCTCGGGGCACGCACAGAACACGGACTCCGAACCTCACCCTGCCTCCATGGCTCTGGCATTGCCGAGTGCGGCCGGCCAGTGAGCCGCCCGACGGCGTGTTCTCGAGCCCTCCCCGGCCCCGGAAGACCACCGCCATGGCCTCCGTCCAGAGTGCCCTTCTGAAACACAAGCTGAGCCAAAGCGGGGAAGCCTGGAGGGGGCCTAGAACTGTGAGGACTGGGGACCTGAGGCGAGCACTGGGTGGGTTGGCTGTTTGCAAAGACGGCTGCGGCACTCCCGGGCTCAGGCCCCCTGCCCCGACGTCACTGCTGCTCATCCAGAAAGCGGTGGCCTTTGCTGTTCTGTGCTCGGAACATGGCTCTGTCCTTGTGGCTGTGACCGGTGGGACAGTAACAAGAATTCCATGAGTGGGCCCTTGGGAAGCTGCGGTGCTGGGTGTGGCCTCTGGTTCCTGGTACATAAAATCTGATGTCACCCCGTGGGAGGCCGAGCTCAGCTGGGACACGAAGAGGCCTTTGCTCCTGCTCCTTGGGCGCTATGGCCCGCGGACCACATACCTCCTGCTGCTGTAGGCGAGTCCCCTCTTCCGGCCGATGGCCCCCCGGGCTGTGACTCAGCCTGGGTGCTCGGCCATCCATCACAGGCTGGTGACTGCCTGGCCGTCCTCAGGCCTCTGCAGACAGACCGCCCTCTGCTCACTGCCTCCTAATAGCATTAGGGCAACCCTGGCTCCAGCCGCCCCCCAGTCCTCCGAGCCCACCCTGTTCACCAGGAAACCGCCGAGCCACAGGGCTGGGCCGCCCTCCCGCCTCGCTCACCCTGTAAACAGAGAGCAGGGGGGGCCAGGAGAGCCTGGCTGATGGTCTGCAATGCAGGGGCAGCCGGGAGGAGCCCCAGACAGGGGCGGGAGCTGGTGGCCTCAGGCGAGGCGCTAGCCGGTCCTGCCTGTCACTTGGCGCAGTCGGGCTCAGTTGGGCTCAGTCAGCCGCCGCCCTCTGCCCCGGCTCTGTCCCTCCTGTTCCCGTAAACTGCTGGCACCAGGGTACTTAATCACCGTGTCGCCATGTATAAAAATTTAAGAAGTCTGTCTCGGATCATTTTTAAAGACTTCCTCCCCTACTTCTGTCCTCTTGCCCTTCTCTCTGTTCAGATGTGTCGCCGAGGTGGCAACATGCTCTGATGGGAACTCTGGCAGGTGGAGGTAGGGCAGACGGCAGGACTGCCCAGGGCCGAGCCCACCTCGCCCGTTTGCGGAGGTGGGGGTGATGGAGGCATGGAGACCCTGGCGGGATGCTCGCTCTCTCCCCTCTCTCCGTCTCTGTCTCTCAGAAGAAATAAATAAATAAACTTTTTTTTAAAAGCCATGCCAGGCCAGCGTGCCCATACCGAAGATGGCGAGGAGCCAGAGGGCTGGGGGCGGGGAACCCAGAGAAGCGTGGAGGTGCCCCTCCCCCAGATGCACACGCGCTCTCTGGCAGGGCTGCATGGACTTCCAAGGGGAAGCCCAGCTGATGCTGTTGTCACTGCACTCACGGTGAAATGAGCTGCTGGTGCAGGGGACTCGGGCTCTGAACCGCCGGGTGCGCCTCAGGCACCAGCAGCACGCCAGGGCCAGGGCCGCAGCGTCTCAATCTGGCCCCACCCGGCGCTCGCTCTAGGCCCTGGGCCCGCCCCACCCCGCTCTGCTCTCTGCCCTGTGGGGCGCCCACCCGGGCCCCTGGAGGCTCTGCTGCTTGCCTCAGTTTCTGGGCACTCCTATTTGACAGGGGGCACCTCTGGCTGTTCTTACCCCCTGCGCCCCAGGGTCAGTGGATGGCCTGCAGATCACAGGTGGTCCTCGCCCTTTCCCGAATGCCCCTCTGCCCGGCCCTTTGATGTCGGGGTTACAGGGAGGGCTCCGCCCTCTGAGCGAGCAGCTCCTGCCGCTATGCGCAGCCCCAGTAAGGAGAAGCCAGTAAAGCACGTTGAACAGCTGTTCCCAGAGCGGCTGGGCAGGACGTGCAGGCCCTGCTCGTTCGCAGACGGGCCCAGGCTGTGTCTCTCGTGCTGGAGGGACATTGTCACTGCATTTCTTTTTTAAAAAAATTTTTTTGAGAGGTTTTTGCTATAGGGCACATGCACTCGCCAGAACGACAGAGACAGAGAGACAGAGAGCGAGAAATCACCCCCAGGGGGATGGCCACGCCACAATCCCTTCTCTTCCATTCTCCTCTCGGGATCTTGGGCACGCATGCACACGTGCCCGGCGTGAGTTTAAGCCACTGGATCCAAACCGCGGTCAACTACATGGGAGTCCAGTGACACAGCCATTATACCAACTGCTGGTCCCTGTTTTGTTTTTTAAATGCTCTCATATTCTTGTTCCAGAACTGCCGGGGGAGCATTTGGCTTAAAACTCCAGCTTAGCCACTAACTACCCGGATGATCACAGAGAAGGAGAAGGTGCCTTGGGTTCTCCCACAGCAGACCCTGAAGTAAAGAGCTGGGCCCAGAGAGTTCATCTGGGGAAGGGCGGAAGAAGGAGGGAGGATAAGACAGGGACAGAGAAGTTATAGCTATGGGTCTGAGGACCGTGGGCACCTGGGTGGGGCCCAGTGCTGCCGGGGCCTGTCTGAGAAGGTACCGGACACCCGCGAGCTGCCCCACACAGCTGGGAGGCTGCAGCAGAGCCTGTGGGTGAGAGCGGCCCGGGGCACGCGAAGGCCTCTGGCCGTCACCTGTGCCTCTCGAGCACAGCCAGCTCCATGGCCCGGGGTGTCTCGGGGAAAAGGGGAGTGTGGGCACTGGGGGTGGGTGTAGCTGTCAAGCAGGGGCTGTTCCCTGGAGCTGCAGGTGAGCTCAGGTGTGCCGGGCAGGTATGGGCTGGGGTAGCCACCGCGCCTACTGCCATGGACAGCCCATCACATGAGGCGGGGGCTGTGGGAGCAGGACGGCTGGGGTCCGGGACAGCTAGCAGGTGTACCAGGGGCGACGGGGGCTCCTTGCGTCCCCTTAGTACCCCTTGCATGCCAAAAACTGGATCGCAAGCCACGAACTTTCGGCCTCAGGGCTCCCCACCCTCTCTAGGGACACAGGACGAGTGGTGGTGCCAGTCAACGCCCCGACTGGTGACAGGGGCCGGTGGACATGAACCCCAGCTCCCTTGCCCCTGGGCCTCACTTCCCACGGCGGAAACTGCCCGATAACTCCCTGGCCTCGCTGGCCTCCCCTCTCCTCCCACCTCTGACTGGGGCCCTAGGGGTTCTTCTCCCACGTGAATGCTCTGCACCTACCTCTTGTGTCATAGTCAGTGTTTAGGGGAGCCCCTAAGCAAGGTGGCAGCCAAGCTGGGACCAGCCCACGTCTGGCTGCCCCCCAGATACCACGGCCCGCCCGGGTGGCCCTGGCCGGGTCTCTCAGGGGACCCAGCGTCTCCGACATTCTCATGGCCGTTCAGTCCCCAACTAGACAGTGCCCTTCCTCCCGGGCTCTGTGGAGCACCAGTCACCTCCGGCCCAACGCTCGGCCCTGCTGGAGCCCACACGCGGAGTGCGAGCTCGGGCCCGGGACCGTGGGACCCTCCCGCGGGGGTGAGGATGTCACCTCTCAGGGCTGTGGTCTGCCCGTGGCCTGTGGCTCCCGAGCTCTGTGCGTCGTCGGGCTGTGACCTGCCCTGTCTCTGTGATGTGGCCGCAGAAGTGCCTGTTTTCAGGACCCTCCCCCAGCCTCTGAGACGGCCACCCCGGTCCAGCCTGCGGTGGGTAAGGCCTGTCCGCGGTTACACAATCTCCCCTCTGCCTCACCCATGAGCAAACAAAGCAAAACTCGAACTCGACATTCCTGAGGGCAGCGGGTCCCATTTAGCAGGCCCCATGAGGGCCACCAGCACAGCTGAAGGCTCACGAACAGGAACGCTGACACCAAATGTGGCAACCAGGGCACGTCCCCAGCCCTCACACCTGGCTGGTCCCCCCTGAGGGCTGTATGCCACAGGACACTTCCTCTGCCCCTAATCGGACAAGGGTCTGCTCCTGGGGTTGTGTGTGGGGTCTCAGAGGAGCTGACCAGAGGTGAAGGTGCGGGAGGGTGTCAAATGCAGGAAGGGCCAGGAGCAGAGGGCGGGGACCTTAAAAGGCCCCAGCCTCTGGCAGCTTCGCTGGGTGAACCCAGGGGAGGCTTTACTAGGACTCCTTACACTCCTGCCTCGTGCCCCACGGAGAATGGTGCCCGTCAGGGGCCAAGTGGGCCAACCCTGAGTTTCCCGGGGGACAGAGCGTTTGCCCCCTTGGACACAGTCAGAAGATTCTGATGGGAGCCCCAGCTGGGCCCAGGGCTTCCTGCTATTTGAGGAATGAGGGGGTCTTCACTGGGGACGAAGGCTCGCCGCGGAGCCTGGCTGGCAGGAGGCAGCGTGCACCAACCTGGGGTTTTAGCTGGGGGTACGCTGTCCCAACGCGATTCCAAACGAACAGAATACCGTCCGGCTAGGACGCATCTGTGTCAGTCGTGAATGAGCGCCTGGCGCAGGCTGCCCGTGAACTCATACTCATCCACACCGTAATGGGCTCCTTGGTTTATTTAAACCTTCCGGAACATCAAATCTTACTGTCACTTATAGGGCTATTTCTGTTCTTTTTTCTTTTTAAGAGAGATTTTTGCTGCGGGGCGTGTGCACTCACAGGAGAGCCAGAGAGAAACAGACAGAAAATGAGAAATCACCCCCCAGGGGGACGGCCACACCGCAGTCCCTTCTCCTCATTCTTCTCTTGGGATTTCGGGCACGCACGTACACATGCCCAGTGTGAGTTTCAAGTCATCAGGTCTGGGACTTGAACTGTGGTTGGCCATGGTGGGAGTCCAGTGCTTCAACCACCATGCCACCCGCTGTCCCCCTGGGGGGGTATTTCTTTAATGACAAAGCTTCTATGTGCACGGAGGACCCAACAGCCCCGTCGGCCTCTCTCTGTCCCTCCGCTGCCCCGCTGGGTGTATGCTGTTGGCCTTTATACTGGAGGAAGCTGGAAAACGAACCAAACCCCCATCGTCAGCACTGCCCATGGAGATAAGAGGGAGTGCAGCCACCCTGGGAGGCACCTGGAGGGCCCTCAGAACTTTAAACACAGGGTTATTGCTATTCTACTCCAAGGTCCAGACCAGAAGTGAGGGCAGGCACTGGACTGGACGTGTCCCCCGACGCTCACAGGGGCCTCGTTCGCAAACGTTCGCGTCCTTCACAGAGGCAAACGGAAACAAACCGCACCTCCAGGGACAAGCAGATGTGGCCTTCCACAGGACGGAACGGTCCTCCGCCTTAGAAAGGAGTGGAATTGGGATCCAAGACGCAGACAGACCTTGCAAGCAGGTGGCCAGCGAGGTGAGCAGACCCCAGAGGGCCGAGCAGAGTGCCCGCACAGAGATGCCTAGGCCAGGGCACAGAAGGAGGGCAGGGTGGCTGCCAGAGCCTGGGAGGAGGGGGTCATTCTGGAAGGATGAGGAATTTCTAGAGAGGGCTGGTGGCCACCGGAATGTGCTTGCTGCCCCGGGACCTGCACCTGCAAATGGTAAGTCGACATTATCCATATTGTACATGACAGAAGAAGTTTTTACTAACACCATTCAGCAGGAGTGTCCCTAACGTTCACTCCTATACCACGTGCAAAGGTCCCTGCTTTGTCACTCCGGCTTGTCGCACGCACTGCTCCAGAGCAGGAGCGATTTTCTGTTTTGTGTCTGGAAGGGCCACTTTGCAAACAAGGTGTCCATTCCCACGTGGTTTCAGGATTCTACACTGAGGGCCAGCTTTTCTGGGGTGGCGGAGGGGGTGGGGCTGAGGGTGCTATGGGGCTCGTCCTTTATGATCAATTTCAGCGTTCCTCCTTCCGGAAGAAACAAAGACTGAAAGATGCTGACAGCTGCGAGGGTTGCCCAGGCGCCTCGGGGAGCAAGTGCTTCATTAAAATACAGGAAAAGAAAAAGAGGCACTTTGATGAGTAAGGTATACATGAGTCAGAGCAGGAGACATAAACACTTCTGAAATCTAGGTAGGTTTAAAAATGATGGGGAAATGGTTCTTAGCAAAGTTATTTGTGGTTTTTCAAACTCAGATCAAGAACAATAGGAAAACTGTTCCAGATGTTCAGTGGGACTTGGCTTGGAGCCAGGCCTGCTCGGAGCCCGCAGCCCGGGAAGGAGAGGGAGGGAGGAGGAAGGAGGGTGTGCAGGCAATGCAGGAGGGTGTGGGGTCGCTCCTGAGTGTGTATTTAACCACGGGGCCGGACACACAGTTGGAAGGCGCCAAGTTCACTGAGCCTGGTGGACGATGAATGCCGGGCAACCCGGATTTCTCAATTTAAAATTACAGGGCAGAGGTTTAAATTAGCTCCAGAGTTTAACATTCAGGGCTCTTTCCTGCCATGAGAATTCAGGAGCAGGAAGATTCTTGGAGGGTGTATTAGATTCTTCCTCTTTAATTGCTCTTGGTGTTCTTTCTATTTTGGTATTATTTCCTGAATTGAAAATCTTGTCGTGTTCATTTATTTATAACCTAACAGAGGCTGGGGACCAGCAGATGGTATGGTGGTTAAGGTGCTGGATCCCACCCACTGAAGTAGTTTGAGTCCTGGACCCAGTGACTTGAAAATCATGCTGGGCATGCATGTGTGCCTAAAATCCCAGAGGACAATGGAGGGAAAGGATTGCAGTGTGGCCATCCTCTGGAAGACTGATTTCTCACTTTCCCTCTTTGTCTCTCTCTCTCCAGCTAGTGCACACACTCTGTGGCAAAACCCTAAAAAATAAAAAAAATAAAGAGAGAGAGAGAAAAAAAAAAGGGAAAAAAGCTAACAGGAGCTGAGATGCAGATCCTTTTACTGAGCAGCCACAGGAATGAGCTGGGTGCTGGAATTCCCGGGAGAGTGCTGTGGGGGACTTTCCCTGGCCACTGGCAGTCTCTAAGCCATAAGGTTAAATCAGCACCTGGCGTCCTGTGGAACACGGCTGAGTCCAGAAATAACAGAGGCTTTTAAATAACAGTGATGGCAAACTACCACCGAAGGAGGACGAAGCGCCCAGCGACTCTGGCACGAGGCTGGCTTACGAATGCCCACCAGACAGTGCATCCAGCACACGGCTGTGAGCTCTCGCCACGTGCCAGCCTGCTGCTAAGTGCCAGCCGAGGAAGATTCCAGCCTGCACGGAATTCACACCTAGGGGCCGATGGGCTGATGATCACCCATAATGCAACTGCTCCGTGTCCTAACAGAGGCTTGTCCTCAGGGCTGCAAGGGACCCAGAGAACTAGTGAACAGCTCTGTGTGTGTGTATGTGTGCACAAGTGCACATGCGTGCAGATACATGTGAGGGGACTTTGAAACGGTTGTGGGAAAATGAAATAAAAGCATGCTTATTTTGGTGCAAGAAACAGTTTTGATATCCAAGAGCGTTTCTCATCATAGGCATTTTCCATTAACTTTTGGAAGGCCCTTGCATATGTGAATATGTGTGTGCATGTGCGTGCCCAGAGGTGACTCTGTGCAGACACATGTCCTCCGTGTGGAAGCATGAGCAGGACTTCAAAAGGCAGAGGCAAGACCAATTCCGGAGAAAGAGAACTTCACAGATGAAATGCAGTGGTTCAAGCTAAATACTGGGTTGTCAGAAAAGTCACGGTGCATTTTTGCATAGAAAAAGTAAGTCATGACTTATGTTTCTGACCACCCTGTAGCTTTCATGCCGGAAACGAGGTCAAGGTTTGAACCCCAGCTTGTCGTCTTCTCGCACCACGTCCCTGCTTCCTTCTCTTTCCTCCTGCCTGTCTCCTGAGCATTCGGTCCTGCACCATCAGCTGGCGCAGAGCAGACAGACGCCCACTCCAGGGGGTCCTGAGATGGCCCAGAGAAGAGGGCCCTTGCCCAGCTGAAAGGCGGCACCCACCGGGGGGCCCAGGCAAGGTGGGGACCTGGCCCCTTGCCACCAGGCCCCTGGCTGCCCGTCTGCTCTCCTGTGGACAGCACACTGCTTGCTAGTAAGCTCTGAAATGAGAACGCGAGGCTTCCGGCTCGCGCACTAGCGGGGACTTCGCTCCTCTCTTCTGCCAGAGCCCTCCCGTGAAGCTTTCTTTCCGGGGTACAGTTAAGAACCGGCACTGAGTTGGGCTTGTCCACTTAACGAGGTCTCACTGAATCCTAACAACCCTGCGAAGGAGACATTATTCTTATGATTCCCAACTTACGGATAAAGAAGTGGGATATGCCACAAGCCTCCAGCTGCCACAGGCAGTCTGTGCTGCAAGGGGCCAGCCAGCCAGCGTGCCCTTGTCCTTCTGGTTGGCTTGGCAGGGCCCCCAGGAGGTCTGAGGGTGGGTGCGGCTGAGGTAAGGCCCTTACTCCCTGGCCTTTTCTCTTAGTGAAGGTGCCTCCTGCCTAGACCCTTCTGGAAGGTCTCCAACAGCTTGCTCCACACGACGCTTTTTCCTTTCAGGTTCTGGTGACCCAACTCTCCCTGGGCCTCTCCAGGATGGGGTGGCCCAGCCCTTGGAGCTGTGGGAGCCCTAAGTGGGCTGATAGGTCTCAGAGCTCTGACTGGACCCCTTCTCCTCACCAGGCTTGGGAAGATGATCTCTTGAGGAAGGCCTGCAAAGAGTCACCTGCCTGACATGCCAACTTCTAGAAGCACTTACTCTCAGGTCCTGTGCCAATCCCTGTAATATTAATGGTAACAGTCGGTGGAACAGCTCCCAGGAACGAAGCTTCGGAAACATAATGGGACTTCGGATGCAAAGTGCAAACCCAGGGTGCTGCATTACTCTGCCTTGACAGGCCAGTCAGACTCTGCCAACTTTGGAAAACCATTTAGTCTTCAAAGCAAACCGAGGAAGAGGGAAAGCCGTAAGTCAAATGTCAGGGTAGCTTCTAGCCAGTGAGCCCATTAGCAATACTTCTGAGACCCGCAGGTTTTGAGAACCTCGTGGGTGATTTGGAAATGATCTGGACAGGCCCCAAGTGCCTGTTTGAGACATGCTTTCTGAAGTGGGGAGCCACACCTATGCAGAGTTTGCAAATTACTGCCAGCATCTCACCTTTTCTGCCAAGAACGCCAGTGTGCCTACCACATCAAAATACAGGTGCGCTTCACCTTAGAGCCTCTTAGAGAGGAACACGTGGTCCAGATAAAGGAGAAGGGTGGAGTGCTACGAAAGACAGGTCTCTAGGAAATCAACTGGACCAACAGCATCTGACTGTTTGATCTTTAAAACACACTGTTCACGGGCACTTTACATATCTGTTGGAAGATATGGAGGAAAATATAAAGAAGTACATAGAAAATGAAGTAACGGGAAAAATTGAGGCAATAATTAACTCCAGGAAAAACAAAAGCTGGTACAAGAAGTGAAAAGATGAAGGTGCCTCTGCCTCAGCAATGATCCCTGTTTACACAGTCATAAACACTGTAACCACTGGCTACTTGTTTAACTTCTGAGATAGCAGAAGAGAGGGCCAGCTGGCCAGGAGGAGGCAGAGTGCTACAGCTGCTAAAAACTCATCTAACCTGATAGATGTCAATAGCTCATTTCTAACAGCGATAAATGAAAAAGCCACATCATCAGCCTGTTATTTAGAAATAGCAGGTGAGTACTCAGGACAAACCATGGAGCTAAGAGGTTGCCTCTGGGAGCGGACCTAAGAATTGGTAACGAGGAGGGAAGGAACCAGTGCTTTTTATTTCCAGACTTGCAGTATCATTTCACTTAAAAAACACTATTTGAAATTCATACAAAACCAAAAAGGCTTTCTTTGAAATGTGTGCTATGCAATCGAGAATTGAATGTTCTCACTCCATTTGCCTGCAGGAAAAGGGACAGCGACATTCTATCCGCATAGGATTTCAATGGGCTGTGGATCGGTAAGTTCCCACAGTACCCCCTCCCCCAGTGCATACACCCTGCATTTGTGAAGACCTCTGTGCTTCAGAGGGGAAAAAATAAAAGAAGAAAATAAGCGTGTGGAACTCCAAATAGCTAGCTGGAAAAATCACAGCCCAGAGCGTGTGTTTATTTGTATCCCAGACAAACCTCAGAGCTGGTGGAGAAACTTGAAATCATTAGTGTCTACATTAGTGTCAGATGTGTTACCCACAGTGTTCCAGCGGAGTAGCACATGTTTCAGAAATAAGTGGGAGACCAAGAGGAGGGAGCCAGAAAGCCAGAGTGTGACTCAGACACTCGCTCTAACTTTAATTAGTCAGCCTGCCAATTTACTTCTCGGAAGGGGAAGCTCGCCTGTACCCTTCCCCTAAAGATTCCAAGTTAGTCTCTCCCAAGAGGTCAGCTGAGACCTGCCGTGACCTGTCCGACGACACCTACTCGCTCGATCCTAGTTAACACCTGGTGACACCAGTCGGCAAAAGTACCCTGGTCGCGACTGTCTTTTTTCATCCTCACACCCTGTTATAGGACTCCCGAAAGTGAGTGGATTTCTCGAAGCAGATCCAAGTCGCGGAAGTTGCCCAGGAAGGGTGGTGTGTACACTGGCTCAGAGACAGAGCTGCAAAGTGCCTCCCCACTGGTCGGCTCACGGAGAGACATCACAGGACCGGCATGCCTGGAAGCGCGGCCCAAACGTGATCCCACAGACCTCCTGGGACGCCCATGCATGCGATCGTGCTGGACACGAAATGGCCAGCCCCTGGGACGGGCGCTCAGTGACTCCAACGCTGGACTCGAACTCGTTGCCCAGCCGCTCCTTTCTGTCTGCAGGACTGAGAAGCGCCATGGTCCCCTCTGGGCAGGAGGGAAATGGTGGGAATGGGCCCATCTCTCCAGCCGGAAGCTTCTTCTGTAAACCTGAGAGGCACAGCATAGACCCCTCCAGGAGCTAGGGGAGTTCTCTTGCTGGGCTTCTACCCCAGAACACCATGGACAGAGTCGCTTTTAACAACAGGAACTTAGTTTTCATGCTGGGGGCCGGAAGCCCGAGGTCGCCCTGTGCCTGGCAGGACCGGGCTGCCCTGTTTAAAGCACTGCCTTACTAGTTCCGTGTCCTAAATGCAAAGTGACTCTGCTGGTGTTCTAAATGGACCCAGCCTCTGCATGTGCCTCTGGCCCTGCCACCGCCTGGCCCGGGCAGGGATGGGGCGCGGCGTCTCGGGGTCCTGCTGAGCCCCTGTGCCGGCCCTGACTCCTGCACACGCGGGGAAACAGGAGGTCCTCATCTCGGTCCGCCGCTCTGCGGGGTCCCTCTGAGCTGAGAGTTCATGTGACTGCAGCCAGGCGACTGCGTTCAAAGTCCAAGTTGCTCTGGGCAACTGGCTTTCTGTTAATAAATGTGGACTTTTTTCCCCGTGTTTAAAATAAAAGTAATCATACACATTGGTTATATGAGATTTCCCGGGCCAGAAAAACAACAGCACTTTACATAGTCTAGATATTTAGATCATAAAGCATTCTGTCTCCCATCAGACACTTTTCTGTTTCAGAATTTCCACGACGGTCACTGCTAACTTAAGCTATAAGGACAAAAAGTGACAAGTGTGGAACTGTCCATTTCCGGTCAAGGACTACCACAGAGAGATGCCCCAGTTTACGCCCAGCCTGGCGGATGAGCGGCACAGATTTTACCAAACCCACAGGCAGAATCTTTCCGAGCTGGGAGTGGAGTCAGCATCTGAAAGCCCAGCTACACCCCAGCCCCACAGCCTCAGCCTCACCCTCCTCTCCTAAGCTAAGGGAGGGGCCCTCAGGGTGACTGAGGACCGCTCAGCTCCCTCGGGAAGCAGGCCACCCCTCAACTCAGGGTTCCCAAACTGACCCCTCCTGTGGCGGGCAGAATGCAAATCCGGCTGGCTCGCCTGGGTGGGGAGGCAGGGAGGTAAAACACCTCCCCCTCTCTGCCGAGGGGTGCTGTCACGGACAAGCCACTGCCCACCCTGCTCAGGCAGGACGGACCCTGGGCGCAGCGCTAGCCACGAGCCGAGAAGGGCCGCACGTGGCATGTGCATTCTCATCGCTCCCCGTGAGCCGGGGAGGAGCCGCAGGAACGCTGCTGCAGACAGGCCTGGCCCGCGGGCCACAGCGGAAGTCAGCCGTGACCGTGGTGGGAATTCCGATACGGAAAAGTGTCTGATGGGAGACGGAATGCTGTATGATCTAAATACTTAAACTACTTAAAATGCTGCTGTTTTTCTGGCCCGGGAGATCTCATGTAACCAAGGCAGGCAATTACTTTTATTTTAAACACAAAAAAATCCACATTTATTAACAGAAAACCAGTTGCCCAGATTAACATGGATGTTGAACAGATATGTTTTTTTTTTTTTTTTTTTTGGAGAGGTTTTTGCTATAGGGCGCGTGCGCTCGCCAGACAGACAGAGAGAGACAGAGAGATAGAAAGCAGGAAATCACCCCCCGGGGGGGATGGCCACGCCGCAATCCCTTCTCCTCCATTCTCCTCTCGGGATCTTGGGCACACACGCACACGCGCCCGGCGTGAGTTTAAGCCACCGGGTCCGGGACTCGAACCGCGGTCGACTACGTGGGAGTCCAGCGACATAGCCATTACGCTAACTGCTGGTCCCGAACAGATATGTTTTAAAACGTGATGTGGTGGCCTCGGTGTCCCGCGAGAACGTACTAGGGAGAAGGGACGGGTGGAGAGGGCGGCACTCGCGGGCGCGGGCGTGGCTTTTCATGATGGTCGGTGAGCTCAGGTAAAGCCTCCCGAGCTACAGTTACCATTCACATTTTAAGACGAGCTACACAGATAGTTTTAAAATCGACTCTTCATTTTTAATATAGTTGTCCATAGTAATGTAGCTACACCTGCCCACCCACGGCCCAGTTATGAAGGTTTTCCCTGACTCTCTTCTTTTTTTAATTATATATTTTATTTGTAATTATTGTTATTATTTAAGTTTTTTATTGTGCACATGTGAGAGAGAGAGTAGGAAAGTGAGAAAGCAAGCCACCAGGTCCAGGACTTGAACCACGGTCGGCCATGTGAGAGTCCAGTGCCTTAACCACCGCACTACCTGCTGGCCCTGACACCCTTTTATTTTTATTTACGTTATTTTTTTTTTAACCTAGAGCATTTTTCTTCTGCTTTAATACAGCTCACGAGTAGCATTAGAGGAAAAATTACCTCTTCGGTCACAGAGAAAACGAGGTAGTAAGCAGCAGCAGGTTTCCTGGGCTCGTGGGGGATTGTCATGGATATTTAATTTAGGATTAATAATTGCTTTAACCAAGCCATTTAAATTGTGCCAAAGCAGCGAGGAAGAGGGAAAATGAATTCGTGATCTGAAATTTGGGGAGTAAAGCTTTTCTCATTAGTAAACAGCTTTCTGTTTGTAATGTGAATAAATCTAATGAGGGTCAATTACACGTTTTAGTACATTTTACAAAACCCGCATTATTGACCCCCCTCACTCCCCATTCCCTCTGCTTTGCCTCTGGAATTTGCATCCAAATTGCTTAGGATTTTCCCGGTGAAATATTGGAGCCATGTACTTCGGCTCTGTTTCCCACTAACCTTTCACGTTGGAGATTTCTTGGATGCGATTATCTGGAATAGCCAGGCCAAAACCAGTCCCAGCAGTGGCCACCATGGCCCCGAGCCATGGGCACAGCATGACGAAGGGAAGGGGCTGGAGGCCGAGTGCCTCCCCGCCTCCGCTTCCCTTTACCGCAACGCGCTAAGCTAAGCGGGGCAGCGGCGGGAGGATGGGACCCAGTCCCTGCCCCCCAGGAACTCACAGGTCACGGCCGTTTATGGCATGCAGCGGTGGCACGGGCTCCGTCCAACCCAGTGACTTCGCTAATGGCAAGTTCTGAGTCTCACTTTTGCCAAGTCAGGCACTTGGAAGTCTGAGAGGATTCCTTCTCCTGAAGGCTCTTAGCTTAATTTCCATTTGGAAAGGAGGAGAGGTTGAAATTTCCACTCTGCGTGGCCCAGATGCCACTGCATGCTCTGCGTGCCCTCTGCAAGCATTGCCCTTGGCTGTCTTACTAAGAGACTCTTTCCACGGCGTGACTGGGAGCAGGTCGGGTCCACAGACCCAGACTTCATGAATGTTCACTAGGAAGGAGCGCTGGCCCGCGTCCCGGCGGCTAAGTTACTCTCCAGGTATCTTCTTGGTCCTGTCAATTTTTCTGTCATCTTTGTTGAGGTTATTTTATGAGGATCTCTCCTTGTCTTTTGTTCTTAGGTAATAAAATTCCTATTCCTGCTAGCTTCCCTCCTGGCTTTTCACCTGTTCAGAGAGTTCCTTTAAACACATTGAGAATACGCCGAAACGGTGATTTAAAACCCCCAGAGCACCAGACACACGGAAAGGCCCAGGCGGCCCGTGTGCGGCTGGGATGCTGTGCTGGGGCCTGCACACTTGGGCACGCTCTCCTGGAGCCCTCTGCGGTGGGCTCCTTGGCTCCACGGTACAAGCACGTGCACCCCGCCGGTTATGGGCTCAGCAACTTGGGAGAGGGACCTGGAGGCAGCCGTCCTTGGCAACGACGGGAGGGGAGGGGAGGGCTGTGTTCCAGGGTTTCCCCGCATCGCCGCGGGGCCAGACTGGGCCACACAGAGGGCTCTGGGCATCCGTGACGTTATGTCTCGGACACACGACTGCCTTCAAAACCCCAGTTTTCAGTTACTCTTTCTGGTTAACCCCATTTCCACGAGACACGGGGGTGCTCAGAAATACTGGCAGTGCACGTTGACGACCACGGGGCGTCAGCAGGGCCAGGTCCGATGTGCCTGGCGGTTTCATGCTGCGCCTGGTGCCCTTGGGCCTGCCCGGAGGAGCTCTGCACCCGCCAGCCCCGAGGGGCAGACATTTTTATCCCCACTGTGGTCCTGATGGTACACCGTGCACTGTACCTGGAGACTCAGGGTGGGGCGGCTTGCGACAAGGGAGGCGCTGAACTACCGGAAATGGTCATAGCAGACCGTCGTGTTAGATGTCAGTCCTAAGCCATGACTAACTCAGGCCAGGCCTTGTCCAGGGCCATCTCCTAACTGTCACTCGGTGAGTAAAAGTCAAGCTGATTCGCTTTGCATCTGAAACACACAGTGGCCGACGTTCCCCGAACCCCCTGCGTGTGTAGGAGACCAAGATTTTATCACTGGCTCTCTTTGCTTGAGAGTCGGCATTGCTCGGTTTCACAGGGAGACGAGAGAGTCTGGTGTTCATAAATCCGGGTCCATGTGTGAGTGGTCCCCGGGGACTTCATCTGGCAGAGGGAAGTCTCTGAATGAAGGCATATTCCAATCGTGTCTAATCAGATTAAGAAGATCAGGAAGACGGGCATCCCAGCCCTCGCAGGGCCGCACATTTCCAGAGCGGGAGGGCGGTGGGGGAGTGCTGCTGTCAAAGGCAGGTCAGAGCACATGACGGGGTGGCCTGGCACACGGCCAGCTCTGGAGTGCTGAAGCCACAGCCGAATTCATTCTAGTGCAAATCTCGGCGTTTTACAATCCAGAGAAATGTACGTCTGGCCCTGGAGTTCGACTGGGCGTTTGAACCTGAAGTTTACTAGCTGTGGCCCTGGGCAACGTTTTCATCTCTCTGAGCGCCGCTTCTTTCATCTCCAAGATGGTGATCACACGCACTCACTGGTGCCCGCGTGATTTCAGGAGCTCTGAAAGACCACCGCAGCCTATAACTCAAGCGAGCTCTCACTGTTGTAGTCACCGCCCAGCTCTAACTGGATTCCTCTGAGGCTTGGGGCTGAGTGATGCTCGCCCCAACCTGCTGACAACTCAGGGCAGGGAACCCAAGCTGTCTCAAGCTGTTTCCACTGGGAAGGAGACCGTGACCTGGAGAACGCAGGGAGACCTCGTGGAGAACGTCAGGGGCAATTCTTCCTTGTTATAGCATGATTGCAAAAGAGCCCAGGTCGCGAGTTCTCAAAGAAGTAGCATTCTGCTGTTCTCTGCAGCAAAAGCCACCTCGGTCTAAGGCCGACGCGCAGAGATTCAGAGCCTGGTGACAGGGCGAGTGGGGCAGACGTGAGCGATAATGTGCATTAGGTACCAGAGGCTCATGGTTGTGATGCCCACCACGTTCCCATGGCTCAGCACCGTCGAAGGTCATTTCTCTGCCAAGCGCAGTCCAGGATGAGTGTTCCTGCCGGGTGGGCAGCCCCCCTCCAATTGGTGATAAGGGACCTAGGCTCCTCCCATCTCGAGCTCTGGGAACAACAAGATCAGTTCCAGTTATTGTTCCACTGTTTCCAGGGAAGCCAGCCCACAATAGGGGTCTCCAGAGAAGCCACGCACACTTCTATGAGGTGAGAGTGCTGGGAGGTCAGACCTAACGCCTGGGCTAATTCTTGTCCTACGTTCATGAAGAGTTAGAGACACAGACACAGAGAGGAGAGTAAAGTGGAGTTTACTAGGGAAGAAGAAAAAGCTTCCAGTGTAGTGGAAGGGGGCCGAATGGGTTGCCAAAGAAGGCCTGGAGGCGAGAGGTTTTTACAGCAGTCCGAGCAATGGGCCGGCTTCTGATAAGGAAGTGGGCTTTAGAAAATGGGTGCGAGGTAGTGAGTGATTTATTACCCCATTCTTGTGGGGCCAGCAGACCATAACGTCCTGTACTTCTGGTTAGGGTACAGTTACTGGATAGAAACTGTTGCCCCTAGCTACAGTTGCTGTGAATCTCAACGCAGTCAGCTTCTGGCTGTGAGAACTTAGCCACTGTGACTCCATCTTGGCCTTACCCTGTCTGTGTGCTCAAAATTGCCATATCCTGTCTTATTAGCAAGGAGCCCCAAATCCTTTAGAGACGTGTATGTTATACATTAATCAGACCATAGAGGAAAAACACAGAGGCTTCATTCAGAAGGAAAATAGTGATTCCTCTTGGGGCCCTTACCCTAGCTACCTGTAAGTGGGTCTAACTCCTATCGCACCTGCACACCTTACCCTGGGGCAGAACCCAGTCACGGCCACACCGACCGAGGAGGCAGGGCCCACAGTCTCCCTCTCTGAGGGATGCGCAGGCCAGGGTGGGTACGGGGGGGCCACCCCTCCTCACCCTACCCTCAAGGTCAAGGCTCTGGAGCAGAGCGCGTGCAGTGCCTGGAGAGATCTGTGCTGACACACGTTAACCAAACGTAACCCGGCTCGGCCTGCATGTCCTAACGTCACTGCGCTCCAGGCAGCCCGGTGGTGAGGAGCTCCCCGCCCCGGCCCCGTCCATCCTGGAGCCCCGGCCCCTTTCCTCCTTTCAAACCGCCCCGAAGTGCAGTCGCCGGAGTCCCGGTATAAAGCCTTCCTCAGGTGCTGGCTCAGCACCCAGTTTCCTCTCCTTGCCTTCCAACGTGGCTGGTCCATCCCCCACATGCTCGTCTGAGTGGTTAATTTCACACACGACATGGATGTGGGGAGGGCCCGACGGGCAGCGTCTACGCAGACCTGTAACGCCCTGTCCAGGGGTGGGGTAGCAGTTGGCCCGGCAACTGGCACCGCGTCCTAGGAAGTGACGGGCGCTTATTAGTCATCCTAGGCTTTTCTTCCAGAGCGGAGGTTGGAGGTCGGAGGTCGGGGGTCAGAGCTGAGGCCCAGGAAGTTCCCCCACCGGGAGGGCTCTGCACACCGGCAGCTCAGCCCCTCAAGTTGCACGGACTCGGGTTCCTTCAGTCCACATTCCTTGAAAGTGGGGTTTTATGTTTATTTCTCTCCCGCTCTCCCCCCACACAGGCACCTAGGGTGCTCTGCAAGCTGCGGGAGCCCGGACGTGGCCGCAGTCGGCCACCGGGGTCCAGCTCCTTACCCACAACGCCACCAATGGACTTTTCCTCGTCTCCTTCCGCCCTTTCTTCCTGCTATGGGAAGAAGCTCTAGGCTGAGCGAACGCGAGGTGGGTCACAGCAGTCATCCCGGAGGACACTGCCGGGTGAGAGGCTGAGCCAGCCCCGTGCCCTGTTCCTGTGGGGCCTGAATATGTCACTGGAGCACGCGCTGTTTCAGTAGCTGGAGAGGCAGGTCACGGTCAGCTCCGGGTAAGCCACTGCCTCGCCCTGTGCACGGGAGCGTCCCAGGTGTTCCCAGGGAGGGCAAGCCCGCCTGCGTTCTCAGGAAGCCTTCGGGACCCGCATCGCTCAGCCCCCGTCGCTGTGCGCCAGGAGTCCGCTGTTCCGATTGCTCTGACCCCTCGTCTGAAGTAACCATGGGCAGCCACGGCTATCTACCACAATGCCCGCCTGAGGCCGACCCCCATCAGTGCCTGAAGAGTGGCTAAGCCTCCCCACGGGCCTCCCCACCTCGAGCTGCTTCGGGGCAGCCGCTTGCTCAGTCCTCCAGTTCCCCTCAGGGCCTCCCCCAGGGTGTGTCCCCAGCCCGGTTGTAACACGGGGTAACGACCCCTGGTTACCGCGGCACAGGGTGAGCATGTGAGGTCTGAGGGGCGCTTGCAGGCCAGAACCTCAGAATCGACTGCGGCTGTGGGGGGTCTAACGGCCAAACACCATCGGGGGTGTGGTTTGGCTTCTTTGCTTTTTTTCAGACAAGGATTTGTGGGCTGCGCCAGCCAGATGGACACGGGGACATGGAGAGGGACCGCCTGGCGCCACGGCGGTCGTGGCGGCGGGAACACTGAAGCCGGAGCCCGGCCTGGCCGCCCTGTGCCTGGGTCCCAGCTCTGCGCCTCAGCTCTCTCGCCTGGTCAGTGTTAGGAATACTGGCAGCTGCCTCTGGGTGGTTGCAGGGATTGGACCAGGCCATCCGCGGGACGGGGTGGGAACACAGGGCTGGCTTGTAGGAAGTCCACGGTCGGAGCCACTGTCATCATCGGAAGTTGGTAAAGAGGCCCGGCAGGACCCAGGACGGGGGCCCAGTAGCTTCCCGCCAGGCCAGGTAGGAGCAGCTGTGGGTCCGGCTGGGTCATTCTTGGGCCACCCCGCGCTCTGTCCATCAGGTTTGGAGGTGGGCGTGGGTGTGCGGAGGTGACTGGAAAGGTGGGGAAATGAGAGCCGCCCGGGATTGGCGGGGGGTTCAGAGGCAGCAAGCCGGTCAGGGGGGAAACAGGACTTAGGCACGCGGGGCCCTGGCACCAGCTCTCCGTGGAGGCGGAGGTCACAGTGCAGAGACAATGCAGAGGAGACGTGTGGCCACTGTGGAGACTGTAGGGACCACAGGGAAGCAGAGAGGTTTGCCCAGAGGGAGCAGGGTCACTTTGGGGCGGCCACGTTATTGGTGAGACCCATTTGAGGGCGGGGGGTGGCTAGGAAGAGGAGGAGGAGGCCCCAGAGCTACAAGATGGGTCCTGGGGGGCTGGCGACGGCCTCACCTGCGAACTTTACCTTCCTTTCTCTCGCTTTCCCGTATCTGTCCAATTGGTCAAATTCACCTGGTAACGAACCTAAAATTCCAATAGCATCTTAGCACTCAAGACTCAACGGTAACATTTTTGTGATTTTCGTGCCTGACATTTCCATCAAAAAACCAAAAATGGGGACCAGCAGTTAGCGTAATGGCTATGTCGCTGGACTCCCACGTAGTCGACCGCGGTTCGAGTCCCGGACCCGGCGGCTTAAACTCACGCCGGGCGCGTGTGCGTACGTGCCCAAGATCCCGAGAGGAGAATGGAGGAGAAGGGATTGCGGCGTGGCCATCCCCCCGGGGGGTGATTTCCTGCTTTCTGTCTCTCTGTCTCTCTCTGTCTGTCTGGCGAGCGCACGCGCCCTATAGCAAAAACCTCTCCAAAAAAAGAAAAAAAAAAAAAAAAAACCCAAAAATGTCTGTCGATTTGTCAGGCAAGTGTTTTCAATGTCAAATTCGAAAAGGCCTTCTTGAATTCCTACCCTGGGGAGACCTGCCGGAAGGGGAGCAGCCTGGGGTCACCATGGTGGACTGCCGGGTGGCCCTGTGGGTGTGGCCAGCATCCTCCCGGGCAGGTGCTCTGGAAGGTCGCTTAGCCGGGTGGCTCACACCCCACTCCCCAAGTACAAGCCTGGGGATGCGGGCTGGCGGCTGGTGGCTGTGCCCCACGGCGGCGGCTGCGCTCCCTCCGGCCGGAGCCCCCTTTGCTAACCGCCCCTCTTGCGCCGCCTCCTCCTCTGGGGCCAGCTTTTCCCAGGCCGGAACTGCCAGCGAGAAGGCTTGAGAAGCGTGGCTGCTGGAGTCCGCGGACCGTGGGGAAGCCTGCTTTCTCTCCTTGCAGGGCACTTATTTCCCCTTTCCACTTGCCGGCTGCCGGACGTTTGGCCAGAGCACGGAAGGTTGGAGCCGGCCCGGGGCGCCCGCGGTGGCCGGCTGGCGGGCGGTCTGCAGAGCTGCGCCGCCAGGAAGCAGCGCGCGTGTGCACGGGGGCGTGTCCGCGGGTGCGCACGTGGGGGACACGCGCCGGCGTGCCGTGGGGGCGTGCGCGCGTGCACGCGGGGGCCTGTGGGCGCGCGCATTGTTTCTGTCTCCAGCAGGGTCCCTGCCAGGCTGTCAGGTCGGAGCACGCTTCCAGCTCTGGGGTCCGGAGCGCCCGGCTCGGCTCGACCCTGGCGTGCGCAGGGGACCGCGGGCGCCTCTGGTTCTCTGCTTCTAACAGCACCGATCTGAGCCCCGTACTCAGATAAACTCGGCCTCGGGAGGGCCGCAGCCACCCTTGCCTCCGCTTTGCGGACCAGGAGCGAGGCGCAGGGGTTACGCCCAGCTAGTGGGAGACCCGGGCGCAGACGGCCGGCGCCGGGGCCTGCCTGGCTCCCGAGTTCTTAAACGCAAGCGCCCCAGATCTCCTGTCGGAGAGACGCTGGTTACGGGACCCTTTTCACCTCTCTCCTTCTAAAACACCGTCTTTGCAGGTCACCTAAAGCCCAGAGGCGGTTCCTGTGTGACTCAGGCAGAGACCTCGGCGTCACTGACTCCGGCTCACACACCGCGGGCTCTCAGAGACTCATCCAATAAAAGCCTCCACTTTCAGGGACCCCTAGCAGCTTTCAAGGTAGCAGTCCACGGGCTGGGAGAGCACGTCTTCGTCTTTGTTTCTGATTTATTCTGTTTTCCTGCCTACAAACGATGTGTTCTATTAAAATACAGGAGGGCACGGAGGAGACGGAAGTCCCCAGTTACCCCAGCCCAGCCATTTTCCCCCGAGCATATATTATAATAAATTAAAATTAATTTATTAAACGTTTAAAATAGAAGCGTAACGTACATTGTGTCTTCCAATCTTTTCAATTTAGCAGCATGCACACTTCATCAAATACCCTTCCCCAACAGTCTCTAACGAATGCACAGCATTTCATTGTGTGAATCTGCCGGACTTAATTAATCACTAGCCTTGGTTTTTGACACTTTGGCGACTTCCTTCTATAAATGATGAAACAGCAGAATGCCACAATCTGATATGCCATGACGGTCCCTTAGGACAAAGGGACAGGGACGGAACTGCCAGGTCAAAGGGCACCGCTCACTTAAGGAATTGAGCTGTCTTCCAGAAAGGGGGCTCGGTCCACACACCTCCAGACAGAGTAAATGTGCCCACTTTCTTTCCCAATTCTGGGGGCCATTGCTCAAGATCTTTATTAATAAACAAATGACACCGTAAACAACAACAAAAATACCTTGGTAATGTAAGAGGAAGGTTTTGTACAGCTGCAGATATCCGAAAAATCCAGTTTATTCAGAGCCTTGCCCAGACTGAGCAAGACTCTGCAAAGGGCATGGTAAAATAGGATGTTTGGGGAAAGAACTAGGAAAGCGAAGTCCTTAACCATTTTCTTCTCAGCCAGAGAGACGGATCCTGCCTATCAAATGAAAAAGGAGGCATTCTTTGCTTTTTCTGCCGACCCTCACACCCTGGCAGCTCTCCTGGTGTCAGGTCTGGAGACGGTGGTGGAACTGCCGGGTGGAGCTACTGCGGAAACGTTCCAGACAGGACCTGGGCAATGACAGGTTTGTGCTACTTCTCTTCCGTCCTCGCAGTTTCCCCTCCCCCATATCAGCAAGTTGGAGTGACAAATATTTAAAGTCAGCCTGTCACGCATGAGCAGTGCAGCTGGGCAAATGACTGATTTTCCTGACATTGTGGACAGCTTTGCGTGTGCGGGCGGAGACCTGCAGTCCCACTGGTCAGGCGGTATTGGTCGCGCATTCGAGGCGATGGTGGGGGACTGGGCAGGTGGCATTTTATGGCCGGGAAATGAACAGGCGTGTAACCCACAGATGTTTGTGAATATG
The DNA here is from genome assembly GCA_026018925.1 of Tupaia tana. Lineage (NCBI taxonomy): Eukaryota > Metazoa > Chordata > Mammalia > Scandentia > Tupaiidae > Tupaia > Tupaia tana. Next base: position 31,533,071 of record JAKSZU010000025.1, read on the forward strand.
CATTTCCGTCGCAATGACCTCTACGTGGATCTCCGCAGTAACAAAGGGGCGGGTCTACGGTGTGTTTAAACTCCTTTCCTTGCAAGCTCGCTCTAACGTCGCTTTCGCTTAATGGGTTAGAGACCACGATGTCCTTAGTGAATCTGAGAGAGGCATTTGGACCGATGGGCTTTTTCCTCCCCACTCAGCACTGCAATAGAGTAGCAGATGCTTATTTAGGGAAAGCGTGTTCCCTTTTTATATGCAAACCTTGTTGCTAAAAATTCCCTTTCGGATGAATTATTAAACCCAATTTATAACACAAGGACAATATGGATTTTCTCTTGAACTGTTCTTTGTCTTATACCTGACATCTGTGTCTGCTGGTGGGGAAAAGCAGAGACTGGGGCCTTGGGGGAGGCGAGGGAGGTGGTCTAAGTAAATAAAGGTCATAAACGAGCCCTCAGAAAGTCCCCAAATGCCTGGACCCTCAGGGTGCATAGGTAGCTGTTGTAAAGACATGCACAAAAACAGGACGACTGATATTTTTGGAAACCTAGATTTCTCTAGGCCTAATGAAGTAGGAATAATTCCCTTAACACAATTCCTTTAAGAAATGGTACTGCCTTTGGGAACAGCATTGACTGGGTGCAGCACCTCACGGTAGGTACTTCCCAGGGAGATGGTGGGTTATTCCTTTTTATCCAAGGGGAGGGGATCTGTGCTGCCGCTGAAGGGGACTTGGCAGGAGGAGGCCGGAAACCTGCAGAGAGGGGGCAGTGTCCCCTGTGGGGCCTGAGGGGGGCTGTGTGGGTCTAAGTCTAAGATGAGGAGGAAACCTTTCTGCCCCCACCTTCTGTATAAAATCTTTGGTAACATCTACATTTCTTTAAGAAATTATTCGTTTAATTTTATCATTAGTATTTTAAATTTAGACAGAGAGAGAGGAGAAGTGAGAAAGCAAGCTGCCAGGTCTGGGAATTAAACCACGGTTGGCCACATGGGAGTCCAGCACCTTAACCACCACGTCGCCTGCTGGCCCCAACATCTACACTTTTTAAAAGCACAAAAACCTTTGCTAATGAATATTCTCCTTACATTTGTTTAGAACTCTGTGGTTTCTCCAGTAAGTATGAGACAGAGGTTAATCATTAACGTGGAAGTCACACCTTCATGCCACGCTCAGTGCTGCCCCCCGGAAAGAGCCTGCCACCTTGGGCCTGTGCAGAGACACCTGCGGCCCCAAGACCAGCGCTTCACCTGGGGCCGGACAGACCCCGTGTCTTGGCCCACTCAGACGGCACCCGAGTGCCTTTGAAGGGATAGCACGTAGACAACGAATGCTGCTCACAGCTCTCGGGGCTGGGAAGTCCAGTCAGGGCACAGCGGAGTCCGTGTCTGGAGGGCCCTTCCGGAAGGCGGGCCACCTTGTCCTCAGGTGCGGAGGGGCAAAGGGCTTGGTGTACCGCCTTTCATACGGACGCTAGTATGTCTCACGAGGGCCCCCCATGACCTAATCACCTAACACACTCCCCCCAGTAATGTGCTCAGACTGGAGATGAGGTCCCGACACGTGGTCTGGGGAACACGGCACTCAGACCTAACACAGCGAGCCCCAACCTGCGGTTTCAGAGGCGCCCCAGGGGGTTCTCGGCACACTTCTGTCGGCTGGGCTGAGGCCTGGTCCTCAACTGGCTGTGCACTGCGACCACCGCAGAGCTCTACAAGCTGCGGATCCCAGGGTTTCGGGCTGCGTCTGGCTGAGGGAGAGGCCCCGGGCCTCTGGAGTTTAGAAGGCTCCCGGGTGATCCCAGTATGCAGTCAGCCGAACCCTCTGATCACGCCTGTACCCCGACACCGTGAAGCCGGGGTCTCAGTGCTTTCTGCTCTCAGCAGCCCCCGCCCCTTGTCCTGTCCACTCCCAGGTAACACACAAGTGTCACCGATGACATCGCAAGGCGCAGCAGACGACTTCCGTGGGCTGGTAGTGGGCGGTGGTAAGATGCGCTCTGAGGCTGGCCTCATGAGAAGGTTCCCGGTTCTCATCCCACTTCCCCCTGAGTACGCTGAGCATACACACACCCATGGTCCAGGGCTGGTGGGGGCCGGGGTGGATCGCAGCGTGGAGACCCCACTGGGGTGGTCTCTCCCTCTCTCTCTCTCTCTCTCTGTCTTTCTTACTCATAGAAGGAAAAAAAAAGTCAGGGAAAAGTATGTAAAGAGGGAAGGCAAAAGAAAAGGGTTTAACCTTCAAATACTTCTAAAAAAAAAAAAGGACTTATGACAACGGCACACTCAGAATCACACCCCTCCAGCCCCTGCTCCCCACCCCTGCGTTTGCACCTCCACACAACTGCCAGCATGGTGGTCCAGGCCAAGGCTGAGGGGTCCCCGCCACAGCAGCACCCCCTGACACGGAGGACCTACCCACTCCACTCCAGGACTGAGCACCAGGCCTGCCGTGGGGAATCGAACCTTCCCATCTCCGCTCCAGCCCCTGGCTTTTCCCAGCAAACTCTGAGAGGTGAGCTGCGGAAGTCGGCCCCCTGGGTCCCTGCTCACTTCCTCCCACCCACACTCAGCAGGGCCCAGCGACCGCACTGCTGTGGTTACTGGCTTGCTTCTGCCCCTGCGGGGTGGCCCTTCCCCGTGTACTAGCGGGAGAAACAGCGTGGATGGGAGCCCGATCAGGTCTGGGAGCCGCCGTCGCTGTGGAGTGAACGACTGGTGTTTACAGCCATCTACGCCCCCAGCTTACTCCACAATGAAGGCTTTCTCATGGCGTTTCGTTCACGTGAGACCTCAATGTGTCTTCTGGACTATGAAATGGACCAGAGGTTCTCCATTCTCCACTGAAATAAATGACTGGGCTTAAAACATTGTGTGTGTGTGTGAATCAGCAGCTGGCGTAACGGCCATGTCGCTAGACTCCCACCTAGTCAATTGCAGTTCGAGTCCCGGACCTGGTGGCTTAAACTCACGCTGGGCACGTGTGTGTGCACATGCCCAAGATCCCAAGAGGAGAATGGAGGAGAAGGGATTGCAGCGTGGCCATCCCTGGTTGATTTCTTCCTTTCTGTCTGTGTGTCTGTCTGTTTGCCCTATAGCAAAAATCTCTCCAAAAAAAATTTTTTTTTATGAAACATCTGTTTTCTGAACACCCCATCTAGGTCAGTGGAGGACCTCATGTGGGGTGAGTCGTACCTGGTGAGAGTGGGCTGTTTTGTGGGAATCAGTGAAAAGGCTGACACTGCTCTGAGTGGCTGAGGGGGAGGGGCAGCACCCCAGATTCCAAGGCAGAGGGCGCAGGGAATGGTAAATGCTGCGGGTCTTCAGACCCCTGTGAAGGATGGGAACGTCATGCTAATTGTGGGCTGCGGGCCCGTGGTCCCCTCTCCCAGGCCCCACTCCGCACCGGACACCCACGCAGCGGCTGCAGCCCTGCAGAGAACAGTGGTTCTGGCGTTGACAGGCAGGCTTGCAGCAAGCTGGGGAAAAAAGGCTCCTGGTGACTCGAGTGTTTCTGAAAGTCCGTCCCCCCCTCCTTTCCTGTAGTCACCGAAGTCGTCCCCAGGCAGGGCACCCTCCGCACCTCGGCTCAGCACATCATCTGCTGCGACTTAAATAGCAAGAGGAATTCTTAAAAATAAGTGTTGTCATCAGTCCTGCTTGCTCCTAAGTGGCACTGCTTAGCAGGTGTGGCAAAGCCCCCTCCCAGGCCCGCATCGTTTGGGAGGCCATCTGTGAGCCAAGGAGCCGCCCCAGGTGCTGAGGGCACAGACAGGTCCCTCCCCCTGCCCCTGAGATTGGCAGGCAGGGCCCGCTGTGTGGGTGTGAGTGTGCGTGTGTGGTGGGTGGAGCTGGGAGGAAGCTGAACTCAGCTTTCTGGGCATATTCTATTTTTGACAGAGAGATATGTTCTGTCTCAACTATTCAGCCTCTCGGGATGAACATTTCAGCAAGATACCACCAAACTTATTTTTACACGCTTGGAATTTGAAGATGGACTTTAAAAAGACTTTGCAATTGTTCTAGGGGGTGACTGTGGATTATTTATTTATTTAGGAGAGGTTTCTGCTATAGGGCGCATGCACTCACCAGAAAGACAGAGAGACACAGAGATAGAAAGTGAGAAATCACCCCCCAGGGGGGATGGCCACGCCGCAATCCCTTCTCCTCCATTCTCCTCTGGGAGGGCACGCACGCACACGCGCCTGGCGTGAGTTTAAGCCGCCGGGTCCGGGACTCGAGCCGTGGTCGGCTACGTGGGAGTCCAGCGACATAGCCATTACACTAACTGCTGGTTCCTTGGATCATTTATTTCTTGAAACAAACTCTGCCCTTCCTACAAGGGAGCGAAGACAGCCCTCGTGGAGCAGGAGTGCTCATCTTCAGTGTCCTGGGGCCAGCGTCTCCCTGAAAGGTGTGGTAGGTAAGAAGGAGCGTGCTCCTCTGTGCTGTGCATTTGCGTGTGTCCGGACTTGCTGCCATGTGACTGCATGGTCTTTAGTTAAGGACAGTACTCAGACGGAGAAGCGTGTGTCCCCAAGCCCAGAGCTTTGCGCCAATGACCCAGCCCTTTCTGAAGAGGGAGGGCAGTTCTGTCGGGGACAGTGACTTTCGTGGAAGGCAGCGGACACTCGTTTTAAAAGTTACGTGTTTATTTCAGTGTGTACAAGGGGCGTTCATAGGAAGTGTGTATGATGAAAAAATCTATTCATGGATTTCAAATATTTTGCATCCAAATAAACTCATACTTTATTTTTACATTTTTTAGGAAGTTACTTCTCGATAGAGAGAGCAAGCGCACACCTTCCCAGTGTGCTCGGGGGGCCTCTGGTCACAAACCCAGAACCTTCCCACGCGGGTCGGCCTCCAGAGGTTCGCGTTTCACCACTGCGCCACTGCCTGGCACTAACTCAGACTTTTTCTAAAATATAATTATTTACGTTATTGTCTATTTATCATTATTATTTGATTTGCTATAGGGTATGTGTGCTCACCAGAGGGAGAAAGTGAGAAAGCAAGCTGCCGGGTCTGGGACGTGAGCCGTGATCGCCCACGTGGGAGTCCAGCACCTTAACTACCATGCCACCTGCTGCCCCCCAAACTCACACTTTATCCCACTTTTCCACAGAAATTCCAAAGTTCCCTCACACTATGGAAGTTAGAAACCAAGATAACAAGTCCACAATGACATGTAGAAACACTTCTGTAAAAATGATAATTTGGGTGTTTGACGTGGGAGTTTCAGAAAGACGTCGGTGAGTTGGTGCTCCAGGGCGTCTCCCAGGCTAGGAGGGAGAGGGCTCTCCCTGCCAGTCCCCACGGTGACCCTGACGTCCCACGGTGAGACTGCAGACCCCTGCAGCAGGTAGGCCCGGCCCCAGAGAACACGGAAGCCCCCAGAGAGGAGCTGCAGGGGCTGCTGACGTCACGCTAAGACCGCAGGGTCAGACGGAGGGACTGGAGTCCACTGAGAACCAGACTCAGCAGTGCACGGTCGGGGCACCAAACGAGGGGGCGGAGAGCACCCCACAGTCTCATCTCCACCACTGCCACCCAGGGCCAACCCTGTGGAGGTCTCTGGGGTCGGAGCCCAGTGGGGCCACAGGGCCAGCCTCCCAGGGCTCACATCTGGGCTGAGACTGGGTCCAGGTCGGACAGGACAGGGGCAGAAACCGACCAGCATCGGGCCAGCTGCGGGGTCACACCCTGGCAGCCCAGGGAGGCCGGCGCACGTTCTCCTGCTTCCCCGACACAAGCCGGCCTCGGGCGGCTGAATTGCCCCAGCTGCGCGGCAGGCAGGCGCAGAGGGGCCTCGCCCAGCTCAGTCCATCAGAGAACCCGTGCTTCACACGTACACGCACACACGCACATGCATGCACACACACCACCTGCGAACCCAGCACACGAGGATACCCGACCGTGTTCGCGAGAAGACCAGCACCTCTTTCCAGCGTGCGTCAAGTGCTGACATCACTCTCGTTCCCACACCGCCGGGCCCAGGGGTGCACTGGGCCTCCCTCGTGGGCAGGTCCCCAGCTGGACACTGGGGGTGACGTGCCATGTCAGCCCGGAACCCTGAGCCCTGTGTGTCCACGTGCCGGGGCTGGCTGGCTCCTCTCAGGGCTCACATTCAAGGACAGGGCTCCTGGCCAAATTGAAGTGGGCTGGCAGAGGCCCGCCGCAGTGAGCAATGACAGAGAGTGCACGGCTCCGTTACCGAGCCCGCCTTGCCTCTCGGCTGAGGGGCGCCGAGCTCAGGCCCGTCCAGCCAGGCCCGTCTAATCTAATAAAAACGCCCGTGCCATCTGGGAGTCCAACCTCTGAGCACTTCCAGGGGCTCGCCAGCAAGTGCTGCCCCTCCTCCACCTGGTGGAACATTCCAGGGCCCTGCTGCCACTCACCGCCAGTGCGCAGGGGCGGAAGGCCACGTCGTGCCCACAGCCACCATGCTCACCCCCTTCCAGTGTCTGTGGCTGTGGCAGCCTGACCGGGCACCCTACTGGGACCTGAGCTGCCTCCATGGGCTTAGCGGCCGCTAGTACCTCCCTTACCCACCCAGCCCTGCCGTGCCCCCTCACCCACGCAGACGCCCACCACCCAGCCCTGCCGTGCCCCCTCACCCACGCAGACGCCCACCACCCAGCCCTGCCATGCCCCCTTACCCACGCAGACACCCCACTAGACCTGCCGTGCCCCCTCACCCACGCAGCCGCCCACCACCCAGCCCTGCCGTGCCCCCTCACCCACGCAGACGCCCACCACCCAGCCCTGCCGTGCCCCCTTACCCACGCAGACACCCCACTAGACCTGCCGTGCCCCCTCACCCACGCAGCCGCCCACCACCCAGCCCTGCCGTGCCCCCTCACCCACGCAGACGCCCACCACCCAGCCCTGCCGTGCCCCCTTACCCACGCAGACACCCCACTAGACCTGCCGTGCCCCCTTACCCACGCAGACACCCCACTAGACCTGCCGTGCCCACTTGCACCTCAGTCTTTTTGAGTGAGTGAGTGGCCCATTTGACATTGCTTTTATTTTCAGTAATTGATTGCCAAGGGGCACGAGGACTTTGCAGAGAAGAAGCGATATGGAGAGCCGGGGGGGGGGGGCACCCAGGGGTTGTGGTCACACCGAGAGCTTCCCCATTTCTCCATCCCATCAGGACTGGGGCATGCACGCACATGCAGCTGCTGGGGCTGGAATTCACACCACGTGGCTGGCCACGTGGGATCTGGCTCCCTTCACCACTGCCATAGGACCAACCTGACGTCAGCTTTTAACATCGCTCTGGGTGAGAACTGGGGAACCCTGCTTGGTCTCACCTGGGCCAGGCCCACTTGGCTAGAGGTGCGAGCTCGCAGGGGGTTTGCGTAAGGGAAGGTGCTCTTCAGCAGTGGGGGTAGGGCGGGGGAAGTGCACTCGCAGGGTGGGAAGTGCAGGGGAGGCCTGCTCCGGGAGGGCCTGCTGGCCACTCACCATGGGGCAGCAGTCTGAGCGATGGCACCCAGACTCCAGGCCTCGAGACAGCCCCTTGGAGCACGGGCCCGGCCTTCTCCTGAGCTCTCTGCCACCTCCCCTCCCCTGCTCCCCCGGCTGAGGGTCCCCAGAGGGTGGCCTGATTCCTACAGCAGCCCCGGGGAGCCAGCCAAGCCATTTCAGGAGGCATTTCACCATCTCGGGCCAGAGATGTCCACCCAGGCCCCAGCACCCCGACTGCTTGCCAGAGCCCGCCGCAGTAGTGGCCGGGTGTGGTGGCACCCGGGTGTGGTGGCACAGGGAACATCCACAGCAGGACGTGGGGTGTCAGGTAAGCGGGGCGGGCCTGGGTGGCGACTGTTGTTTTTTGTGAAGGCGACCGGACTGAACCCACATCTGAAATACTTCTGCACAGAGTCACACGAGGCATGGCTCTGGGCCTTCGAATGCCAGGTCAGGGCTGGCGGGGAGGTCTGGGCACGGTTACCGCCACTTCCTTCTGCAGTGGGATCAGAGCTGCAGCCGGGCAGTGGTGAGCCGCGGGCTCCGGGGCACAGGGCATTCCCGCCGTGCTTCCTCCTGGTGCCTAAGAAAGCGCCTCCCACGCAGCCTTGGCGTCTGGCTGCGCAGCTGGGACGACTGCTGTCTAGCCACGCAGAGCTCGGACTGTGAAGGGAAGGCCTCGTCCTGCTCATCTTTTTCTTCTTTTTTAAGGGGTTTTTGCTTTCGGGCGTATGTGCTCACTGGAGAGAGACAGTGAGAGGGAAAGTGAGAATCACCCCCCAGGGTGGGTGGCCACACCACAGTCCCTTCTCTTCCATTCTCCTCCCAGGATCTTGAGCGCATGCACATACGCCAGGCGTGACTTTCAAGCCACCGGGTCTGGGACTCAAACCGCAGTCAGCCATGTGGGAGTCCAGCGACATAACCAGTGCGCCATCTGCTGGTCCCGTGCTCATCTTTTTCCTCCCCCGCTCAGTCCAGAGCAGACCTGAGAGTCGCTTGTTGAACAAATTGCAATGAAGTAAAGCCAGAAGTCCTTTTGCTCCTGGAGAACAAAAGGTACGGCCTGCCTCACTGAATGGTGGTGATGCGGCAGCTACCGGAGCTCCGTCTGCTCCGCGCCTGACCTGGAGGGGAGCGCGCCTCTCCATCCAGTCACTCGGACGGAGATGAAGAGCCACCACTGATCAGCTCCGCCTGCTCCAGTCGGAGTGCTTCTGAGACCCTGCAACCCGAGTTAGAATTGGGGTGCAGTTCCAGGGACCAGCAGTTAGCATAATGGCTATGTCGCTGGACTCCCACGTAATCAATCGCGGTTCGCGTCCTGGACCCGGTGGCTTAAAACTCACGCCGGGCACGTGTGCATGCATGCCCAAGATCCCGAGAGGAGAATGGAGGAGAAGGGATTGCAGCGTGGCCATCCCCCCTGGGGGGTGATTTCTCGCTTTCTGTCTCTCTGTCTGTCTGGCGAGCGCACGTGCCGTATAGCAAAAACCTCTCCAAAAAAAAAAAGAATTGGGGTGCGGTTCTGTGTTGGCGAAGCCGTGAGACTGAAGCAGGGGCTGCTCCCCCACACATAGAAGAGGCCTGTGCATAGGGCGGGGGGGAGTGCATAGCTTGGGAGAGAGACGGAAGGGCAGGGAGTTCCCGCTGTGCTGTGGGGCCGTGGGAGGCCTGGGGTGATGCCTAGTGGCTCAGGCCTGCTCCTGGGTCATGAAGCATGGTTCTCTGTCCCACGGTGCACGCGACTCCCGGCCTGACTCGCGCACCTGCTGAGTTGCCTGTCTCCTGGCAGGGCTGGGTCCCAGCTGCCAGCCTGGTACTGGCTGTGCCTGCTGCGAAATGCTCACCTATTTCTGTGCCCAAAGAGCTGGTTTCCTGAGCCCCAGGGACCCACGTGAGGGTGGCCATCCTGGCCCCACCCCTGGACTCCTCGTTCCCAAGGCTGAGTCAGCAGCCCCAGCACCCCTGGTGAGGAGCTGTGACAGCACCCGTGCCCTCTGCTTGGTGCGGCCCCCTTCCGTGCTAGGTGCCCCCGGGGCAGGCGACACTTGCAATACTTGGAGTTGCCACCCCTAGCGTGCCACGTGAGCTCCTGGCACTGGGGGGGCAGGCAGCAGGCGATGCTGATAAGGTGGTGAGTTCAAAAAGGAGGTTTCGAAAGACCTGGTTGTGGAAATCAGCACACGCACAGAACGTGGTTTGAGTACTGTTCCAGGCCCCTAAAGAAGAGCCCAGAAACAAAGAGTGAGCGACAGCAAAGGACAACACAGAGCAGCGTGAGCGACGGGGACCCAGAAACACACGGGAACGCCTCAGGGTGGCCCGTCACCGGAGAGATTTTTACCTCTTTCTACTTTAAAAAGATACATAATTACAATAAAGTAATGAACTGTTTTGTAATTAAATACCAAAATAATTAAATTTGAAATGAAACATGATAACATCGAGTTGTTCAGGCAGGATTAATTTGTGTCTTACTCTGATAAATCGCTCTCATTATTATCAGGATTGAGTCTTAGAGGAAAGAAATCTCGAATAGTCTCCATTCCACAGAGCGAGACTGCCGGGCTTCGGGTTCCTCCCACACCGCGTTCTCGTGAAGGCCGAGGGCTAGCGGCTCGCGAAGGCATGAGCCGGAAGCACGGGTGAAAATTCTCTTGAAAGTACCCTATTTCTGATATTTGTATCTCAACTATTTTGTACATGGATTCTGGAAAGTAACCAAGCTGTCCTCACAAGGTTCTGTGAATTTTGGAACACCTCCCCTAAATAAAAAGAGATAAAAGAAGTAGAGGCCACAAAGGAGCGAAACGAACGGTCCCCACGGAACAGCAGGCATGTGGGGTCTGCCTTGTGCCGAGAGCGAACCCGGGACACGCGGGGCCCGAGAATCGAACAGTCTGCCTTCCACGGGCAGAGCTTCCGCCCCAGCCCCGAGGGGAAGAAGGCACGCATTTAGAAAATGGAGTAGCCCCGGTGAGGCTAAGGTGGCTGGGTCCCGCAGGGCTGACTGCACGGTTCAAGTCCTGGACCCCGCGGCCTGAAAATCATGCCGGGCGTGTGTGTGCTTGAAATCCCGAGAGGAGATTGGAGGAGAGAGGACTGTGGCGTGGCTATGCTCTGTGGGGGATGACTCCTCACTTTCCCTTCTAGCTCTCTCTGGTGAGCGCACACTCATTCAGCAAAGAAAATCAAAGAAAGAAAACGGCAGCGGTGTTCAGGACGCGGGACCCCGTGACGGCGAGTTTTCTGTGCTGTGAGGCTAGGCCACAGGAGCCAGGTATTGTGTTAAACATTGTTCTAGATGTTACTTTGCAGGTATTATTTATGTATTTGCATTTTTTATTTTTTTGGAGAGGTTTTTGCTATAGGGCATATGCGCTCCCCAGAAAGACAGAGACAGAGAGACAGAAAACAAGAAATCACCTCCCAGGGGGGATGGCCACGCCGCAATCCCTTCTCTGGCGTGAGTTTAAGCCACCGGGTCCAGGACTCAAACCACAATCGGACTACATGGGAGTTCAGCGACATAGCCATTACGCCAACTGCCGGTCCTGGTATTTTTATTGTTTAAAGTTTCATTACTTAGGTCATCCATGAGACAGAGAGAGACTAAGAGACAGAGATGGGGACAGGCACCCCCAGTAGGATCTTCGTGCTGCAACCTACCCCTGGCCTCGGCAGGCCCCGGATCCCAGGCGCACACGCCCAGCCTGCACAGGGAGGTCCCGGGACATGATCACAGAACCTTGCCTACGTCGGCCAGGTGTGTCACCGCTGCGCCACTGCCTGGTCTGCAGGTATTTCCGAGATGAGGGTAACACGGCAATCAGTCAATGTCCAGTAAAGCACGTTACTCTCCCGTGTGGGTGGGCTTCGTCTAATCAGCTGAAGGCCTTACAAAGATGGAACTTCCCTAAAGAACAGGGAACCCCCCCCCCTCCGGGCTCCAGGCTGCCAGTCCACCTCGCTGACTTCGGGCTGGCCACGCCCCACGACGCGCTGGCCAGTTCCTTAAGCGCACCTTCCCACGCGCCTCTGTCTGCCCGAGCCGTTGGCTCTGTTCCTCTGGAGAACCCTGAGCAGTACAGCGCCAGAGTCAGGGGTGCCTGAGGGGGTGTGGCTTAGGGCGTCTCAGGGAGGCGCGCTCCCATGGTGGCAGGCTGGGCTGTTACAGCAGCAGAGTGCCCCAGGATGGAGAAGCCCGCGCACCCTAACCAGCAGCTCTCGTGGAAGGGACTGAAGGCGGGTGGTGATCAGCGGCCGCGAGAGCGGTGGGAGGAGGGGAGGGTCCGGCACAGCGCTGGAAGCTGACTGGCCGCTGTGTCCACGCTCTGGCCTTGAGGGGTGAGGGTGGAGCCAGGCAGGACGAACCGTTCCCCCGGCTCTGGTAGACCAGCGGCGGTGTGGAAGGCTAGTCCCTCCCGGGCGATGAGCTACGAGCTGGAAGTGAAGGCAGCCTCCTGCCCTGCACAGGAAGCTGGTTCCGGGAGGACAGGGCCGGAGAGAAGCAGAGATGTGAGCTCCTGGGGCCTTCGAACCCCTGGCTTAGCCGCGCCTGGCCCAGCTGAGCCCGCTGTCCCTGCCCCAGAGCCTTTGAGTCAGCACCGGGGTCTGCAGCTAGTGTGGGCGGGTGGTTAGCCAGCAGGGCGGCCCAGCAGAGGCAGACGGACCGGCGCTGACGCTCCCAGCTCTGGAGGCGGGAAGCCCGAGAGCCACGCACCGGTGGGGCTGGCTGTCTCTGGGCCTCTGCTCAGTTTGTGAGTGATGTCTTCGTGCGTCTTTTTTCAAGATGTTTGCATAGGGCATGTGTGCTCACCAGAGAGAGAGAGGTGGGAAGTGAGAAGTCACCCCCCGGGGGATGGCCACACCACAGTCCCTTTCCATTCTCACTCAGGATTTGGGGCATGCATGCCCGGTAAGTTTTTCAGGCTGCCGGGTCCAGGACTCGAACCCAGAATCAGCCATGTGGGTACAGTGCCTTAGCCACGACGCCACCTGCTGGCCTTCGACACATACGTTTGGAGGGGGGGGTGGGTGCAGTTCAGCCTATAGAGGAGGGCTCAGAGAGTCTGTCTCCTGCAGCCACAGGAGCCCAGCGCCTGCGCGAACCTCGCCTGCAGGAGAAAATCCAGGGGGCTTCTCTGAGCCCCAGAAGACGCCCGTCCTGCAGGTGCATTAAGGCTGTTCACGTCTGCTCACCCGCATTTCCGGTGTGCTTGTGCAGTGAACATGCATTTTTCTTCATTGGTATTCAGCTGACAAGCAGAGAGAACGCCTATTTATGGGTGCATGGGTGAGGGGGCAGGTCAGGGTGATTACCGCCTCCACACTCGCGCCTTTGTCCTGGGGCATTCCGAGCCTCTGGCCTCGCTCTCTGGAAACACGAGACTGTGTGTGGCTCCTTGTAGGTGCCCTGTAGTTGGCACGCACTTTCATTGTAAAAACTGTTCAGAAACCTCTCCCGGCAGGCAGAGCTCCGCAGGTGAGGGACAGGCCAGGCCTGGCGGGCGTTCACCAGCGGGAGCGTGCTGGGCTGTGGACAAGCTCTGCGGGCGCCCACGGGTGACGGGGACAGGCCACAGAGACTGCCGGCGGCCTTGGGAAATGGGGAAGTCAGACATCTTTCTACCAGTTAAGAAAATGGATCCACGCAGAGAAATGCCAAGTCACCTTAAAGAGGCAGGAGGGCTGCAGGGCAGGCAGCGTGTGATTGGAGGGATTCCAGAGCTGGGGGAAGACCGAGTCCGCGTGCGTGTGTGCGTGGAGGAGCCGCGGGGCACGTGGGGTGCTAGCACCATGAGGGACGGGGGCGGGGGAGGCTCTGGGAAAACCAAGCTGCCTCTGAGCTGGGCGTCTTAGAGAAATACAAATCCCTCTTCAGCCTCTTAGGGCATGCTGCATTTTTGTTTAAAAAAAAAAAAAAAAAGAAAAGAAAAGAAAAGAAAGAAGAGAAAAATCAGAGCAGCCTTTAAAGTACATGTTAAGTTGTTTGTTATGGTGGAGAGAGGAGGCCCTGGCTGAGCCAGAGGGAGGGGGCCATGGCAGGGCCTCTGCTCTGAGCGTCCTGTCTTGGAGTGGCCTCTGCTCTGAGCGTCCTGTCCCTGCAGGGGCTCCGGTGTGGGGTGCTGCCACGGCAGGGCCTCTGCTCTGAGCGTCCTGTCCTGCAGGGGCTCCGGTGTGGGGTGCTGCCACGGCAGGGCCTCTGCTCTGAGCGTCCTGTCCTGGAGGGGCCTCTGCTCTGAGCGTCCTGTCCGGGAGGGGCCTCTGCTCTGAGCGTCCTGTCCTGGAGGGGCTCTAGTGTGGGGTGCTGTCACGAGAGGCAGGACCGAGGGAGGGGCCTGAGGGTGGGGACAGCTGGGCCTCCAGGACTAGGGGGAAAGTCATTTCTTGTCCCGCCCCGTCCTACCCCCTTCTGTACTCCAAGGCCTCGGGCAGATCTCACACACACACACACACACACACACACACACACGTGCACGCCCTCTCCGCAGTGCTGGGCCAGGGCAGGATCTGCAGCAGCGCCCTGCCTGACACACTCGCTGTCACTCCCTGTCCTCACAAAGAACGGAAAGGGCTGGCCACGAAACACAGCAGGGGACACGGCAATCGTGACAGTTGGAGCAGCAGGCCTGCATTTGTCCCACCAGGAGTGGGTCACAGCGAATCAGCCAGGTCTTATATGACAAGGTTCAGACCGGCCAGGGTTCTACGGCCGGCACATGGAAGAGCCAGGATTTGAACCCAGAACCTCTGACTCCCAGCACAGGGCGTCTCTTCCTACTCCACGCTACTGCTGCTGCCAACAATGCCAGGATGCCAGGGTCCTGGCCCAGGAGTGCCCCCTTCCTTTCCTCATCACCACTGAAGCCCCGGGCCTCCCCTCAGTCCCTGACCTGGCAGAGGGGGCACGGGCTGGCCCCAGATGAGGACCCTGGCATGGCTGCTGGTTCCATTTTCCCTAGAAAAGCAGCTGCCTGCTGGTGGTCCTCTCCCCAGAGCCCCGGCACCTGTCCCTGGGCGTGGTCCCATCGATGCTGTGCCCTGCCCCACCCTGCACCGCAGTCACCTGGCACTCACACTCCACCTCCAGTGCTCAGAGTACTCTCGGGCCGCGGGCCCGCTGGGCCCGGAGGTGGAGGGCCAGGTGGGCCGGGCCTGGGTGTCCCGGGCTCCTTGCCCCTGAAGAAGTCGGCTGCTGTCAGCAGAGCTCCCCTGTGGGAACGAGCCCAGGTTGTAGCCCTGCTTCTCAGTCCCACTCGCCCCTTCCCTGCCAATTTTCCCGGGGAACACCTGCGAGCACCTTGTCCCTCAGTGAATCCCCAACGCCTCTGCCTGCAAGGTCTGCTTTCGGGGAACTCGGCCCAGGACAGTCACGTTATGAATCCCACCAGAGCCGCCAGCACAGAGGAGCAGCAGATGGCCACAGCTGCCCTCGTTCTCCCACCCCTCCTGTCCTCTCTGCAGACCAGCTCTGCCTTCCACGTGGGGGTGCAGATCTCGGCCCTGGCTGGCGGCAAGCTCTCATCACCCCAGCACCACAGGTGTTCAGGAGCACATCCCCGACCGCGCAGTGGCCAGCGAGGGGCGCTGCCTCACCCCTTCCGACGGACGTGGGCTCAGCAAGAGCTCGCCTCCCTCCCACAATCCGGGAGCTGGCAGGGGTGAGATCTGAACTCAGACCACCCGACCGCACAGACCCCCAGGCATAGGCCTTGAGGCTGGGGGGGCGCGGACCTCATCTTCCGGGGTCTTGTTCCCTGTCACTCCCTCCCCTGGAGCAGCCGAGGGCTCGACTGGGGTAGGCACAGGAAGGAAGAGGGGTCTGTGTCTCTGAGGACCAGGCCTCCACCTGCATTTACGTCCTCACAGGGCCTAGCAAGGGTCCGGGGAGCAGCTTCCACAAGCTGAGGCTGCTTCCAGAAGTTGGGCCTGTGCGTGCATGGGGCCGAGGGTGCCCCAGAGCGGGCGTGGGGCGTGGAGCTCAGCCCCAGCCGGGCCCGTTCTCCGGCAAGCTGTCAGCCCCGCAGTGGAGCCCCGTGCCAGCCTGCAGGCTCGCTGTTCCCAGAACCAGGGATGACTCAGGGACTGAGGTGCTTCCTTGGGCATGAGCCTGCCACACAGAGGTTTCCAAACCATTTCCCGAAACCTTCTCCCCTCACCTTGCTGCGGGCTTGTCCCCAGAAGGCACATTTTTTCATAGATTTTTCCTGACACAGCGCAGCCGGCGCCTCCCAGTCCCCACAGGGCCAGGCGGCCAGCTCAGTGTTGCTGTCCTCTCGTCTCGGCCTCACGGCCACTCAGACGCGGCACTCTGGTGTTCCCGGTTTCTGCATGAGGAGCTGAGGCCCAGAGAGGTCACCCAAGGCCCTTTTGCCCCATAGTCTCAGAGCGGGAACTCAAGCCCACAGCGGTGTCTTTAACCCCCGTGCCACACTGCCACACTGCCACACTGCCACACTGCCGCGAGCTCACTCCTGTCCATGCGACCTCTTTAACCCCCGTGCCACACTGCCACACTGCCGCGAGCTCACTCCTGTCCATGCGACCTCTTTAACCCCCGTGCCACACTGCCACAGTGCCGCGAGCTCACTCCTGTCCATGCGACCTCTTTAACCCCCGTGCCACACTGCCACAGTGCCGCGAGCTCACTCCTGTCCATGAGACCTCTTTAACCCCCGTGCCACACTGCCACAGTGCCGCGAGCTCACTCCTGTCCATGCGACCTCTTTAACCCCCGTGCCACACTGCCACAGTGCCGCGAGCTCACTCCTGTCCATGAGACCTCTTTAACCCCCGTGCCACACTGCCACACTGCCGCGAGCTCACTCCTGTCCATGTGACCTGTGCCGCTGGTGGGAAATCGTGGCTCTCCTCCTCCCCTGGGACACGACCCCTCTATGGGAAGATCTAGCCTTGACGCCAGCCTTGGCAATGGAGAGAGATCGGAGTTCAAATGCGTCGCTCCGAGCTGGGCCCAAGGAGAGCCACGTGGGTCGGCCAGCCTTCCCGGAATGGCCACTCTGACGAGTCTGCGAAGTCACTGACGTTCAGCCCGAGCCCTAGAAAGACCCGTGGGGCAGACCCATCCCAGCCGTTGGCCTGGGGTTGTCTCCTTCACCCACACTCAGCTCGACCTAGCCACGACCAGCCGACCTGCCGCCGGCCAGCACATGGTGGCCGCAAAGCCCTGAGCTGAGCAGAAAATGCTGGCCATGGCGTGGCAGCGTCGCGTGGTGCTGCGTGGCCCAGCGCTCGGGCTCGGTGGAAGAGTGGTCAGCCCACAGAGGGAAGGGACCACGAGCACATCAGGCCCGCCCTGCCCGCCCAGGCTCCATGCCTCCCTGCCCCCCCGCCCCCGCCACTCTGGACACATCGCCCGGCACGTCTTCCCTAGGGGCCAGCGTGGAGGTTAAGGCGCTGGGCTCCCAGTGGCTGACTAGCGTGGAGTCCTGGGTTTGGAGGCTTGAAAATCACACCGGGCACATGTGCCCCAAACCCCAGGAGAGTGGAGGAAAGGGGTTGCAGCGTGGCCATTCCTCCCGGGAGGTGCTCTCTCACCTTCTCTGTCTCTCTCTGGTGAGTGCACACGCTGTATGGCAAACACCGAAGGAGGAGGAGGAGGGGAGAAAAGCAGAGGAGGAGGAAGTGTCGTCTCCCAGGCTGAGCCCTGGACGTCTGTGCCCTGCAAACACTCCTGCCCTCTGTGTCATCAGCACGGAGTCCCCCGTGACATGGCCACTCCCTTACGCGCACGCTCCTACTTGTCACTTGCCTGCTTGCTTGCCCGTCCCCGCCCTGCCCTGCTCCATGGAGGGGTGAGCACACCAGCACCCACGGTGCGTCTGCTCACTGCCTTCCTGCAGGGGTGGCTGCCAGAGAGCTCTGGCAAGACCGGGGGCAGGGGAACGCTGCCTCCTCCTCCCCTGCTTCCGGTGATGGCTGTACGTCCCCACGAGCCCAGAGCCCTCTCCGCAGGGCTTTCCCACCGGGGTCCCGAGCTCTGTCTGGTGGTCCCTAGGACTGTGTCCTTCAACAGCCCAAGGGGTGGCGGCAGCTTCCAGCTGTGACTGAATCCGGGTAGCCCTACCTCGGCCCCGGCCCCAGCCCCCGGCAGCTCTTCCTCCCTTTGCAACTAGCCCTCCCCATGCGTGTTCGTTTCCAGGTCTTTACTGTAGGTTATGTGTGCTCACCTGCAGAGAGACAGCGAGAGAAAGTGGAAAACCACCCCCCAAGAGAGATGGCCAAGCCGTGATCTCCTCTCCTCTCAGGGTGTGGCACGCGTGTGTGCCCGGCGTGATTTTCAAGTGGTCGGCCGTGTGGAAATCCAGCGTCGTCACCACCACGCCAGCTGCCCGCCCCATGTTAAAGGCCGTCATCTCAGTGGCTCGGCCTGGGGTCTGTGACCTCTGTGGACAGGGATAACGCAGCCTCCTGACCTGCGAGAGCCCGCCCCACGCTTCAACAGCGTGCTTGGGAAACCAGGGCCGGCCCGCCAAGTTACCCAGTAGGTGTTTACAGCCTTTACTGTTTCAGGTAGGGGGTGGTTTCACATTGCAGTGCCCACACTTTTCCCGGCCTGGTGACATTCCTGCACCTTGGAGAGCTCACGGGCCCTGTGGGGAAAACAGCTCTGATGGTCCGGACCCAAATGACGGTGGGTCCCAAAGAGCAGTTGCAGGGACCACCTCTCCGGCCGTCGCCCTCACAGTGAAAAGCCAAGAGGAAAAGAACCCCCCAAAGGTGCTCGTCCTGCCCCGGACACTCCCCTTACTGCGGTCAGGTGGTGTCTTTGGCCTTCACAAGCTCAGAGCTCGGGGACCTTGCGTGTAGGAGCAGGACTTCCCGCGAGCTGAGAGGCTAGAGGGCTGTTAGCGTGTCCCTGGGATGCGGACTCCCCAGGCCGCCCAAGCATCATCACCGAGGTCGAAGCGAAGCTATCCTGCACGGGCGCCGCGGCTTGGTCGCAGCCGGGCTGGCAGAAGGCGGCAGCGCCCTAAGTGGAGCTGGCTGCGGGGAGCAGAAGGGGCCTCAGCACTGCGTGGTCCTGGCTCACCCTCGGTAGAGGGACGGCCACTCCCAGAAGGGGACCAGTCTGCTGAGACTGGAGGGTGGTGCCCAGGTGCCGAGCGCTGTTTTCTCACGAGGCAGGCGGCCGTCCCAACCTCCCGCTGGCCGGGTCCCCAGCGTGGAGTGGCAGGAGCTTGGCGCCCATGTGGCTGTGCCCCAGACCTCGTCCCCTCAGGCCAGAAGAAGACCAGAGCCTTGGCAGGCACACGCCGGGCACAAGTACCCACGAGGGCAGAGTACCCGGACTCCTCCCCACCGCCCCTGCTGCGGGGCTGTCTCTGGCAAGGCTGTATATCCCCATAGCCCCCCAGCCTGCAAGGTCACCCTGACCTAGTCTGACCCCAGCTGGTGGCATCTGCCCCAATCCTCACTGCAGACAGGGTGGGGATGGAGTCGAGCACCTCTGGGTGGGAGGGAGACCGCAGAGGTCGCACCGCGAAGGGAACTAGAACAGCACAGCGCATGGGGAGAAGGGAGGGTGTGGAGCCGGGCTTCAGAGGGTGCCAAGTGCCCGCACCATCACTGGTGTGAGCCCTCGGCTGCTGGCCTCGGTGCAGTCCCAGCCGCTTCATCTGGCCTGGGAGTGCCCTGGCTGCTTCTGTGAGGGGCAGTGAGGGGCAGGCCGGCTTGTGCTGGGTAAGTCACATGGGGCCAACAGGCCCGGGGAGCCGGGCTAGAAGAGGCACGGGTGATGGGAGAGTGCGGAGCAAGTGGCATCACTGGAACGTTCGGGGCAGACTGGTCAGAGGAGCTGCTTGTGCTGAGGCCGGTGGGGAAGCCGCGGTCTGCAAGGACCACGGCAGTGCCTCGTGGCTGATGTGGCGGTCACCCGTACGGATTGATGGGAGGGCCCGAGGGCAGCAGAGCTGAGGGGGAAGCCAGCCGTGCCCACCTCGCCAGCCCCGCAGCCGGGTCAGTGCCCAAGAAGAACCTGCATGAAGTCCCGGGAGCTGTCCCCAGACGACAGGGCTCGCAGGCACAGTTCCAGGCCGGGAGGGCAGCCGGCTTGTGGCAGAGGCAGGCCCGGCCTCCGTGCTCACTGCCTGCCCCCTCACCTTCCCCTCGGGGCTCTGGCCGCTGCCTCCTTCCTGGGAGTTGGCGCCCCTGGGATCCTGACTCTGCCGGGAAGGGCCGTGAGCAGCAAAGTGCCTCGCGCTGGCGGAGCCGGCGGAGCCCCTGCACCACTTAGCCGCCGCCAAATGGGGTAAGTGAGTATTGATCAACGGCGATATCCTGGAACACGCACTCACGCTGATGCTTCATCGTGAACGCGCTGAGGAGCTGACCGAGCAATACGGCCACGCGGAGTCCAAGCTCAGCAGAACCCCCCAGTGTGGCGGCCTCAGCCACCGCCTCCTGGCAGGGAGCCCGGCTGCAGCCACGCCTTGGCCAGCCCGTCAGGGCTTCCTCTGGAGCCTGGCTTCTCTCTTCTCAGAGGGGAGCAGGTGAGCCTGACACTCTGGGTCACAGAGGCCCTCCTTAGCGACACGTGACAGTGACGTGGGCAGGTGTGAAGTGAGGAAGCCAGGCAGAGGCCACGAGGGGCTCCCTGCTGCAGGTGGAAGGGGAAACTCCAGTCCTGCTGTGGCTCTCAGGGACACGGTGACCTCGCAGACTCATGCGGCCAGTCCCCCGTCACCGGCAGCACTGCCCTGCACACCTGGTGGCCCTCTGCACAGGCTCTGCCATCAGCTGACTGCGGAGCGACGGGCCGTGGGCCTCCTGTCTGGGGGCCTCGGTTTCTCCGGTTGCCACGTCGGGAACCGGGACCTGACAATTTCTGAGCCTGAAGACGCGGCCGTTCCTGACTCCCACGCTCCCTTCCCTCACCCCTCCTCCTCCACAGCCCGCCTCTTCGCCCTCCTCCCCACCCTCTTTCCAAAACACTTTTTCTCATTGCAGAGTCATCTCCAAAGCCCCCTAGGTCCCCTGTCAGGGACGAAGACGGCCTAAAGCCACCACCACCTCTATTCAAGCACTGCAGACTAAGCTGTCAGGGACAAAGGCTGAGAGATGGCACTGTCTCTGTGTCTTGAGAGATTTTCGCTATAGGCCATGTGCGCTTACTGGAGAGACAGACACAGAAAGTGAGAACTCAGCCCCAGAGGGTGGTCACACCAGACTCTCCTCCATTCTCTTGGGATCTGGGCCATGCACGTGCTCCTGGTGTGTGTCGAGCCACCGGGTCCCGGACTTGAACCATGGTTCTACATGGGAGTCCAGTGCCTTAGCCACCGTGCAACCTACCGGCCCCCAGATGGTATTGTTTTTGATGGTATTGTTTTCTAGGTTTATTGTTCTTCCTTCCAGGAGGTAGAGAGACAGCGCCCCTGACAGGGTGTCAACCATGCACCCCCCTCAGCCTTGGCCACACAGGTGCCTGGCGTACTCAGAGAGGTCTCTGGAGTTGAACCGTGAACCTCCCGGTGTGGGAATACCTCGCACAACATTGTACTTTGCCACTGCACCCCTGTGCACCCCCTTCGCCAGAGCCGGCACCAAGGGGGTTTTCAGAGTCTACCCTGAGACACTCCAGAGAGCAGAGGGGCTCTCACTCCGGCGGGGTGTCCGTGAGACTGCCTGCCCGGCCTCACTGCTCCTTAGGAGGTCAGAGTTCCCTGCCCCGGTGTCTCTCCCTGCGGCCACACTCCCCATTCCCAGGGCCCCAACCTGGGATAGGTCTCTCATTGTCCACCTGGAATGCTCAGGGCCTTGGGAGCCCTGGTCCCTGAGGACTGGGAGGGCAGACTGACTTGTTCCCTTCCATGGGCTCGGGGGAAGCCAGGAGGACCCAGCGTGTGACAGGCAGGAGAAGCTATCTGAGGTCCCCAGAGCCCCGGAGGGCCCGTGCATCCTCACCCCAGCTGTGAACAGGAACCAGCTGGCCCAGGAGCCTTGCGCTCCCGCCCCTGCAGCCACAGACTGACTCCTGCTCTGGAGCTCGGCTAGGGCCGCAGCTCGGGCCTGGCTTGCGGGCACCCGGTTCTGCCCCTCCCCTGTCCAGGTGGCCCCCTGGCTGCCCTCCGCGAGCGCTCTCTCGGTAAATTCCTGCACCAGAACCTGGTCTCAGGCTTGCTCCTGGGGACCCTGCCCTGAGGGACTGTGCACCCCACGTCTCTGCCCAGCTCCGTACCACCAGACTGTTCTGCGCCGACAGTCCAGGCCATCTGAGCAGCCCGCTTCTCAGCCGGCTGGGCCTTGGCAAACAGTCTCCTCTGCTTGGAGCCCCTCCCCAGCTTCCCAGCCATGAAAAAGCCCCCTGAACATCGGCCCCACAGTGACACCACGTGATACGGCCCCGATCACTTGCCTCTGCACCCTGTACTGGTCCTGGCACTCCACTGTGGCTGTCACTTCCCTGGAAGGGGACCCTGCTCTGATTGAACTCAGCCCTCAGGGCCCCTCGTCCCTGCCAAAGGCCCAGCACCCCCACCAGCTGTTCACCCCCCACAGGCCGGCTGTGGTAAGTCACCCCCTGCCTCGGAGTCTGTCCCTGGGGTCGGTCCTCCCCTGGCACCTGGACCCACCCCCTTAGAGCCAGTCCAATCACCTCCTGCCTGCTGCGTCCTTGGGAGCGACTTGGAAGGAAACTGAGGCGCACCGGGGTGGTGAGACTGGCCCCAGGCCTTGTAGCCATCAGGAGGGGCCTGGACTCCCGGACACCTTTATTCCAACTGGGGACACTGCACGAAGGGACGGGGGTGGTTCTGTAGGCCCAGGAGTGGCCCAGGCTGTAGTCTGAGGGAGAGAAGGGACCGCTCCGGGCCTTGCACCCTCACAAACAGCCTTCGCCTGCTCCTCCTTCAGGGGCGGAGTTCACCCACGTCCTTGTCTCAGGCCGGGCTCCTGGATGCAAAGGGACAGCGAGCGCCGTGGGCAGTGCCTCGTGAGCTGGCCTCCCAGGAAAGCCCGTCGGGGTCAGTGTCACCTGACACACCCCGTGGTTCTTGGCCGAAGCTCACTGGGGCACAGGCCTGGCGACACCTAACCTGCTGGGGCGCCCCTGCTCCAGCTCCTGCTTCCCAATGGTAACACTGACAGCAGCGAGAGAGGAAAGCGGCCTTCAGCCTCCGCGGGACAGCCCCGCATGGAGGGGAGCTGCTCCCAGGAGAGGAGACAGCTCTGCCACCTTGGGGTCCGGGACGGGAGGGGAACACTGCACTGCCCACAGCTGACCCGGCAGGGCCTCGGCCCATCTGACTCTCCCGTGTTCCAGCTGTGTGACCTCAAGCTGGCTAGTTAACCTCTCTGTGCCTCTGCTTTGTCATCTGTAAAATGAGAATAATCACAACCACTTCAGAGTGACCGTATATGCAGATGTTCTTAAAATGCTGTTCGGCTTGGGAAAAAGTAATTAACACTGTACACATTTTAGCCATTGCTATGATTAATCATTAAAACAGTCTCTTTTCAATTTGCTTTGCATGTTGTAAATAGTTTTCTTCTTTAAAACACTGTGGACGAGTAACAGAACTTCCTCCGGGAACAGAGGAGCTTCTGTCTCTTCCCTGACACAGTGAAGGCGTCTGGGAGCGTCTCTGAAGGTGACACCGCCCCTCAGGCTGAGCTCCAGGGAGTCTGAGCACACAAGCGGGACCGACCCGCCTCTGGGCACGCGCCAGCCTGGATGCCGAAGGCAGAGGAGGGGTCTCCTGGCTGCCCTCCCTTCCTGGCCCGTGGCTGTGCCACTGAGACATCCCGCTCGCAGTGAGAGCCGCCGCTGCAGGCGCACATCCGCAGAGAAGCAGGAGTCAGGAGGTCGGCGCTGTGTATTGATTTAGCAATTCGCACGCACTCTTCCGAGAGCTGATCTTCCCGGACACCCTGGCAGCCGGGCCAGATGCTGATGCAGTGCAGGGCTGTGGGCCTAGAGCAGGGCAGTGAGGGAGGAGAGGCAGAGGGCCGGTGGGGAGGGCTCCCACCACCCTCCAGGTGGGGCGGACAGGGGCTTCTCACAGAACCCCAGCCTGGCATCAGGGAGCGAGGTCCACATGTGTCAGTGCGGCGCTGCTTTTCCCATCCCCCGGAGCCCCTTCAGATGCTGGCTCAGCACCCCGCCCCACCCTGCCCTGCGGAAGGGCTGCCTGGGGACGCCCCCCTCCCCGTGAAGGAGTCTGCTTCTCCCAAGGTCGTGCCTTCCTGGGGTGGTGGCACCCAGTGGCTGAAGACCAAGGGCACAGGAGCCCCCATGCCCACGCAGAGCCCAGCCTGGCTGCCTGGCTCCAGAGCCCTGGAAACTGCTCCTCTGTCCGGCCTGCTTCCGTCCGCTCCATGCTCAGCTGTCCCTCCAAAGCAGATGACCCAGTAAAACCCTGCCCTGGCCCGGCTCAGTGCCCACCTCCCACTGGGGCCTGCTCAGCCTCCTGCCCCTGGCTCGTCTGCATGAGCAGGGTGTGCAGCACGGACCCCAGCCCCGCACGGCGTAGCCATTACTGCCCTGCAGGCCCACTCCCGTCGGGAGTTGTCTGGATAAGGGATTGTCGTGAGATGAAGGAGACCCTGGCCGGGCATGTGTGGCCCGGGATGGACTCTCTTCCCTGCCAGCCTCACCCCCTCATGGCCCCAGGCCCCTCCTGTTAGGGAGAAAGCTCTGGCCCCAGGGCTCGCCCTGGAGCAGGGGCTGGCAGAGGGTGCAGAGGGAGCATTCGTGGGGCCGGGGCGCCGCCCTCCTGACCGCGGATGCCCGGCTCCTCTAGGCTCGTGGTCTCCTCACTGTCCTACAGGTCAAGAGCCTGACTAGGGACAGCCACGGCTGCTGGTGGCACCTCAGCAGACAGCACGCTCACACGGGGTGCTCCAGGAGCCGTCTGCTGCCTGTGTCTCACGGGAGATGTCTGTCTGTCCATCCACCTGACCACCCACCCACCGATCCATCTGCTACTCATTCATTCTCAGTAATGACATACCAAACGTCTATCAGGCACCGTCCGTTTAGCCAGACCCACGGGTAATCTCAGCTGGGTGTCTGCCTTTCCCGCACGTCCCCTGGGGGTGGGGAACACGTCTAGGCCAGGGCCTCTTCTGCTGGCCCCGTGGGGGTACTGGAGCCACTGCTCTGACTGTGGGGAGGACGGCTGCAGGTAGGGGAGACCCTGGGTGCAGCAGCACCTACGCGGGACCTCGCGGGAGGCTCGGGGCTGGCCCACTGCGGGCAGCTGCGCCTTCTCCCTGCCGTGCCCCAGGTCGGGCAGCAGGCACGCTGCAGAAGGCCGTGGGAGACGAGCGTCCCTCCCTCTGCCCACGTGCTGGGAGGGGACCTTGGGTGGGCGGGCTCGGCCATTCCTCCCTCAGTTCTCAGACACAGACGTCTATGTGAGGGCCTCCCGGCTACGGAGCCTGTGGGCCAAGCGCCTTCGGCCCCTGGGCTGGCGGCTCCCCATGCTCAGCTTTCAGGAGCTTGGCTCCAAAGACCCACCCAGGTGAGGGCTTGGGCCGTCCCCGGTGGGGGGCGCAGCCCATGTGGCCTGCCGGACATTGGGGCTCTCCCCTTTGCTCCCGCCTGGCACGGGCTCTGCCGTGTACCCTCCTGCCTCCACTCCCGCATCCATTTCTGGATCACAGAGAGCCCTGCAGGCAGGCAGAAGCCAGGGGTTTCACAGGACTGTTCACTGAGACGTGCAAGTGTTAGGGAGCTCGGGGAGTCGCAGGTAGTGCCATGGGAGGCCACCGCCTGGCAGACAGCTGCTGGGTATCAGCCACCCAGCTCAGGGAGGCCCGGGCTGGGGACCAGCCTCTGCGGCTGCGCTACGGTTTCAACGGGCCCCTCCGAGTCCTGGTGCGGAATTCGGTTGAGATGAGATTAAGGGAGTGGAAATGTAACCTGACTGTGGGATGTATTAGTAGAACTGAGGCCTCTGAAGGGGACCAGGGTTGAGATGAGGGTGAGGCCGCGGGGCTGAGCCTGGCGAGCCTCTAAGGAAGGAGAGAGACGGACACACTGACACCGACTAGCCTTGTCCTCTCGTGCGGCGCTCTGAGTGCCTCTGCAGAGTCCTCACCAGCGAGAAGACCCTCCCCAGATGTGGTCCCTCGACCCTGGACTCTATTCTCTATGAAGAACCCAGGCTGGGCCAGTTCTGGGCCTGTCCTGGGACAGACAGGACAGGGAGGATGCCAGACGACTCAGGCCGGGTCTCTGGCTGGGGAGTGAGGATGCAGCTCGTTCTGCAGAGAAGGTGTTTTAAAAAGTGCAACGTAGGTTCAGGGGCGGCTTTGTGGGGGAAGGCGCCATGAAGGTGCTGCATGTGGAGGACACAGGCAGGGAGGCCGCGGTCTGCTCTCCCCGACTTCCCGCCCCCAGCACCCCGAGGGCA
The DNA here is from genome assembly GCA_026018925.1 of Tupaia tana. NCBI lineage: Eukaryota > Metazoa > Chordata > Mammalia > Scandentia > Tupaiidae > Tupaia > Tupaia tana. Next base: position 31,558,924 of record JAKSZU010000025.1, read on the forward strand.
GAGCCTAGCAGGGAGCCACACAGGAACAGAGCCCCCAGGACCACAGAGCAGAGCGCAGAAGGGCGGCCCGGAGCCAGGGCCAGAGCGTGACGCGGCCCGGCCATCAGCACCCCAAGTTCTGCAGACGTCAGGAGGCTGAGGCGGGCACACACGCTCTCTTCTGTTCTGCTCTGGGAACTGCCTGCAGCTCGTTCAGCTCTCGGCTCTCACCAGGCCGCAGACAAGGGTCGCAAGGATGGGGACTGCGGACACGCAGGTGCGGCACGCCGCAGAACCAACCCTACCTCCCAGGGACAGAGGCTGTGCAGCAGGGACAGGCTCGTCAGAAAACGGAAAGACCTTCTGGCCAGAAAGCATCCTTCCACGCAACCTGATTCGTGGAGGGGCCTTCTCTCAGTCTGTGAAGGCCCCGGATCTTCAGTGGGGGGCAGAGCTCAGGGCCACCATGGGCCCAACACAGCCGCGCCGACAACAGGGGGGCAGGCAGGGGAGACAGGGCATTCAGACGGTAATCAAGTCACCTGACCACTGCAGGGAGGTGGTGAGGAGAGCTGGGCCGCCCCCACACACAGGAGAACTGCTCTGGGCAGGGCTGGCCTCCGTCAGCTCCCCCAGCGGGCGACAGCAGGGCAGGGACAGCTCTCTGTAATGGGCTGCTAATTGCACTGATCGCAATCCGGGCAGAGTTTCTGGAACTGCAGAACTCTGACGGAGGAGGAAATACCAGCAGAGCATTTCTGATGAATAATTCAGTGAGCTGAAATGGGAAATGAGAAAGTTTTCTTCCCACTGAAGTTGCATTTGAAAAAAAGAAAAGAGAAAATAATAATAGCAGCAAACGCGAGCGCTCTAGTCTCCGGGGGCTCAGCCTTCCCCTGCGTTACCAGGAGGCCTGCTCCGGAGGCTTTTGCTCACCGCAGTCTCCAGGCCTTCAGCTGAGGAGGTCGCCTGGGGCCGGTGGCAACTCCATTCCCTTCCCAGAGTGCACTCCACGAACTGTGAAGAGAGCAGCTCAGAGCACAGTGGGATTGAAGGGGACTTTCGCTATGGGGCACGTGTGGTCACTGGAGAGACAGACAGAAAGCGAGAGATCACCCCCCAGGAGGGGTGGCCACGCCACGATCCCTTCTCCTCCATTCGCCTCTCAGGATCTTGGGCATGCACGCACATGCACCCGGTGTGAGTTGTAAGCTGCCAGGTCCAGGACTCGAACCACAGTCGGCTATGTGGGAAGCCAGCCACGCGGCCATCACTCCGCCTGCTGGTCCCGGTGTGCTCACATGTTGAAGGTCTGCGGTTGGGGCTGCCCACCCATCGTGGCTGTTGTCCCGAGGCCTGCTGAGTTTATCGGTCGGGCTGGGATGCTCGAAGGACTCCCACTGCACAGGGCGGCCCCACCCTCTCTGCACCACGCTTCTTGGCTCACGATGCACAAAACAAAGCATGACCAATCGGTTGCCTGCACTGCTTTAGGTGCACTTCGCCTGTAAACCAGCTCTCGCGGTCTGAGAAAGCAGAGCCTTTTCATCTGGGAGGCCCGGCTAACCCCGGCTGACGCGAACCACCTCGTCACGTGCGCTACCCTGCAGCCCTCCTTCTAGAAGCACAGACTATCAAATAGCAACCACTAAAGCCAGGCGCTGTGCTGGGGGTTGGGGAGTCTTGTTCCCGGAGTGCGTGCGTGCGTGTGCGTGTGCCGGGGCTGTGTTCAGACATGAGAGTGCATGACACGCCAGGGGACGTCTGTAGTTCAACTTACACACCGCAGCAGCCAGCGCCAGAGAGGAAGCTGGTGGTGGGAACTTGGTCCCTGCTGGGCGGATGAACACTGAGCATCTGGGCAGAGAGGAGACCGGAGGTTACGGCAGTGGGAAAGCACTGAATGGGACGGGGACAGAGGACGTGGTCCGGTCTGGGGCCGTTGGGGCGCTGGGAGCAGGCAGGCGCCGCTCGGGGAGGAACCGGGGGTGTCTAGTGTGAGTGGAAGGCTCCGGGGGACCTCGGCCTTCGTGCAGGTGAGATCCAGATCCCAAGAAGGGAGGAAGCCCCTCTTTCCCCCCAGTTCTCCTACACCCATGGGTGTTTCCCAGAGGCTCATTCTCTGCAGAAATCAGAAAGGCAGCCTGGGAAGCAAAGCTCAGCCCCCGAGGGACCGCGCAGGCCGGGGGCCGGGTGGGAGATGGGGCCGGGAGCACACAGGCCAGAACCAGCACTCACTCTCCGAAGGAAAACAACAGTCTTTGGGGGGAGAGTAAAGGGGACAGTGTCACCGGGCTGGGTCATCACAGGAGGCCTCCCGAGACAGTGACGTGGAACCGTGACAGAGGACCAGGGCCACAGAGTAAGAAGGGAGGGCCGAGCAGGCGAGAAGGCACTCTGGGCCCTGAGCTGAGGCCCCCAGGCCAGCGACACGCAGGGCTGAAGGGGAGAGCCGTGGAGCCGGAGCCGGGGTGGAGCCCAGTGACACCAAGGGCTTGTCTGGGTGTCAGAGGAGGAAGAACCACCCGATCACCTGATACAAAGATTCTGAACAGATTTCCAAAACATCCATGTAGTGCCTGTGGACTCTCAGGCAAAGCCAACCTGGAAACCGTCGACTGCCTCGGGAACTCGTGGGCGAACGTCCCCGGGACGGGCCAGCGCTGAACGCCTAGCTCGTGCCTTGGGGGGGCGTTTAATACAGCACGGTGGCTCTCCTGGGTCGGTGTCTCCAGGCCCCAGGTCACCTCTGTGGAAGTGCGTAACAGTTCTCGACTCCACTTGCACTTCTGCCACCAACTGACTTGCTGACGCCCTCCTCTCACCTCCGGTGGGACCCCACCAAGGTTATTTAAATGCCTGCGGAAGTGTGACTTGTTTTAAATGCATTTAAAACCACTCGTATGCACCGTTAATCTTATTTTGTGCTTCTTGCGAATACATTTTAATCTATCTTAAAGTTTAATCAGATGGAACTTTTAGGAATAAATAGATTGTTCCACGAGTTGTTTCACTGGGCTTAGTACAATGCCTGAAAACACAAGGGCATGGATGTTTTGTGAGTAATAGTTCAGTACATAAATGTGTTGTTACTATTGTACTCAAAACTACGCTAATGGTGTCAGCAGACCTGTGCTAACTCATAGGGTACTGGAAGGGTGTCGGGAGGTTTTCTCTCTAGCGGTGACTGAGGGACTGGGACCAGACTCCCTTCTCACGGTGAGTTAGGAAACAGCAAAGCATACAAGGTAAGCTTTCAGGCCAGGGCAGCTCTGGCCCCTGACAGGAAGGTGGGGCACGGTGACCTGCCTGCAGGACAGGTGCCCCTGAGCAGAACTGCTCTCCTTGAGTTGAAGAGACAGAAGCTGTAACTGGGAAGGTGAAGGGTCAGCTCCAGGAGGCGGCAAGGACCCCTGCATCTGTTGCTGATGGCAAAGTCCCAGGCACACTCGCGATCGACCAGGAGCCGCGGGCTGTAAACGCCACCGCTCACAGACAGCGCAGAGGTGACCAGGGGGAGCACACCCCACAGGGCCGACCTTGGCTCACGTCCCAGCCCTGGCGGCCTGAAAAACACGCCAGGCACACGTATGCATGCCCAGGAGCCTGAGGGGATGAGAGACGGAGGGGAAAAGGATAGCGGCGTGACGAGGCCCCATCGGGCTGTGCTTTCTCTTTCGTGCTGTCTTGCACGTGCACACATGTGCCCTCTGGACATGAAAACAAACAAAGCCAATGGAATGACATGGCCAAAATGCTGAGAGGGACCAGTAGATGGCGTAACGGTTGTGTCACTGGACTCCCCTGTAGTCAACCACGGCTCCAGTCCTGGACCCGGCAGTTCGAAACTCATGCTGGGCGTGTGTGTGTGCGCACGTGCCCAAGATCCCAAGAAGAGAATGGAGGAGAAGGGATTGCGGAGTGGCCATCCCCCTAGGGGGTGATTTCTCGTTTTCTGTCTCTCTGACTCTGGGTGAGTTCACATGCTCTATAGCAAAAATCTCTAAAAAATAAATAAATAAATAAGAAGAAGAAGAAAGAAAAAAAGGCTGAAAGAATAGAAACCTCATGAACCTTGAATTGTATACTCTGCCCACAGTCTTTCAAAAATGAAAGCAAAATTAAGACTTCTGTAGCGAGAAAAAAGAAGATACTCTGCCACTAGCGGATTTGCTACGAACATGTGTTAGGGATAGCTCCTGGGGCACTCCAAATACGGCATGTAGCATCAGGTCTGCCCTAAGGAATGGAGAGAGCTGGGAATCGGAACTGTGTGGGTAAGCGAAAGGCTAGATTGTAATTTCTATTGATGACATACAGTAAAACACTAGTAACGCACTGTGAGCTTAGAGCACCTTGGAAAGAAGACAAGTGACAATGACATCACAAAGTCAGATGAGAACATGGAAGCATGGTGCCGTGAGGGGCTCGCATTACACGTGAAGTAATGTACTCGTGCTCCAAGACACACCGGGGCCAGCAGATGGCGCAATGGTCACCTCGCCAGACTCCCAGTAGTCGACTGCAGTTCGAGACCCTGACCTGGCGACTTAAAACACACCAGGGGACCAGCAGTTGGCGTAATGGCTATGTCGCTGGACTCCCATGTAGTTGACTATGGTTTGAGTCCCGGATACGGTGGCTTAAACTCACGCTGGGTGCGTGTGCGTGCATGCCCAAGATCCCGAGAGGAGAATGGAGGAGAAGGGATTGCAGCGTGACCATGCCCCCGGGGGGTGATTTCTCACTTTCTGTCTCTCTGTCTGTCTATGTCTTTCTGGCGAGCGCACTCACCCTATAGCAAAAATCTCTCTCAAAAAAATAAACAAAACAAAAAAAAAACTCACACCAGGTGTGTGTGTATATGTGCCCGAGATCCCGAGAGGTGAATGGAGGAGAAAGGACTGCAGTGTGGCCATCCTCCTGAGGGGTGATTTCCTCTTTCAATCTGTCTCTGTCTCTCTGGTGAGCGCCCAGGCCTTATAGCAAAAATCTCTCTCTTAAAAAATGAAAACAAAACAAAACTATAAGTTAAAGGTCTATTTTATGAACTCGAGCAAGTCACAATAACCAACCCCCACCAAAAACCAAATTGGTATAACTGAATAACCAACAGTGACAGTATAACAGAACATTAAAAACCCCTCCGTCCTAGAGCCAATGGGTGGTGTGGTGGTTAAAGCACTGGATTCCCACATGGACACCCCCAGTTCAAGTCTCAGACCCAGCAGCTTAAAAATCACACCAAAATCCCAGGAGAATGGACAGGGGATTATGTTGTGGCCATCCCCCCGAGGGTCATCTCTCATTTCCCACTAGCTCTGTTTCTTTCCAGTGAGTGCATGTGCCCTACTCGCAAAAACCTAAACATAAATAAATAAATAACTCGGTCCACAAGAAGTCAAGAAAGGGAAACAATGGAAGAAAGCACAGATGGGACAAATGGAAAACCAACAGCAGGACGGTAACTTAGATCAGGTTACATGGGTCATTACCCGGATCTACATGTGCCAGCGCTCCAATTCAAAGGTAGAAACTGCTAGGCCAGAACTACAAAGCAAGGCTTATCTATGTGCAGTCTACAAGAAAACACACTTTACAAAACGCACGCAGATAAAAGGTAAGGGGGTGGTTGGCCCAGCCACTGCGGGACCACAGTGACCAAGGGCCGGGCAAGACGGAGGCCCCGTGGCCAGCCGCAGGTTCGGATCACACAGCCAGCTCGAGAACAGGTCAGGCGTGTGAGCCTCTGGGGTCCTGAGGAGCTGGGGCTGGGACAGACTCTGCTGGTGGTGTCTCTCTGTCTCTCTGTCTCTGACTCTGTCTCTCATGGGCATGCATATACTCTCTACCACTGAGAAATGAAAAGTGAAAGAATGGAAAATTTGACACCATATAACCACTAGTAATGATAAGAAAATAAGAGTAGCTACATTAATATCAGACAAAGTAGGATTCAATAGCAAATATTCCCAGGGATAAATAGGTACAGAGGTCAATAATTCACACGGGCACAGAAGCACAGGACAGGCAGGCCAACCCAGAGTCATCCCTGCTCACTGTGCTCACCTGTCCGCGACGCTGGGTGTGGGTTTCATGCCCACAGAGGCAACGACTCCGAAGTACGTGCCTCTGGCCCCTTCAGAGCAGCTCGGGCGTGCTGGCGGCCCAAGAACATAGGCTGAGAAGGACACAGCTCTGGACACGCCCGCAGGAAGCTGCAGAGGGCCTCAGCCGTAGCTTGCTATCCACCCTGCCTCCACGCTCCGCGGGAAGCAGAGAGGTGAGGAGTATGGCTAATGGAGGGGGGCTAGAACCCTTTCTTCTTCTAAGAGTCTTCTGGATTTAGGGGGTGTTTCTCATCCTGACACATCGCTCCTGCAATGAGCGACAGGAGCTACGTCTGCCCACAAAGGCAGGCCTCCTCGTCTAGGAGCTTCACCCTGACAGAGAAGGGTCTCCTCTTACCCTAAAGCAAACCCACTCACCTGGGCAGGGAGGTTACACACCCCAACGCAAGACAGCTCTGGCCCAGGTTATCCCCTCAATGTCCTCTGCGCTCACGCCCAGCTCCAACAAGAGCCTGCAGAGGAAGCACTAGCCTTCACTTGAAAATGAGTAAAAACACCAAAGAAAACAGCATGGGCACTAGGCAACAGTGTCACAAGAATAGAATAATGATACACACATGACAAACAGAAAGCAGATAAACAGTCTGTGCCAGAAAACATGGAAAGCTGTGGACATTTCTCTGTGTTACATATCTATGTATATAATTATTTTAAAGCTGAAATAAGAAAAATAAACATATGAAGGGGGTGATATGGAAAAAGATGAAAAGTAGTCTAGCAGATCTTAGAAACAATAGAAGAGAAAAATAAAAGGATGACAAAAATTAAAGGAAAATTAGCAACGGGGGGGACATGGACTATTTTGAAATACAGAGATAAGAGAGAATAGCAAAGTCTTTTCATCTCTATTTTCAAAGATTTCTTCAATTCAGTAAAGTTTTCTTCTCTGACTTTGAATACTTTGTTCTATTTTACAGTATTTTTAAAAAGCACTAATTATGCACATGTTGGTTCTTCTTTGTCTTCTACATTTTTCTTTTGTGTCCTTTCAAAAGTATTCAATTTCAATTTGCTGATTTTATTTCACCTTTTCCAGATTAGACCTAAAAGGAAAAGAGCAATCAGCCCTAAGGTGTTTCCTAATGAATTTGCTAGACTTCAGCAGTAAAGAGAGAATCCGGTGGGCTTACAGGATATACACACACGCCCACGTAAGGTATTACAAGATACTACCTCAATCTCCTCCAGTTGCACAGAGGTAAGTCCATAGTCACATTGTATATAGCGAGCCAACTAGTAAGGATGCCCGTGTGTTACTAAAGAACATAAAAAAGTTAAAACTAAAAATAATAATTTAATTAACAAAAATCCAATGGTGAATCGTACACAGGGAAGGTAGAAAGAAGGTTCGGATGTAATAATTACACACATTACTTTCTCCCCCCCCCCCTTAGGTTTTTGCCACAGGGCATGTGCACTCATCACAGAGACAGTGAGAGGAAAGGGAGAAATCACCCTCCAGGGGAAATGGCCACACCACAGCCCCTTCTCCTCCATTCTCCTCTCAGGATTTTCAAATCCAGGACTTGAACCAGGTTAGCCATGCGGGAGTCCAGTGCCTTAAGCATCGTGCCACCTGCTGGCCCCAATAATTACACATATTTCATATTGGGAAATAAGTAGATGCTGCCTAGAGGGATATCTTAAAATGAGGTTAAGTTATTATATAAAACTATAGAGTAGTTTGCATTGCACCATTAGACAATAAAAAGAGATCAAAGTCAAACGTCCCAAATTATTTGAAGGGAAACGAGCACTAGCGAAATGCAGAGACCCTGAGCCATTGAGTGGACGCTGTAGTGAGCATGACACAGAGTGATACACCAGACTCCTCTGCCAGACACCTGAAATGTTACGGCATCTGTGTGCTTACCAAAAGACCAATGGGCTAAAAAAGAAGATTTAAAGATAGGCTGCGCATAAAATATAAAACATTGGGGAAAAATCAATGAAACCAATAAGTTGTTTTTTGAAAAAAGACTAATCAAAATTAAAAAGAGATGCAAATTACCAACTTCTGGAAAGAAACCAGAGCTATCACTACAGATCCTGCAGCAATGAAGAGAAAAATAAGGGAATAGTACACATGATGATGCACTCATAAATCTGACAACTTAGGAAGAAAATAGGCCAATTCCTTGAAAATCATATTCAACTGACATTAAAATTTGAAATTCATCATTCGAATGGTCCCCCCAAAGAAATTGCCATGCACCGGTGTTTTCATTGTAGGAGCTACCCAGCATTTAATGAGTTAACACCACCTCTGCAGTCTCTTCAGGAAAATAGAGGATGAAGAGAGGAGTAAGAGGAAGGGAGTGGTCAGAGACCACTTGGAAACCTTTGGCCTGGAAAATGAGAAGATGGAGCTGCTGTCAACCAAAATAAGGAGAAAGCGCTCGAGAAACGAAGAGACCATCTGGGGTGTGTTGATTCTGAGATGCTCACGAAGCCTGGCGATGTGGCATCAGGTAGCAGCCAGAAGTCCCACCAAGAACGAGGACTAGAGAGTCTCAGCTGAGGATCACGTCTGCACAGCCTCAGGGCAGTGCCACGAGGCCACCACCGGGAGCTGCACTGCAGGAGCTCGAGGGTGCATTTGCTGTGTTTCGTTCAGGGTTTTGAGAGCACTTAGGCTGGGTGTTCATAAGTTAGCTTACCCGATAATCTTATTTCTTCATACTGTCTCTCTCTACTTTCCATATCAAGATGATACTAGCCAGTAAAATAAATGCTAACTCTGGACCAATTTTGTTTATAATCTTCAGACCTCCCCCCTTTCAAAGATACCAGATGCATTTCCAAAACTTTAAGGTATCTTGGAAATTTTTATATTGATTATTGGCCTATAAATATTTTAACTCCTCATTAAGTATATGTTTGGAAGTCAGAAAAGTCATGACACATTTTTGCATAGAAAAAAATGCATCATGACTTTTCTGATGAATCTATATACCTAATTTTTAAGGTAGTCTTGCTGTGTCACAATCTTCCTGTCTTAGCCTCCCAGGTAGCTGGGACCAAAGGTGTACTTCGCCATACCTGGCTCTGAGTTATACCGTTTTTCTTGCTATAGGGTGCATGTACTTGGCAGAGAGACAGAGAGAGAGAGAGAGGTGAGAAAGTGACCCCCAGAGGGGGAATGGCCATGCTGCAATCCCTTCCTCTCTATCCTTGGGATTTGGGGCATACGTGTACACACACCCAGTGTGTTTTTCATGCCTGGTGTGTTTTTCAAGCTGTTGGGTCTGGGACTCGAATCCTACAGCCAGCCACGTGGGTTCCAGATGCCTTAACCACGGTGCCACGATTTGGCCCAACTTTATATTTTTTAATTACTAATAGTTTATAAAATGATCGGAATAAATATGTTAATCCATTATAATTTTTTTGAATTCTGTATCTAAAGGTGTCTCTTTATTTAAAAATTTTTTTGCTTAATTTTGTTATTATTATTTTTAATTTGACCAGAGAGAGAGGGAATGGTAAAGCAAGCCGCCAGGTCCAGGACTCCGACTGTGGGAGTCCAGTACCTTAACCACCAGGCCACCTGCCGGCCCCAAGCTGTATTCCTTTAAGCCTAATGCTATTCGTTTCTGTTTCTCCCTTCGCTTCTCGGTTATCCTTGGAAGGCGTTTGGGTTTTGCCTTTGCTGCTCTCCCATTCCTTGGAGGGCGTGCAGGTGTTCAGTATGTTATCCACACTACCCATACGTGATGGGCTTTCCCACTCAGAAGCCTCAGGGTGCTTTGATTTATTAGTGGGTATTTCAAGTAGAACAGAAAGCATGGAGAATAATTCAATGAAGGCAAGGTGGGGCCCGAGTTGCCTGAGCCCCTTGACAGTTGCCTGAGAGCCACTGGGGCTGGTCCAAGACAAAGCGGTCTGCTGTGGGAGATGGGAGAGGGGAGGCGAGGACCCCTGGAAGATGCAGCTGCAGGTAGAAAGCTCCACATTTCACCAAGCACCTTCGTCATCCCAGGTCCGCTACGTGGCGAGTACACAGGAGCAGGTGCCTGCCCTAACAGAGCGGGGGCGATCTGCACCTGAGAGCTTCTGCCCCGATTTTAGATGCTTTCTACGAAAGAGCTGGATGTGTTTTTGAGACAGGAACCCTTCATAAATCTCTCTGTACTCCAGAGCAACAGAAGGCCCTTAGAACGTTTTCAAGCTAACAACCTGTCGCTCCCTAAATGCTATCTCCATCCAGTATTGTTCTTGCTTCTCTTTCATATCTCAAGTTACCACCTCCATTTGCTGCTGTTCTCTCCGGTAATATGTGTCGCGTCTCACCCACTTGTTTGTGCAAAGCTGCTGCTACACCACAACACTTTTGTGCAAACCAGGAAACGGCGCGTCTTTCTCGCAATGTCCCGTCTCCATCTGTGTAAAGCAGCATGCAGCCAGCAGTTTGCACGCACCGCACAGGGCCGAGGACATGTGACAAGCACAGCAGCTACACTGTCTGCAGAGTCCCAGCTCCCCAGTGTGGCACCCCTGCCCAACCACGCCCGCAGTCCTGGGTTTGCCATCTCCTGAGCCCCACTCTGCAGGGCAGCCCAATTCTCCCTCCTGGATTCAATTTCTTTACAAAATGACATCCTCTAGAAGTTCCTTAATTCAGGCCTCTGGGAAATAAATCCCCCAGTTTTGTTAATTTATACATGTTTTTATTTCACTCTTGTATTAGATGATAAGTTAAAGTAGCTTAAAATTCCATGTTATTTTTCTCAATACTTTGAAGATAGTGTTTCATTGTCTTTTGCTTTGACAGCTGTTAGTGAGGAATCTATGGTTGATCTAATAGTTATTCTTCATGGGCAATCAGGTTTTTCTCCTTGCTAGCTCTTAAATTTTTTTTTTAACTTAGAAGTTCTACCAATTCTTTTTAAGTTTTCTATTTAGGTTTCATTGTGCTCTCTGGATCTTAGAATCTAATTCTTTTATCGACTTTAGAAATTGTCCTGTCATTATTTCTTTGAATATTTTCTCTGCTCTAGTCTCTTTCCTCTTTCTAGGATTAAAAATAGATACTAATGGGGCTGGCGGCGGCATGCCGGTTAAAGCGATGGACTCTCACACGACTGATTGCAGTTCGAGTCCTGGATCTCGTGGCTTGAAAATCAAGCAAATTCCAGGAGGAGAATGGAGGAGAAGGGATCACAGCACGGCCATCACCGCAGGGGTGAGGGGTCGGGGAACAACTTCTCACTCACTTTCCTTCTCACTGTCTCTCTCTCTCTCCAGCAAATGCACACACCCTATGACAAACACCTAAAAAAAGACATTGTTGAACTTCCTCATGCTGTCCTTTGTGTCTCTTAACTGTTTTCCTGGTTTCCATCTGTTTCTCTCAGCATTGTGCTCTTCTTTAATTTGTCTTCTACTTTATTGGTTCTCTCTTCAGCTGTGTTCAATCCCATATTTAACCTGTACACTGAGATTTTAACTTTTATGGCTACATCTTTCATCTCTAAAATTATGTTTTCTCAAATAAGAAAGATTTTTAGGGGGGAGAATATCATTTCTTTTTCTAGTCCATCTTTTATTTTTAAAATATTTAAAATATACTACGTTTATGCTCTGTATCTGATGATTATATCGTCTAAAAGTAATGGGAAGGTTTAATTCTGCTATTCTATAAGATTTACTCTTGGGCCAGCAGGTGGGTCAGGCACTGGACTTGCACACAGCTGACCATGATTAAAGTCTCAGGCTTTGTGGCTTGCTTTCTCACTTTCTCTCTCTGCCTCTCTCTGGTGAGTGCATGTGCCCTATAGCAAATTTAAAAAATAATAATAGCAAAAAATAAAATTAAATAAACAATTCTTTTTAAAAAAAGATTCTTGATGGCATGGTTCTTCAAAAATGCTGTAATTTTGAATTTTGAGCTTATTTGGGGGTATCTCTGACTGTTTTAAGAGACCTGGAGTAACCACATGTTCTCCTAAAATGCATCCGTATTCCTGCCAGGAACCCTAGAGATGTTACAAAATGAGATCAATGTGGCCAGACTTCTAATGGGAGTTTCCAAGCGTACTCTGAAGTAGAGCTCATAGTGAAATTCTCCCTCCAGCAAGCAAAGCAGCGTGTGTGCTGGTGGGTGAGCCGAGAGGCCAGCACTGCCCTTGCCTGTGCATCAGTGTCCACCGGGCTGAGCTCGGAGCGGCAGGAGGGGTGTCCGTCTCGGCCTCGCCGCCCTCCCGCGCCCTCTGCATCCCCTGTGCATCAGGAGCCCCGTGCCCAGCACCACCTCCCTGGGTGGAGATGACCGTGGACCTTCTGCGTCCCTGAACATGGCCCTGGCAGCAGTCTTGCAGCAAAACTCCCCTGGCAAGGGAGGCCCGCAGTTGATTTATGGCTCGTTTTCAGGACACGATACTGTAATTTCGTGAAATGGAGCAGTATCGATCCCAGATTTCCTCTCTGCTGAAACCCGAGGCTGGTGCTGAGCGAGCTCGGAGCAGGCGACGGCACTTCGCGCTTATCGACCCCATCAGGTGCATCCTGGGCCTGGATGTCAGAGCTGGGGCTGGCCCCAGTGTCCCCAGGACGGCCGACTGCAAAACGGGGCGAGGGACCCTGCTAGGAGACAGCCTGGGAGGGACGGGTCCGGCCCCTTCAGGCACATTCCCGCCTCCTCTGTGCCACGTCTCAGGGCATTCGGGACTGCAGACAGAACAGAACGCGTGAATCACAGAACGCGTGAATCAGTGGGTGAAGAAGTGCAGGAGAGTGAGGAGGAGAAGACAGACGAGAGGAGAGGAGAGGAGAGGAGAGGAGAGGAGAGGAGAGGACAGAAGACAGGGGAGAGGAGAGGAGAGGAGAGGGGAGGAGAGGAGAGGAGAGGAGAGGAGAGGAGAGGAGAGGAGAGGAGAGGACAGAAGAGGAGAGGAGAGGACAGGAGAGGAGAGGAGAGGACAGGAGAGGAGAGGAGAGGAGAGGACAGAAGACAGGGGAGAGGAGAGGAGAGGAGAGGAGAGGAGAGGAGAGGAGAGGAGAGGACAGGAGAGGAGAGGACAGGAGAGGAGAGGAGAGGACAGGAGAGGAAAGGAGAGGACAGAAGACAGGGGAGAGGAGAGGAGAGGAGAGGAGAGGAGAGGAGAGGAGAGGACAGAAGACAGGGGAGAGGAGAGGAGAGGAGAGGAGAGGAGAGGAGAGGAGAGGAGAGGAGAGGAGAGGACAGAAGACAGGGGAGAGGAGAGGAGAGGAGAGGAGAGGAGAGGACAGAAGACAGGGGAGAGGAGAGGAGAGGAGAGGAGAGGAGAGGAGAGGAGAGGAGAGGAGAGGACAGAAGACAGGGGAGAAGAGAGGAGAGGAGAGGAGAGGAGAGGAGAGGAGAGGACAGAAGACAGGGGAGAGGAGAGGAGAGGAGAGGAGAGGAGAGGAGAGGAGAGGAGAGGAGAGGAGAGGACAGAAGACAGGGGAGAGGAGAGGAGAGGAGAGGAGAGGAGAGGAGAGGAGAGGAGAGGAGAGGACAGGAGAGGAGGGAAGACAGGGGAGAGAAACAAGGATGAAAGGAGGGGAGAGAGCCAGGAAAACAACCTCGCTGTCCAGAGTGAGCGCTGGCGAGGGGGCCAGCTGAGATTTTTAAAAGAACTCATTTATCTACCAGCTCTGATCTGAGTTTGTGGTCAGGCGTCTTAGCGATAGGGCTTGGCACAGGAGCGACAGGTTTACTGTGCCCTTAAAAAGATCTCTCAGTTCTAATGTTCAATATTGAAGAAGCAAAGACGGGTATACCCCTGGTTTGATTATTACATATTGTATGCATGCTTTAAAAACCATCCCGTACCCCACAAAGTTATACACGGAATATATGTAAGCTAGACTTCTCGGCTAAAAGAAAAACAAAATCAAAGGCTGGCCCCATGGCCTGGTGGTTAAAGGAAGCAGATCCCACATGGCCAACTGTGAGGTTCAAATCCCAGACCTGGCAGCTTCAAACACACGTGGGCACATTTACGTGTGTGTCCCAAATCCCAACAGGATGGGGGAATGGAGGAGAAAGGACTATGGCGTGACCACGCCCAGGAGGGATGGCTTTCTTCTCCTCCCCGCTGTCTCTCTCTGCAAGTGCACGTGCCCTCTGATAAAAACTAAAAGAAGCAAGTAAGGAAAATAAAGCGTTTGTAGAGACCTCTCGGCTCCAAAGTACACAGGGGGTTGTCAGGAGCTAGGGAGGAGGTGAGAAGACCAGTTAAAGAGCAGCTTTGGGACAGGTCCCCCGGCGGGAAGCGGAGCAGATGGGCTGTGGCGGGCCGGCGGTGGGGGGTACCTCCCCTCCGTGGAGGTACCCTTGGCAGAGAGTGGGAGGAATGAGGATCGGGGGGAGCACAGCTTCCTCCCCAACTTCCCAGCTCCGGGCGGCCTTGCGGGCTCCTCCGGCCTCTGGGAGCACTTTCTGCAGACTCAGGGACATGCGTCCGCGGGCACCCCGGCCCCCACCCGCAGCAGCTGGGCTGAGTTACGTGGAAGGGGGCCGCCCTGTCGGTGCCGCGCTTCACACCAGCATGAGCCCACAGGTTACTAGCGGGAAGACGGACGGACTGAGCCAAAACCTGTCCAGGTGTCCCCGTGGTGGCTCAGGACGCGGGGAGAGATGCTGAGTCAGTGCGGGTGGAGGGCGGCCCTGGTTTTGATCATCGTTCACATCCCTACTGTTAAAACCCACGGGATCCTCCCTCCAGGATGCGCGTCAGGAGGGTCAGAGGTCACCCACGCAAGGGCCTCTGTCCCCTGGATCCCCCACCCTCGCCAGACACGGCCGTTCTAGCCAGGCCTTTCGCACGAGGACTCAGGGCAGCAGGACCTCCGTGGCACCCGGAGATGGTCCTCGCAGCGATGTCGGCCTTCCCACCCCGAGCCCGCCTTACCCGGAGTATCGCGCGGGCATTTCTCTCCTGCCCCTTGTCAGGACGGATGGCCCGCTCCACTGAACAGATCTGTAGCTCACTAATGGGCTGTGACCTAGAACGTGGACAGCGCCAGCCCGGGCACAGACCCCATCCTCAAAGAGCCGGCGGACAGTGACCCCCGCACCCTCGCGCACTCCGGCTTAACTCCGGGGGAGCGGCCAGGTTTTTAGATGATCACTTTTTTTGAGCAAACGTCGATGGTCTCCTTGTTACTCTTCTCCCTGGGGACACGCTGCCACAGCCTGCAGGGTCGCCGGCACACTCGGCCCTCGGTGCCGCTCCGGCTGGGGCTGCTTTGGGGGAACGTACTTGACGTCCATAGCAGTCAGGCGAGCCTCCGCTCAGGAGCCGCCTGCCCTTGGCTCCTCGGCACGCCCGTTCCTGTTCCCGGTGAGAAACGACCCCAAGGAGGGCTTTGTGCCGGTCCAAGAGGTGGGATGTGAAAAGGGCCCGGGTCCGAGAGCTGCTGTCATAAACAAGCTTCCTCAGATGGGGCTCGTGAGCCACGCACTGTCAGGCCGAGGCCACCGGCCTGAACACAGCCCAGGGCCGGGAGAACGGGGAGAAGGCACGAGAGGTGTACGGGCGGGGAGGCCCGGCCCAGTGAGTCCTCTTCCGCGTCAGCGCCATCTAATCTTCGACCTCCAGACTGACGTGCCCTAGATCCTTAGGTAACTTCGTGCTGAGGATAGGACCTGTGGGGCCGGCACGTGATGTGGTGGTTAAAGGCACTGGATTCCCACATGGTCGACCGCGGTTCAAGTCCTGGACCTGGCGGCTTGCTTTCTTGCTTTCCCTTTCTCTTTCGCTCTCTGATCAAATTTAAAGAGTAATAACAAATGGAACTAACTAAATAAATAAATATATTTTTAATAAACATTATTTTATTTAACGTTATTTATTTTCAACTTGGTCAGAGAGGGAGAGAGAGAGAGGGAGAGAGAGAAAGCAAGCTGTCAGGTCTGGGACTCGAACTGCTGTCAGCCATGTGGGAGTCCAGCACCCTTAACCACTGTGCCATCTGCCGGCCCCCATAAATAAATAAATATTTAGCAGGCGACATGGTGGTTAAGGCGCTAGACCCCCACATGGCTCACGGCAGTTCGAGTCCCAAACCTGGCAACTTCTTTCTCACTAACCCTCTCTCTCTCTCATGAGCACATGCGCCCTACAGTAAATTTAAAAAATAATAATAAATTTAAAAATCAAATAAGCAACTCTTTAAAAAAAAAAAAAGGGGGGGGGACCTTTCATTTCAAAAGCAAACCAAGGGACACTGAAGAATAAGTACCAAGGACGAAGCACAAGAAAAAGCGCAGGATGGCGGGCAGGAGGCGGGCCCTGTGGGCGGGGCGTGCTGATGAACCTGCTGCGCGACTGTCACTCCGTGCCCGGTCACACCTCACACTGCACACCTCCACACATGACCTTGCTTTGTCAATTACACCCCAATACAGCGGGGGATTTAATAAGGTTAAATAAAAAATAAATACATAAGTGACAAGGAGGATGAGAGGAGGAAGGGCAGGAGAGGGGAGACCGCACGGGAGAAAATAGGAAAAGAGGATGGAAAACGGGAAAAAAGCACATTTAACTCAACCAAAGTTTGGTCGCATAGAGAACATCACCAGCGACTCGCGGCGTCCACCTGCCAGCTAATGCCTCACGTTCCTCCTGCTCTCAGGCACACAGGGTTCAGGTGATCTCTGTCCTTTCCCCTCCTCCCCTCCGGCCTAAGGGGCGTCAGGCGAATGCTGATTTTACCGCCTCGCACGGGCCCCGTTCTCGCTAACGCCGCTCTGCCCAGCCCTCTAGCCAGCACGGGGACGGCCGCAGGGCGCAGCTCACGGACACTCCTGGACGTAGAGCTGCTGAACACGGAGCTCTAACACCTGGACCTTCTCAGTTACCCCAAGGCCTGACGGATCACGCAGTCAGCACTCAGTGGTGTCTGTGGGTTAGACTAAAGAAGGCCAAGCTCATCACTGGGTCCACACCAAAGACGGACTGAGGACACTTACGATGACACCGATGATGTAGTCCGGCACCTGGGCTTTCGGAACACCCAACTCGGACCCGAAAATAAAACGGGAAAAGGGGCTGTCCTGTCTGCTGGACTGCCAAGGACGCCGCGACGTTCCCTGACGGGAAGCCCGCAGCTCTCTGCTCTCGGAATGGCGGAGCCTTCGCCATCCTGTGCAGAGCCCTGGTGGAGACGCTCACCTCGAGTCCGGGGATGTTGGTGCCCTAGGCCCGTGGGGCCTGGGGCGGCAGCAGGAACAGGCGAGAGGTTCTCACACCACCTCCCTCTCTGCTCTGAAGACAGCGCCCCAGTGTGGCCCCATGCTTGTGACAGAGGACGGCTCAGAACACGTCTCCGTCCATGCCACCACGGGGCCTTTGTCTCTGCCTCGGTTTCAGGCAGCGCCGTTGGCTCCGCGCTCAGGGCTGCGCCTGCCATTGGGCCATGGGCAGGAAGTCGTAGCACTTCCCAGGGTGGACGCCACCTGTCTGGGGGAAGGCGGCGGAAGGGAACCGGTCACTAAACGTTAGCGTGCTCTGCCCCACGACCATCCCCACAATTGGTTAGGGAAAGGCAGGGCCTGGAGCTCACTCGTCAAGGGCAATTTGGGGTCTCCCTGGTGAAGCAGGTGCTGTCGGCGCCCTCCCCAGTCTCACTCCCCATCAGCTAGCAGCTAGTGCCTGCTGGTCTTCCTTGGAAGGCCCCTCGGGCTGCAGAAGCCCCTTGGCCTGCGTGCGAGGGGAGCAGCAGGTGCACTGGACAGCCCTCAGTCGGTGACCGGGGAGTATGAGAGCAAAACCACACAGCGTGGTGTCACAGCACTGGACAGCCCTTAGTTGGTGACCGGGGGTGTGGGGGCAAACCACGCAGTGCGGTGTCACAGAGCCCGGACAGCCCTTAGTTTGACCAGGGGTGCGGGAGCAAAACCACACCGTGCAATGTAACAATGCCGGGACAATGACTGAGGAGTGGGCACCAGGACTGATGCGAAGTGACTCCCAGTGGTCCCTGTCTGTGACACATGGGGCTGTCCCCTTTTCCTCGCTGTCCCACTTCCTCATCCTCCTGTTGAGATTCCTGGGAGAACCCCTAACAGCCCTTCCTCGTGGTGGGTATCTGGGAGAAACCCTAGCGGCCCTGCCAAGTGGTGGGCGTCTGGGAACCCGGCCCGACGGCTGAGTGATGCTGGCTCTCCGCGAGCTGCATCCAAACCCGGGCCGACTTCGCTGGCCACCGCGGTTGGCTGGCCCACATGGCGGGTTTGAGCTTTACCTAGATTACGTTTTGCTGCTATTGTCTGTTGATATAATTTGTTGAGGGAGAGGATTCAGCACATGGAGGACAGGTTCGAGAGGTTCAGGAGGAAAATGAGCGAGATTTTCTGCCCTTGAAATTGGGGCAAGGAGAGAGTAGGAGTGGCAGAGGGAAGCCTGGGAGGCCAGGCTGCGTGGGCCGTGGGCCGTGAGCCGTGACCACAGCAGCCGTGGGTACACTGGCAGCTGCGGCTCCCCACTCAGGTCGGCCCAGGAGTCTGTGGGACCTGGGTCTCCCACAAGAGCACCCTGCCGGGGCTGACGGGGACCTGTTCTGCTGTTCGTCCACCCAGGATCGAGACCCGACAGCCCCACGGCGTAGCTGGCTCCTACCTGGCCTGCTCGTGGACACCCTCTCTGTTTCTAGAGGCCACTCGCGGGCCCCTTGGCGACGTGCCGTTGACCTGGAGGAGTTGCGGGGAGGGAGAGCCTGGGCCTGCCGCGGAGGGCTGAACCCTACCACCCCCAGCTGTCTGGGGCTCAGTCCGGGTATAAACATCTCAGCAGACGACCTCTTCCGCCCAACACCTCCTCCGCGTCCATCCAGGGGGACATGGGAACCGGCCCCTGGTGCCTTCCCAGCCTCTCCGTGCTCGTTGGCCGTTCTGCCCAGAAACTCTCAGTCGTAAAGGGGAAGGCCTGAGAGAGACAGGCCTGCCCCATCTTGGCGGGGAATGGAAGTTTCATTTCATTTTTTACATTTAAGCCTTGAAAACATCTAGGTCAGCCGATGGCATGGTGGTTAAGGCGGCCAGGTCCCAGATGGCCAACCGTGTGGCTCGAGTCCCAGACCTGGTGGCTTGAGAAACACCCAGCACATGTGTGTGCATGCCCAACATCCTGGGAGAATGAACTGGAAGAGACTGTGGCATGGCCAACCCCCGGGGTGATCTCTCACTGGCCCTCTCTCTGGCAAGTGGACATGCCCTGTAGCGAATTATAAACGAAATTATAAACGAAACATCTGAAAATCACTTCTGTATGGAGTGTAATGCACGGTCCAGCTTTATCATCTTCCCAGTGGATAACCAGTGATGGCGTTCTAATCTACCAAGTGGCCGAATTTCTCAGGTTAGCAAATTAATCCAGGAAAGGGCCATCTGCCCACCAGCCTCGACAGCGCGTGCTCTGCGTACTGAACCCCGGATGCACTGGGAGCACTAGCACCCTTCTCTGCGTCACCTCTTCCTCATGGCTACCCTGCCGTTCTGGCGGAGGGCGCCTTGAAGTCCAGTCCACCAGCAGGCGAGGCGGGCAGGGCCTTACCGGCCTCCATTCCCTGACCACTCTCGGGTGTACCCTCTGTAGAAACCTCGGGTCACTGTACCGTGAAGACTAAGTTGAGCGGGCAGGTCTGGGACCGGCCGAGGTGTTTTACTGAAATAAGAGTTGAGTCTTCACTGACGGAGCCCTGGTCAAGGCAGGAACCGCCCGATTCTAATGTCACTTTGTAACCCTTCTGTTCACAACTAAATTGAATTAAACGCCTGACTGGATTGAAACACCCCGGGGCAGCGAACCTGGCGTCCGGGGCCCAGCCTGCGAGGGCTGCCCTGACAGCAGCACTCGGCCTGGGCTGCCAGCCAGTGCTGCTGCTGCTCCGCGCAGCGGCCTCACCTCCCAGGTCCTGGGAGCCCAGCTCCCTGCACCCGGCCCTGCGTGACACGGCCCTGGCCAGTTCCTGAGCACCCGTGGCCACACTCCAGCTAGCATTTCTACTCTGTTTCCCACACCCCGCCGTCTCGGCCACACGGATGGGACCAGGGCAGACCCGAGGCAGGTGCTGTCAACTCCCCGCTCCTGGCCTGACGCCCGAATTCCTAGCCACTGCCCGAGTCATTTCCAGCAGACACCTCCCGCCTCTGGCTTTGGGTCTTTCTCCTCTGCCTGGAGACTTTCTGGCAGGGGGAGTTGGGTCGAAGCAACGGGGGCTACATAGGCCCAGGGGAGGCTTAGCACTGGGGCCAATCAACCCTCACCAGGCAGGGGTCGGTGTAGACCAAGGCGCCAGCCTCTGCCCCTCCAGGGAGACAGGCCAGCTCCCCTTGGTGAGGCGGGGCCGCAGGATGGAGCCCTGGGCACCGTCGGGGGCCGGCTCCTAGCCTGTCTCCATCAGCCCTCCTCCCTCGCTGCTCTCTCCCCACTGCCCAGCAAGCCCCGAGGAAGGACTCGGTGCTGGTGGTACTCGTGGGGAAGCAAGGGAAAGCCCGGAAAGGATGCTTTAAGGCGCGAGTTTTCTCCAGGGCCCAGCGAGACTTGGGAGAGAGTGTTGAGAGTGGCCCAGAGCTGCCCAACCGCGGGCAGGGAAGCTGGGGCTCCATCCAGACTCCCTGGCCGGCTCTACGCTGCCACTGGGAGGGAGCTTCTGAACAGGGCTGCTCCTCCCCTGGAGAAGCCTCCAGACAGGAAGAGCCAGGCAGACAGCAAGCACTGTCAGCCTGACGTCCAGGGGGCCCGGGGGCTCGCATACCCCCGCTCCATGGGCCTCGGAGGGAAGTCCCTGCAGGGGCGAGAACAGAGGCTTCCTTTCATCAGTGACAGCATCCTACACTGTACGTTTGGTGCAAATGGCTCCACTTTATTTCCAAATATTGGCACCAAGAATTTGCCCTGTGTTTCTGGGAACTCTAGAGACAGAACCATCCCCTCTCAGCAGAGACATGTTTTCTCTTAGATCTGCCTTTTTACAGTCTACAGAGAATTTGGGTATTTGTTATGTTGAAGGAAGAAAAAAAAAAAAAAACAAAAACAGATAAATGGAAGACTTATTCCGGCATTAAAGATTACTATTGTGGGATATTGCATCATATCTTTTTCTGGTGAATTATTAATAAGGCCTGTTTTTGTTTAATGCCTGCTAATAATTTCTAAAAACAGATCTACAACTTCAGCTGTAAACGCCTGTCCATGAATCACTCAACGGCATGGCTCACAAAAGCCCTGACGGTAAGAGCCTGTCTTCCCGCCGCTTCACCGAGGGCCCCGCGGAGAGCCGACGGCAGGCCGGGGAAGACCAGGAGGGCAGGGAGGGGGAGCTGAAAGAACACTCCAGCCTCGGCCACCTTGTCCAGGGAATGATGTGGACAATGACAAGCTGGCTGTCACCGTTGACGGCACAGCTTCCGTCAAGTCCCACTGAGGCCCGGCGTTCCCTTCACGGCGCCCGAGGTGACGGCTGTTCTGGTCTCTCAACGCGACAGCAGCCCGAGGCCGAAGAGGCCTGGTAAATGGCAAAACCAGGCTTCAGCCAAGACCGATGCCAAAGCCCTGGTCTTCCAGGGCCCTTTACCGCCCGTCGAACGGCCTTAAAATCCATGTAGCTCGGGGCCAGCAGGTGGTGAGGTGGCTAAGGCACTGGATCCCCACACGGTCGACTGCAGTTTCAGGCCTGCACCTGGTGACTTGAAAATCACACTGGGTGCACGTGTGCGTGTGTGCCCCAAATCCCAGGAGGACGGAGGAGAAGGGACTGCAGCATGGCCATCCCCCGGGGGATAATTCTCCCTCTCTCTCTCTCTTTCTCTCTGGCAAGTGCATGTGCCCTATGGTAAAAACCTAAATACACACACACACACACACGCACACGCACACACACGCACACGCACACGCGCACATGCACATGCACGCACACACGCACACACGCACACACACACACACACATCCATCTCTCCATGAGAGGAAAGCATGAGGAACTCACAGGCCACTCCAAGAAGAACCGCGGAGCGAGATTAGGTGATGGGCAGCGTCCACTTTGGAAGTCCTCTGCAGGAGGCCCTGAGACCTGCCCCACCCTCTCACTCAGAACCACGGGCCGCTCAGTGAACAGACCCTCCAACGTCACCAGAGCAGACGACCCTCACTCATTTGGTGGACACGGGCTCGGTGCCCACGGCGGCCAACACTGGCTGGTGCTGAAGGCCCGACGGGGATCCACTGCAGGCCTGCTGTGGGGTAAACGGAGTCAGATGTGGAGTTGCCACTGCGACGTGTGAGCTGACGGGGGGACACGTGGCAGAGTGGTCATCGGAAAGTGCAATAAGAACAAGAGGGGAAGAGGGCTCGGGCGGAGGACCCCATGGTGCCGACAGCGAGGCTGCAGAGAGGAGCAGGTGCGGGAGGGGCGGCAGCCAGGTGGGGTGTGGCCGCGTTCACGGGGGGACGTGATCTGGCCAGTGTGAAAACACCGCCCAGCTGCCCTGTGAAAACCATGGCAAATGGGACGGGGAGGGAGCCAGACAGCCAGCTCTGCAGTCGGGAGCTGGCACGAGCAGCCGGGCAAGGCAAGGGCAGCTGACTCACGCGTGGGTGACGGGGCTGGAGGACAAGAGCCAACAGAGGAGGTGTCAGGGTTGGAATCGCCCAGTGTCAGGGATGGTCTGCCACGGCCAGGGCTGGCTGGAGACGAAGGGAGTGCGGCATCCCTGACCCACACCTGGAGACAAAGGGAAGGCTCAGCGGCGGTGCTGGCCGGCGGAGGCCTCGTGTCCGGTCTGCCGTCCGCAAGGTGGTGCTGGCCGGCGGAGGCCTCGTGTCTGGTCTGCCGTCCGCAAGGTGGTGCTGGCCGGCGGAGGGCTCGTGTCCGGTCTGCCGTCTGTGAGGCCTTCGAGGTCCCCACGAGGAAAGCCCCACAGGCCGTGTGTGCGTTGGCCCTTAGCAGAGGACCCGAGAGCTCTGGGGCTGGATGGGTGCTGGAAGGAAAGAAGGATTCCACAGACCTGGTCTTTACAGGCCTGGGTGCCCCCCGGAAAGACCCTGACCCATTAGAAAGGCCATCATCGGGGAGGCAGGAGAGGGCCGGAAAGAGGCGGTCGCGTGGACTCCACAGGGAAGCGCTCTGGGGGAGAGGTGGTCAGCACTCGGCGCGGGGAAGGGCCCAGCGCACCGAGGGCGGACAAGTGGCTGATCTTGGGGGGAGGTGGTCAGCGCTCGGCGCGGGGAAGGGCCAGGCACACCGAGGGGGGACAAGTGGCTGAGTCATTTAGTCAGGATGAAAGGGAGAGGCGGGCCGAAGCCTGGTGCAGATGGAGCAATGGAGACGGCCACAGCAGGCCTCACTTCTAACTGGTTCGATCCTGAAGGAGAGAGATGGGGTGGAAGAGGAGTGTGGAGGCTGCGAGGAAAACTGGGTGTAACAGGGAGTGCCAGGGTCCAGGGCAAGTATGGCAGAAAGACAGGTGCCCGCAGCTCAGGAGCGCCCTGCAGCAGTGGCAGGCACTCACAACAGCAGCGTGTGGAAGCCGGGCTCTCGGCCTCTCCAGTCTCTGTCTGGCACAGGGGAGTACCTGCCTGTGCTGTGCAACCAGAAATGCCAGGGGCTGATGCCCGGAGACAGCGCTCAGACCAGGGGGAGGACGAGCGCCTCAGCCCCCGCCCTCAGGTGGGGCGATTCCGAGCTGTGTCCCACAGCCGGGACTGAGCCCTCACCCCCGGTTCTCCATCTCTCACCTGCTCAGTTCCTCCCTTCCCTGGCCACCCTCTCCCCAGCCCGTGGGCCTCGGGCTGCAGAACTAGGGCTACACCGCAGAGGTTTGGCTCGGTGACTGCGGAAGTGAAGAGGCTACAGTGAGGGCAGAGTGCAGGGGCAGGCGGAGGCAGCTGAGGCGGGAAGGAGCTAGAAGGGGGTCGGGTGCCGAGAGGCCTGCAGCTGGACAGCCGGCAGAGGGGCGCGGGCATCTCCCAGGACAGAGGCAGGACAGGCGCGAGCAAGAGGACGAGGCCCGGAAGGACACAGGCGGCGGCGGCCTCGGGGACCATGAGTTCCCGGGCGAGCCAGGGCTACCAGGGAGGCGGTGCAGCCCAGCAGTTTCCAGACGGCAGAGGGTTAGAGGGGGAGCCAGGTGAGCACGGGCCTGGTGGCTGAGGCACTTGCCCCACTGCCTTCACCGCCGTGTGTCTGTGGGAACTGGGCTCACTCCCCTCGGGGGCCCAAGGGAGCTGCTAACTACTGTGCGACGCCGGCGTCCTCCCCACTGCCAGCATGCTGATCTCCAAGACCCCTGTTTCTGACTCACTCCCCCGGCCCTAGAGCCCTCTATGGCTCCCACTGTCTGGCAAGGAGACCCCAAGCTTCACAGCGAGACAGTGAGACCCACCCCTGCCCAGCCTGCTCTCCAGTGCACGCACGGGGTGTTCAGCAGCGGAGCCCCTCCTGCAGCCCCTCTACTCACACTCGCTCCTCCCCTCGTGCCTGTTCGAGGGACTCCCTCCACGCCCACCTGCCAACGCTGGGGGCCCAGGTGCCACGGGACGCCAGAATGGACGTTCCTCGGGGCCCTCGGCACACGCGGTCAGGCCCCGCCGTCTCTGGCTGCTAGCATAGGACAGGGCAAGGCTGACGCCCACACAGCCTAAAACAGGGTCCCCGTAAACCTGGCATTTTCTTTTTTAAAATTTACTAGAGGTGTGAGTACTCGCTAGAGAGACACAGGGGGAGGGGTGCAGAGAAAGACCCCCCGGCCCCCGGAGGTGGCTGTGCCGCAATCCTTCTCCACTCTGCTCTCGGGTCTCTGGGTATGCAGGCACACGCACCCAGGGTGTTTCTCAAGCCGTCGGATCCGGGATACAAACCATGAACTGACCAAGTGGGACCCAGCCACCTTAGCCTCCATGCCACCGGCTGGCCCAAACCTGACCTGTGAAACTGTGTTCAGTGCTAGGTGTGGTGCGGAGGGGACAGGACGCAGGACACAGGAAGCCCTGTGGGCACCCGGTGAGTCGGCACCACCGGCTCAGCTCACCGGCTGGAAGGCAGCCGCCCGGCATCGGCATCGGCATCGCTCTGAGGCAACGCCGTGACCGCGCTGGCCCGCGGTTTCTCGACCCGCACGCTCAGCTCTCAGACCGTCCCTCCCACCTGTGCAGGCCTTTCCTTACAAGGAGGCTGGCAGATACAACCTCCTCCCGCCCGTTCTGCTCCAAGTCCGGGCAGTCCCACGGTGGCCGGCCCGGCCCTGCCTGAGCCCCATCTCCCGCCCGCCCTGCGCCCCGCTCCAAGAGCCTGGTGGGCGCTGCTCATTTCTCTCGCTCCACTGGGACCCGGGGGTCCCCGCCTCACCCCACACCCTTCAGAGGCCGCCGACACCCCCAAACGCCCGCCAATGGCATCTTGTCCTTGCCCTCCCAACGGCCTGTCTCATTGCAGGTTCGGAAGGGCCCTCAGGCACCCTGCATAGCTGGGGTGCTCGGGCACGGGGGCCTGAGAAGCAGCCCCAGCCCAAGGGGCTGTAGGGCCACGTGCCTGGGATTCTGGGGAATGACTGTCCAAACAGGAATGCACGGGTGGCAGGGAGAGCAGAAGCCCTGAGTTCTCCACGCCGGAGCCTGGCTCCCCTCGGGCCGTCCTGGGACGCTCTCCGCGTGCAGCCCCAACCAGCAGCCCCAGTCTCCCCTCCCAGGGCCTGCCAGAGGTCCTGGCCTTCGGAGACCCCGAGTGAGCCCATGCGGCAGCTCCTCCACCGACCCTCGCAGGGCTCCTGGGTGCAGGCTTGGCCTCAGACCCAGAACTCCCGTGGGTGTGGGCGCAGCTCTGGGCAGGGTCTGGCTCCCTTCCCTGGGACTGGGATAATCTGGAGGCACCCACAGGGGCCAGCTCCCCTCATCAATTCTGCATCTTCCTGAAAATGTGCTTCTAAGCCCCTTAATTGCGTTTCAGAGATAACCCTGCAAGCAAAGTGGCAGGAAGAGAAACCGTAGCGAGAGGTTGGTGGTCAGGCTCTCTGTTTTAAATCAATCAAGCAGCTGCGGCTAATGCAGCTTTGGGCTGCTCCTCAGGAAGCATTAGCCCTATTAGTGGGGGCTGGCAGGAACACAAAATAAGATATTTATGGGCTGGGCACGTGGGGCACTGCCGCCGGCCAGGGGAGGGCCGTGGAGGACACACAGGTCGGCAGGGCTGCAAGGCCTGGGCCGTGGGTGACTCCGACTCGGCGGCCCGCACCTGTGTCCACCTGCCTGTGGAGGGCCCTGCCTCCCGGGCCCAGCTCCGACCACAGTGCGGAGGCCAGGGCCGGTCTCAGATCTCGGGGGGCTCTGGCTTTGGTCGCAGAAGGACAGATCTGGGGAGACGCCCTCTGAAGGCCCGTGGGCTCCGGCACACACAAGTGCTGCTTAAAACCACAGCTGTCTTCGCAGGAGGGGATCCTGGCTGCTCTGGGTGTCCCTGGCCTGGGACAGGAGTGAAGTGACAGGGACAGAGGGGTTGCGGAGCTCTCGGGAGCGATGTCCCAGCATCTGGTCCGTGCTGCGTTGATTAGAAGCAAGTCGCAGGCCCCACGTGCTCCAGGGGAGGACTCACACACAGGGCGAACCCCCGCCTCAGCACGCTGCCTGCAGCCACAGGCTCCCCTTTGCCCGGTGACCCCTGAAGCCCTGACCCGTGGGCACGTTCATTTCTCAGGCCCCAAACACGGGCTTTGTCTGCTCTTCGGCCTCCCTCCTCCCACCACGTTTGGCCAGCACGTTCTCTTCTTCCAGGACTGAGCTCAGGGCCACCTACTGCCCAGAGGCCCTCCCGGTTTTCTCATCAGATCTCCACTCTGGTGGCACCTGCCACCGCCTGGATCTGTCCTGAGAGACGACCTTCTCGCCTGGTCCCCCGGCTCCCGTATTAGGGTGGCTGGTCAAAGAGCGCCCCTGCGGCAGGACTTCTCCCCCAGGGGAATGCCAGGAGTTCACAAGGAGACGCTCAACCCCTCGGGCCTACTGAGGCCAAGCCCTATGCCCCACCCAAACACAAACATGCACGTGTGCACATGTGCACACACACACTCACACACGCGCACGCACAGGGCCTGTCCCACCAGGCGTGCAGACAAGTGCTTCAAGACCAACATGCCCAGGACCCCCATCTGACACGTTTCCAGAGTAAATGGCCCTTGCTGCGCGTCCACACCAGCCGAGGGGTCCCAACAGACACCCACTCTGGGAAGCTTGCCTCTCGCCATGGGGCACTGAGGGTAGCTTTTCAAAGATAACCAGAAAGAAAGAAGCATTTCCCAGTGTCCCCCACTGTCCGGTGTCTCCTGTCCTTTCCTGGCCCCTCCCAGGCCCCTCCACACAGAGGCAGCTGCTCCTGAAGCATGGCCCCGAGCTGGACATGACGGCCAGCGGGAGGGACTGGGCTCTGTCCAGTCAAGTCACTGGGCCCTGGCCGCTGCTGAGTGGGTCCGTGCGACCTGCCCGGCTGCTGCCCTCGGGTGGCCGGGTGGGGTGTCCAGGTAGAAGAGCACTTCGGGGGCGGGGACGCCTTTGCACAGGGTCAGTCGCCCACCTACTGTCCCCCTGCGGCCCCTGCCAGGGAGAGGACAGAGCCCCAGGGAGGCTGCGCTCGGCGGGCTGTCCTGCACAGGCTCACTTTCTTCATCTTCAAAACGGGACAGACTCACGGGAGCCACTCAGCCCGGTCCTGGGTCACAGAGGTGGAAAATTACATCTCAAAATTCATCTCCAAAAGCAGTTAGATCCTCTGACCTCAGATAAGAGGAAGGAGATTTAAATCAATGCCCATAAATGGCCACAACCCTGTGGAATAAACAGATCCTTCCGCACAGAGTGGGAAGGGCTGGAAGGTGACAGGCCGGATCCTTGGAGAAAGCGAGGGCGGGAGGCTGCCCCACTCTGCTGTCCCCTGCGCTAGGTATCAGCGCCGCAGGTGGCGGGCCAGTCAATGGGGGTGAGAAACGGGAGGGCGGGGACTGTGGCCCCTGGAGACAGCGCTCCCACCCCAGGGCCACACGGGCCCTGGGCCCAGTGTCGGCAGCATTTCTGGCTTTCAAGAGGAGCAGGAAGTCTGGGCTTAGATGTAAACATTTTTTAGTGTTTAGAGGTTGGCAGCTAGTTTCGTTAAGATAACAGAATCGCCCAGCCGACTCTCCACGATCAAACCAAACTCACTCTCCGTGTGCTGACGACTGCAGGAAAGTGGGGCTCGGGTGCTCCGGAGCCCGGAGGGGGACGCCGCCAGCCCCACCTGGGCAGGGGCAGACCCGGGCCGGCTGGGGAAGCCAGCCTGTGATGGAGAGAAGTGTGTTCTGAACCGGTGGCTCGAGGCTTCCTCCTCCCCGCAGCTGCCAGAGCGACTTGCAGCTTCCCCACTCCAGACCAGCTGGGGCAGAGAGCCCTTCCTCAGGTGCTGCCCGCCTCAGACCTCGCGGACCTCGGGGGACAGTCCGGGGTCTGAGCTCAAACCACGAGCAGGCCTGGGGTTGGACCCACGCTGGCCTGGCGGGCCCAGTCTCCCCGGGGTTAGCTCTCCTCCCCTGACCCTGCTATGGGCCTTCTCTCCAGACCCGCCCCAGCCCTCCCAGGCAGACAGTGTGTGTGTGTGTGGGGGGGGGGGGGGCAGATAGGCGGATATTGGCTAATTGACCGGGCTTCTGTGGCTTCTGCTCTGAAGCCAATCAGGGAAGCCCTCAGACACCTCTCTGAGGGGAGAAGCCAACAGGGTGGAATGCCTTCCAGTCCTGGGTCCTCACAGAAGAAGGGCTGGTAGTCACCCCTCCTCCCCCGTCCCACCAGGGCCCATGAGGACAGAGAAGCAGGGCTCCTTGGGGCCCGAGCATGGTGGGAGTTACCCTAACAGGTGCCGTGTGGGGCCACACCTGGGACACCCTTCGCTCCCTGCACTTACAGGGCTTCCTTTTTTTTTTGGAGAGGTTCTTTTCGCTATAGGGCGCGTGCGCTCGCCAGACAGACAGAGAGAGACATAGAGATAGAAAGCGAGAAATCACCCCCCAGGGGGGATGGTCACGCCGCAATCCCTTCTCCTCCATTCTCCTCTCGGGATCTTGGGCACGCACGCACACGCGCCCGGTGTGAGTTGTAAGCCACCAGGTCCGAGACGCGAACCGCGGTCGACTACGTGGGAGTCCAGCGACAGAGCCATTAGGCTAACTGCTGGTTCCCCAGGGCTTCCTCTTTTGAAATGTGAGATTTAAAAGCCACTTCACAGCTAAGGAACAGACTTGCCAGAAGAGGATCGGTGCTCTCAAGAAGGCTTTGTTGATTCTCCCGAATATTCTCCAGTGTTGATGTAAACAATGACGGCTAGATTAAATGTTGTAAAAATAAACGATTCAAGTACACTGTCCCTTCCCCAAGTCTTCGTGACTCTGCACACTTTCGACTTTGGCCATGAAGTTTATCCTGCAAGTTTCTAACACGTTCTGCCTAAGGCACTCCAGCAGACTCTCACCCCCACATGGAGAGTTTAAACGGAGTGGGTGACGCCGGGCTCCCTGCAGAGAGCCACTGTGGTGACAGGGCAGCCACACGGCAGCACTGCCACTTCCCACCAGTCCATGCCCTCAGAAGTCACTGCGGACCCCGGCTGGGCCACGCCCTCTGCTGTTTGAGCACTCCTGGGACTGTCCGTAGCCCCTCCGGGGCGCAGCTTTCTGAGTAAAACGAGGCTGACTTAACGGTCCTTACAAACATCCACGAGCCGCACCGACGATATGCAGATCTCCCACGGGTGTTGTAGTCCAGCAACTCAGTCAGCTCTCTCTGCATCTCTCTATCTGTCCATCCTCCCATCTACCTGCCAGTCACCTAGCTAGCTAGCTTGGCACTCCTACATCCCAGAAATATTATAAGGATCAAAGGGGCAGGGCCAGCGGGTGGCGTGGGTACGGCACTAGATCCCCACACGGCCAACTGCGGCTCAAATCCCAGACCTGGCGGCTTGAAAGCCATGCCGGGAGTGTGTGTGTGTGTGTGTGTGTGTGTGTGTGTGTGTGTATACTCAAAATCCCGAGAGGAGAATGGAAGACAGGAACTGCAGTGTGGCCATCCCCCTTGGGGGGTGATTTCTCACTTTCCCTCTCTTGGTCTCTCTCCAGTAAATGCATGCACCCTATGGAAACCTAAAAAAAAGAAAAGAAAAAGAGAGAAAAGGGACAAGAGAATCAATGCTTCCGAGACGGCCAAGTGTTAGCAGAGGACAGCTGTCACCACAGAGCAGGTGGCCCCGCTGGCCCACTGGGGTGACAAAGCGGCGGACGGCCTTCAGAGACGAGTCCGGAAGGTGTGGGTCCCACCCTGCCCCTTTAACTCTCCTGTCCCGAGTTCACTCGCCATGAAGGGGGCCCTGTAACCACTGCTTCACGTGGCCGATGCCAGCGGGGCATGCCACCCACAAATACGTGACGGCTGCTTCCCAGGACAGCCCGCCGCCCCCCTCCGCCCCCCAAACACCCAGAGCCTGTCCCCTCCTGGTCAGCTGCGTGCCCCTGCTTCCACGTCCCTGCTGAGTGTACCTGCGGCCTGCCACCTGGCTCCGCCCTCCAGCCCCCCCTCTATTCTCCCCGCCCCTGTCCGCAGACCACCCCAAGCCTCAGCACCCCTGTGTGGGAAACAGGGAGAAAGGAGTGACAGGGGCCAGCACAGAGGGGCAGCCTCAGCCATGGGAGCATGTCCCCTGGCTCTGACAGACGCGGGGCTGCAGGGCCACCAAGACAGACGGTGGCAGCCACAGACTGAGTCCGGGAGCCTGACCCCAGGGTCCTGTCTCCCTCTCAGGCGGCTGGAGGGCGCCTGCGGATGGGCCTGGCCATCTCCCCTCTTCCTCACCAACATCCGGGCCGCGTGGCCTCAGCCTAGCCCGGCCACCCCCGGGTGGCGTGGCTGCCCAGGCCCGCTCCCTCCCCTCACTGCGCCCTGGCCAACAGAGGGCGCGGAGGTGGGGCTCCGCAGGCCCTGCCTCCCAGCCATATGTAGGTCACCCTTCCTGTGGCTGCGATGACTCACGCTGCCTGTGTCACGGCCTGATAAGGAACTCGGGCCATTAAGAAATGGAACAGATTACTGAAGGGGGCACAGCGAAGCCAGGATTGAATTAGTCCGCGGTTCATAAATCATGGGTGACGCTCCCTCTCGCCAGCCCTGTCTCTGGCTCTGTCTCCTGTGAGCACGAGGCAGCTCAGGGACCGGCCGAGGGACCTGCATGGCGCCTCAGGCTGGGCACAGAGCAGGCCCACCCAGGCCCCGCTGGCCGCTGCTCCGGCCCTGCACGACCTTGAAGCCGGGTCCCGGGGTTGCAGTGCCATGGCGTGCTGCTGGTGCTCCAGTGGCTAGGCAGGGCTGGGCCACGATTCCGCGTCACCTATGTCACATCTGTGGCCATGTCACCTACGAGGTGGGTGCCACCCTGTGACACACCTTTGGGGCCTGTCACCCTGAGAGGCACGCCATTCCTCAGAGCACGCTGCACCTCAGGGACGGTCAGCCTGTGCTGACACTCCTCAGAGGCTGTGCCCTGTGGTGGGCGTCCCGTGACTGCGAGTCCATGATGCTCCTGTCCTGGCTCCAGACAGGACCCTCCGGGGCCTCCTGCCGGGAATGCAGCCAGGAAGGGGGCAGCCAGAAGCTTCCCGTTTTATCCCAGTCTGTGCGCCGGGACGCCCAGGCATCTGCTCCTCAGCCAACCCCCTGCAGGCCACTGGCTTCCACCTGGGAGGCAGGGAGGAGCCAGGGCTGTTTGGGGGACCCAGGAGGCGCAGACTGGGATGAAGAGACTGAGGAAGCCTGAGTGGGGTGGGGCGGGAGTGAAGGGCACACAGGGGAGAGCCGCCGCCCCCTGCTGGTCACAGCTGGCAATAGTGCTGCAATTAAAAAAAGTCTAGGCAGAGTATCAGAGGAGGAGGAGGAGAGACGCAGGGGTTGCAGGTGGCACCTTTATTGCTTTTAGTGTCCCCAGCTGCAACACTTTTTGATCACACACAACTCTCAGCTGAGGTCAGGGAGCCCCACACAAGCAGCAGTGTCCTCTGGAAACACTTCCTAACCAGAGTGTATGGGTGTGCAGACAGCTGTCGCCCACATCCGCTCTGCACTCCAGGGGCTAGCCGTGTCGGAAAGGCAAGCCAAGGCTGGAGCACAGGGGAGGGAGCTGACGGGGGACCGAACATCTGGGCAGCGCAGGAGTCTGGCCAGCAGGAGGAGCACGGGGCCTCCCACGCGGCAGGAGGCACCTGCTACGCCTGCATGCTGGCCGCACCCTGGGTCTCTGCGTCCCCGGTACCCTGTGCTCGCCTCACAGCTGAGGACACTGAGGCCCTGCAGGTGACGTGTCAGAAGTGTCTGAGCCACGAAGGACTGGGAAGCCCGTGCTCCACCCATGTCACCATGCCACCTCTGAACTGGGCCGTGCGGGGGCCACGGTGCCGATACCCCTTCTGCAGTGAGGCAGGCCTCCATGGCGCCCTCCGGGTTTGCGGCCGTCCTGGCTGCCCCGATGTCATAGCTGGGAGGAAGGTCAGGTCTCCCACACCCGGCTCTCCCAGTAGCCCCTCCACTTGGATTCCTGGGTTTCATCACTTCCACCCTCGCCTCTCGCTCAAGTGTTCCCTGGGAGAAAGCCCCGCCTTGGCCAGAAGGCGTCATTCCTACTGAAGGCAGAAGCCAGCGCCTCCTCCCGCCCCGCCCGAGGGCCCCTGCAGTGGACGTGCAGACGGTGCCCGGGCGCTGGGGCGCTGGGGTCCCACCAGCCACCTGACCTGACGCTGACTTTTACAGCTTTGCAAATAGTTGCCTTAGTGCCCTCCCCCGGATGCATTACGAGGTTACAGGGAGAGAAAGCAGCCCCTAACCCCCAGCTACTGCAATTAACATGCCGAGTGCTTCTCCGGCAGTGCGCAGATGGATAAAACGGGAAGCTTCTCAACACGACATGTATTTCATCTGTGCCACTCGCTTCCACACGAAATTCAGTCAGAGATTTAAGGGAGTTAACAAGGGCTCTCAGATCGAACTGCGAATAGATGCAGGTGTGACGAACACACTCGAGCTACTGAGTGTGTTATCAAATGATGAAAATGCAGGGTGGGGGGGACTGAGGGACACACCTTAGTTCTAACTCCGTGCATTGTCCAAGAGGCCAGGTGAGTTCACTGGACAGTGCCAGGGTCACCTCTTGACACACCGATGCTGAAAAGTCAACTAAACTTGCTCATCTGTCCTGCCCTGGGAGCCCCCTAACTGGACCGCTGCATGCCAGGCCCTGGGGCGTGGTTGTCTCCGCCTCGCCCTCATGGAACTCACACCCTCACAGGAAGAAATGGACGACACACAGGTAACCAGGGCCAGCCCGTGGCCTAGTGGTTAAGGGAAGGGTCCCACATGGCTGACGGTGCAGTTTGAACCCTGGCCCCGGTACCTGGAAAAGCGTGCCCCCAGATCTCGACAGGGTGGAGAAAGGGAGGCGGGACCGTGGCAAGATCGTGCGGCGCGGGACGGCCTTTCTCCTCCCTCTGCCTCTCTGGGGAGTACACGCACCCTCTAGCAACATAAAGGCATTTTAAAAATGAAAAAGAGCAAAACCGGTTAACCTTGACTTCCGGCTGGGCCGAGCAGCAGAGGGGAAGAGCAGGCGTGTGGGGGAGGCACCGGCCGGTGACTGCCAGGTGAGACCTGGGGCAGGAGGAAGGGCCGGCTGCCCAGAGGGAGCAGCCCGTCCATGGCCCTGAGGTCCAGCCTGGGCCTGTGGGGGCAGAGAGGGCAGGGCGACAGCCAGGGCCGGCACCTGCTGGAGGAGGGAGCCTTCCAGCTCAGCCTTCCTTTCTCCAGGTGAAGCCCTCATCTGCTGCCACGCCGGAGAGAGGTTGGTTTGGCAACTCCTCGGGGTGGGGCAGCACCCAGCGGCCCGACCTCACAGGGCGCACAAGCCAGCGGAGGGGAGAGGTGGCGGGAAGGAGGGGAGGAGCGGGTCTGAGCATCATTCCAAACACAACCTGCAGGGGAGACGTGGGTCAGTCTGACTGCATCGACATTAAAGACTGTATTGAAAGAGCACTTGAGACAGGACAGCTGCGTGCAGACTTGGAGGGTTTCTGCGGTGTCCAAAGCAAGGGATCGATAAATATTTAGAATAAGGGTTAGCAAATGATAGCCGGCTGGGCCAAATGAGGGTGGCGGCCTGTTTTTTTTTTTTTTTTTTTTTTTTTAATAAAGCTTTATTGGAACATAGCCATGCCCGTTCATGCATTCATTCATGTCTACAGCTGCATCTGTGCTATGTCAGCAGATCTGGAGTGCTGCGACAGAGACTGCAGGACGCTCAGAGCCTAAAATATTTCATATAAGCTCTTTACAGGAAAAAAAGTCAACCCCTCATCTAGACTATGTTGGAAAGTGGGCAGGAAACAGCAAAAACACTGGCAAAGAATCAACAGGCGATTTGCGGCAGAGGAGACAGGCTGGCCAACGACACCTGATAAAACGGCATTGAGAGGAGCACACATCAAAACACCGAGATCCTTCTCCTGTTCCTGATCTGCAGGAATCGGGTGGGGAAGGAACAGGAGTCCCAACGCCGTCGGAGTGGAAATGCTCTCAGCACCTGCTGACATCCTGGTGGCACTGGGCCGAGCCCTGGACACGCCCTGCTGGACCTGAGACGGGGCCGCGGGAGGCCCTGTGCCTGCGCCCACCCCGCCACCCGACAGCCGGTCAGGTGTGACGACTGCTGCCCCTCCGCCATTCCTAGGAGAAGCCAGCATTTCAGACCTCCCCTTCACTCAAACCCTGTGTGTCCAGGAGGGAGGCAGCATCCGCGCCCGTGCTGGGGCCGCACCCATGGCACAGACACCAACACGGGGAGGCCAGGCTCTGGGGAGCCCTGCCACGCCAGCAGCTGTTGGGGACATCGCCTTCCCTCTGCCAGCAGAGCTCCCGGATCAGAGCTGTCTGCTCCTGCACAGGCGCCGACACGGTGGCTGCAGGGTCTGGGCCTCGTGTCCACACTCAGAGGACGAGGTCAGCACCGCAGCGGGGGGAGCAGGGGAACCCCGGGAAGCCGTGCTCCTGGGGCCCTCCCCTCTCGGGACAGCGGCTTCCTTCCAGAGCAGGCGGCGCCAGACTGGCTTCGCTGGTGCAGGCTTGTGCAGAGGGCAACAGCAGCCAGCTTAGCCAGTGCCCCTGCCCCTGCCTGGCCTGCATGCACCGCGCACAGGGGCTGCCCAGCCCACGCAGAGCAGAGCAGAGCCCAGCCCTCCCTGCAGCCACGAGTCCCCAGCAGCACTGCAGCTCCTGGCAGCCAGCCTGCCTCCCAGCCTCCTGCTGCACCCAGCTGCCCTGAGCGGCCCTGCCCTCGCCCTCGCCGGGATCCGCACACACAGCCAGTGCCTGGGACGCTGCAGCCCGTGTGCGTGCCTGGTTTTGCCAGCGGGTGTTCTAAGAAACGCGATTTCTAAAGTGGAACGCTTCCATCAAAATCCAAATTCCTAGCTTCTTTGGAAAAGCTAAAGGCCACGACAAATGAGGGTTCCGTGCCGTGTGGCAGAGCGCCACCTCTGTGGCTCCCCAGGGGCTGTCGGCTGCCGCCCACCACCCACCACCGCACCCCACTGCTGAGCTGAGCGAAGTCCACACTGGCCGTCTGTTCTCTGACAGGAGTAACACCTACAGGAAGCAATGGTGCGGGGACGGAGGAGAGGCGCCAGCCCACTCACCGCACAGCAGCCCCTAGAAATACCAGCTCCTCCCTCTGGCGTTTGAGACACCAGTGACCCAGTCACGCTGGAAGCGTCGGCTCCGGCGTAGCTTAAACACACGAGGCGTCCCTCCCAGAAGCGATGTCCCAGCTTGATGGCTAGCTTTCCCGTCCTGCAGTCTCCCTCAGAGGTCGGAGGTGGGCACTGAGCAACGGGTGGGTGGACATGGGCTTCGTGGGGCCATGTCCTTCCCGGGCCTCCCACCCTGTCCCCACCTGTGTCCTTGCCTGTTACGACCCCCCAGGACTTAAAGGCTTCTGCTTATTTGGGGCCTAGGCAGCTCTTCCCGTCTCTGCAGGATTCGCAGCCCACAGAAGGGACGCACCCCTGTCTCTGCCCTCCGTCCCTGAACCAGGGAGGGTTAGGTCTGCAGTTAGGCTGAGCGGGAGGGAAGAGGGGAGCCAAGAGGGGGGGCCGGACACGCAGGGGGGAGGGCCAGGCACTGTCACGTGATCAGGAGGACGTGCCCTTCTCCCTCCCGTCCCCACTGTCCCTGAGTGGCCAAGAACCCCCTCTCCTTAACCGTCTGCAAACCCGTTCTTCACCCCCGCTTCTCTCAGGCCAGGGCCGAGGGTCCCCCTTTACAGAGCATCACAGTCAAGATCTCCAAACGGAAAACCGACCTGGCCTGACCTCCACTGCCCCCGACCCCCATGCGAACCATGGTGTCTTCCTGCATTTGCGGGCCACGTGGGGTCCCACTGCTGCCGGCATGAGGGCCAGGGCCAGTGGCCTAACAGCACACAGCACGGCTCTGTGCTCTGGAGCCCGGAGACCAAGTGCCCATGGCTGGGATCCCCCCTGGGGGCTCAAGGGAGAATCCTCTCCTTGAGTTTTTCCACCTGAGAGCAAACATGAGGGTGCCCGCATTCCCTGCTGGACCCTCCGCCCACCTTCAGAGCCAGTGGTGACCAGCTGTCTCTCTCATACCACCCCTGCCACGCTGCGGCTCCTCCACTGAGAGACAGAGCGGGAGAGTGGGAAGTCACCCCTGGGGGTGGCCAAGTCTCCGTCATTCTCCTTGAGATTTGGAGCACACACATCTGCACCCAATGGGATTTACCAACCACTGGGGTCCAGGGCTCAAACGCAGCCAGCCACGTGGGAGTCCAGCACCTTAACCGCTACCCCACCTGCAGGCCCCTCCGTCTCCCACCTGTAAGGACCCTTGTGTGTACACTGGGCTGACCTGGATAGCACAGGTAATCCTCCTGTTCAAAGCGGGCTGCTTAGTAATCTTAGTTCCATCTGCTACCAAACTCGCTCTTGCCAGGACCTGGGCCTCTCGGGGACAGGGGGGGGCATGCTTCTGTCAATCACACAGGACAAGGGCAGAAGGCCCTCCTGGATCCTGGAGCCGTCTCCACACAAGACAGCCAGAGGGAACTTCCACAAAGCCAGCTAGCCTGGCTGGTAGGATCCCTGCAGAAGCTTTTCAGGCCTCGGCCTCCCTGGGGAGGCCACCTGCCCCGCCTTACTGACTGTAGGAATCCGTATTCTGTTTTTCTGTCTACGACGGTCTTTATACTGCCAGAGGGCATGTGTGCTCACCAGAGACAGAGACACAGGAAGCACGCCCCCCACGGGACATGGTCGTGCTGCAGTCCCTCCTCCATGCTCCATCCTGCCAGGATTCAGGGCATGCAGGCACACACTCTGGGGGTTGTTTGTTCAACCTCTGAGGCTAGGATTGGAACCGCATTGGCGGTCATGTGGGATCTGGCTCCATCACCCACTAGGCCATGAGGCCAGCCCTAAATATTCTCAAGAATGGGAAATGGAGGAAGTGCTATTCTCTGACACGCATCTATAGAGGTATCGAGCTAATTCTCACACTCACGGGTTTCTGCACAGACGGTCTGGCCCTGCCTCCTTTTCCTCCATCACTAAAATAGTCTTCTCTGCATAAAGAATTACTATAACCATAGTAGTCTTAGTGCTTTTCAAAAATCCAATGAGTTTTCTTATCAATTGAATTATTTGAACACATTGTTCCACTTAATTAATTTCCATTGAGTTGATTTACTTTTACAGTAAAAAAAAGGTTTTTTAAGCTCAACAACAAAGAAAGGTTTTTAGAAGTCACAATATGAAAATGCATGTTGGTTATTAAAATTCTTGTAAAGAATTTATCTGTATTTCCCAATCATCCTACCAGCCACCACCTAGGCATAAACTTTTAAAATGCTGTGTATTTCCCTTCAGTTGCTCTTTGAAAGCACAGGTGAAAATGTGTGATTGTACACATCTATTTTCTTCTTCCTTTGGCGAGGCATCACAGGCATTTTATTTTACCACTAGACACTCCTCCAAGCATCGTCACTTGCACGCGTCCTCACCGTGTCCCTGGGTGCATGCGCCGAGTGGCTGGGCCAGCCTGGGGGCCAGTAGCCGGCCTGCAGCCCCTTCTCTGCCCCCTAATGCTGACACATGCATCTTCGTACAGGAATCTTTAACCCCATTTAGGGTTCTTTCTGCAGGACGGTTTCCTAGAACTGAAGCTGCCCTGAGCTACTGGGCGGAAGGGCAGACCAGTTTTTGAGCTGCCCAGCTGCCTTCCAGCAAGGCGGTCAGTGTGTGTCCAGGCTCTGGCCCCCGCGGCAAGCGTGGAGGCCGGCTCACCAGTGTGCTTTTCTGAGCTGTCAGTGACATCTACCTCGGAGCATCCTGCCGCCTCCTCTGGCCTACTCAGGGCCTCTGCCCCATCCCCTCTGGAGTCGTGGCTACCCCTACCCACGAAGGGCTGGCACAAGCCACTTGGGTACCACAGGGCCGCCCTTGGTCCACTGCTTCCCTGGGAAGTGTTTGCCCCCGTGGGCCATCTGCCTCCTAACCTCACTCCCCGCGTGGACGGCAGTTGAAGTGGCTCCACCTAGTGGTCGTTTCTTCTGAATCGAAACGAGCCCGACAACGACCAATATGAAAACATCAATCGAAACTTCAATTTGAAGTAAAAACACCAAGAAAAGCCCAGAGAGAACATGTGACCGGTTCATTCTTTCCCTTTAAGTTTATTTATTTACTTCCTAAGAGGGAGAGACAGGCACCCTCAGTGGGGTCTTCATGCCGCAGTCCCTGACCCCCGGCCCTGCAGCCAGGGAGCGTGGGGCGTGCCTGCAGTGTTGAAGCCCCGGGACTGCGCCACCTCGCCGGGCCTCGACTCCACTCCTTACACAACATGCTGGGGTGCGGCAGCTGGGGGCTCCCCAGCAGCTACCTGGTCCAGGCGCTGCGGAGCTTCCACTTCCCGCGGACCTAGCGCGCCTCCTCGTGGAGCACATGCAGGCGAGGCGTGCACAGGCACGGCAGCTGCTCCGGAGGTCTGTGGTTGGCGGTTCCTGGTGTCTTCTCCCTCCCACGGTGAAACGTCTGCACTCACTGTGCCCATGCAGGCCGCTTTCGAGCCCGCTGCCTGGGCTCAGCCTGGGCCTGGACTCTGCTCCATCCACAGGGCTCCCCGGGTGGTGACCTTCCCTCGCCCGTGCGCCAACGCGCCTCTCCCCAGGCCCCGAGCCTCCACGCCCTGGCGGCCCGCCCCCCCCCCCCCCCCCCTCGCGGACGCAGGGCCTGCCGAGTGCCCATACCAGGAGACACGGCTCTGCCAGCCCTGTCGGCGGGCACCCTCCCTGCTTCTATACCCTCCAAACCTCGCTCAGTGGGGACACAGCATCTGTCTTTCACAGCCTGGCCTGCTTCACCGAGCATTGTCTTCCTATTGGTCCACTTTGTATCAAATGTCAGGGTGTCGTTTTTTATGGCTGAGTAGTATTCCACAAAGTATATGTGCCACATCTTTTCAATCGAATCATCTGTTTTCAGACATATGGGTTGGTTCCATGTCCTAGCAATTGTAAACAATGCTGCGATAAACATGAATGTGCAAGTGTTTTTCTGACTGAGGGTTTTTGATGCTCTGGGTAAATAAATACCTAAGAGTAGAATTACTGGTATGGTAGTTCTATTTGTAGGTTTCTGAGGACTCTCCATATGGTTTTCCAAAGTGGTCGCACTAATTTGGATTCCCACCAACAGTGTAGGAGAGTTCCCTTTTCACCACGGCCTTGCCAGCACTTATTATTTTTTTTTAATATTCTGGGATAAGTGCTATCTCATTTTGGTTTTGATTTGCATTTCCCTTATGATAAGAGATGTTGAGCAAATTTTCATATGCTTTTAGGCCACTCATATGTCTTCTTTAGAGAAGTTTATTTTCCCATCTTTTAACCGGATTGTGTGTGTGTGTGTGTGTGTGTGTGTGTGCGCGCGCATAAGTTCCTTGCATATTCTAGTTATCAGTCGCTTATCTGAAATAGTGTGCAAATATGTTCTCCCACTCTGAGGGTTGTCTTCTCACCCTACTTCCTGTTTCTTTTGCTGTGCAGAAGATTCTCAGCCAAATATAGTCCCATTTGTCTATTTTGGGGCCTATGGCCTGTGCTTTGGCGGTCTTCTTTAAGAAGTCTTTGCCTGCTCCAAGGTCTCCAATATTTGTCCACCAATATTTTTGAAGTTTGAGGTTTCCTGTTTAGATCTTCAATCTATTTTGAGTTAATTTTTGTTAGTGGTGAGAGATAAGGATCCAGTTGCATTCTTCTGCAGGTGGGTATCCAGTTCTCCCAGCACCATTTGCTGAGAAGATTTTCGTTTTCCCACTGGATTGTCTTGGGCCTTTCTCAAGGACCAGTTGGCTGTATGTTTTGGGGTTCATTTGGGGGTTCTCAATTCTGTTCCATTGGTCTACCTGTTTTTGTGCCAATACCATACTGGTTTTTTTTTTTTTTTTTTTCTTTGAAGAGGTCTTTGCTATAGGGTGCGTGTGCTCACCAGACAGACAGAGACAGAAAGCGAGAAATCACCCCCCAGGGGGGATGGCCACGCTGCAATCTCTTCTCCTCCATTCTCTTCTCGGGATCTTGGGCATGGACGCACACACGCCCGGCATGAGTTTTAAGCCACTGGGTCTGGGATGCAAACTGTGGTCGACTACATGGGAGTCCAGCGACATAGGCATTACACTAACTGCTGTTCCCATTCCATGCTGTTTTAATTATCACAGCTTTGTGATATGTTTTGAGGTCAGGAAATGAGATGTTTCCTACTTTAATTCCCTCACACAGTATTGCCTTGGGCGATAAGGGGACTTTTATGCTTCCAGACAAATTTTGTGATTGTTTTGTCTATTTCTGTGAGGAATATCTCTGGTAGTGGATTGCATTAAATTTGTAGATTAATTTGGGTAGAATTGACCTCTTGATTATATTAATTCTTCCAATCCAGGACCATGGAATGTTTTTCCACTTTTTTGTGTAATTTTTAATTCTTTTTCTAGTGTTTCACAGTATTCTCTGGAGAATTTTTTTATGTCTTTGGTAAGGTTTATTCCTAGATATCTTATTGGTTTTGTGGCTATTGTAAATGAGATTTCTTTCTTCAATTGTTTGTCCATTCTTGGTATAAAAAAAATGCTATAGATTTTTGTATATTGATTTTGTGTCCTGCCACTTTACTATATTCGTTTATCACTTCCAGGAGATTTTTTTGTGGATTCTTCTAGATTTTCTATGTATAGTATATCATCTTCAAGTAGAGATTACTTCTTTTCCTATTTGGATGCTTTTTATTTAACTCTCATCTAATTGCATTGGCTAAAACATCCAGTACTATGTTAAAAAGGAGTGGGGAAAGTGGGCAGCCTTGTCATGTTCCAGTTTTTAGTGGAAAAGCTTTCAGCTTTTCTCCATTCAGTATGATGTTAGCTATGGGTGTTTCATGGACGGCATTTATTGTATTAAGGAATGTCCCTTCTGTACCACTTTTGCTCAGAGTCTTAATTATAAAAGGATGTCGTATTTTATCGAATGCTTTTTCTGCATCGATTGATATGATCACATGGTTTTTATCTTTCCTTTTGTTAATGTGATGTATTCCATTTATTGTTTTGTGTATGTTGAACCATCCTTGCATCCCTGGGGAATAAAGACTACTTGGTCATGATGTATAATCTTTTTCATATGTTGTTGAATATGATTTGCTAGTATCTTGTTGAGAGTCTTTGCATCTGTATTCATCAGGGATATGGCCCTGAAGTTTTCATGTCCTTGTCTGGTTTTGGAATTAGGATGATGGAGGCATCATATAATGAATTTGGGAGGGTTCCTTCCTTCTGAATTTTTAGAAGCAATTTAAAGAGAATTGGGATTAGTTCTTTTTTAAAGGTTTTGTAGAATTCAGAAGTAAAGTCATTAGGAACTGGGCTCTTCCTTGTTGGGAGACTATTTATTACTGATTCAATCTCATTGCTTGTTATGGGTCCATTCAGACTTTCTATTTCTTCCTGGTTCAATCTTGGTAAGTTATACGTGTCCAGAAATTTGTCTATCTCATCTAGGTTTTTTTATTTGTTGGCATATAGTCGCTCATAGTATTCTCTGATGATGTTTTGTATTTCTGTTATACCTGTTGTAATGACACCTGTTTCCTTGCTGATTAGATTTCTCTGGTTCTTTTCTCTGTTCTTCTTCATTAATCTAGCTAACGGTGTGTCTATTTTGTTTATTTTCTCAAAGAACCAGCTTTTGGTTTCATTTCTTTTCTGTATAGTTCTTTTCCTCTCTATTTCATTTATTTCGGCTCAAATCATTATTTCCTTTCTCCTGGAATTTTTGTTTTTCTGTTCCTGAGTTCCCTGAGTTGTGTCATTAGGCTGTTTATCTGCCACCTTTCTGCTTTCTTCTTGAGGGCACCAATTGCTATAAACTTCCCTCTTATGATTGCTTTTTGCTGTGTCCCATAAACAACTGTGTACTCATCATCGTTGGTTTCTATGAACCTTTTGACTTCAGTTTTAATTTCTTCTATAATTGTAAAGTCATTCAGGAGTAGGTTGCCATGCATTTGTGAATTTCTGAGGGCTCTTTTTGTAGTTGATTTCACGTCTGATTCCATCATGGTCGGAAAAGATGCTAGATATAGTTTCTATACCTGAATCTGTAAAGGCTTGTTTGTGTCCTATCATGTGGTCAGTCTTCAAAACTGCTCCATATTGGGGAGAGAAAAATGTATATTTTGTGGTAGCTGAGTGAAATACTCTATAGATGTCTATAAAATCCATTTCATGTATGATATCATTTAGATCTTATATCTCTTTATTTTTTGTCTAGATGATCTATCCAGAGGAGTCAGTGGGGTATTGAGATCCCCTACAACTATCGTGTTGCAGTCTCTCTCTCCCTTGAGATCTACCAGTCTTTCTTCGATATATTTAGTTGCTCCAGTGTTGAGTGCATAGATGTATTTCCAAGTGTTAGGTCTTTTTGGTGAACAAGTCCTTTCAGTACTATGGAATGTCCTTCTTTGTCTCTCCTTAGATCTTTCATCTTAAAATCTGTTTTGTCTTATACCAGTACTGCTACTCCAGCCTTTTTTTGGTTTCCACTTGCATGGATTATCTTTTTCCATCCATTCAGTTTAAGTCTATGTCTGTCCTTATCAGTGAGGTGTGTTTCTTGTAAATAGCATATAGACGGCTTCTGGTTTTGTATCCATTCAGACAGTCTGTGTCTTTTAATGGGAGAATTTAATCCA
Source organism: Tupaia tana (assembly GCA_026018925.1). NCBI lineage: Eukaryota > Metazoa > Chordata > Mammalia > Scandentia > Tupaiidae > Tupaia > Tupaia tana. The sequence continues at coordinate 31,602,358 of JAKSZU010000025.1, forward strand.
TTAACATTCAATATTATTTTTGATATTTGTGAATTTACCCCTCATTTTGTTAGCCATTTTCTCAGCTGTTTTTTGTTCTCCTGTTTCTGTTCGTCTCTCTTTAGTTATCCTGATATAACACTCCCCTCAGTACGTCCTGTAGAAATGCTCTGTTATTGGTGAATTCTCTGTTTTTATTTATCTGAGAATATTTTTATTTTTTCTTCCCATTTGAAGGATAATCTTGCTGCATGTAGTATTCTCAGTTGAAACTGTTTTTCTTTTAATGTTTTGAATACATCTTCCCATTCTTTCCTTGCCTACATTGTTTCAGTTGAGAGCTTTGACTAGCCTAATGGGATAGCCTTTATAAGTAACTTGACGTTTCTCCCTTGCCATTTTAAAAATACTGTCTTTGTCTTTAATTTTTTGCCATCTGGCATGATGCGCCGTGGGGAGGACCTTCTTATGTTGACTCTATTTGGGGTCCTTTTTACTTCTTGGGTCTGAATTTCTCTCTGTTTCTCTATATTTGAAAATTTTTCAGATAGTATTTTATGAAAGAGGTTTTCCATGCTTTTAACAGATTCTTCACCTTCTGGAATACCTACTATATGGCTATTTGAATGTTTCATGGTTAGAATTTCTAGAATTTCCCATATGTTGTCCTCATTTTTTTGTTTGTTTGGTTCTTTCTTCATTCTTTCTTTTTTTGGTGATTTGGTCTATGTTGGAGACTTTATCTTCCAGGTCAGAAATTCTTTCTTCTGTATGGTCCAATCTGCTGTGAATGCTTTCTAGGGAGACTTTAATTTCTTGTATTCTTCAGTTCCAGAAGTTCTGTTTGATTCTTTTCTGGGGTACCTATTTCTTTACAGAATTCCTCTTTCATGTCCTGAAATGATTTTCTTACTTCTTGGAACTGATTGTGTTTTCTCTTGCATCTCATTGACTTTTGTCACTATGGATATTCAGAATTCTTTTTCTGACCTTTCTGTGTATTTCTCTGGGCTATCCAGTGTTGGTGAGGGGCTACTCTGCTCACCTGGGAGAGTTACTACCTTTTTTTCTCACGTTTCTTCCAGATCTGTGCTGGTTACTAGTCATCTGATGCAGCATTCACTTGTTTCTATTTATTGGAGTAGATTCTGTAGTATTGGTAGAGGAAATTACATCCTTAGTTTCCAGGTGTGTTCCTACTGGAGGGCGCTGTTTCCCAGGTCAGAGCAGTTACGGGTAACTTCAGGTGCTTGGCTCCTCTGCCAGATGCTCAGCTCTTGATGAAGTGGTAGCAAGCTGAGGAAGTATAACTCAGTAAAGAAGGTCAAGTCCCTGCTGCAAAGCACAGTGCGTGGGTTGGGTGTACCCAAAGTCCCAGTGTAGCTCTCAAGCTCCGAGCATGGCTCACCCAAGGAGGCCTGCCCAGACCAGGCTTAAGTATCCTGGCGGGCGGGGCAAGTCCTGCAGACGGAGCAGAGGGCAACAGTGTGCACAAAGTCCCAAAGTTGCTCCCAAGCCCTGAGCATGGGTTCTTCCCGTGACCCAATGTGTTCTGGAGCGGTGCTGCTGTGGTGGGGAGGGTGGGGAGGGGTGCAGTTAGAATCTTAGGACTCCATCTCGTAGATACCCTTAAATTCCCCACCCCACCTTTAGGCCTTTAGGTGACCCTGGAACGCTGGTGTGCTAAAGCTGGGAAGGGTCCCTTCCCCAGGTGAGATACGGGTGTTGCAGTCTTTTCCCTGGAGTAGGACTCGGTATGGAGAAGTGCTGAGTGTATTCTACAGAGGGGACCCACCCACCTCCTCAGCTTTGCACCAGGGGTGCTGCGGGCTCCTGGAGGTAAACCCAGAGGTGTGGGAGCCCAAGCCCACACTCCCCAGGAGAATCTCACTCTTACGCTTGCCCACACTTAGCCCCTAGCAAAGCGTTAAACCACGACAGAACAGTTCCTCCCGATGCCTGGTCTCAGAGTGCATGTGCCTGGCACATTCAAGGCGGTCTCTGGACTTGAACCAGAAACCCTGTCATGTGGGATGGCATCACAGTATGTTGGGTTTTACCCCTGGCCTCCACGCTTGGATCTGTGATTTGCAGAACTATGAGATAAGAAATGTGTGTTGTTTTGAGTCACTAATTCTGTACTTCCTTTATTATGCTTCCCAGTAAACATTTGAAATTAATTTTTTTTTTTTGGGGGGGAGAGGTTTTTGCTATAGGGCGCGTGCGCTCGCCAGACAGACAGAGAGAGACAGAGAGATAGAAAGCGAGAAATCACCCCCCAGGGGGGATGGCCATGCCGCAATCCCTTCTCCATTCTCCTCTCGGGATCCTGGGCACGCACGCACACGCGCCCGGCGTGAGTTTAAGCCACCGGGTCCGAGACTCGAACCGCGGTCGACTACATGGGAGTCCAGCGACATAGCCATTACGCTAACTGCTGGTCCCTTGAAATTAATTTTTTAAAAAGCGTTTTGCTGCAGGCATGTGTGCTCCTTAGACAGAGGGAAAGTGAGAGAGCAAGAAAGTGAGCAAACACCCCCAGGTGGATGGACTTGCTGTTGCACTCACCCTCCTCCACTTTCTTCCTGGGAGTTTGGGGACACATGTGCACACCTGCTCGTATGTTTTTTCATTGGCTGAGTCTGGGATTTGAACTGTGTCACTGGTTATGTGGGATCCATCGTGCCACCTAGCTGGCTCTGAAATCAATTTTTAAAAATATTTTTGTTCTAATTATTATATAAAATGTCCCCTAACTCTAACAAGTCACAAATCGAGTCTTTTCTCTTACTCCTCATCCATCTCTCTATTCTGTTGAGATCATCAACTTTTAATGTATGATTTTAAAATATAATTTTCCTGCTATTCTTAACAGTATTCTAAAAAAAACACTCCATTTGAGCTTATAAAGAATATTATGGTCATGGGGCCAGGGGCGGCGCAGCAGGAAAACGCAATGCCCCACCGGCAGGCCCACCGGGGAGACTGCCTGCTGATTCCAGAGCCCTCCCAGTGTGCACGGACCCATGCTCTGGCTGGCCGAGGCTCGGGGCAAATTGTGGCGTGAAGACTCTTTGGGATGCTGTCACTCATGGAACACTTAAGAAAACATGAACTCTGGGCCAGCAGGTGGCATGGTGGTTAAGGTAATGAATGCCCACATGGCTGACCACAGTTCAAGTCCACGACCTACTGGCTGGAAAATCACAACGAATAAATAGATAAGTAGATAAATGCTTAAAAAAAAAAAAAAAAAAAAAACTCAAAAAAATTTTAAAAGGATTACTGAGACAATAATTTTTTATTAAGTTTCATGGTGCTGGATTTTTTTGTTCTACCGATTTTTCTTCTTTCCTGTAGGAGTTCGTGGGTGGGAAGCTTTCTGGGTCAAGGCAGCTCCCTAGGCCCGCCACTGTGCAGCTGCTCAAGGCCCTGCCTTCCAAGGGCCCCACACCTACTTCAATGCTCTGCAGTTGCTGCCCTGAAATTCTACAGTTTTCAACAAGGGAACCCGCGTGTTCTTGTGTTGGGCCCTGCCAATTGTGCACACAGGCCGTGTGGGTTTGTCTGCTAACCCAGATATAACGCCGCTGTCTTGCTCTCTTAATGGCAGTGAGCTGGTTACAGAATTCTATGTTGAGAGATCACTCTCCTCCAGGAAAATGGAAACTCTGGAGCTGGTTCCCATGCTGAGGGTGAGTGGCGGGTGTCAGGCTGGCTGTGGAACGTCCTGCGTCCATTTCAGAGCTCACTTCGGCCTTACCCAAGGGCCCTCGGCATCTTTAAGAGGCTGACACATCACCAGGTGATGTCTATGTGACCTTTTCCTTACCTGGGGGTACCGCAAGAACAGTCGCTTTTAAAAATGATTTCTAGGGACCAGCAGTTAGCGTAATGGCTATGTCGCTGGACTCCCACGTAGTCGACCGCGGTTCGAGTCCCGGACCCGGCGGCTTAAACTCACGCCGGGCGCGTGTGCGTGCGTGCCCAAGATCCCGAGAGGAGAATGGAGGAGAAGGGATTGCGGCGTGGCCATCCCCCCTGGGGGGTGATTTCCTGCTTTCTATCTCTCTGTCTCTCTCTGTCTGTCTGGCGAGCGCACGCGCCCTATAGCAAAAACCTCTCCAAAAAAAGAAAGAAAAAAAAAAAAATGATTTCTATTCCCCATGAACATAAAAACTACATCAAGTCTCTCTCTGGAGTAGCTTTGAGCAGGAAAGCAGATCCAGTACAGATCCAGGGTTCACGTCCATCTTCAGCTGCATTTCACGTTTTCCAACTCTTTGTCAGCCAGGAGGCTCCCGGACTTGGCCTTCCAGACGGCATCTCCAGGAGCGGTCCAGGAGGGAGGTCAGTGGGGACCGTGGGCAGCCAACACTGGCCGACCAGGCCGGCCCCACAGCGCCTGCTCCAGCAAGCTCTCAGCTGTGGGCTCCCCTCTGTGACACGAGTGCACCTGCCCCACTGACTGCTCAGGAGGGCAAATGGAGCGATGCTGTGACTCAGCACGTAACGAGCGCGCTGGAATGTTATTTCAAAGGGAAGGTGGACAGGACAGTCAGCGGTGTCTTAGTACTCCAAATGCCACCTCCGGCTCCAGCTTTCCTGACTGCCCAGGCCAGGCGCAGTCTCTCTCCCGGTGTAACAGTGTGAGGCTGACCTCAAGGAGAGAGAACGAGAGGGCACAAGGAGCCAGAGGTAGCCCGGCGGGCTGTCGTCTCGGCCGTCCTCTGACCGGGCTCTGAGGCGCAGAACAGAGCCAGCCCGCACTGTTTCGAACGTGCTCTCAGTGCCTTCCGTCACGGAGAAAGAACCCTGAGCTCCTGGACACAACCATCCTGCCTTGCTTGGCGCGGGGCCCTCTGTGCGGTCTCGAGCGGATCTTGGCTGGATGGGAAAACTACCTTCCTCTGTCAATCTGGGATCTCTGCCCACCCTGCCCACTGTGCACATGCCAGGCCGGCCCACCGTTACCTGTCGTACGGGCACAGCAGGCAGAGGGCGTCTAAGGGGAATGACGCGCTGGCCGATCCCTCATCAGCTGTCGTGTAACCCCCGGCTTCGTTTTCCCCCTGTAAGTGGAGCTGGATTTTGGACATACCTGTCACGTGAGGGTGTCCCACCCCTCACTCTGCCTAGAAGTGCACGCTGCCCTTGGAACAAAACCCAAACTCTCGTGCACACTCAGAGAGAAGGGTGAGGGTGGGCATCCGCCTGTGGCTTCACCAGGACATCACGCAGGAGCTGCTGGCCCCTCACCAGGATCACTGTCCCCACTGCCCACAGGGGCTCCATCCTACACTCCCCACTGGCCCCTCACCAGGATCACTGTCCCCACTGCCCACACGGGCTCCATCCTACACTCCCCACTGGCCTCTCACCAGGATCACTGTCCCCACTGCCCACACGGGCTCCATCCTACACTCCCCACTGGCCCCTCACCAGGATCACTGTCCCCACTGCCCACACGGGCTCCCCATCCTACACTCCCCACTGGCTGGCCTCTCACCAGGATCACTGTCCCCACTGCCCACACGGGCTCCATCCTACACTCCCCACTGGCCCCTCACCAGGATCACTGTCCCCACTGCCCACACGGGCTCCATCCTACACTCCCCACTGGCCCCTCACCCACTCCCCACTGCCCACACGGGCTCCATCCTACACTCCCCACTGGCCCCTCACCAGGATCACTGTCCCCACTGCCCACAGGCTCCATCCTACACTCCCCACTGGCCTCTCACCAGGATCACTGTCCCCACTGCCCACACGGGCTCCATCCTACACTCCCCACTGGCCCCTCACCAGGATCACTGTCCCCACTGCCCACACAGGCTCCATCCTACACTCCCCACTGGCCCCTCACCAGGATCACTGGCCCACACGGGCTCCATCCTACGCTCACCCCTGCTGGCCTCCTCACTCTCCACGGGGTCACAGGCATCACAGGCGTCACAGCCGCTGTATGTCCTTCAACCCCAGTTGTGACCAAGGGAGGATGACAGCTCTTTCCCACCAGAGGGACCTCCTGGGAGCTCGTGGAGGCCGTGGAGGCCGTGTGGTAGGTGTGGTTAGCTACCCTGAAAACTTCAAAAGCGCGCATTTTACGACGAAGCAGCTGCTGAGTCTCTTCCAGCAAACAAGGAGGCCCTGCTCTCCCAGGAACCTAACCCACCCAGCAGGCTGAAAGAGCAGTGTGGAAGTGCAGCGCCGACAGGCTGGGCTTGGTGTGGTGGCCCAGCGGTGTCCCCCGTGGGCGTCCGAGTCCTCTTCTCCTCCCTAGTTCTCGGCTGTGCCCCTCCGATAGTGGAGGCCGCTCACTACACACGTGGTGACAACTGACCGGCTTGACGAGGCCAAGGGTGCGTGACAGTGAGGGAGGCCAGGGCAGCAGCTCAGTGCCAGCACCTCACTTCCTAAGTCCTCCTTCGCCGTGACAGGGACGGGGTCGTGGAGGAGTCGGGCGCGTCAGGCTGCAGGGCTGAGTCAGTCTGGGGGATGCGTGAGTCGAACACGCCCAGCCTCGGGTCATGGCCACTGCGCCCCCCTGACCCCCTGAGTGTCCCGAGGGGTGGGGACTACCAGGGCCCCTCCCTGCACTACCCGAAGTTGTCAGGGCCTGTCTGCCCAGGGCTAGAGCGCCTGCCCCTCGATCAGCGACCACCGCCCTTTGTGGGCACAGTAGAGACGCACAGCACCGGGCGTCCGGTTCTGAGGCTCCACCGCAGCGCTTGAGAGCACAGGTCCAGTGAGGCGGAGGCTTCTGGAACAACAGAGCAAGGAGAGGCTGCCAGTACGGGGGCGCTCTGATGGGCGGGGAAGCAAGGCCCGTGAGGCCGCGGAAGCTGGAGGCAGAGGCTCACAAGGGGGCTGCTCAGGAGAGGAGGCGGAAATGGAGGCTTCCAGACACGGCGACGGCCGCGCCCTGCAATTTCATCCCCCCGTGTTCGGGCCTCGCACTCTTTAAGCGGTGCGAGTACCACGGCACGCTTCCTGCTTCGGCTAGCTCCTCTACACGTCCGGCCTGACCTGTCGCGGCAGCCCAAGGAGGTTCCCCGAGCAGATGCAAGCCTGCCCTCCAGCGAGGCCGGCCTCTCCCTAGCCACGTCATGGGCAGTAGAAAAGAGCGATTCTCAGAGTCCGACCTGTGCCTCCACCACAGTAAGATCCGACTAGACTGACGCACACACTGCGGACACTGGAGACACTGGAGAATAAAAAGCAAACATATTTAGAAAAGGAGTCGAGGTGTGCAATAAAGAACAGCAGCTTCACAGCTTTTACCCAAGGGAAGACCCCGACGCAGGACTTCGAAATAGGAAGGAGACTACGACTCTGGCAGAAAACCAGCTGACCTGGCTTCAAGAACCGAGCACAGCCCCAGCCCCAGCCCCGGAGGCGAAGTGGGCAGCTTGCAGGACTGCAGCGCTGAAAGCCACAGGGCTGGCCATGGACGGCTCCTGGACCCGGGGGAACGGAACACGCCAGGTGCTCCGATCCGGAGCAGCTGTGAGCTGGGGAGAGGGGACTGCGCCTGACCAGACCGTGCTAAAGGGTGCGTGCTTGCTCTCAAGTGCACATACTTCCTATCATGAATTAAAAAAAAAAAAGTTTCTAAGATAAAAAAGAGCATGAGGACAGATCCAGGGCAACACATCCACTGCAAAATTAAGGGAGTCCTGGGGAGGGAGCCCCAAAGCCTGGATACGTCTCTGCCCAAATTTCTTCCTCTCTGTATGGAACAGACTCCAGCTAAGGATAAAATAAACAGATGTTAGCTGCCAGCAAGAGATAGCATTTGAAGTCTGAGCCCAGTAAAATGAACCCCTTGATAACAACGAAACAAAAAATCGAGTCCTCCTATTCAAGGAACAGGGTGCAGCCTGCCCAGGCCCACCCACAGCTCTGCATGTTGCCAGGCGGCAGGTGACTCTCGGGCATGCGCAGGTTCGGGTTCCAGTGCTCAGAGACCTGCAGTCCCCAGCTGGTGCTCAGGTGTCCGGGTCCAGGCTCCAGTGCTCAGAGACCTGCAGTCCCCAGCTGGCGCTCAGGCGTCCGGGTTTGGGCTCCGGTGCTCGGAAACCTGCAGTCCCCAGCTGGCGCTCAGGCGTCCGGGTTTGGGCTCCGGTGCTCGGAGACCTGCAGTCCCCAGCTGGCGCTCAGGCGTCCGGGTCCGGAGACCTGCAGTCCCCAGCTGGCGCTCAGGCGTCTGGGTCCAGGCTCCGGTGCTCAGAGACCTGCAGTCCCCAGCTGGCGCTCAGGCGTCTGGGTCCGGGCTCCAGTGCTCGGAGACCTGCAGTCCCCAGCTGGCGCTCAGGCGTCCGGGTCCGGGCTCTGGTGCTCGGAGACCAGCAGTCCCCAGCTGGCGCTCAGGCGTCCGGGTCCGGAGACCTGCAGTCCCCAGCTGGCGCTCAGGCGTCTGGGTCCAGGCTCTGGTGCTCAGAGACCAGCAGTCCCCAGCTGGCGCTCAGGCGTCCGGGTCCGGAGACCTGCAGTCCCCAGCTGGCGCTCAGGCGTCTGGGTCCAGGCTCCGGTGCTCGGAGACCTGCAGTCCCCAGCTGGCGCTCAGGCGTCCGGGTCCGGGCTCCAGTGCTCGGAGACCTGCAGAGACCTGCAGTCCCCAGCTGGCGCTCAGGCGTCTGGGTCCGGGCTCCAGTGCTCGGAGACCTGCAGTCCCCAGCTGGTGCACAGGTGTCCACTGAGACTGTGCTTGAGGGTGCAGGGCTGGGCCTTTGCTACCAAGGAGGACGGCGGCTGTGCATCTGGGTCCTGGCCACATGAAGCCAGTGGTCCGGCCACCCAGAGGAGAGGACTCGCTCTTATCTGGTCATCGCTGGACACCCTTGATAGAGAAGGGGCCACAGAGCCAGAGCAGCGGCCCCTGGCAGGCAGCCCGAGAACCCGGCCGACACGCTGTCCTTGAGCTCAGGCCTCCCTCCCATGCCAGCTCTCACGCGTGGCGTCTCCTGACCCAGTCCCCCTCCACCCCACGGGGCAGCGTTTTCAAGTCTTGAACAGAGATGCAGAAGACCTGTGGAGCCTCCCGCAGTCAGCAGAGAAGGGGCAGGCTGGCTGGCCCTGGGAGGGAAGTACAGGTCGTCGTGGCTGGCATCGCGGTCTCGATACCTAGCTGTGCCACTGCTGTCACTTCCCGTCAGGAGCACGTTCCCCGGCAGGGCCTGGGCAGCACTCACAGCCAACGTGACAAGTACGGGAGCCACGCCGGCTCTGCGCTCACGCCCCGGCCTGCCCCCGGGACTCTGACAAGAGTCTTCCCGATGCTATGGAGGACGCAGGCCGGCCGGGCAGCACTTCCTGCCCTCACGGCAGGAGCCCGGAAGCCTGAACACGCAACCTGCATCTGTCGGCCAGGCGACCCTCCTCTCAGAATGGACAAAGCGCTTACTGAGAAGAAAGCAAGGCTGGGTTATTCGAGATTTTCCAACGACTACTAGGCACCTCTCGGAAAGTTCTTAAGCCTTAGTGAACATACAGAAAAAAAAAAAATTAAGATTAAAATATACGACGGAATAAAACTATTTACCTGTACTATTTAGAAAATCGTGTGAGGAGAATGCTTTTAAGTTTTAAATCCAGAGCTAGTGGAATTAAGTGGCCCTCAGCGAGGCCACAGCTAGGAGACGGGCAGCTAAGCTCTATCCAGTGCCAACTTACTGCATCACAAACGCACCTGTTTAAGGAGCTCCCGGTGCTGTGGAGAAAACGGCAGGGAGACCAGGCGCGCACGAGCTGGGAGGGGCAGGCGGCAGAGACACGGAGAAGTTACGTTCCACTCCAGGAACAGGTTTAAGCCAAAGAGGACAGAGGGCGTTAACGGTTACGTTGCTGGACTCACGTGGGCACGCGTGCGTGCATGACCAAAACCCGAGAGACTGCATTGTAGCCATCCCTCCTGGGGGTGATTTCTCACTTTCTACCTCTCTGTCTCTGTCTGTCCCAGAGAGCGCACGTGCCCTATAGCACAAAATCTCTCTTTTTTTTTTTTTCTTTTTTTGGAGAGGTTTTTGCTATAGGGCACGTGCGCTCGCCAGACAGAGAGAGACAGAGAGATAGAAAGCAGGAAATCACCCCCCAGGGGGGATGGCCACGCCGCAATCCCTTCTCCTCCATTCTCCTCTCAGGATCTTGGGCACACACGCACACGCGCCCGGCGTGAGTTTAAGCCGCCGGGTCCGGGACTCGAACCGCGGTCGACTACGTGGGAGTCCAGCGACATAGCCATTATGCTAACTGCTGGTCCCACACAAAATCTCTAAAAAAAAAAAAATGGCAGACGAAGAGAGCAGTTTCCTGTTGGGATTGTGCTTCTAAGTCAGAAAGAACAGGGACAGACATTTATACAGAACTTACAGCTCCATGGTTAACCCTTCCCTTACTGAGACCTTCAGCTCTCTACACGATCAATACCCGCCCCCCCCCACACACACACACACACACACGCGGAGCAGGACTGCCAGGAAGGCCGTTCAGTGTTCTCCTCACCTACAAACCAGACTCCGTTCTGTATTTCCCAAGGTTCTTACTAAACATAACAAATGCCTGAGGATCCCAAGTTTATGCAGACACGGGAAAGCCGTGTAGGGTGGCCACACACCCACAGAGTGGCCTTCCCTTGGAACGACGCAGTGTTTATGGCACTCCCAGGGTTCGCATCTGTGAGAGCTCTTACGAACAGACCGCTTCATACCAACGACTCAAGAAACCATACGGGTGCGTGTTGCGACAATCACAGTAAAGTTTATTCTGCAAAATAAAGCACATCGCGCATAACTTAGAAAAGACCAAATACTGTAAGAGATCTTTAAGAAAACACTTAGCACCCACTGTATTTTTAAGTATTTTAGGATTATGACCTTCTCTGTTAGCTTAATCTTCATAAAGTCATATATACTATACCCTGAGATAAAATTTTACTTTTAAAAATAAATTCCCTACAGTGCATGTGCACTTGGCTGGAAAGAGAGAAAGAGCAAGAAATTAAGAAAGGACACCCCTACCTTGGGGAGTGGCCACGTCGCAGTTCCCTTCTCCTCCACCTCTCCGTTCTGGGGGTCAGGGCCGTGCATGCACATGTACCTGCTGTGTTTCTCACAAGGTTCGGGACTCAAACCATACAGCTGGCCACGTGGGGTCCAGCCGCCTTGACCACCACACCACGGGCTGGCCCCCGATTTCATTTTCAAAAGGACTAAGACAACATTTTTCAAATAAAGCAATTCAGTTGGTAGGAAAATGAGTTTAGCTTGATATCTGAACACTTTTTCTTGAATCACTTAACACATCTGTGGTCAGAAACTCCACACTCACTAAGTAAACCAGATCACCTCCTTCCAAGGTCTGGGACCAAGTTCCCCAGTAAGAACCCTCCCGTACAACTGGAAACAGGCATTCACCAAACAAGGGGTAATTAGGCAGACCAGAGGTTACGTCAAACACAAACACGGAGATACGACCCGCGTTATTTGTAGCAGGTACAGGCCTACAACCTGGTGGTCTGAGACGCTAACTGAAAGGCAAGGCTACTTTATCAGGTAGAGATGAGACAACACAGCTGGGTACTCACGCTGCCTTCCTGCCCTGACCTCCTTAATCTGACAGTGGGGCACGCTGTTCGTGGAGCCGCTGTGCCGTGGGTCAGTCTAACGTCCCTATTCTTGTGTAGGGGAAAAAATGTTGAAAATAGAACATTCAGTCTTTCTGGCAATTAACCAACAATGATACAACCCTAATTTTCTAACAATTACAAATTTCCTAATTAACCATTTTAAAATGCAAAAACTATTAAGCCCTTATTTGCTGTAATTCACTGTTTTTATTTATTTAACCACCCTCTCCTAGACAAGCAAAGTGAGCAAAACATAAGGTAAAGATGCCTTCCTGGTGAGAATCCTAGTCCGTTTTCTTTTGGGGGGTGGTTCTCAGCCGCCAGGTACCTCGTGGAACTTTTTCCCAGTTTCAAAAATGTTTCTACCATTTTATAACCACAAGAAAATGCTACACTTAATGGTAGTTACTGTTGAATAGTTCAGTCACGTTTACAGAATTTTTCTAATAACAACTTCAAGTATGTGAAGGAGTTCATCAACACAGCACTCAGTAAAAACCACCTCAGTGCTGGTTCATTTCTGGTGCCATGAGATGTAACAGCACTACCCATTTTTACATTCTAGTGGTAAAAATGAAACCCAGTTTTAGCACCAATCTACAGGAGTCAGGTGTTAATGAGCACGTGATATGACCTGGCTTCCTGGAAGGCAGCAGTCACACATAACAGCCCCGTAGGTGTGAGCACCTGTTCCTACCTGCCACATCTCGGTTCACGGAAAAGGGGCAGAGGGGTGAGCGAGACGGGCTTTGACTGGGTCATGGGAAAAGTCACGAGTCATCTGTGCATAGAAAACACGTCACGATTTTCCTGACCCAATGGTAACTGGGGCTTTCCAACACTGAAGCCGTTAAGCACAAACGCCACGCTTCCTGGGACCGCGTGGCACGGGGCTCCGAGGAGCTGCGCTGCTGCAGACTGTGCCAGGATGTCAGGTTGAGGCTGTTGGGCATGGCATGGCAGCTCTGAGTATAAAACAGAGCAAAGCCAGAAAGATCATGCTAGTGATCAACTCCCGCTTTTAACCAAAAACCTGTCTTGTCGTTTCATAAAATAACTGACAATGTTTACATAAAGCAGGCTGCATTTGGGTTAACGCTATCAGTTCTCAGATGTGGTGAACACATGCAGGCACGGGCAGTGAGGGCCCCTTAGAGTATGTGACGTAACAGGCCCACGTTACGCTCTTCACGCTGGCAATACACACTGCAGTACAAAAAGGACTCGACCAGCAAAGTTAGATAAAAATGAAAAACATTTCAGTTGGAAAAGTATATTTCAGTACACTGAAGGGACAAAAAACCTTTTATTTAAAGCTGTTAACTGGAGACTGGTGACTCCCAGTGCTGTGTGGACGAAAGGAAAGCCGTCCTTCTAGAAGGCACTACCTGGTTTCAACGTGCAAGTGGCTTCTAAAGAAAACTGCTAACGAGCAGCCGAGGAGTGCTGGCTCCGCGCTGTCTCCTTCACGCTCCGCTGCGGACTACGGGCTCCTGCTGAGTGGCCTTGGCCAGCAGGTGTCCTGCGGGGCCTCGGTGTGTTCAGTCCACTGTGTCGCAGATCTCCTTCACTTTCTGGTTGAACTCCTCCGGCTGATCCGCGTACACGTAATGCCCTGCTCCGAGAATGGCCTGGGTAAGGAAAAGAGTCTGGCGTGAGTGTGTGAGATCCCGCGGTAAGACGGTGCTGTCTCACCAGACCATGAGCAGCACCTGAGCTGAGTAAAACGCAGGATGAGAGAATACGCAAGTGACCGGTGGTAACTAGTAAGCATTTTCATCAAAAAGATCAGAGTACAAACAGGAAAATCTAGTGACTCTTAATAATTTTTTAAAGTTTTATTTCTTCCCTGAGCAGGCAAGAGAGGAGAGAACGAGCGAGCACCCTCAATAGGGTTTGACACTGTGGTCCCCCCACACACTTAGCCAGCCCTGGGTGGCTACACGAGTCTGGGCCAGCGATTCAGGAGTCTCTGGACTTGATCCAAGGACAGTCCCACACGGGACCGCGTTGTACAGGGCTGCCCACTGACTGGCTCCCTTCAGAGATTTCTCATACGCAAATCAGCTCCACATTGGCTGAGGAGAGCGACAGACACTGAGCACGGCGAGGACGCGCTGCCCTGGAGGTGAGCCGCCGAGTCCTAGACCAGTCGCTCCTTCGGTCACTCCTAATGCCACGATGGTGTGGCCCCAGGACCCGAGGCCCGAGGACGGTGGCTCGCTGTGTGGACACGAGGACTGGTACATGTAGAACCCTGTCCTGGAGAGCTCGGCTGTGCAGTCTCGGGGTGACCGAGACCTCGTCTAAGGGGGCTGAAAGGGCCCACTGCCACGCCTGAGAACCAGCTGCCCACACTTACTATCGTCCTCACGTAGGAGTGTGGCCGCAAGGACTGGATGCTGGTGCCAGAGTTGCCATCGATGCAGGACCGGGCGCCAAAGATCACCGAAACCGGAATGTCAGGGTGCATTTTCCCAATCCGCTGGAGCATGGGCCGCTTCGCCCACCCGTAAGGGATAGTCATGTTCTTGAACGCCGTCTCACCACTGCAACAGGGAAGAGGAATCACTTATGTGACTTTGGGGCTAAGAACGCACGACACTTTCAGCTCTATCGAAATGTACTCTTATTAAGCTTCCCCAGAATTTAACAAAGACCTGAGCAGTTAAACAGAAAATAATTTATGGGGCCAGTAGGTGGCGTGGTAGTTAAGGTGCTAGACTTCCATATGGCTGACTGACCATGGTTCAAGTCCTGGACCCGGTGGCTGGAAAATCATGCTGGGTACACATGCACGCCCAAAGTCCCAACAGGAGAATGGAGGAGAAGGGATTGTGGCATGGCCATCCTCTGTGGGGGTGACTGCTTACTTTCCTTCTGTCTCTCTGTCTCTCTCCAGTAAGCATCCATGCCCGATGACAAAAAAAAAAAAAGGTCCTAAAAACAAAATGTACTGCATAGGCTGAGGGACGGAGCTCACAGAAGATATCAGTTAGGTAAACAAGGCTGTTACACATTCTGCTTGATTAAAAATGTATTTTGGTTTGTGTCCCAAACCAAAATATGTAACCCTATTTCTCTACGATTACATTATTTCTTTGGGGATAGTTAAAAAAAATTTTTTTTCACTCTGACTTATTCCAAACTGATGTAGAACACAAGATTTTCCACAGACTCATGATACTAGGTTTTTACCTGCAATGGCAAAAATATCAAATTAAGAAGAAATGGAGGTTATGTGTTCTTGTAAATGTCCAGGATAGGTCACTTTTTTAAAAGTTTAATTGATATATTTATTCCTTAAGTAAGACAGAACCCCCAAACCTTGGCCTGTGGCAGACCACCGGCATGGCACCTGGAGTACTCAGGGAGGCCTCCGGACACCAACCTGAACCGTCTTGTGCATCAGTCTCAAAGGCTGATGTTTGGGACCAGCAGTTAGCGTAATGGCTATGTTGCTGGACTCCCACGTAGTCGACCGCGGTTCGCGTCTCTGACCCAGTGGCTTAAACTCACACCGGGTGTGTGTGCGTGCGTGCCCAAGATCCTGAGAGAAGAATGGAGGAGAAGGGATTGCAGCGTGGCCATCCCCCCTGGGGGGTGATTTCTCGCTTTCTGTCTCTATGTCTCTGTCTGTCTGTCTGGTGAGCGCACATGCCCTGTAGCAAAAAAAAAAAAAAAAAAAACCAACTCTCAAAAACAAAAAAAAAAAAGGCTGATGTTTCAGTGCTGCACCATCGCCTGGCCCAGGCAGGTCGCTCTTGCTGTAACTCTGCTATTCTTGCACAAGGTCTGGCCCCTAGAAACTGCTGGAACAAAAGTACGTTGATCAGATCCACCAGGCTGAGTGCCAGGCAGGTTACAAAGCCTGCATTTCATCTCGTGAGGACGTCAACCTGCAGCCTGTCTGCACTTTCTAGTGAGACCGAGGTGACTGCAGCTGTCATAGCTTGCATGACCTCAATCTTTAACAAGGCAGATGCACACATTTTCTGTCAAGAGTGGAGGGGGGAAAAGGTAGGGAAGTTGTGTCTGCCTCAAGCCCCTCGGCCCTTCACCCAAGTCTGGGTTAGAAAGGAGGAGGTACAACTTCTGTGCTGTAAAGTGTGGATTGAGGCCCACCTACACCAGATTTACCCAGAGGATTTAAGAGGCAGCCCAGACTGTCGAACCACAACCTTACAAACTGGGCTCTGGGGACCAGCAGATGGTGTAATGGTTATGTCACTGGATTCCCATGTGGCTGACCGTGGTTCAAGTCCTGGACCTTGCGACTTAAAACTCATGCTCGGTGTGTGTGCATGCATGCCCAAAATCCTGAGAGGAGAAGAGACTACAGCATGGCCATGCTCCTGGGGGGCGATTTCTCACTTTGTGTGTCTCTCTCCATTTCCGAAAAGTACATGTGCCCTATAGCGAATCTCTCTCTAAAGAAGGAACTGGGCTGTGGAGTCACACTTCAAACAAGCTCCCATGACTCCGGCACACAGCAGAGCTTGAGAAGCGCAGCCCTCGTCTTCACACCCCGTCCTGGCGCTCCTAGCAATGCCACGGCTTTGTCACTCGGCCTCCGCCATGCTCCCCACTATCTTCAGGCTGTGTTCCCCACTGGAATCTTGCACCCAGCACCCTAAGTCACGGTTTTTAAGAATGTTTGGCCCTCTGGCTCCTCTGCATGCTCACTCTCCTGAGGCTGTAACACTGCCTGCAGAACCGTCCCCTCTGTCACTCCACCCTTGCTGGCTCCTCACGCACTGCAGCTCTCTCTCCTGCTGACCTACAGACATAAGACTTGCTTGGTAAAAGAGGGGCACAGTCGTCAAGGAACCTGAAAAACACTCACAAAGACCACCTTCTAAATGCTCCTGACTGAGAGTTCCTTGACTTACCATAGCACTTCAGCAGAACAGAGTAAATCTTACTTTTTAATTCCCCTTCAGAGCCCAGGTACTCTATGAATAATTAGTAATTATTCATAGAAGTATTAGATAGTATTGATCGAAACTTAATCATTTAACTACTGACAAAATCTTCTGGACAACGTACACATTTTCGAATCAGCAAAGTCTGAAGCACAAGGGCAGTAACCCCGGAAGCGCGGCCCTTACCTGGGAGTCTGGACGTTACAGTGGTAGATGTACTCTGTCACGGTGTCGTCCTCAAACATGGACGAGTACTTCCGTTTGAAATCGGGCCTTAAACGCTGCACTAGACTTAGACCTATTAAACGAGAAAGAAAAGCAAGTGTGTTTGAAACTACATGAATTTACAGGCCATGCGGTCTAGAAGGCGTTAGTGCCTGCAGAGCCAATGTCACGTGCACACTTATGCATGTGTCACACAGACACTGCAGGTCCTGCGAGCTGCTCCCGAGTCCCCGAGGAAAGAGGAAAGCGAGAACCGAGGAGGGCTGCGGACCGACTCCTGGTGTGCTCCGGGAACTCGAGAGCGTGGAAGGAGTCCCCAAGGCGTGTTCTTTAAACACAGCAGGCAAGTAGAGCAGCCCATGCACAAAACTAACTCACGAACGTGCATTTCCTCTGCAGGTGTCACGCATCGGCACCTAAGTGAAGTGAGCTTTTGCGGGAGCGCAGACTGAGTCTCAGCCTGGGACACCAGCACGCCCCCTGCAGGTCACCCACCCCGGGGAGGAAGGGCAAGGCCCAGAGGCAGAGCATGAGCAGCACGAGATATCTTCGAGTCGCCCTCTCTCATCCTGGGCCCGGCACCTCGGCAGTCTCGCTCTCTGCTCCCACTACCCACTGATCCAGCCGGGCCAGACTCATTGGCTAGCCCTGCCTTCCCACCTCTGATGGAGTTAACCCCTGAACTCCATGACCAGGGGAGGCTCTGCATCCCCCCAGCCCGCGATGCAAGCACTGCTGGGAGACAGGGCACAGCTCTCCAGGGCCTCTCCTGCGTGTTCTCCCTCCCGTCACTGCCTCCTGGCGACAGGCCTGTGACAGGAGATGAGGATCAAGTAACCCTAAATATGACACCAAACACTGGTACCTAAAAAATATGTGATACAGTATGTGGCTTCAAAACATTTGTGGGAAAGGGTGACTTCACAGAACACCCCAAACATTACGGACAAAGGGAGGACTTTGTGTCGGAGTCCCTGTTACCCCCACAGCTGCTCAAACCAGGCTCTATCATCGACCAGCTAGGTGTTCTCAACGGGCCAAATCTCTGATACACACCGTCAGGTCAACGTGTCACACTTCTCACGTGCCCTGAGCTAGCAGGTACACTTTCTAAAGGTATTCTGCTTGCCTAACTTTTTTTTTTTTTTTTTTTTTTTTTGAATGTGATCGCCAGCAAGAGAGGGAGAGAGAAAAGGTGAGAAGTTACCCCTGGGGCAATGCATTCTCCTCTCAGGATTCTGGATACACATACATGCCTGACATGTTTTTTCAAGCTGCCAGGTCTGGGACTTGAACCATACAACTGGCCATGTGAAATCCTGCTGTCTTAACCACTGTGCCATCCACAGACTCTTAACTTTTTTCAAAATGTTCAAGAGTGACTAACCTTGGGACCAGCAAATGGCGTAATGGCTATGTCACTGGACTCCCATGTAATCGACCACGATTAGAATCCCTAACCCGGTGGCTTAAACTCACGCCAGGCACGTGTGCGTGCATGCCCAAGATCCTGAGAGGAGAATGGAGGAGAAGGGATTGCGGCATGGCCATCCCCCTGGGGGGTGATTTCTCACTTTCTGTCTTTCTCTCCGTCTTTCTGGTGAGCGCACGCACCCTATAGCAAAAACCTCTCAAAAAAAAGAAAGAAAAAGAGTGACTAACCTCATCTGCAGCGTTTCCCTCCTTCTCTGCTTTGCTAATTACTCATACATAGAGAAGCCCCTTGAGAAGAGCCTGGTTCCATGCATGTGTGTGTGTGGCTTGGCACCTTAATTAGAGGAGGAAGAGAAATGGTAAGGGTCCAGGTGTTTTTGTTTGTTTGTGTATCTCTTTATTTAAGAGAAATTTTTGGTATGGGACTTGTGCACTTGCCATAGAGACAGAGATAGAAAGCGAGAAATCACCCCCTGGGGTAATAACCACATTCCCTTCTCCTCTTGGATTTTGGGCACGTATGCACACACGTCTGCCATTTTCTTAAGCCGCCAGGTCCGGGACTCAAACCACGGTCAACTCTGTGGGAGTCCAGCAACATAACCATTATGCCATCTGCTGGTCCCTGTTTATTTCTAAGATTCTGTCTAACAGCGATCCTGACACACGCTTCTGCTGCTCATCTACAAACATCTGCTCACCGAAGGGTCCCGCAATCCTGAGGCCAGCTAGTGGGTTAAAGGGAGTCAGTGCCGCCCCCAAGGCTCTGATCCAAACTGGAATTGGTCTGTCTTGATCAGCAAGGTCTGGTCGCTCAGGAAAACCCCAAGGCTCCACTAAAATGAGATGATTCACCCTGTTGGAGAAGAAAAGCAGATTTAAGCTCATTTAGTAAGCTCATCCTGAGGCTACAAAGAACTCACATGACTTATAAAGTAAAGGTAGTAAGTAGGACAACCGCCTTCAAAACCTCCACGTTGGGACCAGCGGTTAGCACAATGGCTATGTCGCTGGACTCGACTGCGGTTCGCGTCCTGGACCCGGTGGCTTAAAACTCACGCCGGGTGCATGTGCGTGCGTGCCCAAGATCCCAAGAGGAGAATGGAGGAGAAGGGATTGAGGCGTGGCCATCCCCCCTGGGGGGTGATTTCTCACTTTCTGTCTCTCTGTCTGTCTGGTGAGCGCACGCGCCCTATAGCAAAAAACCTCTCCAAAAAAAAAAAAAACCTGCACGTTCAAGAGCAGACTAGTCCACGGTGGTTAAGAACTCCCATGTGGCAAACGTAGTTCAAGACTCGGCAGCTGGGTAATCATGCCAGGCGCATGTGTGTGCCCAAAATCAAGAGAGGAGAACAGAGGAGAAAGGACTGTGGTGTGGCCATCCCCACTGGGGCATGTTTTCTCACTTTCCCTCTCTCTGTCTCTCACTAGCAAGCATATGTACCCTATTGCAAAAAAAAAAAAAAAATTAAATTAAAAAATGTTTAACATGTTCATAGTTTTAATTTTTTAGTCCTAGAGACCTCTGATGAAAGGAAACCAGAACTCTCAGCAGCACTTCCGTGTGGCTGTGCCGCGCTCACAGAGGAAGACTCTGGACAGAGCACGAAGGTCCTCCTGACACAAGCGTCCGACGGTAAACACGACGCCTGCAGGTGCCAGCAGACGTTCCCTGAGAGTGAGCAGGTGGTGGGTCTAAAGTCCCTTCCAAGTCCCAGCTGAAACAGAAAGGTCAGCAGACGAAAGCAAGGGCACAGGTGGTATCACTGCTCACGCAGAATCTGCCCGACGTCTGTAGCCCATGTAAGAACGATGAGTGGGGAACCAGCAGTTAGCGTAATGGCTATGTCGCTGGACTCCCACGTAGTCGACCGCAGTTCGCGTCCCGGACCCGATGGCTTAAAACTCACGCCGGGCGTGTATGCGTGCGTGCCTAAGATCCCGAGAGGAGAATGGAGGAGAAGGGATTGCGGCGTGACCATTCCCCCCTGGGGGGTGATTTCTCGCTTTCTGTCTCTATGTCTCTCTCTGTCTGTCTGGTGAGCGCACGCGCCCTATAGCAAAAACCTCTCAAAAAAATTAAAAAAAAAAGAACGATGAGTGTAGGGATGGTGCACTTTTCCACACCAACACTTTAGAGCACACTCAGAAGCACGGAGCTTCACGGGCCGGGGGAAGCACTCAGGCCAGTCTTCCCTCTCGGAGAGGAGAGGGCGGAGCCACACTGGGTCCTGCCCAGGACAAGGCTAGGTAAGGGAGAACTAGGGTGACCACCCACATCTCCCCATCCGGGTGCAATGTGGACAGATGCCAGGAGTCACTGGCCAGAAGACTCTCTCTCCTAAAAACAAGCCACGCAGCATAAAATACTCGTATTAATAAAGGCGAGGCTGAACTTTTCTCAACGCCAGGCTAACCTTCACGCTGTATTCTAGACTGTGTGGCCCTGAGATTTGTACAGCCTTGAATCTATTGAGTTACTGGAAAAGTCACGATGCATTTTTGCATAGAAAAACATAGGAAAATACTCATGACTTTCAGACAACCCAATATATGGGGATCCATGAACAGTCAGTACACTCAACATACGGGGATAGATGAACAGTCAGTATAGCACACTCAACATACGGGATCCATGAACAGTCAGTACACTTAACATACAGGGATAGATGAACAGTCAGTATAGTACACTTAACGTACGGGGACGCATAGTCGGTGTAGCACACTGAACATACGGGAATGCATGAACAGTCGGTGTAGCACACTCAATGTTCGGGGATGCATGAACAGCCGGTATACTTAGCGTGCTGTCCCAGCCTATCTCGTATATGACATTACTGACTGTATGTGGAAGGGTGTTAGGAGTGAGTGTTTCGTTTTCTTTCCCGATGGCACGGGCTACCTCATATCTCGACCACTTCCTTAGGCTCTCCTACAGCCCACAGTTACGTCTGTGGTGCAGGGAGGACAAGGAGAGCCGGAGGCACGGGCAGGACTAATGAACAGACACCTGTCTGAAAGCAGCGAAGGTCTGTGCTAGGGAGCAGCCAGTGTTCTCCACTACCGACTTACCTCCTGGAGAGAAAGACGAGCTCTTCACCCCAACCTACCCTGCTCGGACGGACTGCTAGTTCTGTCACCAACTTGTTGAGCACCCCTGCCCAGCCTGCTCTTGGCCCTCCCGCCCCGCTAACCTAGGAAGGGGCAGGCAAAGGGAATCTGAGGGAGGGCGGTCTCGATCACCTCTGGGTAAGCAGTGGCTTTTGCCTTGGTTTTGGCTGTCCTTGTTTAATATGATCTTCACCACGTTCTCCCTAGGCAAAAACATCAGTTTAACCAATTGTCAAAGTGTATACACTAGGGCAGGTGGCCTTCATTTTTTGTTTTCGAAAGGAAGTAGAGGCCCTGGTACTGCTTGGCCCTGGGTCTTGGAACTTGGTGTGTACACGGCAGACACTCGGCGAACAGCTGGTTACTCGCCCTTCCAGTTCCTCCTGGTCTCCACCTAAATGGGTTATTACATCTTTCCACACTTCTTTTTAGTCCTCGTCTATAGGGATAGACAAGTTTTATAAAATATAATCAGAGAGAAAGCATAGGAGTTGAATTAGCCTGGATTCTTCTGGCCCCCCAGATGATATTAAAATGTTTCTGCTATTTCTTACACTGATCTTACAGGTTATCGTTTATTATTAGATAATAAAATAAATTCAAAAGGTTTAGAATCACTCTGGTTTGCTTTTTAATAAAACTGTACTGTTGGGAATAGAAAACAAAAATCATAAAAAAGCACATTGTCCCACAAAACTTTTCTTCCAGACACATAGACAGACACATTTAAAATTCTTGAGATGGGACCAGCAGTTAGTGTACTGGCTATGTCGTTGGACTGCCATGTAGTCGACCATGGTTCGAGTCCTGGACCTGGTGGCTTAAACTCACACCGGGCGCATGTGCGTGCCCAAGATCCCGAGAGGAGAATGGAGGAGAAGGGATTGCGGTGTGATCATCCCCCCTGGGGGGTGATTTCTCCCTTTCTGTCTCTCTGTCTCCCTTTGTCTTTCTCGAGAGAGCACGCATCCTATAGGTAAAACCTCACACACACACATACACAAAAAAAATTAATGAGAGCTATGGTAAAAAAAAAAAAAAAAAAGGCAAGAAAATAATGTTTTTAAACTGTACAACAATGTCTAAACTGCAGTGACATGTATCATTTGCTTTTACTTCATGTAAAAGACCTGAGAAAATAACTGTTGCTTATTTTTGCTTGTAAGACATTAATAAGAGACCAGGCAAAGCAGCAGGGCCAGTGTCTACTACTCGTAAGCATCCACCATGGAAGCTGGTTATGGTGGCAAAAAAGACTACGAGAACAGCACACAGGGCAGAAATACGGCGAGGCAGTGCTGGAACCAGGCGAGCAGCAAGTAATGATGCTTCTACAAAGTCTATCAGAGGTCTAGACTCGCAGGTCGTGACATGCACGGGGCAAGTCCCCAGGCTATCTTCTCATCTCCTGGTCTAGTGGAGAGACCTCTCCTTACGTGATAGCTGGTACTTAATTTCAGGGTATATCTAAACTACTATAATTATCGAAGCCCTACTCTAATATTCCATAGAGGATACCCTGGTGGGATTGCTAGTTCACACCCAGGGGAAGGAGTGGGTCCAGCTAGACAGCACATGGGAGTCATCCTTTCAGACATCTGGGCCAAGAATCAGAGACTGATCCAAACCACACAGGAGGAAAACAAAGAACCTGCAGAGCAGGAAAGATGACAGTGGTCAGCTTGGCCTGGAGTGTGAAGGTGGAGCGGATTACAGCCCTCAGGGCAAAGCAGTAGATGACGTCTGCCCCTGAGGACTAAACGCTAACAGGGAGGAGTAAGCCTGGCCATGGGGTGTACAGGACGTCCCAGTCAGAAGTCATGCAGCAAGGACAGTCAGACCGAGAACAAGGATGTACGTGAAGTCTGCAGAATACACGTGCGGAAGGAGGAGAGGAACAAGGAAAAAATCGGAACTCTAGGGCCGGCCTCGCAGCCTCGTGGTTAAAGCAGTGGGATCCCACAGGGCCAGTCACAGTTTGAATCCCTGCCCCAAAAGCTTGAAAAACACACCAGGCGGGCCAGCAGCTGGTGTGGTGGTTAAGGCGCTGGACTCCCACAGGGCCGACTGTGGTTTGAGTCCCAGACCTAGTGGCTTGCTTTCTCGCTTTCTTCCTCTCTTACTCACTCTCTCTATAGTGAGTTTAGGTGCCTGTTGCAAATTAAATAATAATGTAAAATTATTATAATTTTAAAATTATTATTAATATAACATTTAAAATTTTTAAAGAAAGAAAAGCACACCGTGTGTGTGTGTGTGTGTGTGTGTGTGTGCCCGAAATCCTGGCAGGAAGGAGAAATGGAGGAAGAAGCGATGGCATGCGGCAGGACCATGCCCCTCTGGGAGGTGCTTTCCCCTCCTCCCTCTGGCTCCCTGTCGTCTCTCACTGCTAAACACAGGTCCCCTCTGACAAAATTAAAACGAACAAGAAGAAGCAGGCCACTGGGGGTGACCAGGCAAGGCCGAGAACCTGCAACCCAGGCAAGCAGGGCGGCTTCTCTTCTCTTCTCAAGAGGTGCCCGTTCACACTGCTCGGCACAGGCCTCACCACCAGGGGAGGAAGGCACACAGATAAATGGTCTGAAAGCCCCACGGGGGTGATCTCTCACTTTCCATCTCTCTGTCTCTCTCTGTCTTTCTGACGGGCGCACGCACCCTATAGCAAAAACCTCTTCAAAAAAAAAAAGTTAAAAAAAAAAAGAACACACACCTGGGGTGATGCAACAGGCAGCTCTTAGCACTCCGAAAATGACCACCCGCGTCGCAGTCACAGGCCTGAATGCCAGAGTTGGCTGCGATTGGGATTTAAAAATGACTCCACAGAAAAATATGGCTGTCTATCCAGTGAGCACACACCCTAGAGCAAAACTTAACAACAACAACGGAAATTATATATGACACAACAAGTGCTGATGTTCACTTTTGGGGTTTTCTTCCCCAAAAAAGGATGAGTTTTTCCTTCTATTTTCTTAGCACTTAAACATGATCTCGCCTCAGAATAGCAACAAGACCCCTACACAATAACATTAAAAAGGAGGAGTGGGACCAGCAGATGGCATAATGGTTATGTCGCTGGACTCCCACTTAGTCGACCACGGTTTGAGTCCCCAGCTTAAAACACAAACCGGGCGTGTGTACATGCGTGCCCAAAATCCTGAGAGGAGAATAGATGAGAAGAGATTGTGGTGGGGCCATTCCCTTGAGGAGTGATTTCTCACTTTCTGTCTCTCTGTCTCTGTCTCTCCAGTGAGCACATGAACGCTATAACAAAAATCTTAAAAATTTTAAAAATTAAATAAGGGAAAGAAAGATGATGACACCACAAAGGGTTTGAAGCAAACACTTATTAATTCAATGATTCTGAAAAGTAGTTTTATGATGAGAAGTATTATGGGACTGTACAATCCAAAATCCCGAAAAACTTTGAAAGTACATTTTCTGCACTTCAGAGGTAAGAAAACCGAGGTTGAGAGGTTAAGTGATTTGCTCTAGGTCCCAAAGATCGCGTCAGCACTCAGATCGCCCCTGCTGCCTTTATAGCTCGTCGTTTTTAAAGGTCAGGAAAGGGTAGCCTCCTAGATACACAGGGCAGTGATCGGAACAGGAATCATGACGCTTCTGCTTGGGCACAAGAATCGCACAGCCCAGTCCGCCCGGTGTAGAAAGCCCCTCCTCGGCCTATCAACAGTCCGTCTGCGTCGCGAGAGAACCCGAGCGTTACGTCGGCCGTAAACCGGCCAGTGGCTAGCCTGTCTGGTCCCCGGGGTCCTGTAGGAGAAGACCTCCAAGTAAGGCTCCGACGGCAGCTCGCAAACACAGGGACTGGAGACCAGCTCTCCCAGTCACGGCGATAACGGCTCTCCCGCCACCAGCACCTACCTCGATGGGTACTTCAGTGAGTACGCAGCAGCCAGGAACCCGCCCAGGTTGTGCCCAAGCAAGATCACTTTGTCCAATCCTAGGGCACACCGCCACTCTTCAATGGATTCCACAAACTGATTCTCCACTTCCTCCGCGTCACTGTCGAACCTGGGTCTACTGCTTCGTCCAAAGCCCAGTAGGTCAAAAGCATAAACGGGCCTATCGGTGCACAGATCTCCAAAGTTCAGTGCCCAGAGTCCGAGACCTCCTCCAAATCCATGGAGGAGCACGAGGGGAGTCTTATTGGAGATAGTATGGGAGAACTTCAGTGTCCATATTTTATTTCCATTAGATATACGAACAGATTCCTTTTTGTATGTGCTGGGGACACCTAGTGAAAACATAAAACAGAAATTCTGCTTAGTGTCACCGCTTCTGAGAAGGGGAGTAGTCTCAGAGCCACCAAAATTCATAATCTAGAAACCATCTGGTACCCAGTCGTGTGATTTTAGCTTTTATTATGTCAGCAATAAAAGAGAAAAGAATGTATTTTACTGAAGCAAGTAATTCTAAATAACTGTTTTACATCTGAGTGGGAAGATGTCAGACAAGCCTCAGGTACCCATGGCCAAGTCTTGGGCAAACCACAGGGTCTCCTAACTTTCCCATCTACCAGGGTTTACAGTTGTAGACCTACAGGGGAACTAGCAGGTACCGAGCCCACGGGTATGACAGCTGTAGACCTAGAGGGGAACTAGCAGGTACCGAGCCCATGAGTATGACAGCTGTAGACCTACAGGGGAACTAGCAGTTACCGAGCCCATGGGTATGACAGGTGTAGACCTACAGGGGAACTAGCAGGTACCGAGCCCATGGGTATGACAGGTGTAGACCTACAGGGGAACTAGCAGGTACCGAGCCCATGAGTGTGACAGCTGTAGACCTACAGGGGAACTAGCAGGTACAGAGCCCATGAGTGTGACAGCTGTAGACCTACAGGGGAACTAGCAGTTACCGAGCCCATGGGTATGACAGGTGTAGACCTACAGGGGAACTAGCAGGTACCGAGCCCATGAGTATGACAGCTGTAGACCTACAGGGGAACTAGCAGTTACCGAGCCCATGGGTATGACAGGTGTAGACCTACAGGGGAACTAGCAGGTACCGAGCCCATGGGTATGACAGGTGTAGACCTACAGGGGAACTAGCAGGTACCGAGCCCATGAGTGTGACAGCTGTAGACCTACAGGGGAACTAGCAGGTACCGAGCCCATGAGTGTGACAGCTGTAGACCTAGAGGGGAACTAGCAGGTACCGAGCCCATGGGTATGACAGCTGTAGACCTACAGGGGAACTAGCAGTTACCGAGCCCATGGGTGTGACAGCTGTAGACCTACAGGGGAACTAGCAGTTACCGAGACCATAAGTGTGACAGCTGTAGACCTACAGGGGAACTAGCAGTTACTGAGCCCAGGATTTTGAGGTCTCTGGCTTTGCAGACAACAATAAAAGAATACCACCTTGCGTGTATAGAACACTTAACATATTAAGCATTGAAGATTGAAGTTAGGTTCAAAGGACTCGTTTTTCCCAGAAAAACAATCATGAATTTAGGGAAGCTCAGTGGTATTTGTAAAATCAAGGACACAGGGTATGGTGGGGACTTCTCAGAATGAGGGACCAGATCCAGAGCATGAATCCTGCAATCTCCCAGAAAATGCACATCACCCCACTTTTGAGACCAACACTCTTCTTTGCTCCAATGCTATAGGACTAAAGGTTTAAAACTGCCCCTTCCCAACTACCTAAAGACGAAACTATCTGAAGTAACTTACATTAAACTGTCAACTGAGTAGCTACACTTACGTGCCCCTTAATTATTTGCACGTGTTCACCTGTGGCCCAAGAAACAGTAGTGTCCGTCCTTCACCAAGGAATTAACCTCAGGTTTTGTTTCCACACGTGGCAGCGACGAGGAAACCCAGGGCTCATTCGGAACATTAACAGAGCTCATGCCCCCAGTGGGGATGCCACTGGTTTAGAAAAGGAGGTGGTCTGGCACAAGCGCCAGGCTGAGCCAGATGTCTGTGCATTCCCACATGAGAAAGCCACCCACAGCGTTGGTAAGAGACCCGCCCCACCGTGCTGGCCCTGCTCCCATGATGGAGCCGAGACCAGAGCCCGTCCCGCTCGTACCCCTAGAACCCAGCGTAGAGAGGTAACCAGCACAGCTGTTAACGCAAAGACAGAGCATAAAGCATCTTTTAACCTAACACATTGTTATTATTTTGGTAAATCACAATGACAACTTTCCCAGTTTTGTGGAGAGCTAGGTTATCCAAACATATGAAGTGAATAGAAATTCATCTTCATGTTAAAAATCCATGCAAAATGGTTAATTACCTCTTTGAAAGAGTATATTCACTATGGTCACCTAGTCCTGAATCATTGAAATGCAAGCAAGAACATGCATGACTGGTACAGAGGACAGCAAACAAGCGCGGACAGGCACTCACTCACACCTCACCACTTGACCCACTCCTCGGATTATATCAGAGCAAAACTGTCCAATAAACACCGCTGCTTGGAAATACACCCGCAGGTACCAGGAAATGCCCTGGCGGATGCACGAATAAATTTCAGAAGAAATACAAAGAGTGTCCATTCCACTGTAAATGTAGAATTAAAAACGTGTAGAACCGGAAGGAATTCTAGGGCTCGTCTACCCTCACTTTGCAGGTAGAAACAGGAAGCTGCGTAGTAACGTGCCCAAGGTCCTGTAACTGTCTCGTGGCAGATGTGGGCCACCTGGTTCCAGTCTAGCTCGGTCCCACTGTACAACGCGGCTGCTCTGGGATACCTCGTCGGCTCTCAAAGTGCAGTCTGGGGCACCAGGGGGCCTTGGAGATGCAGGGGCTCGGAAGTATTTTCACAGTAATACTAAGACTTTGCCTTCTTCACCCTCATTCTCTGCTGGGTGGAATTTTCCAGAGGCCACATGGCAGCTGATTACCCATCAGACCGAATGCAGGAGCAGACGGAGAATCCAGCTGCCTCGTATTTTGCTGTCCAGTGAAGAAAGTTGCAAACTGGTAGGCCATGAACTTATCGCATCATGTTTTCACTTGAAAGTGTTTTTTTTAATAATAATCTTATACATTTTAACCTATAGTAAGTGTATTACTATTATTTTTAAATCAATTATCACATCTTCAATGATTCTGTTTTAATTGAGAACTGTAACTCATAAACATAGCTCTTCTGGGTGCTTAGGAATTTAAGAGCATAACAGGGACCCATGACCAGAAAGTCTGAGAACCCCTGCTATCCCTGCCCCCGGTGTTTCGGTGCCGGCAGATGACATGGAAGGGGACAGTTCTTTAGCCAACAACCAGCACACCGCAGACTCCAAGCCCCGCTCCAGGGCAACGCGCTGTCTGGGACCTGTCAGTAAACAGCTCAGTTAACTTACAGGGAAGCCTTACATTTTAAAATCCTCTCTTCGGCTTCTTTAAGGTGTGATGTAGATGTCGGGCACCATGTGGGGAGCCAACCAGTTAGCCATCCTGACCTAGAGCACCAAAAAGAGAATCAGATGGTGAGTCCGCATTCGTTATGGGGAGCGCAGCGGGAAGCCGCCGGTGACAGCAGCACCAGGAGGTGCGAAGCGGTGGTGGGGACAGGCGAGGACTCATTCAGCCCCTGCACACAGTAGGTAGCAAAGTCCGTCCTACTTCACGGACAGTCGATTCCAAGTAACTAAGTAAAGGCTAAACACGGGCAGAAAAGAGAAGGTAAAAGGCATTCCTCCCACTGCCAGATGGGGGTATCAGTGCGAAAGCGCTCAAGCCCGTGAGCAGATCGACTGGAACAGGAGGGTCGCAGTGAGTAAAGGAGGTACCCACTGTGGGGCTCACAGATGAGAAACCTTAAAATCCGAGGCTGTTTTAACAAAGGGCTTCACGGCTCACACGGAAGAGCAGTAACGGGCGCCTAACGCCAACACGTGGGGCTGGCTGATGTGCGATCCACTCAGCACGAACGTCACAGGAAAGCAAGGCCGGCTTCAGGCAACAGGCAGGGAAGGCGCGGGGGCGGGAGGCGGACACTCTGCTGGAGCCATCCGAGGGGCAGTGCGCCTTCAAGAAAGGCGTGGGGAGGTGGACCCTCTGCCCGAAGCCAGCCAAGGAGCACGCGAGTCTTCAAGGCCTGGCCTGAAGCCCCGGGCCAGAGCAGAGCTGCTCAGCACGGTTAGCGAGGGCTGGGTACGAGGCACGCCAGGATGGTCTACAGTAAGGACTCGCTGCTGAAAGAGGAAGAACTAGAGGAAGAATGTGACCAGCTGCTACAGACTCCAGAGACTGGGGCCGGAACCAAGGCCTTGGCGACAGGGACAGAGTCAACAAGACGAAGCCGAGGAGTACTTCCGAGTCAGTCAGGTGACTGGTTAACTGACTGGCTATGAGGAAGGCAGTGTGACGATTCCCAGGCTCCGTCATTGTTTTCATAAAGAATTATTTTTTTATTTAATTTTATTCATCATTATTATTTTTTAAATTTGACCAAAGAGAGAGACAGAGAGAGAGTGAGAGCGCAAGCCACCAGGTCTGGGACTCAAACTGTGGTCAGTCAGGTGGGAGTCCAGAGCCTTAATCACCACGCCACCCACTGGGCCGATTCCCAGACTTCGTCTCAGGATGCCACTCTAGGTACAGAGTTGGGAACTTTCCCATCTTGGGCTCAGCACCCAGCACTGCTCTCCCCGGGGAACCTCTCTGGCCGGACCCAGGGTAACCTCAGTGACGCCGTTCCCATTTCACAGACGTGGAAGCTGAAGGTCAGGCATGCTCGGCCCCAGGTCGCAGGGACTATCGGTAGCAGATTTCAGCCCAGGGATTCCAAGCCCTCTGTGCTCAGGTGACCGCCTTCCTTACAATGTCCCGGGGGTCCCCGTTATGTAAAGGATGAAGTCCACGTTCCTTAGAGCCGCACAGGAGCACCTGACACTCCACCGCAGCCTGGCCCGACCCATCTCTTCTTTTGCACACTGCTTTTTCCTCATCTCAGAGCTCTGGAAATTTCACACGACTGCATGTCTCAGGGGCTCTGCATGGCTCCTCGCCTGCTCAGAAGTACTGACCTCCCCTTTCCGGAGGAACCTCCCCTTTCCAGAGGGACCTCCCCTTTCTGGAGGAACCGCTCCGATGCCAAGAGCAGACCGAGCAGACCGAGGTCAGTGAGCACTCACTGCTCCTCAGGGCCTTCTCAGACACAGTTCCTATTGCTGTGATATCTGTTCACATACGTGTCTGGCCTGCTGCCCTGTGTGCATGCTGAAGGCTACCAGCTGGTGCCGTGGTGGTTAAGGCACTGGACTCCCACACAGCCAACCACGGTTCAAGTACGAGACTTGGCAGCTTGCTTTCTCACTTTCCCTCTCT
The DNA here is from genome assembly GCA_026018925.1 of Tupaia tana. Taxonomy (NCBI): domain Eukaryota; kingdom Metazoa; phylum Chordata; class Mammalia; order Scandentia; family Tupaiidae; genus Tupaia; species Tupaia tana. The sequence goes on from JAKSZU010000025.1 coordinate 31,632,960, forward strand.
CTCTCTGGTCAAGTTAAAAACAATAATAATAAATAAAATAATGCTTAAAAAAAAAAAAAAAAAAAGAAAGAAGTCACCCTTACATCAACACAGTACCAAAGACACTAACTGGCTGGTCGTCAGCCGAGGGGAACTGTCAGTAAACTGAAGGCCTTCACCATAAGAAATACCAGAAGTGGCTTGGCCGTGGTGGTATAGGCGGTAGGGCACCGCTGCGCAGTGTGGGAGCATGTGGGAGCCATACGGGAGGCCTGGGTTCAAATCCTGGTTCAACCTGAACATGCAGAGCACAGATGCACATGCTCATGATCCTGCTGGCCTGGCGGCTGCGGAGGAACACAGTGCAGCGAGACCTGGTCAAGGTCCTTGTTTCTCTCTCGCTCTCTCCCTCTCTCTCCTCCTCTCTCTCTCCCTCCCTCTCTCCTCCTCTCTCTCTCCCTCCCTCTCTCCCTCCCTCTCTCCTCGCTCTCTCCCTCTCTCTCCTCCTCTCTCTCTCCTTCTCTCTCTCTCTCCTCCTCTCTCTCTCCTCCTCTCTCTCTCTCCTCCTCTCTCTCTTCTCCTCTCTCTCCCTCTCTCCTCCTCTCTCTCTCTCTCTCCCCTCCTCTCCCTCTCTCTCTCCTCCTCTCTCCCTCCCTCTCTCTCTCCTTCTCTCGTTCTCTCCTTCTCTCTCTCCTCCCTCTCTCTCTCTCTCCCTCTCCCTCAAAAGAAATACACTTTACAAAAAGAAAAAGGAATACCAGCAGTGTGATGAAGAGGTTCATCTCCATAGGCAGGGAGCACTAAGTACCCAGAGCTCCCGTAACGGAAGCTAGTGTGGACAGGGCAAGGGCCTCGAACCTCCCCAAACAGAAAGTAACCCAGTGTGGATGCCGGCAGGTGAGTCGAGGGGCTGGTAGGTAGCACAGTGACCTGATACCACACTTTCACGCACAGTCCTTTTATCTACCAGTCAACTGTCTTCTTTCTCTCTGACTTCAGGCTTAAGAATTTCTGACAAATTCAGCAGCATTAAACGGATATGTGTTTAGTGTGTGTATACATATGTGTTCATACGTGTGTACATGTACACATCTAGGGACAGGATTAAAGGACAGGGCGGTAAGCCGATGCGTTTGGTCGGGTTTCCACGGCATGCCATTCCACTTGGAGACGTGACGTGTAGGAAGAACGTCTGAGGATACAGAGCAGGCCGCGTTACGAGGGCCTCGTCGGTGGTTCTCTGGGCCGGCGTCGAACCTTGTGCATTAACAAGACGTGATGATGAGACCTCTGGGCTGCCCTCCCAAGTGCTGCTGTACATATAACGCAATGTACTACCAAAGTATGCACATAACAGAATTGTTGATATTAGCATGTTCGTAAAGATATAAGTCTATTTACAAATGAGCTAAGAAAAATGATTCACGGTATTGGCAGTGAATGTTTCATTTCATTTGAGAACTTTTCAGTTGTTAAGAAAGAATCTTATGAACTTTCTAACTAAAAAAAACGAAAACAAAACCCTTCATTAAGCTCTCTCGTCCTTGGCCAGGCGTCAGGTCTCTGTCTGACCACAGAATGTGAACTAACACCAACGGGAGGTTACTAGAACGCTATCTCATCAATTCTCTTAAACAAACACCACTGGAGGCACAGCACACCCCTGCGCCAACGAGAACAAGAGGTCACACACAGGACTCAAGCGAAGCCAGTGGCCGCCGGGTGCCCAACTGACATCGCAGACAAGCCGGGGCAAAGACAGCAAAATGCGATCATTGTTTCAGTCTTTAAAAAAATACTGCAGTCCAAAACCAGTTTGGACTCTGAAGACCTACTACATACAAGGCACCAGAGCGAAAACGTTCTGAAGGTGTAACACAGGGAGTAGGCCTGCCCGCACCAGCTTCCCAAGGAAGGGGCTGTCTGTCCACGGATTGCGTACCTTCCTGGCCAGCTCAACTCGGAGAAGGCACAGGCCTGTTTGCCGGGACGCGACGTGAAAAATTAGAGCTCCTCCAGCCCGTGATGAGGCAGTGGCTTCCCAGGGCCTCACCGTAACCATCAATGCAGAACATTCTTTAAAGTGAAGTCTTTCTAAAGTTTATTTAAGCTACATGAATCACATTTAACAAAAGACAGTCAAATATTGTATTCTCTCTTTTAAAGAAATACCACTCTCCTCCTAACCCTGATCATGTTTCCGTCCAGTTTCAGACAATTAGTTCTGACCGTTGGCCAGAGGATCAAATGCTTTGCAGATGCCCTCTCCTACTTCTTTCTCAGAGATTCTTTCCAGAATTGAGTGACATTCCCGAAGAGTGGAAAGCCAAGGTCTAACGCATCCAACCTTTAGTGTCTGGCCCTTGTTCCAGAGTGTCCTCGCCGTACCCTGCCACCCCGACTGCTTCATCTGTAATGTACCCGTTCTGCCGACCTGTCTTTGGGGTAAACTAGCTTCCCTTTCAAGGAGGCCCTCTGCCCCGCCCGGCCCAGGCTTCGTATGGAGAAGACAGCTCAGGACAAGACTGCAGCGTGGCAGAGATCGAGCCACTCTTCAATGTACAAATTAGACTCACGTGGCCCAGCTAGAGAAGCAGTAAACAAGGTCTGGGTCGCCGCCCATAGCTCTGCAGAGCAAACAGAAAAGCAGGACCTACCGCCTTTATCCCTAAGTAGGTCATCGATTAACACTGTCACCCATCACTGAGGCCCTAGCTTCAGAAGAGACCCACGTGTCCATCGCACAATAAAGAAAAGCTGTCCAACACCGAACCCAGCCTTCGCATGGGAATATCTAGGGCACCAGGAAGACTTTCCACCAGCCCTGTCGCTGGTGCTGACCTTCGGGGAGGCAGAGGATCTGAGACCTAAAGCATCTAGCCAATAAGACAGATGACAGGCCTCTTCTTCATAAGCACTAGAGTGGAAACTGAGAGGCCTCTGGGTAAGAAAAGCTTGAACAGATCCAGCCAAAGGTGGCTATTCAAGGAATGCCAAGGAAGATGTGCTTAACATGTGACCAGAGCACACTGACCTAAGATCTGATTTGAAGTGTCCCAAGTTCAAGGCAGATCATTTTACCCTAACTTTCTACCCAATCTTTAAAAAAAAAAATAAAAATAACATTGTACTTAAAATGCATGTGGTCAACATTTAAGTTTCCTGGTAATCTGGCAATTTGTTCTCTAAGATATTTCACTATCTATAGCATTACTAAACCTGAATTGCACAATCTATAAACATTGTGAAACAGTGAAAGAGGTTTCAAAGTATTCTGAAGAAAATATTTAGAAGTCTGGCTAATTTCCACACACTCTTGGCAACTTAAATAACATTTCTAATTAGGTTATAAGCAAAGAAGATTTCATTACATTGCAATTTTGTTTAAAATGGCCTCCATCCCTATACTGGTACAGTGGTGAGAGAAAATCACACGTGTATCAATGTTCCTGATGAGCTTACCCTGAGCACAGTACATACATACTACCTCATAAGGCTCTGACTTTTATTACAAGTATCCAAATTGATTCGAGGTGTCAGTGTGTGTGTGTGTGTGTGTGTGTGTGTGTAAATCCTGTAAAATAACTCCTTAACCAAGGAATGACTAAAAACTTCCAAATGGATACGGTAACACTTGGGCAAATGATGGCTATCTTTCTTGGGAGCTGACTTCTTAACTCCCATTGATGAGAAAGAGAGGAAAGAAAGAAAGAGAGGAGTCTCATACAACTACAATTTAAGTGACTAACCTACCATTTTATTTGAGCTAAATGATACTTAAATTATTCCAGTGATCACTATCCATTAGGTCAATGACAACACAGGCTCTCTAGTATATTTTAACATGTTAATTAAGTCATTTAACTTTTTTCCCCGCTCTTCTAAGCTATACTTTTAAAGACCCCAAGATGGAGAGTCATTGTTTAAGACAAGTCATGTGCTGATAATATTCCCCTCCCTGCCTCCAATTTTTTTTTTTTTGGGGGGGGAGAGGTTTTAGCTATGTCATGTGCACTCGCCAGAAAGACAGAGAGAGACAGAGAGACAGAAAGCGAGAAATCACCCCCCAGGTAAATGGCCACACCACAATCCTTTCTCCTCCATTCTCCTCTCGGGATCCTGGGCACGCACGCACATGCGTTCGGCGTGAGTTTAAGCCACCGGGTCCAAGACTTGAACCGTGGTTGACTACATGGGAGTCCAACGACGCAGTCATTACGCCACCCCCAATTTTATTCACATAGTAAATAAGCCATTCTGGAGTCAAACACTTATAGAACTCCCATCACTAAACATACTCTAAGAACCTACTGGGTACTTGTAGATTTACTTTGCTTAAAGAGTCAGAGTGACATTCTTTCCATCAGTTCTAAGATAAGTTCATCATTAGACCATAAAGAGAATGAAAGGTCTCAAACTGAATAATCATTTTTAATAAAATCATCTTTCCAGGAGGTTAAACTAAACATCTAACAGTAGGTCAAGGCGCTGTTTAAGCCAGCGTCCTGCTTCGGAACAGCTAGTAGAAACAATACAGGTCAGGGACACCGTCATTCTGAACCGTCGCACCGTCGTCTCTCAGAACAGGCGGGCCACCGCGGGGCCTTCACGGCCTTTGGTTAACGAGCTCTCTGACCTGAGAGTCTCGTCTGCTGGCCCGTGGCTGGCATTTTGGAGAGCAGACAAACCAGCGAGCAGGGGCTGGCTGACCCGAGGCTGAGCTACAGAACCCCAAGTCCAAGCTCCTGACACAGGTTAAGCTCACGCTCACTGTAGCCCTGTTCATTCCCCACTTCCCTGAGTGTCTTGTGATGTAAGAGTCTGAGTCACACAACTACACAACCAGCTATGACTTGCACATCTGTGTCGGATTGGCTCACCAGAGCTGAAGTGCTTGACTCCATACAGACTGAGTGGAGCCTACTATCTAGCAAGACCCCTCGGCTCTCCTTGACATTTGAATAGGACGAAAAGCCTTGCCCCCTGAGCTGGCAGACAGACACAGAACACCGGGTCAGCGCCGGAGGGAGCGCTTACCGTGGGCCTGGAGACAAGGCGACCACCTGCGTCTGGTGTTCGAGAACCAGCTGAACCCGGCGAGGGGAACAGCAGTGAGCCAGTATCACGGTAGGGAGCAAAGACCCAGCCTGGCTTGTGTCTGGTCCACAGGAAGTGAGACTCCAGAGTTACACGGGGCCTGCAGAGGGTCTGAAGTCAGGCTGGGGACACAAGATAAAGCCACTTTGTGTGTCCTGGCTACACACAAGACCGAGCTTCTTGGAAATGTGGAAGTCGCCGTGCGAGAGCTTGTGCCCAAACCTGCCATAACCTGGAGGACACAGAGGGAAGGTCTCAGCCAGCTGGCTCCCGGCGCACAGCGGGGACAGGAAGGCAGCACTCAGGCCCCCCGGGACATGGTGACGGATTTGCTCTTCGGGGGCAAGGAAGAGGTTTTGGGGAGAGTCAAAAGATAATGCCACGGTGTGAGTGCAGATGAGCAGAAAAGCCAGGCTGCCCTGGCCCCCGGGGAAGCGCCGAGCCCCCTCGAGTGTCTGGCGGAAGGAGGGCGCACCTGAGCTGCTGGGCTGGACCCACGGAGGCCCCACTGAGGATGCGTGTAGATCTAGTGTGTTTGTATGAAAAGTTACTTTTGCATTTGTTTTGTCAATTTTGTCTGATTCTGAACATTAGAAACATTGAGAAGGCAACATTAGAAACATAGAACACAGAGAAGGCCCGGAAAAGAAAGTGACACAGCCCTCTCCACGGAAGACAGCTCAGCAGTGGCCGAGACAAAGTCAAAGCAAGGCGAGGAGCCTGGAGAGTGACCACACACAGAGGGCAGCAAGAAGAGGAGCCAGTCGAGGGCTGCTGGCCTCGGGCAAGACAAGAGGACGGCACCGAGGGCTGGAGTGTCTCACGGGTTCCGAAAGGAGACAGCTCCCGCTACAGTGCGCACTCGGAGGGGGACCCAGGACGGCCGAGGGGAGAGGAGACCCCTTGTTGATGCTTACAGCTTCCATGACGCCCCACTCTTACCTTGATTTCGAGCTGCCAACGGCTGGCAGACCCTGAAACTCCAGCAATGGCTAGCCGGGACGAGTGACGCGGGGACGCCACTGCACAGCTCTGTGCGGCCACCCTGTGACAGCTTCCCTCAGAACTCAGCTGAACCTCCTCTCAGGGACGACTCACTCACGACAGAGGCCTCCCCCACTCTTGTCACATTTCGCTTTCTCAGGCGCATCGCAATGGGAAGGGCTGGATGCTGAAAGCAAAATGGAGCTGCAGGCCTGCCCTCACCGACAGGGGAGACGAGAGCCCTGCGCCAAGGAAGCCGCCGGACCGCTGCTCACTTGTTCCTGGGCTCATGTCACCCCATCTAACCCTCTAATGCCTTTACGGTAGGGGACTCATTCGACAGAGGGGCAAACGTCCCACACATCCAGTCCTGCTGGACGCAGACCCGGGAGGGCCGGGCGAGCACAAAGGCTCAACCCTAGGTCTGACGTGGCCATGCTGGAGAGCCCGCAGGAACTCAGCCTTCTCTGCTTGCCACAGTCCAGAGCCCGGGCCGTGGGCACTGTGTCCCCCCAAACGAGGGGCCCGCCTCTGTTCAGGGGAAAGCCTGACCGGTTGCTAAAAATTTTTTTTTTTTTTTGGAGAGGTTTTTGACATAGGGCCCATGCGCTCGCCAGACAGACACAGACAGACAGAAAGTGAGAAATCACCCCCCGGGGGGATGGCCATGCCACGATCCCTTCTCCTCCATTCTCCTCTCGGGACCTTGGGCACGCACGCACATGCGCCCGGCGTGAGTTTTTTTTAAGCCACTGGGTCTGGGACTTGAACCGCAGTCGACTACATGGGAGTCCAGCAACATAGCCATTACGCTAACTGCTGGTCTCTGGTTGCTAACATTTTTTACCGTCTGCCCCAGTGGCCTCCGGTCATTACCCAAAGCCATAAATCCTTTTCAGTGTGCAGCGGACTCCCAGCTCCCACAGTGACGCGGGGACCACATGATCCACCTGGCAGTCTGGGCGAGAGCCGAAAATCCTGACACGGGCCCAGCAGATGGCTCAGTGGAGTGGCTGGAGTCCCTGACCTGGGCCTGGGTGCACGCCGAGATGCCAGGAGGAGAGTGAAGGGACCGCAGGGGGCCACCCCAGGGGGCGTGACTTCTCTGTTTCTCTGTCTCTGTCTCCAGCAAGAACACGCGCCCATAGCAAAAATCTCTCTTCAACAAATAAACAAAACTATGACACGCCCCGGGGAAACACCCGCTTCCAGTTGGGCTCCTATTCGCACCCAGTCGCGGTCCCGCACCTCGCCTCCATGTAACCAGGAAGTTCAGCACAAACCCAAACAGCCAGCGGCAGGCCCGACAGGACCGGGTTCTGGCTGCCGCTCCACCCCTGGGCCGCCCGGGTTACAGGCTCCGGCGCTCAGAAGCCGCCCGCCCAGCACCGGCGGGTGTCACCGGTCTTCCCGGCAGGTGCAGCGTCGGCGCAGACCGGCGGGCGGGGGTGTCCGTGCGCGTCCCCGGACCCCGTCCGCGCCGCCCCGGCCCGACACAGGTGGCCCCGCGAGCGCGCTCCTGACGCCCCTCGGGAAGGCCGGCCCCGAGGCGGGAGCGCGAACAGAAGGGCAGGCTGGGCGGTCGGCACCCCAAGGGGACGAGGACCTCGGAGCCCGCACAGCCCAGGCCACCCGCTTTCCCGCAGGTCGCTCTTCCGCGCACGTCCGCCGCCCCGCCCGGCCCCCGGCCCCCGGCCCCCGACCCCCGGCCCCCGGCCCCCGGCCCCCGGCTCCCCGGCTCCCCGGCTCCCCGGCCCCCGGCCCCCGACCCCCGACCCCCGGCTCCCCGACCCGGCGGCACCTCGGCTCCCTGGGGCCGGGCCGGCGCGGCGCTCCGGGCAGGCGCTCGAGGAGGTGCGGGCGCCCGCGCCGCGGGGACGCAGCCATGGCGGGCAGGACCCGGCGGCCGAGGCGGCCTCGCACCCGCGGCCCGGCGCTCCCCGGCGCCCCCGGGCTTCTCGCGCGCCCGAGAGCCACGCCGCCCGCCCGGCCGCACCCACCTCTCGCCGGGGTCCGCCGAGTCCACCTCCTCCTCCTCAGCCGCCATGGCCGCCGCCGCCGTCACGCAAGCGCCGGGCGCGCGGAGAAGCCGGCTGACAGGCCGACTGGGCCGCCCGGGCCGCGGCCGCCCTTAAGGCGCCGCCCGCGCATGCGCTGTCCGCCCAGCGCGCAGCCGCGAGCGCGCCCGCCCGCCCCGCCCGGCGCCCCGGTCCGCCCGGGTCCGCCCCGCCCGGCTGGCGCGACTGGCCCGGCGGGGTGCGGTCGCTACTCTGCGTGGTCGCCGCGTTCACGCCTCCGCCGCCGGCGTGCACGGCCGGGCTGGGCCTGCGCGGGCGCCCGGGTGCCCCGCGCCGAGCTGGTGCCGCGGGGGCGAGCGGAAGGGCCCTCGCTGCCGGCCCTGCCCGCCGTGGGTGACCGGGGACAGGGCGACTCCGGTCCCTCCCGGCGTCTGTGCTCCCTACGCGCGGGCGCCGCTCTGGACGCTGCGGCCGCGGGGCGGGCTTGGAGCAGAGTCGGTGTTTAGGTGCCCGGCGTTCTTGGGGGCAGTCGCTAGGTAGATGCCAGCATTTCTCGAGCTCTTTTCAAGCTTTCTAGCCCCTCGGATACGACCTGCGTTTGCGGTTTACCGCTCCCTGCCGTCCTCCCCGGTGCGTGGCGGCGGCGGGAACGTCCTGTACTGCGGGCGGGGCGTCGCTCCCGCCTGCCTTCTCCCTACCTGCAGCCTTTTTCTGTCTCCTACCTTCCCCCCTTCCCCGACTGCCTCTGTCACCCACCCAGCTCACATTCCCAACTTCTATAATCCTGTCCTTTTAAAGGACACTTACTGGGGATGCTTCCAGCTACACTGAAGTCTCTCTAGGGTAGGGAGGGAGGCTTCTGTGATTTGGAGGGGAAAGGCCACCCGTGATCTCTTAGGCGGTTATTACTAAGAAGTATTTTTGTTGTATCTGACCCAGTTCATACATGTTCTAGGGAAGACTAGAATAAAGGGGGAAATAGCAACCGAGAAAACCTAGGAGGAAGCTCTCGTGTTGGGGAGGGGGTGGGGGGGTGGCCCCTCCGCCCTCGCCCTGGGAGCCCTCTGCCTGTACCACCCAGCCTGCAGGTGGGGCTGCTGGCAGAGGGAGTTCCATTCCTGTGGGCTGAGTCTAGCTGCAAAACCCTAGAATGTGACAGCAGCTCTCAGGGCACTGCCAGAAAGTTAGGGTTGTGAGCATGCGCCCTGCAGGGTCTGCGGGCCTGGGTCCTGTTCTGGACACTCGTGGCTGCTGCCCCAAAATAAATAAACAGGTCACTGACCCAAGGCTGGACCCGACCTGACAGATCAGCGCATGGGGCCCGGGGTCTCTCCCAGCACATCCAGCTTGTGGTCTCGCCAGCTCCAGGCCCCGGGTCTCTCTGGGGGTAGTTCTTGCTGCTGGTAGGAGCTGTCTTTAACTGTGGCGAGCAGTCCAGGCTGGAACTGGCCGTCTGTCCAGGCCCTGGGTGTTATTAGCTGTGGGACCACCCTCCACCCTGGAGCCCTTGCACTGTCTCCTTGGGTGACGAGGAGTCTAACATCTATCACGCCAACCTCGAGGGCCCCACCCGTGCCAGCCTCACCTGCTGCGGGAACAGACCTCTGTCACATGCCCCAGCACTTGGCTGGTACCCGAGAGCAGGTCTCCTGGGTTTTAGGCCAGCCTGGCTCGACCTCCAAAGTCACTTCCTTCTGACCTCCTCGCCAGTCACCTGGCTGACAGCACTTATGCTGGGAGAGCCTCCGCACCTGCTGGGAGCTGCCCGGTCAGATGGGGTTGTGACACTGACCACAGTGTGCTCTGTGTGCTCTGCCTCAGGGCTGTGGCCCAAAGACCTGCAGGCTGCCACTGAGCCACCAAGATAAAGCAAACCATGTGGGTCAGTGATGATGACGGTGCCCCCCTGGTTTCAAGGCAGGCTTTGAAATGCTGAGTAATACCATGACGATCTCAGAGCCTGGACCTTGGTCACGAGCCTGCCAAGCAAGCGCTTGGGACCAGAATGACAGTGCGACTGGGGGGGGCGGGGGCCCTGAGGGCCTCAATGGCCTGGCTGCCCTGTAAAGATTTGTAAAGGAGTGCTGTAAAACAGGCCGGGACAGCAAGGTGGTAGGAATGATGCAGCTGGTACAAGAAGTGGTGGCTGAGTCAAGAGGAAGAGCTGGGCACCGACCAGCTGCGTGATCTTGGGGGCAGTCACACGACAAGGGCTTCTCAGGTGCTGATCCTGTGCTCTTGGTAAATTACAGGTTCTGACCCCGGGTCTGGGTTGGGGCCTGAGATTCTCCTGCTAACTAACTCTCGGTGGTGCCTACGTCCCTGCTGCCGGTCAGCAGGCTATCCCTGAAGTCAGCGAGCTCTGAGGTAGCCTGTCTTCTAGAATGTTCTGCGGTGATGGAAAGGTTCTAGACCCTCACCGTCCAGTACAGTAGCCAGCAAACACATGTAGCCATGGAGCATCTGAAATTGGGCGAGGGCGACTGGGTTTTTCGTTTTAATTAAGTTACGATGGAAAACTGCATTGGCTATGACTGCCACAAGGCCTAGATCTCCTAGTCCTCATCTACTAAAATGAGAGCTTGAGGGGCCCGCAGATGGCGGAATGGCTATGTCACTGGACTCCCACATAGTCGATTGTGGTTCGAGTCCTGAGCCTGGTGGCTTAAAACTGACACCAGGCGTGTGTGTGTGCACCCAAAATCCTGAAAGGAGAATGGAGGAGAAGGGGTTGTGGCATGACCATCCCCCCTGGGGGGGTGATTTCTTGCTTTCTGTCTCTCTGTCTCTTTAGTGAGTGCACATGTCCTATAGCAAAAATTAAAAAAAAAAAAAAAAAAAAGGGTCTGAGGACTAGACCCATAGCATGCTTTTCAAGCTGCTGGGTTCGGGACTTGAACCGCACAGTCGGCCATGTGGATCCAGCTGCCTTACCCACCATGCCACTGACTGTCCCATTATCTGTTAAAATTAAGTATGTAATTAAAAAGAAGAAAGGCCCCTCCTGTGAAGAAAATATTTTCTGTGTAGTTAATTCACTGCCCCCAGGGATGAAGGCAGCCACAAGTCCCGAAGCTGGAACAGACAGGGGTACGCATAGACCAGAGGCCCAGGGCTCAGGGCTGAGCCACTCACACTCAGCAGGAGCCAGACCTTGAGAGCCCAGATTGGGTGACTAGGAAAGGAACCTGTTCAGCGAGGCCAACCCTGGGAGAGAGCCGACCGGAGTCCATACCCCTCTCTGCTGTGCTGGACAAGGTACGAGGGAAGGGGCCAGTGTGAGGGCCTTCTGGAAGCAAAGGGCAGGTTACTCATTACCGTAGGGCAGCACCCGGACCTGAGCGTTGGGGGCCAGCACTACTTGAGGGGTGCTTTTGGTTCTGGGCAGGCAGGCAGAATGAGCAGTCTGGGTTCTGTGCAAGGGCTGAAAGATAAGTGTTGAACGAGGCAGCAGGAGCAACACGGAGTTGGTCGAGACGACTCTTAGGTCTTGGCTTAGAAGCAGGGCCGTGTAGGTGCGACTTCGCAGGGCTAACCTGGTCAAATCTCAGCTGGGCATGGGGGCGTAGAGTCCTTCCCCTCCCCTCCGCTGGGCCAGGGTTGCAGAGACTCAGCGTGGTTACTGCTCACTGTGGCTAGTTAAGCACTAGGCTGGGTCTGTTGTGAGAGGGTTGGAAAGGTAAGTTCTGTACGGCTCGTCGTGAAGCGAGTCTGAGTCTCCTCCGGTTTAACCGACTGAGACGGACTCCAGGACTGAGTACAATATGGAGTCACTTCTGCTCTCCTACGACCTGGTTACAGTTCTTAGCCAATTCTCACAGTGATTAGAGTCTATTTTTCCTGCCCATACATCTAAATTGTGACTTCTATTGATCAATAGCAAAAGTGATGCCATATGACAGTAATTATGCTGTTATCGGGGGAGCCGGTCACCTCAGGAGAACCGGAGTTTCCTGTCCCAATGCACCGCTGCCCAGAGGAAAGCGAGCCTGAAAGCAGGAAAGGGCAGGTGGGGTGGTGAGGGCGGAGAAGGTGAAGGGGGCCGCGGTCGCCCAGAGCCACGCATGCCGGTGCTGCCCCCACCCGCCGTAGGTGGGGTGGTGAGGGCGGAGAAGGTGAAGGGGGCCGCGGTCGCCCAGAGCCAGGCATGCCGGTGCTGCCCCCCACCGCCATCGCCCTGGTTTGTAAGAGGCTCCACACGAGGAAGGCACAGTGGGCCGAGACTCCAGAAGCACAGCAGGGTACATCTTGCCCTCAACGTGCCCAAGAACCAGAGCAAGGACCTGGAACTCGCCCCAGCCTTGGAGCAGCTCCCGTTCCGATGCCCTCTGACACTCTGCATGGCTCTGCGGGAAACCGAGTTAGACTGAGAGGCAGCTGGAGCAGTGACTGTCCGGCTTCGAGCTCCAGGGCTGTTGGTGGCAGGTAGGCGAGAGAGGAGAGGAGAGCCCAAAGACACGGTCTGTGCCCTGCCCCCAGGAGACACGGAGTCACGATGGTTGGACAAGAGCATTCTAACACTGTTCTCTTCTGCCTTCCATTTCATTTGATATTGTAGAGGAGTCCTGGATTTCTTTTTTTTTGTTTTTGTTTTTTTTTTTTTTTTTTTTTTTTTGCTATAGGGCAATGCACTTGCCAGAAAGACAGAGGGAGACATAGAGACAGAAAGCGAGAAATCAACCCCCCCCAGGGGGATGGCCACGTCGCAGTCCCTTCTCCTCCATTCTCCTCTCGGGATCTTGGGCACGCACGCACACGCGCCCGGCGTGAGTTTAAGCCACCAGGTCCGGGACGCGAACCACGGTCGACTACGTGGGAGTCCAGCAACATAGCCATTACGCTAACTGCTGGTCCCCTGTGTGTGTGTTTTGAAAAAAATCCTGGTGTGATTGTAAGCCAGGAACCATAGCTTCAAACTAAAAGAAACATTGAACTTCGTATCCGTTATTTCAGTTAACTTCGCTGCTCTCTCCTGCTTCCCTGGAAAACCGCCTCCCGACGAGGGCAGAGTAGTAATGGGAGGAATACGCTTCTCGGCATAAGGGGGAAGACATCCGTGACGTGATGAGCGCTTTATTCCTCGTGTTCTCCAAAGATGCTGCCTCGGGGGCGTGGTCCTGTGCTCCTGTGCGGAGGTCAGCAGAGACGGTCCTTCCCGCACATGCGACTTCTGCAGGTGCCTGCACCTGGGACTCCTTTTAGAGACGGCCAGTTGCTCACTTGTCACATTAATACTCAGACGGCACACAGTTCATCAGACGGGAAATCGCAGACTCCGAGTCAGCACAAACAGAACAGCCAGCTTCTTCGGGTACGAGGAAATGCTTACAATGGCCTGGAAGCTGCAAACCCATGCCCGGTACTTTCTGATGTGGGTACTTTCTCAAGTCCTGCTGAGTCCCCACCCACAAACCCTTTGACGGCTATCTTGCTTTTTATTACATTTAGTTTTTTAGTGTCTTTAAAATAATTTCTGATTACATTTTCTTCTGTAATTATGGCTAACAGCAATAACAAAAAATCAAGTTACTCTTGGTTAATTTCGAAGTTTTATTTTTTAATTTAATTTAATTTTAAATTTTTTTTAGTTTACTATGAGGCACGTGCACTTGCCAGAGAGAGGGAAAATGAGACATCACCCCCCCCCCTGCCCGGGATTGGCCATGCTGCAATCCCTTCTCCTCTCTGGGTTTGGGGCGTGCACACACACGCCCAGCGTGTTTTTCAAGCTGCCGGGTCTGGGACGTCCAGTCGCCCTGTGGAATCCAGCTCCTCAGCCTCTGCCAGGTGTCGGCCCTCTAAGTGTTACTTCCTGTTTTTTCCCAGCCCCCAGGAAGGACAGCAGACTTGATATTCTTGGCGATTTTGCTCAGAAACCTGACAGCTTCCTGTTCACAGAGAAGTTTCAAGTTCCTGTTCTTTTTCTTATCTTGTAGCCCCACGTCCTTTGGCCAGCCTCGGGCATTCCCGGCGCCTGCCCTCCCTCTGTTCTGTTGGACTTGGTGACTTCGCCGTCCTCTCACCTTTCAACTCCACCGCCCTTGCCACATGCCCTGCCCTCACGTGGGCGAACGTGTGTAAGTCACTGTGAGGTGGTGCGAGGCCTGGACAGGGCTTCCCGCGTGTGGCCTTCTCTGTCAGCGGCGTCACACGGCGTCTGGCCCTTTGTGGCTGGCTTCTTTCACCGAGCTTCTGTCTCTGTATTGTGGGTCAGTTCTTGATTCCCGTTTGTGACCAAATAATGCTCCATTGCTTGGACACGCCACGCTTATTTAGAAATAAATAGTAACTGTAGTAGTCACGGCCACGCTGCGCCGGCCATGGTGCGCTGTACTTGTTCCATCACAGCGTGAAGCTATGACTTCCGACCTCTGACGATCCCCGTTTACAAATGAGGAAACCACAACCCAGGAAAGCGCAGCCTGTCTCTGAGTCACACTGCAGAGCTGTGATTGCATCCGAGTCCTAAACCCTGCCGTCTGTCCGTCTGTCTCCTTCCAGGGCCCACGGGGAGGTGGCCGGACGGGGACGGGGACCGGGACTGGGGCTGGACGGGGCGGGACTTGCATACCTGGAAGGCTGACTGGTCACTGCCCTCGCTGGATCAGGGGACACTTGGGTAGCTGGTGAGACATCGTTTCTGGATTTCTAGGAGGGGTCCCAGAGATTGGCGTTTGAGTCGTGGACAGAGGAGCGATGTGGGCAGGCTTTGCCTCGTCCACCGAGGCCCCGATGCCGTGAAGGGGCAGAGGGAAGGCGGACACTCGCTCTGGGCTGGGTTCTGCGTTCCAGTCCCAGCTTCCTTGGCTCTCCAGGTGGCAGGCCACTCTGTGGGGCCTCTCAGCCTCCGTGGCCGTGGCCGTAGCTGCCAGTTCCCACGACTGCCAATTCCTCTCGCTCTCACGACTCCATATCCCACCTTGGTCCTGGTCCTTGGAGAGCCCTGACCGGTACAGCCAGTCTCCTGCACTCCACGTTCCTAGCGGCCCACACAGAGAAAGCAGAGGTGTCTGACTCAGCTGCCCACGACACTGGGAGCGAAGGGCTTTGGCACCATCGGTTCCCTGTACAACGCGGAGGTTAGGTTGGGTAACTTCCACATCCCCTTCCACTGTAACATCGTCTTCTCAATCTTAACCCAAAGACAAACTCAGACTCCGAGTGGCTCCGCTTTAAGGTGAGAGCACATGCAAGCGGTGACACCGTGGTGCTAACGCAGGCCAGCTGGAGGTCTGGCCGGATGCAGCATCCTGAAATTAGGACAGGGCCCCAACGAGAGCCACCTAGGTGCGGCGTCACGGGGAGGCCTGTGAGAGACCAGGAGAGGGGGACTGACGGGGTGGGGTGGTTCCCCAGGGACAGCGGCCGACTGAGCGAGCACAGGGAGGAGCGTCTGCTCCTGCTGTCCCCCCTGTAACCCCGAGGGCACACTGAGTTTTTCCAGAGCCTGGTGGCACTTGCTGTTGGTCTCCCCGGAACCAGTTACAGAATAAACTCCGTCTCCAGCCTCTGCCTCTGGTTTCACTGACCACAAGGAGCAGCAGCCAGACTTAGTCGTCCGGTAACAAGGGGTTACGGTAATACCGCGCCCCACGGGGTACTTTCTGTCCCTCTGCCGCGCACACGTGCCCTCCGGCAGTTAAAGGAAGGGGCAGAGTGAGGGCGCGTGCTGATTCTCTCCTGTAACCAGTTACAGAATACCCTCCCTTCTCCGGCCTCTGCCTTCCACGTCGCTGACTGGGAGAAGCAGCAGCCAGCCGTAGTCTAGCCGATGACGGTGCCAGGCAGCAGTGTGCTATGTCAGTCTCCCCTCCTCTCCATTCCTCCCCAAACTGGGGGCTGGGAAGAGCCCCTTAAGAGCATGGCAGATAGAACTCCTGGGGCCTTTTGTTTTTACATTATGTCATAGCAAAACAAAATACACTCTAAACGTCGACAGTTGTGAAAACAAAGCTAAGTCGTAACTCTGAACGTGACTCGGCAGAATAAGAATGCATTTCCACGGAAGATTCCTGCCAGTCGGCCCAGCCGAGGTGCTGAGCTGGAGGAGGTTCTGCTTGTCCACAGAGAGGCCACACGGAGGCCACGGTCACTGCCAGCTTACCCTAAAGCCAGGAACGGCGGTGTGCTCTGTGGTCCCAGCGACCAAGAGGCCGAGACAAGATGATCAGCAGCTCAAGGCTGGCCTGGGAGGTACAGAGCAGTCCCTTCTGAAAGAGCCAGGCGTGGTGTGTGCCTGTGGTTCCAGCTCCCGGAGCCTGAAGCAGAAGGATTGTGACACAGCATAGGCCCTGTGTATAAAACACGTATGTGCGCGCGCACACATGCATGCACACACAAATAATACATCTTTAAAAAAATGTTTCTCGGGAACCAGCAGTTAGCGTAATGGCTGTGTCGCTGGACTCCCACGTAGTCGACCGCGGTTCGCGTCCTGGACCCGGTGGCTTACAGCTCACGCCGGGCGCGTGTGCGTGCGTGCCCAGGATCCCGAGAGGAGAATGGAGGAGAAGGGATTGCGGCGTGACCATCCCCCTGGGGTGTGATTTCTCGCTTTCTGTCTCTATGTCTCTCTCTGTCTGTCTGGCGAGCGCACGCGCCCTATAGCGAAAAAAACCTCTCCAAAAAAATAAAAAATAAAAATAATAAAAAAAAAAAACGTTTCTCAGGACCAGCAGGTGGTGAGGTGGTTAAAGGTGCTGGATGCTCACATGGCCGACCCCAATTCGAGTCCCAGACCCGGTAGCTTGCTTTCTCACTTTCTCTATTTCTCTCTCTCTCTCTGTCTCTCTCTCTGGTGAGCACTTGTGCCCAATGCCAAACTAAATACTACTACTAATAGTAATAAGTAAAATGGATAATTTTTTTAAGAAGTTTCTCACTGGTCAACTAAGCAACTTGTAACAGGTAGAAATACTTAGATAACCGTGGACGCCTCTTAAAAGCTCAGTAGAGGAATGTGGGTAGATGAATGCCCGGGAAGCAGCTGGGCCCTGCCCGTAAACAGCGAGCATGTGCTGTGCTTGGACGGAGAAGCAGAGACACACCAAGGCCTGCACGTGTGCGTGTCTGACTCCAGAGCAACCACTCCACAGAACACGCCAGCTCCACGTATCTGAGCAGTGCGTTCAGGGCAGCTGTTTGGAGAGCCGACAGTGCTGTCCTTACTGCCCGAGGAAGAGTTCACCCCTAAACCTTTGAGGATGGGCTCGACTTCTGAAACCAAGCACAAAGTAGACCGGCGTCTTACCTGGTGACTGAGGGGAAGAGTCAGGGTGAACAATGAAAACCGAGAAGTGTCACCTGGATTTCTAGGTGGTGAGTGGAGCCGGCCGGGGATCGGTGTGTACTCCAGGCGTGTTGGCAGCCAGCCCAGGCAGGGCCCAGACGTGCTGAACGGATGGCAGGGCAAGCCCGGAAAGGACTCGGGAGTGTTCCAGGCCCGTGTGTCACTCGGAGAACTGAGTCCACATGATTTATAAAGAACAGAAGGTTATTTAGCTCGTACTTGGGGTCCAACGTGAAGGGGCCATATCTGTGGGGACTGCATGGCGAGAGGAACAAGAGCAGGACAGGCGTCTGTGTCCATGTGTCTGTCTCACTCCCTCTCTGATAAGCCCACCAGCGTTCAGAACTGGGGCTCTGCCCTACGACCTTAGTCCTAGTCACCTCTGAAAGGCCCCGCCTCTTACTCCTGAGGTTGGGACATGTCTCACCTTACTCCCATCGCAAGCACGTTTCAGCATGTGGATCTGGGGGACACGTTCACACCCTAGCAAAGGGACCTCGCTGCAGAGGAGTGGGTCAGTTGACTCTGTCACCTAGGAGGAAGAAAGCCTTTCAAAGCCCAAGGGCAAACACAGGAAGAGGTTGACAAGCAGTACTACCTAGAAACAAACACACAAACAAACAGACGTGTAAGGAAAGACAGGACAGGCAGGGAGAGGGCATGTGCGTATTTTCTCCAAGAGGGGACAAAAACACCAGCCCCCCCCCCCCCACACGATGCAGGAGCCCCTGACAAAACAGAACCAGGGACCCAAGTCCTGAACAGAGAGATGTGGGAACAGGAAACATCGCCTGTTACACGCAGGAATCACACTTAGCCTCCCCTGAAAGGGAGAAAGGCGAGTTCAAGTCCCCCAGACCCAAATGCTTGATAAGACTCTGTTGAGAGTAAAATCCTGTGCACAAGGAGACGAGCCCCATGGAAGGGGGTTCGGGAGAATGTGAGAAATGGCTGCCGTGTTAGCATTGACCCAGCAGTCTGGCTTCTAGGAATCACCCTGATACTACACCTCCACAATAATCGATAGTATTGGCACGCGTTGTGCAACACGGCATCGTCTGTAGTAGCAAAGGGTTAGCGGCAACTCCAACATCCAGTGACGAGGCTTCGGTACATACGCGAACGGGAGCAGCCACGCAAAACACACAGAGGAAAATGGAACTGAAATAATCAGCGTGTATTTTTAGGTTAAGAAGCTAGTGGACAGCGTACATAGAATGTGCTATATTTTGTGTTTAAGAGAAAAAAAAAGGAATAAGAATATGTTTAGGTATTTCCTTATATTTGCAAAAAGAAGCAATAAAAATAATTTCCTGTAGGAAGTAGGGGGAAGTGAGGTGAAGAGGAAGGTTGCCACTGAAACTTGTGTGAATTTGGATACCTTTCCGTAGAGTTTTTAACTTTGGTACTACATACATGTTTTACATATTCAAAAAAAATTAAAATAATTTAAGGGCAAAAAATAAAATCTTCACATGGAAAATGAGCCTAACTTTATTTCAAATGTGGCAACAACAGTTACACAGAGAACAGAATTCGTTCAGTACGCCGATTATATGCTCCTAGTGGGACACAACCTAAGGGTAACGAATACAAAGAAATGACAATCTTTACTCAGTAATGTATTGTTAATACAGAATCATAATTCCGAACCTAGAGAAAATGAATGCACAGTCTTTAATTGGGAGAAAAGAAATGTTAAGTTTTTTTTTTTTTTTTTTTCTTTTTGGAGAGATTTTTGCTATAGAGTGCACGCACTCACCAAAGAGACAGACAGCAAAAACTCGCCCCCCAGGGAGGACGGCCATGCTGCAATCCCTTCTCCTCTGTTCTCCTCCTGGGATTTGGGGCACACACGCACACGCACCCGGCATGATTTTCAAGCCACCAGTGATTCTGGGACTTGAATCACAGTCAGCCATGTGGGATTTGGGGCACACATGCACATACTGCCAGGGTGTGTTTCAAGCCTCTGGGTCTGGGACTCAAACCATGCTCAACCATTTGGGAGTCCAGGGCCTTAGCCACTATGCCACCTGCTGGCCCTGAAATATTTTATTACTACAACTCAGGATCTTCAGTGTAAGAGGAAAGAGATGCAAAAACAAAGATTAGCTCAAAGACATTAGCATGCTGTGAGGTTAAGCTTGAATTGAGAAGACACATGAAGTCATTAGAAGTGTGTTTTTCGGGGACCAGCAGTTAGCGTAATGGCTATGTTGCTGGACTCCCATGTAGTCGACCACGGTTCAAGTCCCAGACCTGGTGGCTTAAACTCATGCCGGGCATGTATGCGTGCGTGCCCAAGATCCCAAGAGGAGAATGGAGAGGAGATTCCCCCCCGGGAGGTGATTTCTCACTTTCTGATTCTCTGTCTCTCTGTCTGGCGAGCGCACGCACCCTATAGCGAAAACCTCTCAAAAAAAAAAAAAAAAAAAAGAAGTGCGTCTTTTGTACATCTGACCCCCGAAAGCACCTAGAAGCAAGAACACCCCATGTGAATGAGCACAGCTGGCACCTAGATCTAATACCGGTTCCCACCAATAAAGAGAATGTCCTTATCCCGGGGACATGCATGTTGAAATATTTAGGAGTCAGACGTGGTGAGTCGCCGTCTCTCCCACCTTCCAGCTGTGTGCCCGTGTGATAGCCATCTAATTATTACAGCACGAGACATCTCTCCTTGCACCTGGCCAAACCTCCTACTGCTTGAGCTCGGGCTGCCCACGTCCTTATGACGAAATGGGCCCCATTCTGAGCATGAGCCCAAACCACAGGGGTCTGAAACAGTAAGCGGCCTGTCTCGGAGTCTCTGAGACCCTGAGAGCAGGCCGTGCCACCCGCGCTCCGATGTTCTGCTTGAAGCTACTCGGGTGTTTCCACGGGATGCTTGGGACCCCCAGCGGCTTTGTTCACTGCCTTTACCCGTCCCAGCTCCCAGCCTTTTCCATCTCTCCGGCTGTGAGAGGAAAGCTTTCCATTCGCCTCGCTGGCGCGGGTGTGGCCGGGACGCCACACAAAGCTCTGTGCTTGGGGCGCGATAGCTTTGGGGTTCTAGTTTTCCAGCTGCTACGTCTAGTGCTGAAGTTCCTTCTCCTGTAAACAGAGATTTACAGAAAGAAGAACACGCCTGCCAGTAACACGAGCTGCGAAAGAGAGACCAGAGCGAGATTTCGCTGGAGGGTGCGGCAGCACAAGTGGAAACAGACATCCCCAGACTCCAATCCTGGGCGTGTCCGCAGCGTCCTCCTGTGCCATAATTCAAATGCGTTCGAATGAGTAAGGGCAATCAGCGCTTTCTTAGTTACAAGAACAACATTTTGCTATACTATATCATTTGTAATTATCCTTAATCCCGACAGTGATTGTTTTCAGCCCTCAGTGAAAAGGGTGGGCTCTGAGTGGTCGCAGCTCTCCCCGCCTCCCCGTGGGCACAGCACACGCCATGTCCCAGCCGCTGTGGGTCTGTCACACACCTCCGGGTGGCTTCATACGCTCCAAATATCCTCGCACGGAGCGCCGTGGAAACAGTAAATCCTCTGTTTACTCGCATGACCGGGGAATCAGACAATCAACCGTGACCGTCTATCAAAAGTGTAAGAACACAGAATGCACTGAGCGTGAAATCCTATTGAAAGCTGTTTCATTCTCTTAATTATTCATCAGGTTCCTCAGAGGCTGACAGACCGCCAAAGCCATTGTCGCGGACATTAATTACCACTGTCATGTGGCCGTGGAAGGATGTGTTTGAAGAGTTCTGTTTAGTAGATCAGGGCTAGGGAGAGTTCTTGCGAACCCACCCTCCTGCTACGTGGTGAGGAAATGGGAGTCCTGGAAGTGAGCCTTCCGATCTCGGTGTTCAGGACAGATTCTATTCTGCGTGAGCCCCTGTGCAGACGCCTGGAAGGAGAGAAGCCTGCCAACGGGGCTGGGTGGGCAGACACAGACGAGGCAAGTTTTCCCCTACTAGGAGGGTGTGTTTTGTCCCTGGCTAGTCATTATTCTTTCTTTCTTTCTTTTTTTTTAGAGAGAGAGATTTTTGTTATAGAGCACATGCGCTCACTGGAGGGACAGAAAGTAAGAAATCACCCCCCAGGGGAGATGATCATGCCACAATCCCTTCTCCTCCATTCTCCTCTTGGGATTTTGGGCATGCATGCACACACACCTGGCGTGAGTTTTAAGCTGCCTGGCCCAGGACTCGAACTACCGTCGACTACATGGGAGCCCAGCAACGTAACCATTATGCCATCAGCTGGTCCTGGCTAGTCGTTATTGCAAATTCAGTCAACACTGACCAGCCGCCTCTCTTTATCATGCTTTGTGCTCGTGTGGGAACACAGAACAGAGGTGGTTGAGTGAAGCGGCTTCGAGCAAACTCACTGGCAGAAGCTGAGAGTTTACTTTTCAATCACTCCTCTACCCCACTGTCTCCAAGCACATGCCAAGTAGCGGGAGGTACCGTGACGTCAAACCTGTCAAGTATAGATGCACCGATGGCTGGTGCTTACGTAGCAGTTCTTCCATCAAAGCTCCGGAACGTGGCTCATCCTGGAGCGCCCTCCAGCAACACCGTTTTAGGCCCCTCCGTGTCCTCTCTCCTTGCTGGGCCCTCTTCCCACCCCAGCACACACCTCTGCACCCCCGCTCTCAAGACGAGGCCTGGCGAGGCTGCCCCTCCTCCCGAGTTAGACTTGTGTCGCTATGCCAACCCCAAGCCGGAGAACCCTTCCCGGGGATGGGGACGGGGACGGGGACTGGGCTGCCGTCCAAGCAGGCGTACATCTGACAACGTGCTAACATGTCAGATTCTACTTTCTGGAAAAGCAGATTGTTTATATTCCCATCAAAACCGACTTCTCCACTTATTTTAGATGTGTGGCATGAAGATCCGTGTCCTGAACATCGTACCAGGAATGCACCGCAGACACCCAGGAAGGGTGTGGACGCCAGCCCTCTGGATGTGGGGCAAGCCGGCCGCGTCATCTGCTGTCTGGGCTCACTGCACTGCCGGGACTGCAAATGGCGAATTCTTTGACACTGCCTCTGAAGACGAGGCCTAGTTCTGTCCTCCTCAAATGGCTGGACGTACCACTTGCTTCTGACAAAGAGGACAAAGCAGAGATCAGGTTGTGTGGCCTTGGGCAGCACAGCTTCCTGCTGTGGGAACTGTGTGTCCACGCCTGAGCCCCTGTGAGCAGTCCTCTGGAGAGCGCTACACGGAGGGCCCTGGGCCTCCTGCCGGCAGGCTCCGGAGCGGCTCCCTTCGAAGCAGATCTCCAGGCCTCGTCAAGCCCTCAGATGGCGGAAGCCCCCTCAGACAGCCCGGCTAGCACCGAGGAGAGAACCTGAGCCACAGCCTCCCTGCAGAGCCCCCTCCACGCCCCCGACTCCCAGAGACGGTGCAATAATAAATGGCCATGCTTTTAAACTGCTACCCTGAAGGTAGCTTGTGCAATAGCAGTGGGCACCACGTGCTCCCCCTGACGCTGTCATCCAGGCTACTTTCCTCACGCTCCCCTTCAGGGGCAGTTGTGCAGCCGCACGCTCCCGTGAGCAGGACCGTCTCGTCCCTGCCTCCCGCCAGTGCCCGCTGGAATCGGGCCCTTCACTGAGGTTCAGAACTCAGCCAGCTGGGTGCTTTTACCCTGCCAATGCCCAGTTCAATGTTAGTGCGACAGCGAGGGAGGGAAGTCTTGTCGCACTCTCACCTACCGCCCCCTGCACAGATCGCACGGCCAGCTTTACCGTCCTCGTGGATTGGAGTCGGCAGCTAGAAATCCCGCTACAGTGACACGTGCTTTCATGGGCATGCCTATAACCCATATTCTCCAACTTGCATTTTTTATGACCTTTTTTCATTGTTTGAGGGTGTGTGCACTTGCTAGAAAGAAAGAGAAAGAAAAATCATCCACACTGGGGCACGGTCGCGGTGCAGCCCACCTCTCCACTTCGTCGGGATTTGGGGCACACGCGTGTTTCAGGCTGCCAGGACCAGGATTCCGACAGCCAGACGGTCTCGTGAGGTCCGGCTGCCTAGGGCAGAGATGGGCGACCCCACAGTATTCTGGCTAACATTGTATACAATGAGCTAAACAAACGCTTTTAAAAACTTGCTATAAATGGTCATCACAAAGGATGACAGTAAGTTGCGGCATTTCGACAAATCAACGCTGCCTCTTGTTTGTGGAGGTTATTTCTCACTCTCCATCTCCCGTGGCGGCGGGGGCGGAAGGCCAGCGTTACGAACGAGTTCTCCGTGGTTCGCTTGGTCTGTGGTTATTTCAGCGGCCACGTCTGGAGAAGGCACATTTTCCCCAAGCGTACCTTAGAGCTTGAGTTTGTGAAAGACGATCACATTAATGATTTGTTTCTTTATTATTGTTTTAGATTGCTAGTGTGTGTGTGTGCTTACCAGAGAGACACAGAGAGAGGAAAAGTGAGAAAGCACCCTCCTGGGGGGACGTGAAGGGGTAACCACACAGCAATCCCTTTTCCTCCACTTGCCTTTCAGGATTTGGGGCATGCACATGTACACACAGTGTTTTGTTTTGTTTTAAAGATTTATTTTATTTAACTTTATTTATTTTCATTTGACCAGAGAGGGACAGAGTGAGACAGAGAAAGAGTGGGAGGGAAAGCGAGACAGCAAGCCACCAGGTGTGGGACTCGAACCTTGGTCAGTCATATGGGAGTCCAGCACCCTTAACTACCACGCAACCTGCCAGACCCACACCTGCAGTGTTTTACAAGCTGCCAGATCTGGGACCCCAGCCGTACAGTTGGCCATGTGGGAACCAGCTGCCTTCACCACCATGCCACTTGCTGGCCCCTCTCATGAATAACTTTTTTTGAGAGAGATTTTTTGCTATAGGGCATGTGTGCTTGCTGAAGAGACAGAGAGACAGAAAGTAAGAAATCACTCCCTAAGAGGGATGGCCACACCACAATCCTTTCTCCTCCACTCTGCTCTTGAGACTTTGGGCATGCACACACATGTGCCCAGCGTGTCTCAAGCCGACTGATTCTGGGACTCAAGCCACGGTTGGCCATGTGAGAGTCCAGCATCCTGACCACTATGGCACCTACTGGCCACTCTCACGAATAATTGTTTAAAATAGTTTATTCATTTATTTTACTTATTATTATTTTTTAACTTGCTATAGGGCACATGTGCTCACCAGAGAGAGACAGAGATAGAGAGAAGGAAAGTGAGAAAAGCAAGCCACCAGGTCCAAGACTCGAATCACAGTCAGCCATGTGGGAGTCTAACACCTTAACCACCATGCCATGTGCTGACCCCTCATGAATAATTGTTAATTTATAGTTTAATTAGAAAAGTAAGGTGTCCCAATGTAGTTGGCTTGCCTTAGAGAGAAATGAAGGTAAATGTAATGCATATTCCCTTTTCTGTCTCACTAGGTCTCCAGAAAATCTCAGGGAGGTGCCCTGGAAAGGTTGCGGTCACCTGCTCACTGCTGCCCCCGTGCTCTGACACTGCGTCACAACACGTACGGAGTCCTAGTTCTGGACGGCAGCATGGTGCCTTCCTGATTGATCCCACAGTGCTTACCGTTTTGCTTTGTCATTTCTTTCCTTTAAATTGAAAGATGGGACAGCCCTGCAGTCCAGTTGTTAAGAGAGCTGGACTCCTGCACGTGCCCTGAGCAAAGGCACTGATACCCTCTGTTCAAAGCTGTCTTTGGGGAACGATGTATAGCAAATAACCTTGAACATGGAGCTAGTCCCTCCGCAGGAGGCGGGGGCAGATGTGCTTGTGTCATGTCCTTATTCTGAGGTCCAGCAGGTCGTTAACAGTCCCCTCAGGAGACCCAGAGTGTCGAAACTCAGAGTTCCTTAGTCGTGATACAAACCCACTGAGGGCAGAACCCACCTGGACTGCTCCACCTTGCCCTCACAGACACGGGGCAGGGGAAGTGAACATGGAGCACACTCACTGCTCCCCGGGGAGTAACAACATCCTCCATCTCTGACTCAGGGGTCTCACGTCTTCCGTCAGCATCCGCGAAACCATCTGCTCACACACGGTAACGTTTCAAACCCTTCCTTGTTCTGGACGCTAATGCAGATTCGATAGCCGAGGGACCCCCCTTAATCAAAATCGAATATGGAGAACGAGCAGTTCTCCTCAGGTGAACAATTCCACTAAGGAGTTCTATTATCTCAATGGCTTTATTCCAGGAATGTGTTAGATACACAGAAGACACAGAAAGACCCATTAGCCATTTAGCCTGTTCCCTGTGAGGGCAAGAAATTGAAATAACGCTGTGAGCCAAATTGCGTCCGTGGGTATTGGGCAGATGTCAACCGGCCATTACTCTGTGTGACAGGTTTTCAGTAAAACGCAGGGGAAATAAATAACACTTCCCCCAGGATATTCAGACTACCTATATGATCTGTGATCTACTCTACAAATAGCTGTTGCTACTCAACACTGCAGGGAGGAAGCAAACAGTTTCTCTAGTGTTTTCCGGTAGATGAGATAGTTCTAACAAATGAAAAAAAATGATTTTTCTTCCTAGAAATCAAAATGGGAAATATCAAAAATGTCTGCAGCAAAAATCAAAAGGTCATTTCATTTTCCTTTTGTTCCTACTTAATATGTTTAGACATTTAAAATATGATGTGAGATATTTCATTATAACCAATTTGATTTTACTGTTACATGTCATATTTAAGACATAAATATATGTAATTGGAATATTAATTCTCTTTACCACCACTGCTCTTCATAGAGAGTTTTTAATCCATCACCTTCTAGAAGCTACGTTTTCATACCTACACTATTTTCATTATGTCATAGATGTCTTCCCATGTTTCAACCTGAAAAATCAAATGGAGAAAGTCCCTCTGTGTCATGGTTACCAGTAGATGGCATAATGGTTACGTCACTGAACTCCCACATGGCGACTGTGGTTCAAGTCCCAGACCCAGTGGCTTGAAACTCGCTGGGTGCGTGTGCGTGCATGCCCAAGATCCTGAGAGGAGACTGGAGGAGAAGAGATTGCAGCATGGCCATCCTCCCTGGGGGGTGATTTCTTGCTGTCTCTGTCTCTCTGGTGAGTACACATACCCTATAGCAAAAATCTCTCTCTTAAAACAAACAAAACCTGAGTCACTGGCCAGCCCCATGGCCGGCTGGTTGAGGGAGCCAGATCCCATCCGGCTGGCTGCATGGTTAAAATCCCTAGCCTGGTAGCTTAGGAGATGCACTGGGTATGTGTGCCTGCGTGCCCAGGACCCACTGAGACGGGGTGGTAGGGAGAAGGGGTTGTGGGGTGACCATGCCCCAGGGGGTGCTTTCTTTGCCTCTGTTAGCACATGTGCCCTAAAACAAAGTAAGAGTGATGTAGGAAGAGTTTAGGAGGGCCTCAAATCCCAACAAAGCTACAAAACCGTGTAGTAGTGCTCAAAGATGGTGGGGACTTTTATTTTCATTCATTCATTCATTCATTCATTCATTCCACAAGAGAGACGGAGAGCAAGAGGGAGAATGAGAGTAAGGACAGGAAACAGGCTCGACAGGGCCTTCAGCTTTGGCCCACCCCCAGCCTCAGCCGGCCAGGGTCACAGGCACATCACGCAGGGGCCCACAGCACAGGGCGGCCTTGGCATGAAAGCCCAGGACCTTGCCGTGTGGCTCAGCATTGCAGGATGTCGTGCTACCACTGCTTTGCAGCAGCTGGCTGTACAGAACAGTTAGGGCAGCAAAAGGTGCCACCGCATCAGTCCTAGTCCTGGCAGGAAGCAGGCGGTGTATTCAAATCCAGCCATTTGAGCAGGTTTTAGAAGAGGCTATTCACCAAGGCATGGCCAAACGTAAGGGCAAGCACAGGGAGGCTGCAGTGCCATGAGGAAGGATACGAGTGTCACGGACCTTCGAGGTCTGACAGGCAAGAGAGGGAGGTAGCTCATCGGAGCGGAGAGGGCCGCGACGGCAGGTCTTAGAGAGCCAAGACACAGCTTCCGACCCCCCCCCCCCCCCCAGCCTGCTGCCAGCGCCGACATTAACTGCACCCCGACCGGGAGTGGAGGACAAGGAAGGGAGAATGGAGAAGGGCAGACAGGCAGGTGACAGGCCACATAGCCTGTTTTATTCCAAATGTGTTTCTTAGACTGAACTCCGCACCCGTTCTGAAGAGACAGGGACCAGCGGCATTGCTCTACAGGCACTCTTCTTCCCTAGGAACTGATGGGTCGGTCCGAGGTGGTGCTGGGCGGCCAGCGGCACAGGGGTTAGGCTACGCATAGAAAGCCACATCCCACGTGGCTACCGCAGGGGAGGCCTGGCTCTGGTGACTTGAAATGCCAGCCTTGGGCAAGCACAGCCAACATCCTGAGGAGGGAATGGAGGAATAGGATTGTAGTGTGACCACACTACATCGCTTCATCCAGGGGTGCGGTCACTCTAGAGAGCCCACGTGCATTCTGGCAGTAATAATAAAAAGGTGGTAAGTACCCAGGAATGTAGACATTGGAGAGCAGGGAAGGGAGTGGTGGGGCCGGGAGGGGGCAGGTGTGAACTAGGTGGGCACACAGCAGGTGAGCAGGTGAGCTTGGACACAGGCCGGAGGGGGGTAGACAGGTGCACCAAGCATCTGCCTGGGAGAAGAGCTTTCTGGGCAAGGATCTGCAGGCGGGAGGCCGGAGGCGGGAATCGGGAAGTGTGGCTGTGGCTAGGAGCCCGGGAGCCAGGGGACCAGCAGCTGGGGCCGGGGTAGGAGGGGTGCCTGCGGAGCCCGGGATCGAGGGGAGTGGAGGTGCTCAGGGAGGTGCGGGAGGGCGGACCGCTCCAGGTCGCCCTGGGGTACTCGGCTTGAGCAGGATAGGTTTTCATAACTGGGTCTGGGCTTTCACCACCTAAAAGTGAGACGCAGGGAAAATGAGACTTGTTCTCAGAGCGGAAAGTGACCAGAAAACTGGATTCTGGTCCTCCCAAGATGGAAAGGAGGGACCTAGGAAGGGGCATAGTCTTCCTGTTCTCCCCATCCCTCTAGACACGAGCGTCCCAGGGGTCCCGTGGGCGCGCGGGCCTTTTCCGGCGTGCCCCAGCGAGGCCCCGGCCTGGTGTAAACAGCCCAGCTAGGCCGGCCCGTCCTCTTGATTTGACGCCGGCGAGGCCTCCCCGGCACGTGGAGTGACAGGCCGCGGGGCCCCGCCTCCCCCCGAAGCCACGCCTCCCGCGGAGGGACAGTCCAATTAGGCCTGCCTACCCTTTTCCGGCCCCGCCCCCTGTGGCAGGACACCTATCGAGGCTCCGCCTCCCCGCCGAGGCTCCGCCCCACGTGGAGGGACAGCCCGGTGAAGCCCCGCCCCCGCGCCCACCCCATGCGGAGTAACCGCCTGTCCTTCCCGGCCCGCCCCCATGCGGAGTGACAGCCGCTGGCCCCGCCTCCCCGCCGCGGCCCGGCCCCCGCCTGCGCAGTGCGGGCCCACGCCCGCCACGCCGGCCCCGCCACGCCCCGCGTCGACTCCGCGGCCTGCGGGTCTCTCCGGCTCCAGGGCCCGCCCCGACGACGTGGAGCGCCGCGGCGCGGTGAGTAGGGGAGGGGGCGCCGAGCCCGGGGCCGCGTGGTGGCCGAGCGCCTCCCAGCCTCCGCCCTCCTTCCCTGGCGCCTCCCGGCGGCCGCAGTCCCGGGCGGGGACGGGGACGGTGGGCCGCGGGGCAGGGCGGGCCGCTGAGGCGCATGGAGCCCAAGCCGGGCGACAGGATCTGGGTCTGGGGGTGAGGGACGGAGCGTTGGGGACTGGAGGACTGGAGGGAGGTGGTGAGGCAGGCGGAGTAGGGGCGGAGTGTGGGGACTTTGGAGCCGAGGGCCGGCGGTGGCGCGGTGCCCGTGCAGGGCTGGCCGGGCACGGGGCGGGCGGTTTGGGAAGGACCCGCCTGGGACACATTCGCGCTCCCCGGCGTCCTGGAGGGCAAGGTGGGGTCTCTGAGCTGGCTGGCTGCAGAACGGTCTGGATGACAGGGACGTGGAGCAGTGGAGGGACAGGTGCAGCAGGGCAGTGTCTGGGACACGTGACACCTGCTAGTGACCTGGACGTCAGGCAGTGTAGGTGACAGGTGCAGCCGGGCGGTGGCTGGACCCCCGAGACCTGGGTGACGGGGACCCGGAGCAGTGCAGGTGAGGGGCAGTGCCTACTGCCCCCGCGGCCTTGCCGGGGTAGGCGGAGTTGCATGGGCTTAAAGAACACCCATCCCGTCAGCCTAGTTCCCCACTACTGGGCATCCCAGTTGTCGCTGGCTTTTCTTTTATAACCCGCAGGACCTTTGAGTTCCGGTGAGCGTTATCACGGGAAGGAGCTGCGTGTGGTACATCCGCAGCTCAGTGGCAGGCAGTCCCGAGCTCCGTATGCCCTGGCCCACTTCTCTGGGGTCGGGTGGCTCGCCATGTCCCTGCATCGTCTGTGTCCCCAAGAGCCTAGCACGGTGGCTGCATGCAGTGCCACCTCTCCACTCCCAGACCTTGCCCACATCTCCTGGAACTTGGGGACTCTTGTAGAGGGCTGGGGGGGAGCCCCACCCTCGCTCCGAATTCCCTGCCTGCGTGCTTACGAGTAGTGAACTGCAGGATGGCATCCCGTCACCCCTCACCCTGCTGCAGGCAGAGCACAGGCAGGAAGCCCCGAGGAGGGGGCATCCCCAGAGGGGTTCCAGTGAGTGACCACATGGGGACCGCAGTGTCCTGAGCGGAGGGCCCCTGGCTGGGTTGCAGGCACAGGACGGGGAGTGCGGGTGATAGAAGGTACTCGGCCTGTCTGTGCACCGTGGCGGATGGGTGGCACCTGTGCAGGGCGGCAGAGGGGGACCCTCCGACATCCTGGGCGGCGGCCAGGGCGGTCTGGGCTTACCAGGCTCCGCTGGGAGGCTTAGCAGGCCGTCTTCCTCCTTCCTCCTCGGGGCAGCGCTGGAACCCAGAGCTCTTTGAACAGCACCTGCCACCTTTTGTGACCTTACCAACCAATAAAGTTAAAGTGAAGGGGGAAGGTGGCATGGTGGTTAAGGCGCTGGACTCCCACATGGCTGACCGCAGTTCCAGTCCTAGACTTGCTCGCTTGCTTTCTCACTCTTCTCTCTCCCTCTCTCTCTGGTCAAATTAAAAAATAATAATAATGATAAATAGAATAAAATAATTCTTAAAAAGCAAAACACTGGGTGTGGCCTTGGGTCTGATGACCACCACACAGCGAGGGGTGCCTGGGCCCGTCTGCTCCGAGCCTCTGTCGCTGTTCACGCCCCGGCAGCCTCTTTCTGGACAGGAGCTGAGTAGGCAGTGAGGCCCGCAGGTCCCAAGTCCTTTTATTTCACACGCCGTCCCAAAACGGGTTTGAAGCCAGCCAGCGCATACTGTGTAAGGAATAGCCCGAGTGGGAGTCCCTTAACCAGGTGGTAGTGACAGCCCCAAGTACACAGGACAGCCCCCAAAGTACACGTGGGGCGGCCCCCCCCCCAAGCACAGGTGGGACGGCCCCCGAAGGACACGTGACGCGGCCCCCCCCCCAAGCACACGTGGGATGGCCCCCGAACCACACATGGCGCGGCCCCCGAAGCACACGTGACGCGGCCCCCGTAGCACACGTGACGTGGCCCCCGTAGCACACATGGGACGGCCCCGAACCACACGTGACGCGGCCCCCGAAGCACACGTGGGGCGGACCCGAAGCACACGTGACGCGGCCCCCGAACCATACGTGACGCGGCCCCCGAACCACACGTGACGCGGCCCCGAAGCACACGTGGGGTGGCCCCCGAATACACGTGATGCGGCCCCGAAGTACACGTGGGACGGCCCCCAAGCACACGTGACGCGGCCCCGAAGCACACGTGGGGCGGCCCCGAAGCACACGTGACGCGGCCCCCCGAAGCACACGTGGGACGGCCCCCGAAGTACACGTGATGCGGCCCCGAAGTACACGTGGGACGGCCCCCAAGCACACGTGACGCGGCCCCGAAGCACACGTGGGGCGGCCCCGAAGTACACGTGACGCCGCCCCCGAAGCACACGTGACGCGGCCCCGAAGCACACGTGGGACGGCCCCCGAAGCACACGTGACGCGGCCCCCGAAGCACACGTGACGCCGCCCCCGAAGCACACGTGACGCGGCCCCGAAGCACACGTGGGACGGCCCCGAAGCACACGTGACGCGGCCCCCGAAGCACACGTGACGCGGCCCCCGAAGCACACGTGACGCGGCCCCCGAAGCACACGTGACGCGGCCCCCGAAGCACACGTGACGCGGCCCCCGAAGCACACGTGACGCGGCCCCCGAAGTACACGTGATGCAGCCCCCGAAGCACACGTGACGCGGCCCCGAAGTACATGTGGGACGGCCCCTGAAGTACACATGACGCGGCCCCGAAGCAAACGTGGGGCGGCCCCCGAAGTACACATCCCTGAAAAGCTCCTGAACAAACGCAGCCCCAAACACGTAGCCCTTGGGAAATGACTTCTCAGATGGCAGCTGGTCACCAGCCCTTTGCCCTCTTCCTGGTTCTCCCTCAGCTTGCCCTGCGCGGGGCCTTACACCTGCTAGGGGCCTGATAGAGCCCCTGCCCCGCAGCACGCAGGGAGGGGCTGGGGCAGGGGCTGCACTTGCGGACACATGGCTGTAGGTTCCAGCCGCCTGGCCGTCAGACACGCAGTCCGCAAGGCCGCCTTTGAAGCCTCGCTCCTCCTACCTCTGTCTCTACGTCCGGTGTCACTGGACGGGTGAGCGTGTTTCTCACAGGCAGGTGGAGAGGGTTTAATCTGGAAAAAAGCAAAAAATCCTTTGCCCTTGACTACAGTGTATATTTCACATGTACTGTTGAAAACATGGGCTTCTATTCCATTTTATAAATACAGGGTCACTTTTTTCATTTTTGAGAATTATTTGTTTAAATTTATTTATCATTATTATTATTTTTAAATTTGACCAGAGACAGAGAGAGAGAGAGAAAGTGAGAAAGCAAGCTGCCAGGTCCAGGCAGGACATGAACTGCGGTTGGCCGTGGGAGCCTTGCACCTTAACCACCATGCCACCTGCCAGCCCCAGAGCCACTTTTTTTCTTAAAAAAAAAAAAAAAAAAAGGAAAGGATAAACTCACTAAAATTTAAATAAAAAATGTAAAGAAAATAAAAGCCATTCTAAACCCTACTACTTGGGAAAAGCACTTGGGAAAATTCCCGTGGCTAGTCGTTTATGCAGTTCTTATTCAGAGGCTTGATCACACTCACGAAGTGGCCTGGTATGTGTGGACAGCGGCGGCTGGTCTCTGAGTCCCAGCTGCCCTGTTTGCTGGTATGAGATGCGGGACAAACTACTGTATTTAACCTCTCTCACCTAAGTTTTCTCATTGGTAAATGAGTAAGTTCCTTCGAGGGTTAAATGAGTTAATTTACATAAAAATGCCCAGAGCTTTGTATAGTAAATGCTCAGCAGATGATAGTGTCATTCTGATATGGGTCACACCTGGGCTTTTAAATTATTATTATTTTTTTATTTTGCCCTAGGGAGCATGCCTTGGTGGAGAGAGAGAGAGGCGCTCTCCACCGTCGAGCTCCGGCAGATTCGAGAAGGGAAAAGTACCTTGTCGCTCTGCATTTATTTTATTGCCAACTTTGAACATCTTTTCAAATGTGTGTTGGCATATTTCTCCTTTTGTGAGTTGTGTTTTCAAGTTTTGGATTTAAAAAATTTTTTTAAATTTTACTATTGTTGATTTGTAAGGACTTTCTGTGTTTCAGGGACAGACACCTGCTTGTCCTGTATTGCCGTGTGAAGGGTGTCCTTGCTTAAGGAAAGGCATAGGCTGTCTCCAGGGAGGCCCAGTGAGCAGGAATTTACAGCGAGCCTGTGATTTTGCTCACATTCGTGTGTGCAGTGGAAACCTGCTTTTAGTGTGTCAGCAAGCTCGTGTTATGACCTGGTGACTAAGAATCAGGTGGGCCTTACATCACTCACGCCGGACGGCGTCTCGGTGTCAGACACCGCGGCCTCTGCCGTGTCCACGTGTGTCTGCTGCATGCTGTGCTAGTCCCTGAAACCGGCCGTCCTCCCTGGTGTTGAAGCCTCTTCACTCATGGTCTTCCTTCCCGGGCTCCTGCCAGTGTTCTTCGCACGCGTTTTGATGCACACTTGCTTCTGCTATGAGTTTGGGGCTCCTCAAAAGCAAGATTAGGTTCCGTTGACCTTTGCACCTTTAGACTACCCAGCCTGGCTTGTCGAAAGCACTTGCTGTATTCGTTGTGTTTGGTGTTTCCGTTTTGAAGGTGATGAAGCCGAGCCTCTGTGCTCTTCGGAGATTCATATTCCTCTCCAGTTTTTTTTTTTTTTTTTTTTTTTAAGAGAAAGAGATTTTTGCTATGGGCTGTGCGGTGCTGCGAGTGTGGCCTGCAGCCCCGCGTGTGGGTGGCCGGACCCTCCAGCCTGTGGGAAGGACTGCCATCGGCTCACTGTCAGTGCGTCTGGTGTTGCTCGTGGCTTTGCTTCAGGCTTCTTCTTTGGCCGCCGAGCATTATTTTACCCATTTGTCACTGATGTTTGTTTGGGGGCCATTTCGCTTATTTTCAGTGCATTTAACTTTGCTTTAGGCCAGCAGATTCTGTAATACGTTTCACTCTCATTTTATCTTGACTCTGTCTCGGCCCGCCTTCAGTAAGAACTGTATGTTAGGCCACTCGATGGTAAGCTGTCATGGCCAGCTGGTGGGGCCGTTAAGGTGGCCAGATCTCAGGGCTGCCTGCACAGGTGGGGGCCTGGGCCCAGCAACCCGAGGAAAAACACCGGGCACGCGTCTGCCTAAAATCCCGGAAGGAGGGAGGACTGGAGGAGAAGGGATTGCCTCGTGACCACGCCTCGCGGGGGTGACTTTTCACTTTCCCGCTCTCCTCCTCTCCAGCAAGTGCATGAGCCCGCTAAATATGTAAATAAAGACTGTATTTAATAGGAAGAAAACATGTAGAATGTGGGTATTTTGTATGGCTCTTTTTACTCTCCAGTTGTAAGCTCTGAATCACAGGAAACTGATTTTCTTGCATGGGTGAGTTTAGCAGAGGAATTTAGCCTTGGTTGGTTCCTCTCGATTTCAACGCATAGGGCTGTCGGGGCTGTCGGGGCCGTCAGGGCTCTGTGCCGTGTGCCAGGGTGTACCCGAAGCTCCAGGTTAGAGGGTCGGGAGCCCCGCACTGCAGTGTGCTGTGCCCGTAGGCGGGATCGCTCTGGGTCCTCCACTTGCTGTCTTCCTCCTTCGTTCAGAACTTTCTATCGCTGTTTTCTTTTGTGGGAGCATGCTGGTGATGGATCCTCCCAATTTCTCGTTGTTTTTTCTTTCTTCCATGGGTGAGGCGTAAAGAGAAGCACCCTCAACAGGGCCTCAGCACGCCATGGTCCTCTTCCCTGGCCCTCCAGTTTTCGGGATGCTGGGTGCCCGCATGCATGCCCGGTGTGCCTGGGTTGTGGCCAGCCAAGGGATGTGAACCCGCAGCGGCCATATGGCTTCCAGCTTCCCCCTGGCTGGGCCTGCGTACTCTGTGTGCTTGTCATCATTAGTCTAGCCTGTTCTCCCATGTAACCTGAACAGTGTCTGCTGCAAGCCACTATGCCGCTTCGCCGGAAGCAGCCTGCCTGCGTGGGTGCAGAGTTCCGTGTACTTACAGCCAGAGCACTCGTAACCCACCCACTGACGTCTCGCTCGTCCTTGGCGTTCGTTCGGTCCAGTCTCAGCTTCAGGAGCTCTCACCTCCGACCTGCCCTGCGCTCTCGAAGGCCACCATTCAGGCCAGTGCCAGCCTCTGGAGGCCGATCTAATGGCCAGCCGGCACGTCTCCGCAGACAGCTGACGCTCTGTGGTCTGCAGGAGCCCCAGACTGAACTCAGACCCACTGCCTCAATTCCCTGCTCAGCACTGGTCAGTGACTCCCACAGTGCGTTGGACAAACCCGTTTCCTTTGTACTCGTGGTCCCCGGCTGGACCCCAGTTCACTCCGCCCCCTCCCCCACACAGAGTTACTGCTCCCACTGCGGCCAGACAGTGGGGTTCTCTGCGCCCATGGGCTGTTTCTCATGACGACTTTGTAGGGACCCACTGTCTTGCCCACTTAGAATGCCATGCGATGTCCCTCGGGCAGACTTGTTAGGTCTGTGGTTTGTCTGTACCCTGTCCAGGAGCACACCCTCAGTGAGTGCAATCTCAGTGCTCTGTGTGACAGCCACTCGACACTGCGGCCTCCCCTGCCCGGACGTCTCCTGCTCAGTGCTCGGCCGCGTACGGGAGAGGACGGCGAGCCTTTGGTTGAGCCTGTCATATGGATCCTACAGATTTGTCTTTAGTTTGGAAGCCAGAATTGGGTATAATTAAGAGAAACTATGCTGGGACCAGCAGATGGCATACTGGTTATGTTGCTGGACTCCCACGTAGTCGACCACAGTTCGAGTCCCGGACCCGGTGGTTTGGAACTCACTCCAGGCACATACACATGCATGCCCAAGATCCCAAGAGGAGAGTGGGGAAGAAGGGATTGTGGCATGGCCATCCCCCACGGAGGCCGATTTCTCACTTTCTGTCTCTCTGTTTCTCTGGCGAACACATGTGCCCCGTAGCAAAAATCTTTAAAAAAAGAAAAAAGAGAGAAAATGTGAACAGCGGTTCTCTTTGCCATAATGATCCATTTCTGCTTTTTTGTTCTAATTTTCAGCAAGTTCGTCGAAGATGAAAGTGACCTTATCAACCTTAGATGCCCACGAGACTTCCTTCACGCCTCTGGTGGTCATAGAGCTTGCTCAGGATGTCAAGGAGGAAACCAAAGAATGGCTGAAAAGCAGAATCGTGGCTAAAAAGAAAGACGGAGGTGGGTGAAGTCGTCTGACTCTCTTGTGCATGGACCATGTGTCTGCAAAGTGTCTACGGTCTCTTTATGAATATTCATTTCTTTACTCTATGTGTCCAGGACTTGAAGGGACTCTGACGTCCCTAGCCCCTGAAGTCCTCTTTAGACCACGGTGGCACGAGTGCTTTTCCGTGCAGCTCGACACTGCCGGGCACAGTCCTGGGTGCTCAGCAGATGCTTAGTTAGTGCTTGTCGGATGAATGAGTGACGGTTGCGTCTCCCTGTGGGTCAGCTAGGGTCCTCAGGGGGAGGTTGTACTGTCTCTGCAGGCGGGATCCTACCGGCGGAGTAGGGCTGAGTACCCGCTTCTGCAAGTTCAGATCCGGGAAGGTTAGTGAGAGCAGTGACGAGGGGGCCGCGGCACTTACGGACGCGTCACTTGTGCACTAACTGCAAACCGAGGGCGGGCCATAGGCCACTGGCAGGACTTCCTGGAACAGTGAGGAATGACAGGACTCCAGGGGTCAGCCCTCTCTCACAGGGCTGCAGGGGTGCGTCTGCCCACAAAGTCTCTGAAACGCTGGACTAAGAATGTTTAAACAGAAGTGATTTCTTAAAAATAAAATTTTAAGGGACCAGCAGATGGCATAACAGTTACTGTCGCTGGACTCCCATGTAATCAACCACGGTTTGAGTCCTGGACCCGTGGCTTAAACTCTCACCAGGTGTGAGTACGTGCGTGCCTAAGATCCCAAGAGGAGAATGGAGGAGAAAGGATTGTGGTGTGACCTTCCCCCTGGGGGGTGATTTCTCGCTTCCTGTCTCTCTGTCTCTCTCTGTCTTTCTGGTGAGTGCATGTGCCCTATACAAAAACCTCTCAAAAAAAAAAAAAAAAAAAAAAAAGAGAGAACATTTTAAATCAAAGTGAAATAAAACATTATTTCCAACAACTAACCATACGGAAACCTTAAACACTGTGATTTTAGAACACTGGCAGTGTGTGAGCATGAGTGACCCTGTGTGTTCCCAGCTGCCTTTTCTGCCGACCGCCCTCAGGAACACAAAGGGATGGGTGGGCCACTGCCCGGACGGTCACAAAGAACCTCCCGGACAGGTGTGCTGGGCCTTCCGGGCGAAGGTAGTGGGCTTCATACTCGTGCACTTTTATGCCCACTCCAGTTTCTACTGAAGGGTCAGCTGATGGCATGGTGGTTGAGGCAGCCGAATCCCACATGGTCAGTTATCGCACACTTCAGACCCTGGACCCAGCAGTGTGAAAACGACACTGCGCATGTGCGTGTGTGCCCCAAGTCCCAGGAGGTTAATGGACAAGGGACTGTGTACGGCTACCCCCAGGGTGATTTCTCACTTTCCCTGTCTGTCTCTGGTGAGCACACATGCCCTATAGCAAGGCCAAAAACAGAAAAGAGAGAGAGGAGCTGCTTTTGTTCGGATCATATTTTTACTCAGTGCAGTTTTTCGTTTTCTTTCTCCTCCCTCCCTCCCTCCCTCCCTCCCTTCCTCCCTCCTCCCCTCCTTCCTTCCTTTCTTTTTAGGTTTTCGCCAGAGGGTAGGTATGTGTGTTCATCTGAGAGACAGAGACAGGGAAAGTGAGAAATCACCTCCAGGGGGGGTCACTGCAGTCCCTCCTCCTGGGGTTTTGGGCACACATGCACATGTGGCTGGCAGAAGTTTCAGGCTGCTGGGTCCAGGACTCAGACCACGGTTGGCCATGCGGGAGTCCAGCACCTTAACCATCATACACCCGCTGGCCCCACAGGGCAGCTTTATCACTAGAGCCGAAGAACCCTGGGTCTGCACCTCCTGCTCTGTAGTTGAGTACGGGGGCCGGTCAGTGCTCGCCGCAGTCCCAGCTTTTGCATTTGTTCATTTAAAGTTCAGTTACTGAGAGACAGACAGAGACGGGGGCTCACGAGTCCTGTGACGCCACGATCGTCCCCTGCCTTCCGGTCCGCTACGCCCACTGGTGCCACCGTGAGCACGTGTGGCCTGTTAGTCCAGCTGCACTCCAGACCTGGCCCCAGAGGCTCCTGTGTCCCTCAGCAGCCCACGCCCGTG
This sequence comes from Tupaia tana, assembly GCA_026018925.1. NCBI lineage: Eukaryota > Metazoa > Chordata > Mammalia > Scandentia > Tupaiidae > Tupaia > Tupaia tana. The sequence goes on from JAKSZU010000025.1 coordinate 31,671,236, forward strand.
TCACCGTGGCAGGACCTTTTGTTTTAAAGAACTACAAAGAACTGCCATCTTTAGTGTGCGCGCGTGTGTGTGTGTTTACATTTGCCAGAGGGTGTGTGTATTTACCAGAGGGAGACAGAGGGACAGAGAAAGCACCACCCCCGGGTGGAGGGCCATGCCATAGCCCTCTCTCCTTCACTTCTGTCGGGAGTTTGGGCATGCGCATACACGTGCCCGTGTGTTTCTCAGACCACCAGCTCTGGGAGACCACCAGCTCTGGGACTCGAACTGCACCGTTGGCCATGTGGGATCCAGGTGCCTTAACCACCGTGCCATGGGCTGGCCCCTTGTATTTGTTACTGACTTGAAAGATGGATTTAAATGTAATTTCTTTTTTCTGCTGAACTAGAAACCTGGCATTTATTTGGGAGGTTGATTTTGAAACTTTGATGTTTGTCTCTTGGTAAGATCGTGCGTGTCTTTTGTCTTCGAAGGCGCCCAGTTGTTAATTAGGCCATTGCTGAGTAAATGTGAGAAGGAAACCCTCGAACATCAGAACCTGTACCTCGTCGGCGCCTCCAACCTCCGCCTGCTGCTGGGGGCGGAGGCGGTGGGGCTGGTGAAGGAGTGCAGCGATGGCACCATGAGGGCCTTCACCCACAGCACCCGCTGGCGCTTCCGCGGTTTCCACGGTGAGCCCCGTCCTCGTCCTCTCGGTCACCAACATGTGTTCGCTGAGTTCGCCAGGAGTCGGCCGATTTTTCCAGTAGAGACCGGATGGTCACTGTCAGGTGTCAGAAATGTCAGGACGCAGTTTTGCGTAGTGAAGGACACATCCTGACTTCGCGACACCCGACACTGCAGGCCAGGGGGTCTGTTTGTTTGTTTGTTTTGTTTTGTTTTTTTTTGCTATAGGGCGCGTGTGCTCGCCAGACAGAGAGAGAGAGAGAGACAGAAAGCGAGAAATCATTCCCCAGGGGGGATGGCCACACCGCAATCCCTTCTCCTCCGTTCTCTCAGGATCTTGGGCACACACACACATGCTCCTGGCATGAGTTTTAACCTACCAGGTCCGGGACACGAACCGCGGTCGACTACATGGGAGTCCAGCAACATAGCCATTACGCCAACTGCTGGTCCCCCAGGTGGTCTGTTTTAATTACTCAGCGTGGAGCAGAAACGCAGCCTTGGGCTGTAAGTGAATGGATGGATGAGGCTGTGTCCCAGTGGAACTGTTTTTAAAACCTGTGGCAGCCAGATTTGACCCTGGGCCACCCCGTGCCACCCTGGAAGAGAGGGGCGTAACTGAAGGGCTCGCACAGCTCACTTACAGAAGCCCGTTCTCACCCTCGCAGCGGTGGGCGCTCACTGACCCATGGAGCAAAGCCACAGAGTAGGAAGCGTGGAGGCACGGTACCCTAGAAACCTCCGCGCTTGAATTTGCGGTACCCTAGAAACCTCTGCGCTTGAATTTGCGGTATTCTAGAAACCTCCACTCTTGAATTCGTGGTACCCTAGAAACCTCCGCTCTTGAATTTGCTGGTTTCTACTAGACGTGGTGGGTGACTGGTTCCGGGTTCCAGGAGAGTTCTGGAAAGAGCCGGCACAGCCAGGGCAGCCATGGTACCTGGAGGGGCTACGTTCAGGAGCTGCTGGCCCCTCGCGGAGCTCTTACAGGTGAAGAGGTGGTAGGCCTCTAAACCCACTCGCCCCACTATCCTGCCTTAGCGAGTCAGTGACCAGGTGACACCGACCTCATTCCAGGGGTCTTCTCCAAAAGTGACCGTTTTCTCACCAGGCTGCCTCCTTTCTGGGACGGGTCGTGACCCCAGAAGAGTGGAAGAGCTTGAGTGTCTGAAGGAGGTGACCTGGATCCAGCCACACGTGTCAGCTCCGCGTGGTTCGGTGACTCAGAGTTGAGCACGTGAAGTTAGGTCGCGCGAGTGTGCCGGCTGCTGGTCGGCGCTGTGTCGTACACCGTGAAACTGACCAAAGGGCTGATGAGGCCAGCGTCTAAGGCGCTTCAGTTCTGTTGATATTTACTGATTTATCATTTTGTTACTCTCTTATGCGTCATGTAGTATTTACAGCATTATTTGTATTATCTGATAATTAGGGGCCAATACTTAGTTTTAATATTACCGAAAAATAATCGGGGATTTTTGCTCTGTTTTAGATAACAACGATGATTTCCTCACCATGGCTGAATGTCAGTTCATCATCAAACATGAGCTGGACAATCTCAGAGCTAGAGATGAAAAAATGATCCCCGGTTACCCCCAGGCTAAGCTGTACCCAGGAAAATCACTGTGTAAGTCCTTGCGTCAGCCAATCGGCATGCCCGCCCTGACACTGGCACTTTGCTCTCAGTAGACATCAGCAGCCAGTGGCAAAGGCTTTGTTTCCTCTTACTGAAAAGCTCACACAGCTTTACAATAACTTACTTTCGCACGAACATATCTTTTGCCCTTTGAGCCTCAATAAATCGCGAAACTCGGTGTGAACACATCAGAGTGTGCCTCAGCCAGACTAGCAGAGCTCTGCTGCTTCCCCCACCCTCATGCTGCAGGTGGGAAGACCCCGGCCGGCTTCCTCCTCAGCCCCGGCCTGGCCCAGACACAGGAGACTCACAAAGTGACCTAGTGCCTGCATGCAGATGGGCGGTTTGCCACTTTTTGGTTTTGTGTAATTCCTTTTTAATGAGAATTCTAGTGTGCGGGGTGAAAATTTACTACAATGTCTAAGTTTCCCTCAAACCCAGCTGGGGCAAGGCCAGGGAGCAGTCTTGCAGCCTAAAACACACCCTGAGCCCTCGTCTTATGCCCGGTTGTCACCACGACACTTCAGAGCTCATTCGCTCAAACCAAATCTAATCAGAGCTCGTATTTTGTTTCGTTCTAAGTCTCTTCTGAGAGCCCGTCAGCACTGTGAGGGGTGGCCGTGCTTTAGACTGTAGGTTATGACGGGTGCTCCGTGGTGCTGTCTCGGCAGGAAGCTCTCTCTACATGGGGGGCAGGTGGTGTCGCTGGAACGCCGTGTTGGGAACCCGCAGCCGGGCTCTCCTTCACTCCGTGCAGGCCCGTGGGGAACCCGCAGCGGCTCTGCACGCGTGTGCCTGTTCCCAGCTGCTGTTCCTGTGTGCGCCCAGCCCCTTCGTGGCCTCGGGTTGTCCTCAGCCACCTCCTCTGGCTTCTGCGAGCCGGCGGTGGCGGTTGTTCAGCCGCGAGAGCGCCTTGAGGGAGAGAAGTGAGGGTCCGAGAACGTCCGTATGAACTGCTCCCTACAGGACGCTACCGGCCGGGGCTCCGAAGGACCTCCGGGCAGTCCCGTGTTGTGACTGATGGGGTCTGACACACCTTCTGTCGAGCCTTTAGCCTTGCACAGCTCTTCTGGGCGCCTCGCACTCCTTTCTGTCGACAAGAATGTGTGGGCCACAGTGGGCTTCCGAAAGCTTTACCCTCGCAAGAATGACGGAGTAGGGACCAGCAGTTAGCGTAATGGCTATGTCGCTGGACTCCCACGTAGTCGACCGCGGTTCGAGTCCCGGACCCGGTGGCTTAAACTCACGCCGGGTACGTGTGCGTCCGTGCCCAAGATCCCAGGAGGAGAATGGAGGAGAAGGGATTGCGGCGTGGCCATCCCCCCTGGGGGGTGATTTCTCGCTTTCTGTCTCTCTGTCTCTCTCTGTCTGTCTGGCGAGCGCACGCGCCCTATAGTAAAAACCTCTCCAAAAAAAGAAAAAAAAAAAAAAAAAGAATGACGGAGTAGATTTCAAGTAAATGCCAGGAGAAGATTCGGCCCTGGCTGACGGGTGTGTGTGTGTGTGTGTGTGTGTGTCGGTTTCTGCTGGGCGCTGCAGCGTACATGTGAGCATTCACACGTTAAGCATGTTTGCTGCACACGTACTTGTGGCTTTTATTAAGCAGGGATAAAAACAATATAGAAATACAAAAATGTATTTTGAAAACAGGTATCTCTGAGAACGTTTTTTATTTTAATTTTTTTTTTTTTTTTTAGAGATTTTTGCTATAGGCTGTGTGTGCTCACTAACTGGAGAGACAGAGTCAGAGAGACAGAAACTGAGAAATCACCTCCCCGGGGGATGGCGACGCTGCAATCCCTTCTCCTCCATTTTTCTCTTGGGATCTGAGGCATGCACACTTGCGCCTGGCGTGAGTTTTAAGCTGCTGGGTCTGGGACTTGAACCACAGTCAACTACATGTGAGTCCAGCAATATAACCATTACTCTACCTGCTGGTCCCACATTTTTTATTTTTTAAGTGGCCTGAGTGCGAGAGTTGAGGGGCAGGGACAGCAGCGTCTGCAGGAGTGAGGGGGTGGTGGACCCTACTTCCCATTGCCACTGCATATGGCCCTCGCCCCTGGGCTGGATCCCAGGCAGGCAGCATGACCTGTTCCTCCCTGTCCCAGAGACCCTGGGAGGAGTGATGAGGGAGAGCTTGCTTTTCACGTTTGCAGGAAACACATCGCACCACCCAAGGACAGCAGCACTGTTGGTGCCGTTCCTGCACTACCTAGTTTAGGGGCACCCGCAGTCGGCCCCACGTTCAGCCTGGTTTGTCGGGCGGCTATCCGGTGGCCCCCGAGTCCCAGCTCCAGTCCTTGAGAAGGCAGGACTGTGGTGCCGGCGGCTGCCCCCTTAAACAGGCCCGCCATAGGCTGTCCTCTTCCTTTGTGGGGAGGCTCCTTCCTAGTAATTACATTCTTGGCTGACATGAACAGGTAGAAGGACTTTAAAACACACCAAAAAAGAAAGCAAAACAAAACTCCAGCAAACTCTATTTTTAGCAGCTGCAACCAGATCCGTGCTTTTGGCCCTGGTGGTGGGAAGGAGCCCCGGAACTCGGGACCTGCCGCTTTGTGCTCTCGGGGCCAGCGTGTCCTATTTCTAGAGGTCTACAGCTGGTCATTAATGCCTGCCCGGAAGGCCTTTCAGAGTGGATGCAGTCATCTTTAATGGAGAGCTCAGAGGTAGTGAGATAGTAATTCGGGTGCCCTAGGCCAGGCCAGGGTGACCTGAAGTAGTGCCTGAGAGGAGTGTAGTGGAGGACTCAGCCGCAGCCCACGTCCCGCGTGGGGAGAAGTCTCTGAGCGCAGCGGGCCTCGCCTTTAGTCACGCCCGCAGGAGAAGTCCCTGACCCCCGTTACGGCGGCATTACGGAGAGACGGCCTGACAGCAGCATCTGATCTTTCAGTCATGAAGGAGGGTTTCAACAACTCCAGGTCTTCAGGGCCCTTTCCGTGGGCTAGCAGAGGGCATGGGGTGAAGGCCGCTGGGTCCCACGTGGCTCACCCTGCGGTTCAAGTTCCCGGACCCCGCAGCTTAAAGAACACGCTGCGTCCCTGTGCGTGCTTGCATGCCCCACATCCCAAGGGAATGGAGGAGAAGGGAGGGCATTGTGGCGTGGCCATCCCTTTGGGGGTGATTTCTCACTTACTTTCACTCTCTTTATGGTGAGTGCACGCGTCCTATGGCAAACTAAAAAAAAAAAAAAAAAAAAAAATCCCAACCTTTTTCCTTAAGATATAATTGTAAGAAGAGGCATATATTAAGAATCTTTCGGGACTGGCAGGTGGCATGGTGATTAAGGTACTGGACTCCCACCTGGCTAACTGTGGTTCAAGTCTTGGACCTGATAGCTTGCTTTCTCACTTTTCCTTTCTTTCTCTCTGGTCAAATTTAAAAATGATAATAAGAAATAAAATTAAATAAATAATTTTTAAAAAGATCTTTTAGTTTTTCAGACCCAGAGTTTTTCCTGTCATGTCAGAAACCTCTTTGTTCCACTTTTTGTTTTGTTTGCTAGAATTTGGTTCACTTTTAAATTCTGACAGGGGCTTGTCCTAGGACACACCGTCTCTGCTTTGGTAGTATTTCTGCACCGAAAACCTATACCCTGCCTCCCTCCCATGCTGCCCACACGGATCCCTTTGCCAGCATCGCCGAGGGGAGTTGCGCCCGCTGTGCCTGAGGACAGGCAGACAGGCTGTAGGGAGGCAGCCCTCGAGCTGAGCCCGTAAGCCTTAAGGAGCTCAAAGCTCCTCTGGGTGAAAACAGCCAAGTCCCCTCCCCTGCGTCAACTCCATGTAGGAGTAGCTGCGTTCTTCGGTGAGAGACAACACTGGGAATGCGTGTGGGGAAGGCCCACCTCCCACGGGCAGCCGCCACTGTGCCCAGCTCACTGAGTCTACCTAACACCCTTCCCGGTGAGAACCTGAGGCCCTGGCCCTCTCTGCTGACAACCTGGGTGACAGAGTGTCCGCTTTCATTTAGCATTGCTGAGAGACGCTGCCTTTGATTAAATTTGTCTCTTCCAGATCTGTGCATGAGTGTTACAGTCATTCATACAGGTCAAAGGACTGCTGCGTTTGTTACCAGCTTAGAAAAGGTGGAGATGATTGAAATAATACCAACAAGCCCAAGGGGAAGTTTAAACCTTCACCATAGCGGGAGGGCAGATTGATATCATTTTTCCAGGGACAATTTTTAAATATGTGTCCATATTTAAAATATTTCTCCCTTTCAGTCTGGCTGTCCCACTATATATAGGGACATAGAAGATAGGTGGGGAAAGGTCCTTGAAGAAATTTAGTGATTATAATAGCCAAAAAAAGGAAACAGTTTTCAACAGAGGATTAAATTACAGCATTTCATACAAGAGGAAATTATGACTATTAAAAGGACATCTCGGGACCAGCAGCTGGCGTAGTGGCTATGTTGCTGGACTCCCATGTAGTCAACCGCAGTTCAAGTCCCAGACCCGGTGGCTTAAACTCATGCCAGGTGCGTGTACGTGCGTGCCCAAGATCCCGAGAGGAGAATGGAGGAGAAGGGATTGTGGTGTGGCCATTCCCCCCCGGGGGTAACTTCTTGCTTTCTGTCTCTCTGTCTCTCTGTGTCTTTCTGGCAAGCGCATGTGCCCTATAGCAAAAACCTCTCAAAAAAAAAAAAAAAAAAAAAAAAAAAAGGATATCTCACGCTCTATTTGTATGGCCATTGAGAAATGTTTATTATACTACCGTGTGAATAAGATCACAGAACGCTGTGATGTGTATAAAATTATTTCATTTTGGTTTCTTAAGTATACCTTTTTAGATGTATGTTTTGAAACCTGGTTATACTTAGACTAAATTGCTACTTATGTGGATAGTTTTGGAAGGACAGAGAATAATTTGTATACTTCTGTGTGGTTTACAGCTTTACATAGATTTATATAGCTTTCATAGACAAAGAAAATAGTAAAGGTATTTACATCTGAAAAACAAAAGAATACAGCGATGGGGGGCTGGCAGGTGGCGTGGTGGGTAAAGGCACAGGACTCTCACATGGCCAACCGCGGTACACGTCCTGGACATGGTGGCTTACTTTCTCATTTTCCCTCTCTCTCTTTCTCTCTCTGATCAAACTGGAAAATAATAATAAATAAAGTTAAAACAGTTCCTTTTTTGAGAAAAGAATGTAGCATTGGGTCACTGGGAAAGCATGCACATTTAGTATGCTTTCTGTGCGGAAGCACACCCCAAATGGCGGCCCGCCTCCCTGGGCTGTGCGGCATCTGCGGAGCGGGCTCTGCGTGCGGGGTCTGGCCCGTCTCAGGTCAGACATTTTCTCTCTGCAGTGAGGAGGCTGCTCACGTCCGGCATCGTGGTTCAGGTGTTCCCACTGCACGATAACGAGGCCCTGAAGAAACTCGAGGACAGCTGGTACACACGGCTGGCGCTGAAGTTCCAGCCCATAGGTAGGTGGCATCGCCATGCTCCCACCCACACCCGAGGGGAAGCGCTTGGAGGCGTCTCCTCCAGAGGGTACTCAGTGCCGTTAGTCTAGGCTCATCAGCTGCGTGTGGGAAATCAGACTGATTAGGTGATCTACTCGTTTTATCTTCTTTTAATTCTAATTGCCAGAGGATGCATGCTCTTGGTAGCGAGAGACAGAGACAGAGAGACAGAAAGAGAGAGAGAGAGAGAGAGAGAGCGCACGCCCTGGGGGGGGGGGGGCATGGCCACGCCCCGGTCCCCTTTCCTCCTCTCGGGACTTGGGCACACGCGTGCTCGGTGTTTCTCAAGCGTCCAGCTCTGGGACCCGAGTGTTCGGCTGGCCCAGTGGAGTCCAGTCACCCTAACCGCCACGCCACCAGCTGCCCCAGGGGAAGCAAAGGAGTTCTATTAATTTGGGCACTTTTACCATAAGCATTACTATCTTTTTTTTCTTTAAAGAATGTTTCTCTTTTGAAAAACTTTTTCCTAGTTTCCATTTCTGAAAATAACTCTCGTAATGTAAAAACAAATAATAATTGTTTCTAAGATAAATCTTTGAAGTTGCATTTCGAATGTTCTCTTGTATATTCTGAGAGGAAAAGTTTTGTGTCTTGATTATTACAGACCGAGCAGCCACCAGCGATGTCCCACTTGTAACAATTGTCATGTTGTTCTGGCACGCAGGTGGCAGTGACTATGGATATGCCTCTGGGACTTTCTTAGAAGGGAAGGGGCTGCAGGTGGCATGGTGGGTGAGGCCCCGACTCCCACGTGGCCACTGTGACTTGAGTCCAGGTCCGGTGGCTGGAAAAGCACACAGGGCACATGTGTGTGCATGCCTCAAACCGCGAAAGGAGAAGGGATTGCAGCGTGGCCATCCTCTGCGGGGTCATTTCTCACTCTCCCTCCGTGTCTGTCCCTGGCAAGTGCATGCACCCTGTAGGGAAACCTGAAAAAGATAAAAATGGGAGGGGGGGGGAGTGAAGGGATGATGAAGGCCGGGCGTGGTGTGCTTGGCGTGAGGTCCTGGGAGGGCCGAGACCGGTGGGAGGAGCTGGGCAGGCTCATCTCAGGCCTGCCTGGGGTCACCGGGGGTCATAGGACTTGGGCCCAGCACCATGAGTGCCATTTTTCGGTCATCAAGTGAATGTCCTTTAACCCGATTTAGATTTGAGGCGATGTCATCATAGCCACTGTGTCAGCTCCTCCTGAGTTAGCTGGAAGGATTGAGGCTCACTGACTCACCTCCAGGACGTCTGACCATGTCACCTGCGACTGACGGAGCTGTAGCCCCAGCTTCCTCATGCCCGCCCCGCACTCTGCCCGGTGCACAGTGGGCAGCTCTACGGTCCAGGCCCTCCCCGGGGCTGCAGTGCAGGGGCCCCTGGGCAGAGTGAGCTTCGTCGAGGTCCCTGGGTGTGCGGAGCCTTCGTCCTGCCAGCGCCCCGCAGAGGGTTAGAGAAGTGAGCTCTCGAGCTGTTACAGGAGGTGTAGAATCTTATTTTGTGCTGCTGAATCATTCTTACTCGGTGTGGAAAAACCTGCGTGCCGCATCGATAGAAACTTTATCTTTGGGAAGAGAGAGCAGAGGGGAGGGGAGTTCTCTTCCAAACAACACTTATAACGTTCAGTGGGAGGGATGTAGGGAGGCCTAAGTTAAACCCCAAGTTTAAACGGTCCAGTGGCCGTGGGTGGACCTGAAGTAGGGCCTTGGAATTCCAGGCGAGCCCGTCTCCGGAAGGTGTGTGGCCAGTGGGGAAGCAGAGGAGAGGCAGGGCCAGCGGGGCAGCCCAGCGGGGAGGGAGCTGTCGGGCTTGCCACGCACACCGGTGGTGGGTGGGGCCCACTGACGGGATGTGGTCGCGGTGACCCCACCTGAGAGAGCGAGGGAGCACCCTGGCAAGGAGTAGGCCTGCAGCGCCGGCCCTGACGCTCCCCTCCCCATGCAGACAGGATCCGCGACTACTTCGGGGAGACCATTGCACTCTACTTCGGGTTTCTGGAGTACTTCACGTTCGCCTTGGTCCCCATGGCCGCCATCGGGCTGCCCTACTACCTGTTCGTGTGGGAGGACTACGACAAGTACGTGGTCTTCGCCTCGTTCAACCTGCTCTGGTCCACCGCCATCCTGGAGGTGTGGAAGCGCGGCTGTGCCAGCATGGCCTACCGCTGGGGCACGCTGCTCATGAAGAGGCAGTTCGAGGAGCCGCGGCCCGGCTTCCACGGCGTGCTGGGCGCCAACCCCGTGACGGGCAGGGAGGAGCCGCTGTACCCCAGCTACAAGCGGCAGCTGCGCATCTACCTGGTGTCGCTGCCCTTCGTGTGCCTCTGCCTCTTCCTGGCCCTGTGCGTCATGATGGTCTACTTCGACATGGAGGCCTGGGCCCTGGGGCTGCACGAGGACAGCGGGTCCGAGTGGACCGGGGTCCTGCTCTACGTGCCCAGCATCATCTACGCCGTCGTGATCGAGGTCATGAACCGCCTGTACCGATACGCCGCCGAGTTCCTGACCTCCTGGGGTAAGACTGGGTGCTTGCCCTTGCTCCCCGCCCGGGCGTCCGTCTGGCTCCGGCCTCGACCGCAGAGGAGAGGCGGCGCTCCGGGAGTTCTGCCGAGGCACAAGGACACTCCCCGGCGTGAGGTGGACGCACCCGCTCGCAGCCAGCACTTCCCCCGTGTCCTAGGCGTCTCGCCAGCGCTCTGTCCTCCTCGTCGTCACTCCGTCAGGGCACCGTGCAGTCACAAGTTATGTCACCATTTTAGGGATGCAAATGCTGACGCTCCGCCACAGTGGAGGAGCCAGTCAGCGCAGACCCGCCTGTCCTGAACCCGTGCCCTTCACAGAGGGGCTGAGGGGCAGGTAGGCCGTGTCTCCCTGGGACCGGCCAGACACTGCGGCCCGTGGCCTGAACGTCACCGTCAGTCAGTGTGCTGGGCCGAGGACCATCGGCTCAGAGAGGGTTGTTCACGGTGCCTCTGTGGCGAGGAGGGGCTTGGCTAGAGCTTTTCAATGGCCTTTCTTTCCCATTACACAGGGAAGATGCTCTGTTCTTCCCCAGGAAGAAGTCTCTGCCTGAGCTTCACGGGCCACGCTGTGGGCTTTTGGTTTTACTTCTTTGCCATGGGGCCTATGTGCTCACGGGAGAGACAGTAGAGTGGAAAAGCGAGATCACCCCAGAAAGGATGGCCGCACGGTCGTCCCTCCACCCTCCTCCTGGGAGTTGGGGTGCACAGCTGATGTGGGGTCACCCCACCTGCCGGCCCACAGTTCAAGCGCACCTCTAACTGCCCCACGGTCGTGGCTGAGCCCCATGGCCCCCCTTTTAATGTTGCAGAGAACCACAGATTGGAATCTGCCTACCAGAACCACCTGGTCCTGAAAGTTTTGGTGGTAAGTAGAGCTTCTGTGTACGAATCCTTTGTCGTGACAGAGCGGAGCATGCTGCCGGGTCGTCGGGAAAGCATCACGGCTTTTTCTGTTCTCTATGCAAAACGCATTGTGGCTTCTCCGGCGACCCCATATTTAACACTCGGGAGTATAAACGTGGCGGTCATTCCCGATCCGGGGAGCAGATAGCTCACGTACTTTGCGCACAGACATCGGGCTGCTCGTGAGCCCCGTGGCCGTTGCCTCACACAGGGACTTGGTGCGCGGCCAGCAGGGCGGGTGTTCCGTGTTCTCTGCGTGAGACAGTGGGCATGACTTGTGCTAAGTTCACTCGAGAAAAGGGTGCCGTGGGGCTTTGCCCTGCCCGGAGAGACCACCTGACTGACTTAGAGGGTTCAATGGTTTGAGACTCTCCTGCCCCTGACAGTGCCAGGTGACCGCCTTGTCAAGACTTCTGGTGTGGACCTGTGCTGGTCTCTGTCAAGTTGCAGTCCTCTCCCCTTTCCTCAAAAAATATTTATTTATTTATTTCCATTTATTATTATTTTTTCATTTGACCAGAGAGAGAGAGAAAAGGAGAAAGCAAGCCACTAGGTCTGGGACTCAAACTGTGGTCGGTCATGTGAGAATCCAGCACCTTTAACCACCACGCCACCTGTCAGCCCATCCCCTCCCCCCCTTTTAAAAGAAGTTTTGCCTTAGGGCGCATGCGCTCAGTGGAGAGACAGAGATAGAGGGAAGGTGAGAAATCACCCCCCAGGGGGCTGGCCATGCTGCAGTCCCTTCTCCATTCTCCTCCTGGGATTTTGGGCATGCGTGCACACAGGCCTGGCGTACTGTTCAGGTTCTGGGCTTGAACAGCGGCTGGTCACTGAGTCCAGCGAGGTAGCCATGACGCTGTCTGCGTCCCCCTCCCTCCCCTTTGGATCACATGGGGTCAGCGTTTTCCAGCCTTCCTGGGCGTTTGCTTGGCAGCACGCACACCGGCCGAGCACCTCCTGTCCAGTGGCTCTGTGGGCCCACTGCCCGCCCTCCAGCCCTTTCTAGGACAGGTCCCCATGTCCTCACGCACTGACACCTCACTCCTGCACATGTAGCAGCCTTTGCCTCGGAAGGCGGCGCCCCAGCCAGCGGTGGCCGGCAGGGGTGGGGCAGGAAGGAACCCCCAGTGAGGGGTGGCTGCGGCCTTGAGCAGCGCAGCTGCGTGGAGAAGTGGCACTGTGTAGCAGTGTCCTCCTGCCAGGTACCCCTGCCCAGGGTGCCACCCTGTCCTGCAGGGTAGGGGACTTCCTGCGTGGAGGCAGCAGCTTCTCAGGTGGGCTGGGCTTTGCCTGCGTCCCCTTGCTGTGGCACCGGGGCCCACAAGCACAGAGAGGCTCCCTGTGCTGGCCCGTGTGGGGCGTCCAGCCTGCCATGCTGCCCACCAGCCCCTGGGGGAGGTCTCAGGGCCGTGGCCACTCGGAAGCTCCCGGGGCTGGCCCCAGTGCTGCCTGGCCTTCCTGCTGTGTCTGCCAGGCTGGGGTGGGTGGGCACAGGGCAGGTCTCTGACTGGCAGGAAAAGCACACTTCTCCGGGCTGCTCCTCGTGAGTGGGGTTCGGATCGGATCGGATCGCGAGGAGCGTGCCTGCCTGTCTCCCCTGCCTGTCTCCCCGGCTAGCTGCGAGGGGGTGGGGTATGCTGGGCTTTGGCCTCTCTCTGGTCGGCAGGTGGGACTTCAGGTGCTGGCCCCTCTGGCCTGGAGCCCTGGACCAGTCACGTTCCTCTCACACCCTCCGAGTGCTCTGGGTTCGTTTCAGAGTAGGGAGAAAGAGGTCCCCGCTGTCCAGGCTGGTGGGACGCCCCCGCACGGCTTTCAATGTGGCATTTACGACTGTAATAAAGTACTGCAGTATAGCGAGCACTGCTGCCGTTACTGTTACTGTTATTATTATTATTATTTTGCAGTTCAACTTTCTGAATTGCTTTGCCTCGCTCTTCTACATTGCCTTCGTCCTGCAGGACATGAAGCTCTTGCGCCAGGTGAGTGCGAAGGACAGAGAAGTATCTGAGTAAGGAACTACGGATTATTGTTGGTTCAGATACAGTCTTTTAAGTTTTGTGTATTTGTAAGCCTAATTCTAAATTAAAAGAGCAGCTAGCAATTAAAGATACACAGTTGAGTGTGTCTTACTGCATTGACAGGCACGTAGTTGACCCTAACCTACTTGCAAAATTGATATATAGGGCAGTCACGGTCATTATATGGCTTACTCCAAGCTCAGAAAAGCAATTCTGAGAGCACAGATACACTCATTACTTGAACTTTGGAGTATGTCTCAAGGTGGAGGGTGTTGCTGTAAATTTGAACACATCTTATAGATTTTAATTTTATTTACTTATTATTTTTAAAATTTTTATTTATGGTTATTATTTCTTAATTTTCTCTAGGGCACATACACTCACTAGAGAGAGAGAAAGAGAGAGAGAGAGAAAAGCAGTGTGAGAGGGAAGTCACCAGTCCCGGGACTCCAACCCTGGTTGGCCGTGTGAGACCCACACTTTAGCCACCACACCACCTGCGGCCCCCAGATGTTATTTTTAAATGAACACTTTGTCAAACTTGGGAGACCAGCGGCTCCGATGCTGCCTAGGGAAGTCTGGCGCCTTCCGGTGTGTGGCCCCTTCTGGATCACACCCCCCAGTGGAGAATACAGCTGTACGGATTATTGGTTTCTGAGCGCCCTTTCTGTACTGAGCCGGTTTACCAGTGAAGGGCTGTCCTTGATCTCAGTACTCCGAAATCGCTACGCGCAGGGCCTAGAAGCCTGGGCTCCCTAGTGCGTCTACGAGAGCGTTTGGGACGGTTGTGGAGGAAGTTAATCAGCACTTGCACACCCGTGTGTTCAGGAGGTCTCCGACGTGAGCCCGAGCCTTCCCGGGAGGGCCGGCGCCCGGGGCTGTGCTGCGTGCCGCTGCCCGGCCCTCCGGAGCTCGCCATGCAGTCTCGCTGCGCAGTTGTCGTGCACTCCGGAGGTGCTGAGCCACACCAGCGAGCGCTGCTCTGTGCTTCTCCTTAGAGCCTGGCCACTCTCCTGATCACCTCCCAGATCCTTAACCAGGTCATGGAGTCTCTCCTCCCTTACTGGCTCCAGAAGAAGCACGGCGTGCGGGTGAGGAGGAAGGTGGAGGCCTTGAAGGCAGACGTCGACGCTACCTTGTATGAGCAAGTCATCCTGGAGAAAGAAATGGGGACCTACTTGGTGAGTGGGGGCTCGAGACCGTGGAGGTGCTGGGGTCCGTATGCTGAGGGAGGAGCTCCAAGGCCACCCCACGTCGCACGGCACGTGTAGGTCGTGCCCCGGATCCCACTCGTTGCCAATGCGACTCACGTGAGGGCCTTCCAGTCGTTTCCTCGCCATGGGCCACTCCGGTGTCGAAGTGCGCTGCTGTCCTGACCCCAAAGCTATGCCTCCCACACCGAGAGCGAGGTGGGAGGTTTACCTGACCGCTCTGCCCAGAGGACACAGGAGGCGCTGCTCCAAGGACAGCAGGGTGTAGGGCAATGGTCCCTGGAGGGGCAGCAGCGTTGCTCGCTCTCGGCGTGGCAGTCCGTGGAGACATTATTCTAGCACAAGCTGGAGGCCCCAGTGGGAAGGCAGAGTGCTGTCTGGAGATTCATTCTCAGTGTGCATCGGCGCCATGCGTGTGACACGGGTCCCGTGAGACCGAGAGTTTCTCAGTGATGTTTAGGAACAACAAGTCGATTTTGAGCAGCTGGTCACTGCTAAAAATCTAGCCCCGTTTGGGGACCTAGCCCATAAACCCGGCACATTTTCGACAGACGCCTCCTGGGCTCCGAGGCCTCCCCTGCCTCTGTATTTCGGGGTCTTGGAATCACCTTGCTCCGGGTGTTCTCATCCCGCGACCCCCTTCTCGGTGCAGTGTTTTCCTCAGTGAAGTAGACCTTCCGGGGGCTCAGTCTGCAGGATCCGCCCTTGTTACACTCTCCTGGTCGCACTTTTCATCTTCGGGGGACTCATCTGTGGTTACTGAGTTTCTCGGCACCGTTAACGTCTCTCCACGTCCGTGAGAGCCTTAGCTTGTGGCCCATCTCGAGCAGGAGTTTGCCCCCCTCCTCTGCTCACGTCTCCCTGCCTTACGCCCCGCTGCGCCCCCTGCCCGGTGGCTCTGGGGAGCTTCCTCCTCGACTTCAGTCTCTTTTCTCCTCTTTACTTTCTTCTACATGTTGAGATATAAAACCCATCTTTTTTTTTAAATAATTATTTATTCAGTTTCATTTATCTACTCATTTATTTCAATTAGGCCAGAGAAACAGAGAGATAAAGTGAGAAAGCAAGCCACGGGTCCAGGATTAGAACTATGGTCGGCCAGGTGGGATCATCCAGCGCCTTAACCACCATGCCACCTGCCGGTCCCCAAAACCCGTCTTTAAAAAAAAAGTTTTCTTCTTCCACGAGTCAGAGAGACAGAGACACAGAGAGACGCACACCGACAGGGTCTTGCTGCTGCCCACTGCTGATCTCAGCCAGCCTGGGCCAGGCCTGAGTGCCTGCAGGCTCAGGGGCCTCCTGCCGCTAGCTGGTCGCCTTCCCTGTGGGCCTGCCTTGCAGAGCGTCCACGCTGGACCCACCACCACCACCCAGCTCCCAGAACTCACCTTTAAAGAATTACGTTTTCGGGAACCAGCAGTTAGCGTAATGGCTATGTCGCTGGACTCCCACGTAGTCGACCGCGGTTCGCGTCCCGGACCCGGTGGCTTAAAACTCACGCCGGGCGCGTGTGCGTGCGTGCCCAAGATCCTGAGAGGAGAATGGAGGAGAAGGGATTGCGGCGTGGCCATCCCCCCTAGGGGGTGATTTCTCGCTTTCTGTCTCTATGTCTCTGTCTCTCTGGCGAGCGCATGCGCCCTATAGCGAAAACCTCTCCAAAAAAAAAAAAAAAGTTACGTTTTTTCCTTCCCTTCCTTTTCTTCCTTCCTTCCTTCCTTCCTTCCTTCCGTCTTTCTCTCTTTCTCTCTCTTTCTCTCTTTCTCTCTTTCTTTCTCTTTGACCAGAGAGGGATAGAGAGAGAGAGAAAGAGAGAGAGAGAAAGTGAGAAAGCAAGCCGCCAGGTCTGGGACTCGAACCATGGTCGACCATGTGGGAGTTAAGCGCCCTTAACCACCATGCCACCTGCCGGTCCCAAGCCTTTTTAAAAATGTACAACCTAATGGTTTTCGATAAATTCACAGGATTGTGGACTCACCACCATCTAATTCCAGGACATTTTCATTGAGCCGAAATGAAACCTTATTCCCACCAACAGGCTTTCCCTTCCCCAATCACTGGCCATCACTGACCTGTGTTCTGTCTGTGGAGTTACTTGCTCTGTGCATTAATGTGACGGGAGTCACACAGCACGTGGCCTCTGCCCGGCCTGTCCCTGGGCGCACCGCGCACGGCCATCTGTGTCGTCTGTACCAGTCCTCTGCTCCTTCTGCGGCTGTGCAGCCCTTCACCGTGTGGGTGCTCTCCATCTCCTTCTCACTCATCAGCGGTGGACGTTTGCGTGATTTCTGGATTTTGGCGTCATGAACAATACTGCCATGAACACATGTGTGCACGTTTTGCATGGACACACTTCATATGAAAATACTTTCCCACGAGCTGAGACATACGTTAACTCTGACTTTTTTTTCTTTTTTTGGAGAGTTTTTTGCTACAGGGCGTGTGCGCTCGCCAGACAGACAGACAGAGACAGAAAGCAAGAAATCACCCCCCAGGGGAATGGCCATGCTGCATTCCCTTCTCCTCCATTCTCCTCTTGGGATCTTGGGCATGCACACACATGTGCCCGGCGTGAGTTTAAGCCACTGGGTCTGGGACTCGAACCGCGGTCAACTACATGAGAGTCCAGCGACATAGCCATTACACCATCTGCTGGTCCCATCAGGAAGATTTTTATTTTTATTTTTTCTTCTAAGAGTTTTGTAATTTTAGCTCCTCTATCCAGGTCTTGGATCCATTTTGAGTTAACTTTAGAAATAGAGAGTGAGAAGCACCCTCCTGTGGGGCATGGTCACTCTGCAGTCTCTTTCCTCCTTTTCCCTTCCATCAGGATTTGGGGCGTGCACACACACACACACACACACACACACACACAGTGTATTCAGGACACAAAGGCTAATATTTGAACCATAGTTAGCCCTGTGGGACCCGCTTCCCTTACCCACTGTGCTGTGGAGCTGCCCCAACCACAGTCAGTCTTTCTAATGGAGGGTCAGGGACTGACCTCCGGGGGTGCCCATTGTGTGCAGGAGCTGTCGTAAAAGATCTCCAACAGTAATGCGGGGTCATCTCTCTTTGGTTGGTCAGCAGCAAACACATTTAGCTTCGCTGTTGTTTACCTTAGAAAAAGTATAATAGTTCAGTGACTTGGCACAATGAAATGAACAGCTAAATCATTTTTCATTCATTCTTATTTCAGAGGCTTAATATACAATTGTCTTTGCATTTCAGTAAGTTCTGTGGTTGAAAAGAATGCTTGAAAGGAGGCTGGCCTGGTGGCTAATGGCTCAGAGACCCAGATCATGCGTGGCCCACTGTGTAGTTTGAGTCCTGCTCTCATGGTTCGAAAAACATGCCGAGCGTGTGTGTGCATGCCCCCCATCCCGACAAGACAGAGAAATGCGAAGGGATGGAGACATGACCGCACCCGCCAGGGTGCTTCCACCCTCATCCGCGCTCTGTATTTTCGTCTCCATCTGACAGCCGCACATGCCCTCTGGCAGTAATAATAACTAAAAACAGAAGCAAGCAGACAGACAGGAAGCTAAGAAATCCTTGGCGGGAACTCTGAGGTGGTTTTGAGTAGAGGCCAAGCCTTGTGCAGTTCTGAGAGAGTTAACTCCTGTCACACGGTGCCCACGCGGTGCCTGCTTGCCTTCCGTTTCCAGGGCACCTTCGACGACTACTTGGAGCTGTTCCTGCAGTTCGGGTACGTGAGCCTTTTCTCCTGTGTGTACCCACTCGCAGCTGCCTTCGCCGTGTTAAACAACTTCACCGAAGTCAACTCGGATGCCTTAAAAATGTGCAGAGTCTTCAAACGCCCATTTGCAGAACCTACAGCCAATATTGGTGTATGGCAGGTAATCATCTGAGAAAAACATTATTTCTTTAGAATAAAAAAGGGAAATGTAACCAAAAAAGGAAAAGAAGAATAAAAAAAACAAGACCTAAAGAGAAATAGGGAAGCAAGACTTAGTCCTCTGTGCTGTAAATGCCATTTGACCTTGGACACACGAGCGCTCTGTTGGGCGTCACTTCTATGGTTTTCAAACTGGGGTGGAGAAGGTAAAACATAACCTCTAAGAAGCCTTTCAGACGTACGCATGGTCTTGTTCCAGGGCTGCAGTCCTTTACTGTTCTGCACCAGCGACTGCTTTCCTGAAGAGTTCCACAGACAGCGGGGTCGGAGGTGGCTCATGAGAGCGTGAGACCGGAATCCCTCGAGCGTGCAGTTCACAGTAGGGGCCATGCTCCTTTAAGAGCCTACTGCCCTGGGGACCAGCAGATGGCATAATGGTTACGTTGCTGCACTCCCACGTAGTTGACCACGTTTCGAGTCCTGGACCCGGCGGCTTAAAACTCATGCTGGGCACATGTGCTTGCGTACCCAAGATCCCGAGAGGAGAAGGGATCGCAGCATGGCCAGGGGGGTTATTTCTTGCTTTCAGTCTCTCTTTCTCTTTCTGGCGAGTGCACATACCCTACAACAAAAATCTCTCTCTCTTTTTTTTTTTTTTGGAGAGGTTTTTGCTATAGGGCAGTGCACTCACCAGAAAGAGAGAGAGACAGAGGAACAGAAAGTGAGAAATCACCCCCCAGGGGGATGGTCCCGCCGCAATCCCTTCTCCTCCATTCTCCTCTTGGGATCTTGGGCACGCTTGCACATGCGCCTGGTGTGACTTTAAGCCACCAGGTCTGGGACTTTAACCGCGGTCGACTACATGGGAGTCTGGTGACACAGCCATTATGCCATCTGCTGGTCCCAAAAATCTCTCTTTAAAAAATAGAAGAGCCTGGGACCAGCAGTTAGCGTAATGGCTATGTCGCTGGACTCCCACGTAGTCGACCGCGGTTCGAGTCCCGGACCCGGCGGCTTGAACTCACGCCGGGCGCGTGTGCGTGCGTGCCCAAGATCCCGAGAGGAGAATGGAGGAGAAGGGATTGCAGCGTGGCCATCCCCCCTGGGGGGTGATTTCCTGCTTTCTATCTCTCTGTCTCTCTCTGAGTGTCTGGCGAGCGCACGCGCCCTATAGCAAAAACCTCTCCAAAAAAAAAAAAAAAAAAAATAGAAGAGCCTAATGCCACTGCCGATCTTTCGGGGGCAGAGCTCAGGTGGTAATGTGAGCAATGGGGAGTGGCTGTGAACACAGGTGAAGCTTTGCTCACTCACCCCACCGCTTACCTCCTCCTGTGTGGGCCTGGTCTGGGCCATGGCCTGGGGGTTCGGGACCCCGTTCTCTGAGAGTAGCCAGTTGGTACTTCATTTCTCTGTGTAGCAGTGAGGCTTTCCCTCCCCCTCCTGGAGGCGTCGGTGCTGTTTCCATCGCAGTAATGAGGTCCCCTTCTAGTGCCTGCTGGGTAGGCTCAGGAGGCCTTGGTGGGCTGCAAGGACCTTGCCAGCACCTGCTCCTGGGAGTCACCTGGGAGCACCTAGCACAGGAGGTACTGGGAAGTCTGGTGGGAAGCCAGGGTGCCACCCTTTCCGGCAGCAGTAACCCTTGACCCAGGGCTAGTGATGTCACGTGGGAACCTGGGCTCTCGCCCCCACTTGGTAGTAACAAGATATTACCCCCTTCCTAAAGTAGGGTCAGGGGAGCCAACCATAACAAAGTTTAAATAAGATCTAGAGTCTTACCACACCCAAAATGCCCAGGTTTCTAGGGAAAAAAAATCACTCATCATACCAAGAATCAGAAAAATATCAACTGAATGAAAAAGACAATAAGAGATGCCACCAGAGAGGTGACACACATATTAAAAATATTGGACAAAGATTTTAAAGCAGCCATGATAACAATACCTTAATAAGTAATTGTGGACGTACCTAAAACAAGTGAAAAAATATCGATAGACTGTCTCAACAAAGAAATAGAAGATATAAAGAAGAATCAAATTGACATTTTAGAAATGATAAATACAGTGACTGAAATAAAAAAGCCCAGTAGATGGATGCAGTGGCAGAATGGAACGGATAGAGGAGACTCAAAAACGAGAAAATAGAACAAAGCGAATTACTCAGTTCAAAGAACAGAGAGAAACTAGATCACAGTAAACAGCCTCGTGACCAGTGTGAGCGTAACAAACACTGACTTTCCTACTGCAGCTACAGGAGACGAAGACTGAGGGGCAAAAAAAGCACATGAAGAAATAATGATGGGGGGCGGCAGGCGGCGTGGTGGTTAAGGGTGCTGGACTCCCATGTGGCCGACCCCAGTTCGAGTTCTGGACCTGGCAGCTTGCTTTCTCACATTTTCTCTTGCTCTTTCCCTCACTCTATCCCTCTCTGGTCAAATTAAAATAAATAAATGAATAAGTAAAGTTAAATTAAACAATTCTTTAAAAAAAAAAAAAAAAAGAAATAATGACCAAGAACTTTTCAAATTTGTCAATAGACCTAAAATTACAGATTGAAGATGTGCAGACTCTTAAACGAGATAAACCCAAAGGCATTTCATACCGGGACACGTGTCTTTGTTTCAAGACAAAACCTTGAGAGCACCAGAAGGGAAGTGCCGCCTTATCCATGGGGGATATAATCAGAATGGTAGCAGTTCATCAGAAAACGCGGGAGCCGAAAGAAAGTGGTACAACATTTCAAGTCCTTAAAGAGCAGCATCATCAATCCGGAATCCTGTCTCCAGAGAAAATACACCTTGGAAATACAGAGAAGTCAGCGTGCTCTTAGGTGAGGGAGAGCTTGGAGAATTTGCTGCCCACAGACTTTCTAATAGCATGGCCAGAGGAGAGTCTCTAAACTAAGGAAACAATAAAAGAAGAGACTTGAAAACATTAAGAAGAAAAATCATGGTCATGAACCAACAATGTGAGTAAACACAGTAGGATCTCCTTCTCCTCTTGAATTTTCTAAGTTGTGTTTGATAATTGAAGCAAAAATTGGAACACTGCTAAGTGTATGTAGAGGAGATATTAAGACAAGTGCATTATAAACGAGAGATAGTAAAGGGAGGTAAGGACTCTATGCTTTACTCAAACTGATAAATGATGACATAACTAGAATGTGAAATAAAAGATGTATCCGTCAAAAGGAAGATTCAGGATGGTCTCTGTTTGTAGGTGGCGTGCATGTCTACCTGAAAAGTCACAAGGAATCTGCAAAAACACTCTTAGGACTAATAAAGGAGTTTGGTAGGATGGCAGGATACAAGATTGATACACAGAATTTACTGACAGTTCACTATACTGACAATGAAAATGTGGAAAAATGAAAAACAGAGCTCTTTACAGTTGTTTGAAAGAAAATGAAGGTACACACTTAACACATTAAGGAGTTATATTTTTAAAATGACAAAATTCTGAAGAAAGGAATGAAGGAAGACTTAAGTAACTGGAGAGCCATAGCATGTTCATGGATTACAAGATGCAACAGAGTAATGACGTCAATTCTCCCTAAATGGATTGACAGGTGTAATGCAATAGCTGTCAGAATCCTAGCAAGAATTTTGTGGACATAAACAAACTTACTCTAAAATTTATATTAATAGCATAAGCACTTGGCTATCTAAAACAATATTGACAAAGAAAAACCAAGTGTGAAAGGTCACACTACCTGATTACTCAGTATTAAGACTCATTATAGAGCTACAGTAATCAAGAGAATGTGGTATTGGGAGAGTGAAAGACTTACGATGAGGTGTCCAAAAAGTTCATGGAAAACCTCTAAAAAGACTTCAGATTTTTTGCACTGAATGTATTCATACTTAATTCCGTGGCATAAACTTTTTGAAGTTCCTGTCAAAGTATTAACAGAACTGAGTTGAGAACTCAGAAGTAGACCCATACCAATATGTCTGACTTTTGGTTAAGGTGCAAAAGCAATCCATTAAATGAAGGTATTTTTAACATGGTCAGAATTAACTGGACATGCATAGTTGATAAAATTAGTAGCAGCCCAAACCATACACTTTCCACAAAGATTACCTCAAAATGGATCATGGACTTAAATATAAAATGTAAAACCTTCAGGGAGAAAAATGAAAACTTTCTGAATCTAGAGCACGGCAAACAGTTCTTAGACTTAACACCACAAACTCATTTATGAAAGGGAAGAATTAGTACATTGGACCTTATCAAGATTTTAAAAATTTGCTCACGTGGCCCGTGTGAACTGGATGACTATACTGGGAGATATTTGCACGCCACATGTCTGACAAAGGACTCGTATCTATACTGTCTACACTTGGTAGTAAAAACAACCTGCTTAGAAAACAGGTGAAATGTATAGGCCAGCCCCTCACTAAGGAGGACGTCGAGAGCAAATGCTGCTCGTTGTTGCCGGCAGGGAAAGGCCGCTTAACATCACAGCACAGCCTCACTGTGTGCGTGTCGCAGCACCTGGAGTAACAGCGGTGACAGACCCAAAACTGGCGAGAGTGCGAATACTGAGATCTCTCGGATAGCCACTCAGCAAACAGTGTGACCTTCTTGTGGAGGTGAGCATGCTGCTTCCTTCCTGACACACCGTGTTCGTATCCTGGACGCCACTCCAGTTCCAGCGAGGCCTCAGGAGCTCTTGTGCAGGACCCCCGTGTTCCACCCTGAGCTGTCTGATGGAGCGGGGGAGATGGTGTGACTTAGAGAAGAGCTCTCTCCTGCCTTGGCCGCTTTACCCAGTGGCATCCCCAGTGGCCCACCATCTGGCCCCGAACACACGAGCAAGGCCAGTCAGGATCACCTGAGACACACTCGTTAGGTGAAGTGTGTGGGAGGTCACTGGTCACAGCACTGTTGGTGATACCGATTCTCCTGTAGTATAAACTTAAAGAAAATACCTTCGTCTTTCTTTTTGAAAATGGCAGTGGTCACAGCTTTTCTTTTCCACGTCTATACCAGCAGTGTGCAGTGAAGTGTGCAAGCCTGGATCGGAGTGTGCTTGGCAGGTCTCACCGTGGCCTGACCTCTGCACTTGCCTCACGTTCTGTGGATGATTCGGTACATGCCACCAGGAAGAAGTGGGCCACTGCTCATCACTGGTGTCTCGGAAGAGCATCTGAGCTGAACCAGAAGTAGCGTGTGATCTGACAAAGTAGGACGGTGTCACAAAGTGGTGGCCGGAATCTCACCTGTCTGCACGGCCTTCTCTCCGGTGGCTCTGCTGTCGGTCCCCTTAGACTTGAGTGGAATAGGGCACCGGCCTGTCCTAGGATCTACTCCACAGCCTGGTCCTGGGCCTCCTCCGATTGGGAAAGTAGAATATATCGCTTTGGGACATTCAAGCCAAAGTGTCTAAAACATCCCTGAACAGTGTGGCTCTTTTAAGCTAAAAGAGTAATCGTAGCATAACAAAAAAATGTTAATGTGCTTGGAATGTTTGGAAGTAGAGAAAGACTTTCTGCTTGGTTTGAGATCGTGTGAGAAAGAGCGAGGAATGTGGAAGTGGTCATCGAAGTTTTTAATTTCACGCTCTTTCTGCTTCCAGTTGGCCTTTGAGACAATGAGTGTTATATCTGTGGTCACCAACTGTGCTCTCATTGGAATGTCGCCCCAAGTGAAGGCCATCTTCCCAGAGTCTAAAGCAGAGCTCATTTTGATCGTGGTAGCAGTGGAGGTAAGTGGAAACGTAAACCAGTGTTAAATAATGTGCGCTTCAGGTGCCTCTGGGATCCCACAGCGGGGCTGGCCCTGGCTGTCCACGGCCGCCACCTTCACAACATGCGTTTACGTAAGGAGGCTGCAGACGTGGGCACCGAGGCCATGCGTTGGTGTTTACTGTCCAGGTGTGAACAACGGCACCATGGTGCAGGCCTGCCTGTGCTGCATAGAGAAGCCCTATGTGAAGTGGAATTCTGCAAATGTAGTATGTATTTTTAATCTACTTGAGGGAAATACCACTTCTGCTTTCTTAAGCTAATTAAGTCCTAAGAAATGCTTTTTGATAGTGATTTAAATCTCATTCGCTGCAAGTGTGAAATTAATTTATGTGTAAAACCCTCAAGAACTCCATAATGTAGTTTTAGGAAAACATAATTTCACTGCGAAGTACAAATAGACTGCCTGTGTACTTTTTTGGGTTTTCTTTTATCATCCTTCGGAATATGGATTACCATAGCATTTTGAAAATGAAACACTCACCAGTGTAAACGGAAGAGTTTACAGCTTTTTTTGGTAGCAATTATTGTCATCAGAAATACTGTGACCTTTCATTTTTAGATATTTTAAAAATGGGACAGTCGTGGAAATCTATGAAAGCAGACTTGAGCAGGGTCAGAGTATTTCGTATTATTCTGAAGGGCTGAGGAATTGGGGCTGACCAGAGAGATGACACCATGACCTGTACGCTTCCAGTGCTGGCACAGAAATACCTCCTGCTTTGTCGTTTCGCTCTGTCATCAGATCTGATAGGACCCTGTGTTCACGATCGATGCTGTATGTAGAACATGCATTTCCAAGTATGAATTTCAGACTGTGATGAGTGGGAGTGGGGGAGGTTGGCCCTGGCAGATAAAAGTGGGTCAGTTTCGAATTTTATGAGTTGAATAGGGTTTTGAGAGCTATTTGCAAAGCCAGTTTGTTACCTGTGGGAGTGAGAGTGCCAGGCAGGTACCTCAGCAGGAGCGCTTGCCGCCAGGCTCACGGTGTACCTTCTGGGTGGGTGGAGGCCGTGCCCCTGGGTTTCGCAGATCTACTGTAGAAACTTGTGTTAGCCTGCACATCTGAGCTCATTAGCCTCTGGGACTGACTTGAAACTAAGGAGACTTGCAAAGGACGGACCTGAATGTCAGGTGACTTTGCAGTAAGAAGACACTTTTCTAGTGATCCTAGCCATTGCTGTGAAAGTAAAGGTGGACGTGGTTATGCAAAGATGCCTTGATAGATTCAGATCATGAGCAAGGGATCCCTGCTAACCTTAACACGCAGAACACCTGAACACAGCACAGCGCCCTGTCGTCAGCCAGGTCTTGGTGTCCCTCGCAGCTTCTGAGCACTGGGGACGAGTTCAGTGCTGCTCACTTCTGGCTTGGCCTGCCCTCTCTCTGGGCTCTGCCTGCTTGGCCCTGCTTCCTGTACTGAACCCCTGCTCAGGGGCTGCCCGGTCTCGGGGCCCCAGCTCTTCTTCCTTAACTTGGGGTTGGCTGGCCTTCAGAACTGTCCTGCAGTGGGCGATCGCGTGCATCGCCGGCCCTCACTGCTGTGACCCTCATGGAGTCACTCCATCTGCACACCCCGGAGGTACTTGCTCACCGCCCTCTGGCCTGCCATTATGCCATCTCTACCTTTTTGCCTTCACACAATATTAAAGCGACTCTTTACGGTCATCATCAAAACCTATTCCTTAGCGTACAGAAGTCTCTGTTAAAAAAAAAAATCTTTCTGAGGAAAAATCCTCAGATTTGCTGCAAGAAATTTAAATTGTTACCAGAAAGTATGACTTAATGTTTACTTCCTTAATTTTTACAATTTTGTACTTTGGAGTAATCATAATTCACAAAAGATGGACGGAGAGTGCGGAGGTCCCACGTAACCTTCACTCCTACTCCTTGAGGGCTGCGTCTCTCATGTCTATTCTGCAGGAGCAGAGCCTAGAGACCGACTGTGGTCCAGTGCGTCAGCTCTTGGCATTCTATCCCATGTAACCATCATCATAGTCAAGAGATGACGCCATCCCGTCTTCTCCCCCGTCCTTCCCCTACCGCTCCTAACCCCTGGCAACCACAAATCTGCTCTCCATCTCTTTAACTCTGTCATTTCAACATGGTTTTATAAATGGAATCACACAGCATATAAACCCTTTTTGTGATTTCTTTTGGGGATTGAATTGTGTCTCCCTAGAAGAAGATGGGCTAAGCTCTAACCCCCAGTACTGGAGAACATCACCTTATTTGGAAATAGGGTTGTTGCATATGTGATTAGTTAAGGCGAAGTCACACTGGAGCAGGTTGGGCCCTTACCAGTATGACTAACCCAGAAACATGAGAGAACGGTGTGATGAAAGAAGTGTGACCTGCAAGCCGTGGAACACAGCTTGTCTGGTGACAAACCGCCAGAGCTAGAAAGTGGTAGGGAAGGCTCTCTGAAGGTTTTAGAGGGATCACAGCCTTACTGATGCTTTGATTTTGGACTTGTGGCCTCCAGGCTGTGAGAGGCTGCGTTTCTGTTGTTTAAAGCCATTGTGTTTGTCATACTTGGCTCTTGCAGCCCTAGGAAACGAATACAATTTCCTTTCAGCTTGAAGGACTTTTAGCCAATCTTTAAGGGTAGGTCTGCTAGCAAGAGTCTTTTAAATTTTGTTCATCTGAGAACTGGATTTTTCTCTTTCACTCTTGAAGGATAGTTTTGCTGGATATAAAATTCATGGATGACAATTTTTTTTCAATATTTGAAAAATATTTTAGAACTTTCTAGTCATCAAAATGTTAGCAGAAAATCTGCTCTCATTCAAGCTGGTCTTCCCTCTATGAGCAATGTGTCCTTTCTCTGGCTACCTACAATATTTTTTTATCTTTAATTTTTGGAAGTTTATTATGATGGTTCTTGGCGTGGATTTATTTAGGTTTATTCTGTTTGGGGCTGCTTAGTTCTTAGCTCCATATGTTTGTTTTTGTTTTAGGATTTTTTTTGCCTTAAAGTTTGTGTGTTTGCCAAAGAGACAATGAGAGGAAAAGTGAGAAATCACCCTCCAGAGGGGAAGGCCACGCTGCAATCCCTTCTCCTCCATTCTCCTCCTAGGATTTTGGGCACACACACTCGGCATGATTTTGAAGCTGCCGTATCTGGAACTTGAATCACAGTTAACCATGTGGGGGTCCTGTTATCTTAATGACCATGCCACCTTCTGGCACCGGTCTGTAGTTATTTTATTTTATTTTATTTATTTATTTTTACCACATTTGGGGAATTTTGACCCATTATTTTTTAATATTCTCTGTCAGCCCCTCTCTTTTTCTTCTGCAATTCTGATATGAATGCTGGATTCTTTACTTCTTCTCACAGATGTCTTCATCTCAGCTAGGTCTCTGTTGTGAGTCTCTTACGAGGCTTTGTATTTTTAATATTTATCCCACTTATATGCCGTGCACTTACTTGTAGGTTTATTTACTTGACACCTGTCTCTCTTACGAGCTGTTGGCTTCCTGATGGCAGGACAGTGCCGACTTCGCTTCCTCAGTAAGTGGTTTTCCTCCCAAGAATACGGACTAAACATGGTAGACATGCAGCGTAGTGTTTAGAAAATGTTAAATTAATTCATTAAGCTATTATAAAAGAAAATAGACATTCCGTTTTCCTGAAAGATGAAATGGATGGATGTATGAAATTCCTGGATGTTTTTCTCTTTTTTGAGACATTCATATTTAGAACTAATTATATGACTATATTTGTTAGTTTTTAACACTCCTAAGTTCTGCTTGTAGGGTGTAAAGTGACAAGTGCTCATCCATATTATTCCTTCATTAAAGTATGCTCAGTCGCTATTTTTTTCACTTTTTAATGATTTCTTATTTACATTTAGTTGCTACATATCTTTTTAGTGCACAGTGTGGTTTTTCCAAGTGTGCATGCAGTGCAGGACATTCAAATCAAGGATATTACCATATACGTCGTTGCAGCAGAGAACTCTTCATTCTTGTGTCGAGTATTCTTACCTGAGCCAGCTGCTAGGTCTGTAATACTGGCTCTGGTGCTAAGGAGGGGCAGAGCTGTTTTTCAGTTTAGTCCTTGAGAACTCTGCTGCTTTTTTTCTTTTTTTTGGAGAGGTTTTTGCTATAGGGCACATGCGCTCGCCAGAAAGACAGAGAGAGACAGAAAGCGAGAAATCATCCCCCCCCGGGTGGGGCGGGGATGGTCACGCCGCAATCCCTTCTCCTCCATTCTCCTCTCAGGATCTTGGGCACGCACGCACACGCGCCTGGCATGAGTTTAAGCCACTGGGTCTGGGACTCGAACTGTGGTCAACTGCAAGGGAGTCCAGCAACATAGCCATTACGCCAACTGCTGGTCCTCCACACTGTTTCGATTATCACAATTTTGTAGTAAGTTTTGAAATCAGGAAGTGCGAAACTACCAACTTTTTTCTTTTTCTAGATTGTTTTGGCTCTTCAGGTGCATATTTGTTTTAATGTGCATGTGGTAAACTATAGCTATTAAGTTTTTGAGATTTTTTTTTTTTTTTTTTTTTTTTTTGGGAGAGGTTTTTTCGCTATAGGGCGCGTGCGCTCGCCAGACAGACAGAGACATAGAGACAGAAAGCGAGAAATCACCCCCCAGGGGGGATGGTCACGCCGCAATCCCTTCTCCTCCATTCTCCTCTCGGGATCTTGGGCACGCACGCACACGCGCCTGGCGTGAGTTGTAAGCCACCGGGTCCGAGACGCGAACCGCGGTCGACTACGTGGGAGTCCAGCGACATAGCCATTACGCTAACTGCTGGTTCCCAAGTTTTTGAGATTTTTAAAATGTTAAACTATCAATCAGAAGTTGGGTTACACTGACATAGATTAGTCCTCTCTTTCTGCCACGACATTGCTGTTGCAGGTTCGTTTGCCTTGACCTTACTGGCTTTCCTACGTTTGAAAGAACCCTGGTTTGGGTTTCTAAATTGAGAATCTTGTTTGTTAGAACAAAACCAGACTTAGAGAAAGTGTTAGAAATAACCAAAAGATTACTAAGTTAATTTTATTCTAATGTTGCTGAGATTCTAATAGAATGCCACCTGGTCTTGTACTGAGTCTAGGAGAGTGGAACATTTCCGGGTAACTTAGAAAGGTCTGGCTAAGCGTGGTGGTGTTTGGGTGTGAGCCTGTGATCTCAGAGACTTGGGGGTGAGGCAGGAGGGTCGTGATCTCGGGACTGGCCTGGGCGACGTAGAGACCCTGTCTGAAAAAGAGGTGGGTGTGGTGGTACACACCTGTCTTCCCATCTTGGGGGCTGGCGGGGGACTCTGAGTTTTCGGTTTTTGGTTTGTTTCCAAATTTTGTAAAAGTAAGCTAAAATTCTGATTAATGTTATAAGGTAAAGATGTGAGGTGATGGATATATAAATTAGCTTAATTATGTTAACCACTTCACAATGTGTTCCTATCAAAGCATCTCGTGGTATTCCTTAACTGTACATGATTTTATTGGTTAATTTGACCTCAGTAAATCTGAGAGAAATAGAATGTTACAGAAAGTTCATCAAAAACTATCAGTAGGTCAAATTAACACATTTCATTTTTCTCTTTGATCTGAAAAATGTCTTTTTTTGAGTAAGGAAGTAAACTATTAAAATTAATTTAAAGGGCCAGTAGGTGGTGTGGTGGTTAAGGCCCTGGACTCCCACTTGGTTGACTGCAGTTTGAGTCCCGGACCTGAAGGCTTGAAAATCACACTGGGTGCATGCGTGTGCATGCCCAAAATCCCAGGAGGAGAAGGGGCTGTGCTGTGGTCTTCCCTGTGGGGGGCTGATTTCTCTCTTTCCCTCTCTCTCTGGTAAGTGCATGTGCAAAACTCTAATATATATATAAACACACTTGTATTTTAGTCTCTGTTTATTTTTCTGGGAGACTAGCTATGTCCTTGTTTATTAGATTTGAAAGTGTTTTGCTAATAGTCTACTAAATAGCAAGTTCCACTTTCATGTATTTGCTCGTGGCCCCTGAAAGAGCAGAAATTTTACAGATTCAAAAAAGCCATAAGTAAGTTATAAATGTATATATAAAGTAAAATGTTATGTACACTTTTAATCTTAATGGGAAAACCAAGTTGAAATATTATTTTTTTCCAAGTTAACTAACTCATGCGTTATTGTGGTTAGAATGTGTCAACCAAGCAAAGAAGACTTGAGCATGTAGCTGTGCTTGCTGCTGAGTGGAGTGTTAGTGTTCTCACCATCTAAAACGGGTGGGTTGATAGTGTAAATCGCTTTTCTGGGTCACATTTCCAAAGCCAGGTCACTTTGACTTTGACTTACTATTTTGATTGTTTAGGGTTTTCTTCTTTTTCATTTTATTTATTATTATTTTTACTTAGAAGATTTGCTGCAGGGCATGCTTGCTCACCAGAGGGAGAGAGAAAGTGAGAAAGCAAGCCATCAGGTCGAGAACTTGAACCAGGGTCAGCCATGTGGGAGTCCAGTGCCTTAACCACCACGCCACCTGCTTCAGGCCTTTTTTATTAAGCTTGATTTAATGCAGCATGAAATTGAGTAAAGGCAAGATGATCTGTACTGTGTGCTGAGAACTGTGTCATGCCACGACTTCTGTGCGTTTACTGCCACCTAGTGTCACTTTAAAAAGTTGATGTCACTTGAACACTGCTTTTATTGGTAAAATAGTTTAAGAAATGTCTTATAGACTGAGCAAAAGAATAGCTTACCAACAAATTAAATGAAAACACGAGGTTATGCCATCTTTTGTGCTTTAAAAACCATCAAATCAATATTTGCCCATGCGCAGTTCAGCCCCCGAGATTAGACCGACCCCCAGATAACGTCCCTACGTCAGCAGTGTCCTGCACTGCCTCTTCACACGCCTGGTCCTGGGATGGTGAGCACGGCAGACCTGCATGGATGCTCTAAGGGTAGAACTGAGAGCGGTGGATCTCGGCCCCGAGACCCTGTCGGGGTTGCCGTCCCTCTCTCGCTTGTGGAAAAAATAAACTTAAAAGCAATATGGGACGCGGGCTCTGGGTTCGAATTCTAGCCACACCATTGACTAGCTCTGTCTTTGAATGACTCCCACACTTTCTTGCGGTTGTCATGAAGGTTGAGTTATTGCGTGCGTGCGGTTTACTGCAGTACTTGGGGAGGTTCTGTGCCAAGTATTTGTTAGCTGTTATTGTCACTGTTGTTTCAGATAAACAAATCTCTCCTAGGGGTCTTTCACTGAGTGAAAGGTTAGAGTAAACTCAGATTTGTATAAGCCCTACTTCAGAAGCCCACGGCCTGCTGAGTTACCCGTGTGGTCAGACCCTCCCCAGTGCTGAGGTGACTGGATTACCGGGAGGACAAAGGAGGTGTTGCCTTTAGGACTAGGGTACCTGTGAATGGAATGATGGAGCAGGGTTTTTCTCCCCCACCCCAGCCCCGTGATGCTCTTGGTAATTTCCTGGTCTCTCTGGACTGCCCCCCCTTTAGCTCTTATCCCAATAAAACTTCGCTCTGCATTCTCCTGATGGCTGGGAATAATTAAAGAGAGGCAAGGCCCGTTCTCTCTCTCTGGCGAGCGCATGCATCCTAAGACAAAAGCCTCTCAAAAAAAAAATAGTAATAGGGCTGAGATAAGAATGTAGATGCTATATTCTGTAATATTTCTAGGACATTTTAGGTAAATATTCAAAATATTGCAAGGGCCTTTTCATGTAAGTGTCACATACACGTGGGGCCTGTTTCTGAGTGTCCAGTGTAGACTTTGAGAGGCGACCGTACCGGAGGCACGGTGCATGTTGCCCAGCCCCCTCCGCGCCCTCCCAGCCACGACCCCCAGAATGTCGGTTGTGCGGACCGCTGTGGCCACGTAGTTTCGCTCGTCTTTGACTGTGTAAAATGTAACCGTGCATCGTGTTCTCTCAGTAGCTTTTTCTAGTAGCCCAGAATGTCGACCCGTTCCCCAGCCGTGGTGCCTAGTAGCAGGTTTTTCTCCGACTTGTCAGTTAATTCCATGTTGCTGTGCATGCATGTGTGTGTGTGCAAATGCATGTGTGTGTGCACGTGCATGCGTGTGTGTGCACGTGCACATGTGTGTGTGTGTGTGTACATGCCTGTGTGCTGATGCATCTGCAGAGCTGGTGTGGAGCTGCAGCGTGGCACACGCGCACAGAAATCTCCATAAATACCATGTTTCTAAATCCAGCCAAGAAATTGTCAAAGGGTGGTTAGTAAAGAAACTAATAACTATGAAGCTATTTAAAGATGTGGTGACTGATCAGGACAATTTGTTGTTGCTAATTCTGAAAGTGAGCCCAAAGTGGGCCAGGTAATCTCACAACCCGTCTGCGAGTCACATCCCTGACGAGGCTTTGGAGTCTTTTTAAAGTTTCGTTATTCCCGTTGCTCAATGGGTTTTATTTCTTTAAGTGTGCTGCTTTTAATGACTTCTTAATCCTAAGTGTGGTCCGAGTTTGGGGCTGGCGTAGCGAACGTTGTTGTTTGAAGGTGGAAGGGATAACTCGTTGCAAAACTAGAAAGCTGCGCGGTGGAGCTATGTGCCGGCTCGGCCGCGCTAGCAGATCCTGGCCCCTGGAAGGGAGGATTGGACGTGACCAAGCTCTGTGGGACTTCTCTTAAATTGCTCCACGCTGATCTTGGCAGAGCAAGGACCTGCCGTGAAGAGATACAGGCTTGAAAACTGGGCCTCTGCCCTCCAGAGCGCACCAGCTCCCCTCTTTCCTGCCAGGTACAGGTTTTAGGAACTTGCAAAGAGGGAAGAAGAGGGAGGAAGGGCCTGTCCCTAACCACTCTGTGTTAGCTTCCCCAAGCGCTGCTGCAGTGCTAGTTCACAGGCCTCCTGCACAGGCTGCCTGTCCTCCAGGGGGCGCTCACCACACCTGTGCAGGGCCCTGAGCGGAGCAGCCTGGTCCCTGGCTCTGGAGCTTCACCCTGCATGGGCACAAAGCACCGAGACAGGGAAAGGGTGGCCGAGCCAGCGAGGCGGCGTGCTGCGTAAGGTGGCTGCGTCCCACATAGCCAACGGCGTGTTTTGAGTCCCTGACCTAATGGTTTGAAAAGGGTGCCACCCGGCCTGTGTGCATGTGTGCCCCAAATCCCGAGAGGATAATGGAGGATAATGGATTACAGCGTGGCCCTGCCCCTGGGAGTGCGCTCTCACTCCCCCGCCCCCGTCCTCTCGCTGGCTCTGACAAGTGCCCTACACCGAAATTAAAAAAAAAGAGTGGCTGGAGAGCGGGAAAGACTGAACTCTTTGGAGTCAGGGAGCAGGTGTTTTGAGGAGGGGTCGCCACTAACCCAGAGCCGGAAGTGAGAGAGGGGTGGGGACGGTGGCAGGGATGCTTTGGGCAGACAGGGAGACCGCCCTGCCCAGGAAGTCTCCATGTTTCATGAAGGAATGTGGCGAGGGGCTGGTTACTCCAACTTGAGTGTCCCCGGTGGTCCCAGACAGGGTGGTCTCAGAGCCCAGAGCTGGGCTCACCGCCCCACCCACCTGGCCTGGCCGGAGCCTGTGCTGCGTGCCCTCGCTGTGTGCCCAGGCCGCCAGCTTGCAGGCAGCCGTGTCGTCTCAGCTCTGTCCCTCTGCTTGGTGCCGTGTGCCTGAACTGCAGCAGCCTGTGCTAGCTGGCATCCACGCTCCCATCTGGTGCTCTCCAACCCGTTCTGCCGCCCAAGTGGTTCTCCGGAAACACAGATTGGATTTTGCGTGCCCCTTGAAAGCCTCCCCCGGCTCTCTGGCCACTTGCAAGATTAAAGTCCAGGTCCAGCACGGCTTCGGGGCCTCCTGAGCCCTGCAGCCCTTCCCAGCGCCCTCCCTGTGCATGTGCACCCTCTGCTCCCGCGGCCCCTCCGAGGACCGAGGTCACGCGTGCCGGTGCTTCCTCTGCTGAGCCCGCCTTCGGGCCAGCCGACTGGACCTGTTGGTTTCCGGGGCACTGAACAGTCCCCATGAGTCACTCTAGTTGGTCGCTGGGCACTGGACCCTCTCCTGTCTGACCGCACAGGGACAAGGCCACTCCTGCTGCGGAAGCTGACCGTGCGGCTCTGCCTCTCCAGCCCCATGGCTTCACCGAGCGAGCCTGTGGTGCCATTTCTGGGTCACATTTTGGTCATCTCATAATACTCCAAGCGTTTCCATTACCGTTCTACCTGGTATGGAGGGCTGTGAGCCGTGACCTTTGGCGTTACCGCTGTTCTTGACTGTGAGCCACACCGTGGGAGAAGGTGAGCGTCGCCCTCCGGCCCGCCCCTGCCGTTCGCAGGCCTCCCTGCTCCCTGAAACACAGGCTACTGTAGGTAGCCAGCTGGTACTCGCGGAGCGCTGAGCGTTCGGGTGAGAGGAGGGTCTCGCGTGTCTCAGTTTAAGCCTAGTGCTCCCAACGATGGAGCTTAGTGGGGAGGCACACGAGACCAGCACAGGCTGGAAGTTGGCCCCTTGCGCCAAAGAGCTAGCAAACTGTGAATGCAAAAGAGGAGTTTGGAGGAGATTAAAAGTACTGCCCCAGAGAGCACCCAGAGGTACGGGAGCGAAGCAGCCTTACTGCCAGCAGGAGACTGCTTCGTGGTCTGTGTAGAAGATCAGACCAGCCACACACTGAGCGCTTAACCTAACACCTAACTTGGAGCACGGCCCTGACCCTCCAGTCCTGTGAAGACTGAGCAGTGAGGACGCTGCAGGATACGTGTTTAAGCCAGCAGAGGTCGGTCCACAAGGTTGAAGGCAAGCAGCGTCTCCATAACGTACAAGAGCAGTGCTGGTGTAGACGCCACAGCCACGTACCCAGAAGAGCCCGCTGAGGGAGCTGACGGCGGTGGCTGCTCCGAACCACAGGTGATGGGACAACCCGCTTTTGGAAGAAGAGACCATTTAGGCCTTTCAGAGCCAGAGAGAAGTCAGTGCCTGGCTTCCAGTCTGCAGAGGAAGGTTCACTCTTGTTAGGGACTACTGCAGCTGGTGTCGGTGAGTTAAAGCTAATTCTCATTTACCGTTCCGAAAATCCTGAGGCCCTCAAGGATTATGCTCAATTTACTCTGCCCATGCTCTAGAAATGGACGAACAAAGCCCGGCTGACGGCACATCTGCTTACAGCATGACGTACTGAATACTTTAAGCCCACTGTTGAGACCTGCTGCTTAGAAAAAATCCCAAGTATGACTACTCACTGGCAACACGCCCAGTTACCCCAGAGCCCGGGGAGCGGCACAGGAGGTGAGTGCTGTTCCCTGCTGCCCACACAGTGGCCATGCTCTAGCCTGGGATCGAGGGGTCATCCTGACTTTCCAGTCTTATTATTT